>JAZKJV010009605.1:0-636726 GCA_037367405.1 Ottelia alismoides | reverse complement strand
TTTTACGCCCACTTAAACAAATGCATGAGAGACAGGGGAGGTGGTGAATCTCCCCTGCTTCTTCTTCCTCCACTCCTCTCCTCCATCTTGTACGTTGATTGCCTTCGATCACGCCACCACCCCCGTTGTCGCGCTGCTGCCACTGCCCCGACGACCCTTGGCCGTGTGTCGGCCGCCGTTCCTTGCCGTCAACGACTACCGCAGCCACCTGTGGCTGGAGCTACACCAGCGGCCATGCCAGCGCCCCTCCAGCCCTCCACGCCACGGCCAACCTCCTGAAGCTGCCTCTTCCAGCACCAGCCGCGCCCTCGGCGGCCATCCGCCTTCGCGCCACCCGCGCGAGGTGGGCACCTCCCACACCTCTCAGCGGCGCAGCCGAGTGCGCGTGCGCCTCCTCCCTTCAGCCTCCATCGCAGTGCTCTACAGTCGCCCGCTCCTCGGAGCGCGCCTACCACCGTGAAGCTTCAGCCTCCTTGCACGACGCGTAGGCGCTGCCCCTCTCCGCCAAGCGACGCCACGCGCGTGCCCGCCCACGTCAGCGACAACCACCAAGGCGCGGGCACCCCGTCACCGACTCGCACCTCCCTCGCTCCATCCAGGTGCGGCGCGCCGCCCTCCACGCCGCCGGCCGCCTTCTCGCTATCGAGCACAGCCCACCATCTCCGCCTCCTCGCCGTCAAGCTGTGCGCGTGAAGCTCACCAAGCTCCCCTGTTTTGCATGCAAAATCAAAGGGGGACACTTGCACCCCTTTGCAAGTTTTTAAAAAAAATCAAGTTTTCGATTATTGCATGTAAGTCCCTGTGCTTCATTTCGGCTCATATTTCTTTTCTCTGTATTGCATTCACACCCTTGCATTTGCACGTTTATTTTGTTGTCATTCTGTCATCCATTTTTAATTCTGAAAGTTGCATTGTGTAGCATAACTCTTGTTCTACCATTTTAGCACTTATTTTTATTTTTCTGATTTGCAGGGTATTTAATGAAATTAATTTGGTGGAAAATTGCAATATTTTGCCCATTTTGATTGTTTAATTTATTACGCATTGTCTTCTTATCGAAAAAATCTCCAAAAAATCGTATTTGGTAGATCTAAGTTTATGTTACAACATATCCAAAATTCACATCATTTGCACGCGTGTAGTTTGTCTTAGAAAAATCATTTAGTGAAAAATTTAATTGATTTTTAGTTAATCAATCGTGAAGTGTTTTAATAAAATTCAAGTTGATTTGGATAGCTCTTGCTTAGACCTATTTGGATTAATTTTATTTCTGAGAAATATAATCGTTTGGTAATTATTAAAATTAGTTTAGTCATTTTCACTAAGGTCTGTATTTTTTATTATTCGTGCATCAGAAAATTCCCAAAAAATTTGAGTAGCTTAATTTCATTCCATTTCATAATCTGACCAATTTTCATAATTTTTGGAATTAATTTGATCATATTTCTGATTTAACTTCAAATTGGCCTGATTTTGCATGTGTCTTGCATAGAAATTAAAAAAAGAACAAAAAAAACTTCTCGAAAATCACACACTTGGACTTTGCTAAAATTTACCTAAGGAGACAGATGCCTCCCTGAGTTCGACCTTGGATACTACCAAGTAAAAAAAAATTCACCGCTTGAAATTGACTCCAATCTAATTAAAAGTGGTTTTTGATTAGCCCCTCGTATCCGACTACAACGAAGACATATTAAATTAATTTGGACATTAACTTGACCGAATTAACATAGGGTGCGGGGCGGTTATCAAAATGGCGCCGTCGCCAGGGAGGAACGACTTAGATTAATTTTTAGTGATATTCTCTGTGTTTTGATTTTTTTCCCCGGGTAGTCTGACCCCCGGTTTTCTTGTAATTATTTTCTCTCTTTTATTTATTTACATCATTTTATTTTTGAGTCACTCTCTGACCTCACTCTTTTTCTGTGAGAGGAACGCGAGGAGTCGAAGACGCTTCGACGATCGAGCATTTTAATTGAGTGAATAGAGAGGCATTGTAATTTTTATTTATTTTATTTCTTTTTCACGTCATTTCCAGCGGTTCCCATTTGGGATCTCGCGTGTGTAAGTATAGTGGAACTGTGTCCCCGTGTGCTGTGTGGATGAATGTAACTTAGCTTGCACTAGCGGCTCCCCGAGCCAATCTAGGAATTGCTTGTGCTCGTAATCATTAGGACCACACAACTCACTTAAAAGACGCACTTAGACCGCAGTACTTAGCCAAATTAACCTGTTCTTCACGCTAATAGAACTGCCTGTCTAGGAGCGGCTTTCATCGCCTGCATTTGCATGTAGATAAAGTTTTCAATTCTGCTCTGCATCCTGCATAAAAAAAGCGAAGGGATCACTGTAAGTATTCTCTACTCAGCATACGCATCATTGTTTTTAACTTGCATCGACTTTTCTCGATTTCCCCCACTCTGATTTTCACATTTAAATTAAAAAGGAAATTGGGACTGTCTGATAGGCATGCTGTGTGGTTGACTTAAACAGTGATAACTTAACTTAAAATCGGGACTGCTAAATAGTATTGACCAAAAAAAAGAGAATAAAAGTGGAAAATTGTTTGCGGGAGATTAATCCCCGACCTTGTTTTCAGGCTGAGTGAGGGTACTTGAGTGTGTGTGAACATCTTAAGGTAGAGCCCAAATCCCCGCCTTCCATATCACGTTCTGACTGATCCTAGCAAATATCACAAGTCGAATAATTTCAGATTCATTAACTAGTACCAAGTAGCCTCCGCCTGTCTCAGGTAGATAGGGGCGAAATTGCAGTACTTTGCGACAAGTTGCCAGTAACCCCCCGGGGTGAAGTTCCGGCCTTGTCAGCCTCCGTCTGCTTGCAGGTAAATAGGGGTGTGGTCATTGAATCCATCGACTTGGGATAGGAGTGAAGAAAGGAAGGACCGACGGTATCTTAGGCGACAGGTTAAACAGGGAAGACGCATCCGACTCTGAGCCGACTTCCCTATAGGCCGCGTAATCCTTGCTATTTTTGTTTGAAAATCACACTTAAAAACTACAAGATTAATTGGACTCAATTTCGAGTCCTTCACTGTGTTGAGTGTGAAACCAGGGTTTTGGATTGATTTGCTTGCTTCAGGTAGGAGTAAAATCCTATCTTCTTCTCGCCACATCAAGATAAGTAACTGGGGAGATCTCGACGCGCTACTTACTGATCTCTCTATGAGCCCCCCAAGTAACTCGTCTTCATCGGCCCAAGCGCACCTTGGACCACCCAGGACTCATGACCCTCTTGAGTCTTCGTTCCCTCATACTCAGGGTGGTTACTCTCAAACCACCCCTTTCATCTCCTCCGAGATTACCGAGGAAGACCATCGCCTCGGTGATCCCTTCCTTGATTTGTCCTCTAACACCAATCTTACTTCCCACCCAGTACTAGAGGACAAGATGCCGCCAAAGATGCCACCAGATGAGGATCAAATACGATAGATTCTTGCTCGTCTTGCTGAAGCCGAACAGAAGAATGCAAATCTCACGACGCAGATGGGACAGATTATAGTAGCTGGAGGAATCGACCGACCAATGGTCGATACCTATAACCCGGCGGAGAACGAGATTCAGAATTGGTTAGCACCAGCGGTTCCTGCCCAGGAATTTGAGCTGAAGCCCCACTTCCTTAGTCTGCTTCCGAAGTTCAACGGAAACATAAATGAAGAACCATACACTTTCCTCCGTGACATCGAGCTGGTGTGCAACAATCTTAGCCATCCCAATGTTGGCCAAGATTATATTCGACTGAAGGCCACCCCTTTTGCCATAGGAGATAAGGCTGCTCATTGGCTGAAGAACTTAGGGATGGTATGTACTACCTGGATGCAGTTCAAGGACCTATTCTTGAAAAAGTTTACCCTCTCAGTAGGACTAACCAGATGAGAACGAAGATCGCCAGCTTCGCTCAAGGACCCAGTGAACCTTTCCATGACGCTTGGGATAGGTTCAATGATTTAGTGCAGAAATGCCCCTGCCACGGCATTTCGAAGGCGATCTTAGTCCAGACCTTGTTCTGTGGTCTAACCCTAGAGATGCAGGGGTTAGTCAGTACCGCCTGTGGAGGAAACTATCTGAACAAAAACGAGCACGTTGTATGGAAGATCCTGGAGCAGATAGCGGAAACCGGCAGGTCGCAGGCCACCAGGGCCTATCAGTTGTCTCCCTCAATCCTATCCAAAGAGACAACCCGAAGGACTGTAGCAGATCTGACCGAGGACCTCATTCCCAGCATGGGGATGATTGCTGACAAGCTAACAATGGTCGAGCAGATCCGCAAGAGAGCCGCGGAACTTGAGTCTCTTTCACGCCTACCGAAGCAAGTGGAGGAACTCTCTGAGAAGATAGCTAAGATAAAGCTACCTGCCCCTTCTGCACCACATGTACCTATACATCGAGTCCATCTTGTAAAGGAACAAGCACCGGGGTCTTAGAGTAGCTGGGATCAGACTTACACCCAACAGAACCAACATGCACCCCCACAAGTGGAGACGGGATACGAGGAGCCTCCGCAAGTGTATGAGATCAATGGGCTTTGGTATAGCCGTGACCCGATTGTCAGGAAGGTCGAAATGGGGAAGGATCAGCCTCACCGCCCATCCCCAACCTACCAAGAAACCAGGCCCATTCCCACACCGTGCTTTCAGTCCAGGCCAGAACAAGGGTACCAGCCTCAGCAGTACCAGCAGCAGCAGCGCACCTATCAGCAGGGGCCAGCACCGTCCCATCACCAGCAGCAATATCGGCATGGCCAGCAGGGCCAATACAGAACCTCATCTGCACATCAGCCAGCCCAGCCCACTGAATTGGAGTCCCTCACCTTGGCGATCCAGACCCTGTCTGATAGGGTCCAACAGATGCAGAATGACTACCTGGACATGAGAACTGATATCAATCGGGTCTCTCGTACCCAGGACCAACAGATGGCGCCAAAGACCCCAATTCCCGCACAGGTTCAGGCTAACCCGAACAGCTTACATCATGGCCAGAACCAACCTCGAGATCAGGTATATTATTCAGATAATTATTCATCTGAACATGAGATCCTTTCGTACGATAATGTAAATCATATGTCCCTCAAGAGCGGAAGGACCGTGACCATACCTGATTGGGCACGGGCACATAAGGAAGGAGCCTCCGAGACTCTACCTGAGGAGAACTTGGAGGAAGAAGAGGAGGAGCATCACCACCACCACCGCCGGCAGAAGAAGAGGACATCTGAGTCCTCGAAGCAGCATTCTCGCATCCGCATGGAGTCCGACGAAACCGATGAAGAGTCCGCACCTCCATCTGAGGAGGATCGTCTAGCAGTCGCGGAAGAAGCATCACCGGTTTTCGCCTCAGCATTTTCATTTCAGTCAGAGTCAGAGTCCTAGTTTGTTTCAGAGTCAGAGTCATGTAAATAACTCAGTTCCTGATCTTAATGAGAATCTTTCAGTTTCCGAACATGAGTTGGAGTCAATAATCCCTTTCCCCCGAGCTCTCAAGGGTGGAAAGAAGAAAACCAAAAAATCCAAAAATATGACCCTGAGATGGCAGAGTTCTGCAATAAACACATCAAGGTCACAATCCCCTTTGACATGTTCGTGGAAATGACCCCTGCATTCCAAAAATACCTTAAGGTGAGATGCACACCTACTAGGGTTAGCAGGAAGACCAAAAGCCGTGTTGAGAAACACGTTTTATCAGTAGCCACGACTTGTGCAATAAAGAACTCGTTTCCTAGGAAACGAAGAGACATGGGTGCACATTATGTAGTGAGTCATGTTGATGACATCGCGTTTGCACGCACTCTCCTGGACAATGGTTCCTCAATCAATCTGATGCCTACAGCCCTCTATGAGCGGCTTAATCTCGGACCTCTTAGGAAATCTAGAGCTCTTCTACAGTTTGCTGACAAATCAACCAAGAGGTCCCAAGGAGAATTGAGGAACATTGTGATCAAAGTCGAGGGGCAAAAATACATGGTGGACTTCACTGTCCTGGATATGGAAACCCCTCGCAATTGGAGAGATTCCCAGATCATTCTAGGAAGGCCCTTCCTCAGAACAGCAGGGGCCTTATTTGACTATAAGAACGGGAAGATTCAGTTCCAAACTCCAGGCGGAGATGAGGAACTTGAAATGAAGCAGACAAGATGGCAGAGGTCGGATTCAGAATCCAGCACCGAGTACTCTTCTACCGGAACAGACTGCGAGCATGTAGACTTAGTTGGGCCATGGAGACAGAACCCAGCCAGCACCGATGTGTCCATCTCCTCCGAAGATGATCCAATGCATGAGTCAGTCTGCGAGATCCTCAGGAACGAGTACAGCTCTGAGCCTGCATCACCCTACATCTTTGATGACGTAGAGGCCCAGTTGGGCCTGTCAGTCCTTACATCTCTAGGACAATCGGAAGATGAGGATGACGAGTCGGACGAGGCGTTTGCTGATTGTATGGAGACCTTTGACGATCCGACTCCAGAGCCGAACTTGGTGGCAGCTATCACAGAGAACGATCCAGCCACTTCCAACACTGAACCAGATCAGATTGAGCCGGATTTCTTAGACGATCACACTATTCCTGAGCTCAAACCCTTACCCACAACCTTAAAATATGCCTTCCTTGCGGGTCAAGACAAGAAATTTCTGGTCATCATCAGTTCGCGATTGACCGAGAAGCAGGAATCTCGCTTGCTAGAGATCTTGGAGAAAAACCACAAGGCGATAGTCTGGAGCATTTCTGATCTCCACGGGATAAATCCTGCTCTGTGTTCGCACCATATTTACTTGGAGAACAAAGCCAAACCCTCTCGTGGATTCCAACGCCGGTTGAATCCAAATTTGCGAGAGGTCGTGAAGAAGGAGATAGAAAAATGGTGCAACGCGGGTTTCATTTACCCAATCTCCGACTCTAAGTGGGTGGCCCCAATCCACGTTGTCCCGAAGAAGTCGGGAATTCAAACGACCACCAACGAGGACGGACAGGAGATCGTGACGAGAGTACCCACGTCGTGGCACGTCTGTGTGGATTACAGACGCCTGAATGCCGCGACGAAGAAGGATCATTTCCCCCTACCGTTCATTGATCAGATCTTAGAGAGACTAGCGCGGAAAGAGTTCTTCTGCTTCTTAGATGGGTTCTCGGGCTACAATCAAGTAGCCATAGCTCCAGAGGACCAGGAAAAGATCACGTTTACATGCCCCTTTGGTACCTATGCTTTCAGGCGCATGCCTTTTGGGCTATGCAATACTCCAGGTACTTTCCAAAGGTGCATGATTGCTGTATTCGCCGAAATGGTCGACGAATTCCTGGAAGTCTTCATGGATGACTTCTCGGTCCACGGCGATTCCTTCGATTATAGTCTTAGGAATCTGGACCGAGTCCTCAAAAGATGTTGTGAGGTTAATCTGGTACTCTCCTGGGAGAAAAGTCACTTCATGGTGACGGATGGCATATTGTTGGGGCATGTCATCTCCAAAAGAGGAATAGAGGTTGACCCTGCCAAGGAGGATGTGATCAGATGACTCCAGCCACCAACCAACGTAAAGCAGTTGCGGTCGTTCCTTAGGCATGTTGGATTTTATCGGAGATTCATTAAGGATTTTTCTAAGATTGCCCGACCGCTAACTGAGCTTTTAGGCAAAGACATGGTGTTTGTTGTTGATCACAAAAGTCTTGAGGCCTTTAAGCTTTTGCAAGGAATAATTATGGACGCACCCATCCTACAAGCCCCAGATTGGTCTCTACCTTTTGAGATCATGACGGACGCCTCAGATTATGCTGTTGGGGCTGTGTTGGGACAAAGAAGAGATGGCGTCCCGTTTGCAATTCACTACGCAAGCAAAGTGCTTCATACTGCTCAGCGTAACTATACAGTTACGGAAAAGGAAATGCTTGCGGTAGTGTTTGCCTTGGACAAATTCAGATCTCACCTAATCGGACCCAAGGTAACTGTGTTCACTGACCATACGACACTACGGTACTTGATGGAGAAGAAGGACGCGAAGGCGAGTCTTCTTCGATGGATTTTACTTATCCAGGAGTTTGATTTGGACATCCGTGATAAACCTGGAAAGAAAAACGTAGTGGCCGATCATCTTTCTCGTCTCGAAGATCTTAATACTTCCGAGGTTTCACCAATTCGAGACTCCTTCCCTAACGAGTCGATTTTTGTTATCGACTCACTCCCATGGTATGCCAATATCGTGAATTATCTTGTCTCCAAGAAAGTTCCCGAAGATTAGCCCAAGAGCCAAATCGACGACTGAAATCGGATGCTAGACACTACCATTGGGAGGATCCGATCCTTTTCTTTGAAGGACCGGATTGTGTCTGGAGACGATGTATTCCTCAGGAGGAATACCAGAGTGTCCTTTCTTTATGCCACAGCTTAGAGGTAGGATGACACCACTCCAGGAAGAGGACCGCATGGAAGGTACTTCAATGTGGCTTCTACTGGCCGACTTTGTTTCGCGATGCCACCGCCTTCGCGAAGTCGTGCCCAGTATGCCAGAGAATGGGAGGAACTGTCGGTTCCAAGGATGAGATGCCAATGCAGCCGGTCATCATTTGTGATGTCTTTGACGCCTGGGGCATCGATTTCATGGGTCCATTCCCTATTAGCCACGGGTTCGAATATATCCTTCTTGCGGTAGACTATCTATCCAGATGGGTGGAGGCTATCCCGAACCGAGCTGCAGACAGCAGAACTGTCTGTAAATTCATTAGAGAGCACATCATCTTTAGGTTCGGGATCCCCAAAATGATGATATCAGACAGGGGTAGCCACTTTGTGAATCGGGAGGTGAAGAAACTCCTGAATGACTACGACATCGAACACCGTGTCGCAAGTCCTTACCACCCACAAACCAATGGTATGGTTGAGGTGTCGAATCGGGAGGTGAAAACCATATTGCAAAAGCTTGTCTGCCCGGACAGGAAGGACTGGTCTCAGATCTTGGATCAAGTCCTCTGGGAGTATAGGACGGCTTACAAGACACCGTTAGGCACCTCCCCATTCCGAATGGTATTCGGAAAGCCGTGCCATTTACCCGCAGAGTTAGTGCACAAATCAGAATGGGCAGTCAAGAAGGTCAACTGGAACATGCACCTGGGACAGAAGCAGAGAGACATGGATCTGAATGAGCTTGTGGAAGTCAGAAACCGCGCATACGATAACAATTTGGTGTACAAGGATAAGGTGAAGCGTTGGCATGATAGATATATCAGACGAAAGACCTTTGTTCCTGGACAGAAGGTATGGTTGTTCAATGCTAGGCTGAAGATTTTCCAAGGCAAGTTGAAGTCTATGTGGACAGGCCCATTTGTCGTCCGTACGGTGCATGATAGTGGATGTGTCGAGATCTCAGATCTCGCAGATGACGCAGCGACATTCCTAGTGAATGGACAGCTTTTGAAGCACTTCGTCGAATCCAATGAGCAATTAGTCCATGTTGAGGAGATTGTATTCATGCGCGAGACAGATACAACAGATACACCTCGAGCCATGTATGAGACCTTGCAGTAGTGAACTCCAGCCATCCGCAGCATCTTGAAAGATTCAGACCGACTCATCTGTATATATCATCATTCTTGTACATCCTATCCTTTCTCCCGCGACTCTAGTAACTCATCCCCGTCTCATTACATCACTATCTTGGACTATACTTAGGATGACCAGATCCTAAGTATAGGAGGGAGGAGTCACTTGAGTCGGTTCTTTGTACATTCTCCAGATCACATTGGTCCTCATACTCACTTCCGTCCTATACTTAGGCTGAACTGAGCCTAAGTATAGGGGGGACCGATGCCCGCATTGTATATTCATCCACTTCTCTCCTTGACCTCGTCCGCCCCACTTTCTGATCTTCTTCTACACTTAGGCTGCCAGAGCCTAAGTATAGGGGGGCGGGACGACTTCTATACTTTTTGTTATTTTAGCTCTCCTACACTTAGCCCGAGCTATGTCTTTTTAGTCGCTTTCGTGCTCTGAGGACATAGCACACGCTAAGTATAGGGGGCGTGTATATATTACATATATACTTTACCCATAGCTCGTACTTCTGCGTATTTTTTGTATATATATTTTGCAATAATTACGGGTGGGTAAAAATTGAAAAAAAAATTGTAACTTTTGTAAAAATTAAAAAAATGTACACTTGTAAAATCTGTGTAATACTTATAAACTCTTGTAACATAAGAGGTATACCAAAGTTGAAAAAAAAAAACAAAAACAAAATAAAAACAAAAAATAGGCTTCTTATTTACTCTTGCATATCATCCTTGCATTAATCGAAAAAAAGAGTCTTGCATTTTCATTCATTTACATAGCATGTCATCCACATCTCATCGGCATATCTTGCATATGCAAAGTGAAGAGCTAGTGGGTTCTGAACCTAGTTATGAGTAGATATTGAGGATGGACTTGATTTGACCTTAATCCACCTAATTTCAGAGGAACCTTATAGGAGCTGGAGTTAAGATTTCTCAGGTCAAGTGACTTAATTCTTTGAGTCCGCAAGTCTATGTTCACATGTCATCTTGATTAGTCTAAGTAGAATATCTCGTGCACACGCATGATTCTTTTAGATAATGACCTAACTTGGACAAGCACAATGCACGTAGCTCTTCATTGATGAGGTGGTGAGGAGGTAGAATCCTTTAGCTTGGAGTAGCACACGGGTGGAAACATCCGTCCTCCTCTAGGGAGGGTAGTGCATCTCAACCTAGTCTGGTGGTGTTGACATCTAAGGACGGGATGCTGTGGGTTGCAATAATACTTCAAAAGAGGGATAGTCTACTAGCTCAAGAGGAAAAACACCAGATGTACATGTTGCACCTTGTATATAGTTCAAAAAAAAAGAAAAGAAAAAATGCGAGAACTCCAAAAAATCAGACAGGTCCAAGAAAAAACCTGTCGGAGTATGTATATTAGCAAAGAAAATGCAGCTGGATGACTTGGCTACACTGGTCAGGCATCCCAGGATAGGTAGCCACACTGGATACCGTCCATTCTTTTCTCCACCCCCTCCTCTTGAGCTGGTCGCACTTGAACTTATAAGGGAATACCCTGCTCCTCGAGGAAAGAGTCACTGGACCGGGTTATTGAGTTACCTTGTTAGAGGAGGCTATTTCTAAGACATTTCTGATGTGGAGAGTTACATTTCACTTACACAGTACAAGTAAGAATCATAGTCATCAGAAATTTGCGTCTGAGGATTTGTTCTGACCTGACTATTGAGGAGTCTTGAATAGAAGACTTGTGGAACTTGAAGTCTGTTAGGTCTTAAATTCAGATCCCAATAAGGTTCTGCCACACAATTAATCCAAAGGTCGAGTCAAGCTCAGTTTTCAACTTTTGTTCATGACCTTGGTATGGAACCCAAAATCTTTTCACTCTTGCATTTCATTTAGTTGCTCGGGGACGAGCAAGGTTTAAGTATAGGGGGTTGATGAATATGTGATTCATCACTCTAAAAGTTGAAAATAGAGCTTTGTTCCCGAGTAAATAGCAGCATATTTCCACTTATATTGCATAAATAGCATTCATGCACGCAAGCATAATATCTGCATTTTAGCATTCATATTTGCATTAAATAAGAAGCCAATTTCACTTGTAAATATCCACCTGTATATTAGATAAAATACCTTATTTTTATATATTTTATACTAACTTAAAATCCAATAAAACCATCTCTATAGTGTATATATTACTAACACTAATTAAAGAAAAATATCAAAAAAATTACTAACTTGTAAAATTGACCAATAAAACCCCAAATCCAAGTTTGAGACCTTAGACCTTAAAACGCACATATCTCTCTCATGCAACCTCCGAATTAGGTCTACTCACTTTTAAAGTAATATACATTCAAAGACCTTCGAAACAAGCCTAATTCACTAAAATCGGAGCTCGTATGCAAAACTTGGGTTTTGGACCCCTTTTGTACATTGTACAAAATGACCGTTTTACCCCTGTATTTTATCCTTTTATTTTCTTAATTATTATAAATCTAAAAAAATTAGATTAAGTTGTAAATATTTTTCTCATATTTTCTCTATTTTTATTTCGATTTTTCTCTTATTGAAAAATGACAAAAAAAATTACAAAAGATGAAATGCGGTATTTTATATCTATAAGGTACCAACCAAAAATACGTTTTTGTACAGATGATCTCGTTTGATTTTTGGCCCTTCACGAAAGTTGTAGATCTTGTCGAGACAAGCAATATTCGTGTTGGTCACTTTTTGATCTAACCACTTCTATTATTTCTTTTTGATTTTTGTTTACATTTAGTTGTGAATTCTTCTCAGAGCGACATGTGGCTACTCCGGAAGTTGCCACGTGTCAACTTCATAGATTTTGCAATTAATTAAATAAAGCCACATGGCAGCATCCTAGCACGCCAAGTGGCACCTTCTCCTTCCCTCTCTACCCATTCCTTCCCACTCTCCCTTAACTTAAGGGAGAGGCCACCCTTCGACACCTCTCATCCCATTCCATCTCCTCCACCTTCCCCATCTCTCCCACTCTCCATGGCCTCTCTAACCTCCACCTCCTCCTCTTTATAATCTCCTCTACCCCTCCATTCATACCTATCCGCCTTTATGAGAGAGTAGCCCCGAGCTCCTAATCAGATCTTGGTGACAGCAAGTTCCACAACTAGTCGAGCAACGACAGGCCATCTCCGGCGAGATCAAAAGGGCCACCTCGATCCTTTGTCGCAGCCATTTCAAGCTGCCGAGCTCGACCCTTGCCGAAGTCTAGAGCGAAGATCCGAGGAGCTCTAATCTCCTCTTCCCCAGACATCCGTCCATTCCATCTACAGGTAACTTTTTTTCTTCTTCTCTTCTTCTTCCTCTTCCTCATACCTTTCTCTCTCTTTGATTCATCTACTTCACATCATCAAATCGCCAAACAAATTATGTTTTCACGGATAAATCACACATTGCGAACACAACGGTGATTTTTATTTATTTTTTCGGCGAACTTTCAAGAACCGATTAATCGTTTATTTACGCCCACTTAAACAAATGCATGAGAGACAGGGGATGTGGTGAATCTCCCCTGCTTCTTCTTCCTCCACTCCTCTCCTCCATCCTGCACGTTGTTTGCCTTCGATCACGCCACCACCCCCGTCGCTGCGCTGCTGCCACTGCCCCGACGACCCTTGGCCGTGTGTCGGCCGTCGTTCCTTGCCGTCAACGACTACCACAGCCACCTGTGGCTGGAACTACACCAGCGGCGACGCCAGCGCCCCTCCAGCCCTCCAGGCCACGGCCAACCTCCTAAAGCTGCCTCATCCAGCACCAGCCGCGCCCTCGGCGGCCATCCGCCTCCGCGCCACCCGCGCGAGGTGGGCACCTCCCACACCTCTTAGCGGCGCAGCCGAGCGTGCGTGCGCCTCCTCTCTTCATCCTCCATCGCGGTGCACTACAGCTGCCCGCTCCTCGGAGCGCGCCTACCACCGTGAAGCTTCAGCCTCCTTGCGCGACGCGTAGGCACCGCCCCTCTCCGCCAAGCGACGCCACACGCGTGCCCGCCCACGTCAGCAGCAACCACCAAGTCACGGGCACCCCGTCACCGACTCGCACCTCCCTCGCTCCATCCAGGTGCGGCGCGCCGCCGGCCGCCTTCTCGCTGTCGAGCACGGCCCACCATCTCCGCCTCCTCGCCGTCAAGCTATGCCTGTGAAGCTCACCAAGCTCCCCTGTTTTGCATGCAAAAATAGAGGACATCTATCGCACAATAAAGAAAAAGAGAATTTGCAAAGGGGACACTTGCACCCCTTTGCAAGTTTTTTAAAAAAATTCAAGTTTCTGATTATTGCATGTAAGTCCCTGTGCTTCATTTCAGCTCAGATTTCTTTTCTCTGTATTGCATTCACACCCTTGCATTTGCACGTTTATTTTGTTGTCATTCTGTCATCCATTTTTAATTCTGAAAGTTGCATTGTGTAGCATAACTCTTGTTCTACCATTTTAGCAGTTATTTGTATTTTTCTGATTTGTAGAGTATTTATTGAAATTAATTTGGTGGAAAATTGCAATATTTTTCCCATTTTGATTGTTTAATTTATTGCCATTGTCTTCTTATCTAAAAAATCTCCAAAAAATCGTAGTTGGTAGATCTAAGTTTATGCTACAACATATCCAAAATTCACATCATTTACACGTGTAGTTTGTCTTAGAAAAATCATTTAGTGAAAAAATTAATTGATTTTAAGTTAATCAACCGTGAAATGTTTTAACGAAATCCAAGTTGATTTGGATAGCTCTTGCTTAGACCTATTTAGATTAATTTTATTTCTGAGAAATATAATCCTTTGATAATTATTAAAATTGGTTTAGTCATTTTCACTAAGGTCTGCATTTTTTATTATTCGTGCATCAGAAAATTCTAAAAAATATAGAGTAGCTTAATTTCATCCCATTTCATAATCTGGCCAATTTTCATAATTTTTGGAATTAAATTGATCATATTTCTGATTTAACTTCAAATTGGCCTGATTTTGCATGTGTCTTGCGTAGAAATTAAAAAAAGAACAAAAAAAAAGATTTCTCGAAAATCACACACTTGGACTTTGCTAAAGTTTACCTAAGGAGACAGATGCCTTCCTGAGTTCGACCTTGGATACTACCAAGTAAAAAAAATTCACCGCTTGAAATTGACACCAATCTAATTAAAAGTGGTTTTTGATTAGCCCCTCGTATCCAACTGCAACGAAGCCATATTAATTAATTTGGACATTAACTTGACCGAATTAACATAGGGTGTGGGGCGGTTATCAATTGGCATGATAGAAATATCAGACGAAAGACCTTTGTTCCTGGACAGAAGGTATGGTTGTTCGATGCTAGGCTGAAGATCTTCCAAGGCAAGTTGAAGTCCAAGTGGACAGGCCCATTTATCGTCCATATGGTGCATGATAATGGATGTGTCGAGATCTCAGATCTCGCAGATGACGCACCGACATTCCTAGTGAATGGACAGCTGTTAAAGCACTTTGTCGAATCCAATGAGCAGTTAGTCCATGTTGAGGAGATTGTATGCATGCACGAGACAGATTCAGCAGATACACCTCGAGCCGAGTATGAGACCTTGCAGCAGTGAGCTCCAGCCATCCGCAGCATCTCGAAAGATTCAAACCGACTAATTTGTATATACCATCATTCTTGTACATCCTATCTTTTTCTCCCGCGACTCTAGTAACCCATCCCCACCTCATCGAATCACTATCTTGGACTATACTTAGGATGACCAGATCCTAAGTATAGGGGGGAGGAGTCACTTGAGTCGGCTCTTTGTACATTCTCCAGATCACATTGGTCCTCATACTCACTTCCGACCTATACTTAGGCTGACCTGAGCCTAAGTATAGGGGGGACCGATGCCCACATTGTATATTCATCCACTTCTCTTCTTGACCTCGTCCCCCCACTTTTTGACTTTCTTCTACACTTAGGCTGCCAGAGCCTAAGTATAGGGGGCCGGTCGATTTCTATACATTTTTCCTTCTCTTTAGCTCTCCTATGCTTAGCACGAGCTATGTCTCTTTCCTCGCTCTTTGTGCTCTAAGGATATAGCACACGCTAAGTATAGGGGGGCTTGTATATATTACATATATACTTTACCCATAGCTCGTACTTTCACTTATTTTTGTACATATTTTACAATAATTTCGGGTGAGTAAAAAAATTTGTGTATATACTTGTATAGTTCTTACCTCTTGTACATTGTCGTAAAGTAGGAAGTATACCAATAAAAAAAATGAAAATAAAGAAAATAAAAATAGGCTTCTTACTTACTCTTGCATATCATCTCTGTATCTAAGAAAAGAAAAAGAGTCTTGCATTTTCATTCATCTTCATAGCATGACATCTGCATCTCATCTGCATATCTTGCATATGCAAGGTGGAAAGCTAGTGGGTTCTGAACCGAGTTTTGAGTAGATATTGAGGACGGACTTGATTTGACCTTAATCCACCTAATTTCAGAGGAACCTTATAGGAACTGGAGTTAAGATTTCTCAGGTCAAGTGACTTAATTCTTTGAGTCCGCAAGTCCATGTTCACATGTCATCTTGATTAGTCTAAGTAGAATATCTCGTGCATACGCATGATTCTTATAGACAATGACCTAACTTGGATAAGCAAAATGCACATAGCTCTTCATTGATGAGGTGATGAGGAGGTAGAATCCTTTAGCTTGGAGTAGCACACGGGTGGAAACATCTGCCCTCCTCTAGGGAGGGTAGTGCATCTCAACCTTGTCTGGTGATGTTGACATCTAAGGACGGGATGCTGTGGGTTGCAATAATGCTTCAAAAGAGGGATAGTCTACTGACTTAAGAGGAAAAACTCATGATGTACATGCTGCACCTTGTATGAGTTTGAAAAAAAATGCAAAAACTCCAAAAAAATCAGACAGGTCCAAGTGAAAATAAAATACCTGTCGGAGTCTGTATATTAGCAAAGAAATGTAGCTGGATGACTTGGCTACACTGGTCAGGCATCCCGGGATAGGTAGCTACACTGGCTACCGTCCGTTCTTTTCTCTACCCCCTCCTCTTGAGTTGGTCGCACTTGAACTTAGAAGGGAATACCCCGCTCCTCGAGGAAAGAGTTATTGGATCGGGTTATTGAGTTACCTTGTTAGAGGAGGCTGGTTCTGAGTCATTTCTGATGTGGAGAGCTATATCTCACTTACACAGTACAAGTAAGAATCATAGTCATCAGAAATTTGCGTTTGAGGATTTGTTCTGACCTGACTATTGAGGCATCTTGAATAGAAGACTTGTGGAACTTGAAGTCTGTTATGTCTTAAGTTCAGGTCTAAATAAGGTTCCGCCACACAATTAATCCAAAGGTCGAGTCAAGCTCCATTTTTAACTTTTGTTCATGACCTTGGTATGGAACCCAAAATCATTTCACTCTTGCATTTCATTTAGTTGCTCAGGGACGAGCAAGGTTTAAGTATAGGGGGTTGATGAATCTGTGATTCATCACTCTAAAAGTTAAAAATAGAGCCTTTTCCTGAGTAAAAAGATGCATGTTTCCCTTTATAATGCATAAATAGCATTTGTTCATGCATTCATAATACCTGCATCTTAGCACTCCATTTGCATTTAAATAAGAAGCCAAAATCCTTTCTAAAATATTCACCTCATAAAAATAAGCTCTCCCTTATACTATGTACACCTTAGTTAATAATATAAGGAAGAAAGCCAGAAATGTCCTTTGTAAAATAGCCAATAAAAGCCCTAGAACCCCTGGACCATAAAATGCCTATAGACCCCTCATACCAACTCCAAAATAGGTCTACTCACTTTCAGATTAATACACATTAAAAGACCTTTAAAATGAGACTAATTTCATCCAATTTGGAGCTCGTATGAAAAAGTTGGGTTTTTTGGGCCTCTTTGTATACTACATGTATGTATATTTGTATCTTTGTATTTTTGTATCATATTTGACCTCATCTCCATCTTTGGTCAACATAAAATTTGTAGATCTCATCAAGATCTACAACTTTCATGTTTTGAGTTTTTCCAAATTTGGCATCCTCCTCTCCCTAAATTCATTTCTTATTTCAGCCAATCATAGCTGGCCACGTGGCGCCCTCTGGTTGCGCCACGCGGCCCGCTCCCCTTGCCCAAGCCGCCTTTGCTCTTAGCCGTTGGATGACACTCTTGATCCAAGGACCACTTGATTTCCACGTGCGCCTCAACTCTCCACCGTCAGATCACTCCCGCCTCAGATCTGGGCCATCCATTAGCGCCTCGCCCACAGTGCGCCACGCGTCACATCTTGAGCCCTTCGATCGCATTCTCAGCCCTTCCATCTGAACCGTTGGCTCCCCAATAATCTCAACTGACCGATCAATCGCCTAGGACTGATCTGGACCGCCCGCCCGCGCCTCGGCCCCATCACGCCCCGTGGCACGCTCCTAACGCTCAGATCACCTCGCCCAGATCTCATCCTACCGCTCCATCCCGCCTCGATCACCACCGTTGGATGACAAGATCCAACGGTGGAGACTTCGTCTTCCACCTCCAGTGCCCCTCACTCCCACGTTCTCAGCCGTGCGCGAGGGGCTTGCCCCTTCCTATTCTCAGCCGCGTATCCTCCACCGTCGACGACCACCATCTATCCCACGATCACCCCACTCGTCCCTCATCCTCGCCAGCCACCTTACCACCCACGTTGACCGCCAGCGACGTCCCACGAACCCCATGAACCTCGCCTCCTCACCAGCCAGGCCGTCTACTCCAACCTATAAATACTCGCCCTCCGGCCGATTTCACACCCATCCGCCACCCCTGAGAGATTCCCCAAGCTCGGAGCGTCTGATTAGTGACAGTGATTAAACGAATCCTTGAGCGAAGATGGTCGTCTTCTCCGGCGAGATCCTCACCGCACCGCCGTGTCGCAACCACTCCTCCGAGCCGCTGCTTGAGCTCAGGGACTTACCGCCCCTTCGAGTAACGACCTGGACCTCGATCTCGAGCTCCAAACCACAGGTAAACTCCTCCATCTCCGTTTAATTCTCATTCTGATTTTTCCTTTATTTCTCCGATTTTATTCGAGCTCCATCTTCATCTTCTCGCCTCGCTTCCACTTCGCCGAGCTCCACGACGGAGCTCTCATCCTCGTGGTACCCTTCACGCCCTCAGACACTTCATTTCGCTCTCCACCATCTCCAACTCCGCCACTTGGCCGAAGCACCATCGCCAGACCATCTCCAATCCGCCTTAGGCCTCGCCGACCATCCCCACGTCTCCACAAGTGCACCCCTTGATTCGGCTACCCTTCTAACGCCTGCAGGTACCACTTTCGTACATTGGCCGGAACATCACCAGAGAGCCTTTTGATCATTGTCTCCACGGAGCTCCGACGGACCTCTCTAGCTCCTGAGACCACCATACGCCTCGCCGCATCACCGCGCTTCTTCTGGGATAGCTCCGGACCGCCGGAGAGCATCATCGACACGAGGAGGGACGGGCGGAGCCATGGCCTCGTCGCCGGAGCCTCGCCATCTCCTCCGCAGGCGGTGGAGGACCGTTGAGGGAGAAGGTGCAGCAGCCGTTCGATCATCCTAATCGAACGGTCTAGCGTCAGCCACGTCGCCATCCGACCGGAGGAGCAAACGACCGTAGGATCATCCTTGATCCTACGCTCAGGAGTCTGCCACGTATTTCGCATCAGCCAACTGTTGGATCGATCATCTGGATCCAGCGATCGACAGCCAGCCACGTCACCATCTTCCGCGGCTCTCAGGCGCCATTGGATATATCCAGATCTGACAGCCTAACATCGCACCACGCGTCTCCTTCCAGCAACCGTTGGATCGCTCTTGATCCAACGGTCTTCAGCACGCCACGTCGAGGAGTCTGAGACTCGTTCCCGACCGTAGGCTTGGACTACCCGTGGCTACGCCGAGCCTCACTCCAGACCTCCAGGAGCTCCCGAGCCAGGCCCCGAGCCTCCTAAGCTGCCCGAGCCTAGGCCGACCACGTGAGGAGCACGTGCGGTCTGGGTATTTTGCACAGAGGCCCTGGGGACTTTTTGAAATTGCAAAAAGGTCCCTATGAAGCAGCCCCCACGTGAGGAGCACGTGCTAGTGGAGAAATTGCATTGATACCCCCAGCATTATAGGTAATTGCATTTAAGTGCCTGTCAGCATATTTCTTTTATGTAATTTTATTTTCTTGCATTGCAAATACACCCCTGTCTTTGCATGCATCCCTAGGTTTCATTTTGCATCATTTTTGAATTTCAAATGTTGTATCTTGTTGAGTAACTTGTCCTCTATCTATTGTGCCACTTGTCACATTTTTGTAATTGCAGTAGATTTTTAAATGAAATAATTGGTTGATTTGTGTGATATTTTGCCCAGTGAGACCTTTTAATTTATTATTAATTTTCTATAGTACCAAAAAATCTCAAAAATTCATAGTAGCTCTAGGATAGTGAACTCAACCTTGCATAAAAATTTCATGTCATTTGCACGCATATCGAGGCCTAAATAAATTGTTTAGTGATTTTCTTTTTTTAATATTAATAGATCCATTTCACATTGAAATTAAGGTTTGTCAATTTTCCTAGATTCCTTATCATTAGATCTATCTAGGATAATTTTTCTTCCTGAAAAAGATGTGTTTTGTTATTTATTAAAAACAAATTAGTCAAAATCATCCTGCATGCATCTTTAATTCATAATTAATTCATTTAGTATCTAAAAATTCCAAAAAAAATTAGAATAGCTTAGTTTCATCATAATCCATCATCTGGACAATTTTTAAAATTTTTGGACTTAATTTGATATCTCAAACTGATTTAACTTTGGATTGGCTTGATTGTTGCATGTGTCTGCACAGAAAACAGAAAAAGATAAAAAAATAATTCCTTGAAAAATCGAACATTGGACTTTGCTATTAATTCACCTAAGGAGACAGATGCCTCCCTGAGTTCGATCTTGGACTTCCACCAAGTAAAAAAATTTGCCGCTTGATATTAACTTTAATTTAATTTAAGTGGTTTTTGATATTCCCTCTCGTATCCGACTGCAACGAAAACTTCTAATTTATTTGGACATTAATCTGACTGAATTAACATAGGGTGCGGGAGCGGCTATCAAAGAGTAAGGCCAACCTCGTGGATGGTTTCATCTCGCAATCAGGGCAACGACCACACCATTCTTTGTGGTGAAGAAAATGAGGAAACTCGTTTCTTGAGGTATGATTGTGTCCTCCTCCTTGCTGCAGATTCCACGCTTTGTTCTTCCTATATCCCAACGTCATTAGTTCCCTAGACATGCTTGTGTTACAGATTTTGAATGGATGTTGTGGTCTTTTGCACATAGATTCATTGACATGTTTGTTCACTGATCGTGATCGCAAAGGGTGTATCTTAGCACATTAAAAACTTGCTTCTTTACACCTAATATATCTTCTTGGGTTCGGTTTGTACCCAAGGTCATCTTAAGGTTGAAATACTTTTCATATGCATACTTAGAGTTCTCTGAGAATATTAGTCTATTTATATTATCTGACTTGTAGTTGATATTTTTTTAGAAATGGTAATTTGTGGGGTCTGAATGTTGGCCTTTTGATTAAAGGAACACTGCCCAACCATCGGGCCACTTTAAATAGCATAATTGCAGATGCATGAAGTTAAGAATGTCATGGTTCATAATTTGTAGCCTAGATTGGTCACAATGGAATGGTTGCTAATTCTGAATGAGCAAAACTTTAGCCCCTAACAACATATTCTCTTTCTTAGCTATGGGTGTTTGGTACAGAAACATCAGTCTATTGCCTTAGAATACAAGCTAGAATGTAGGAAAATATGTTGGGATTCCAATGCAACATCTGTATGTTTACTGTGTAGGTTTTATTTTACTACTGAAAGCGATACATAAATTGGATGCTCATAAGATGGTAACAATATGCCAAACTAACTACGATGCCTCATAATATTTCCAGCACAGACTGTTCATTGCATATTTTACACCAGTATAAACTTCTTATAAAATTGTTGCTTTATTTCACGAAACAAAATAGTTGTATAGTTGAGATATTTATGAATTTCATCCACAGTTTAACCTGTTGGCTTTAATGTTGAAGGACAGATGGCTTCCATGGGTTGATCAACATTAGTTGTATATACCTCCATCTAATCTCTCTAGATTGGTCAGCATCATATCCCGATACATTTTCATGTTTTCATTTTTAGAATTTTCTGCTACATAGATGAATGGATCAACGCATGTGTCTAATAATAAGTACATATGATCCCACTAAGAAGCCTTTTGAAGTGACAAAAGAAGATCAGGTTGATACAATCTGAATGTAGATGTAACTTTACGGTTCGAAGATCATTTGGTTCTGAACTACTAGTTACTCTTACGGATCCTGAGTAGTTCCTTGTGATATCAAATGATTACTCAAAATATTAGGATCCTTTTTATAGGTCTTCGGCATTGGGTATATAAGCAGTGATTACCATTTTAGAGAAAGGAAATTTCACAGTGTTTGGGTAGTGGAGTAGCTGCCACCGAGGGAGGGACATGTGCACCCTTGGGACCCCTGGTAGATGCCTAGATGATCGTGATCCCAAATGCTATTGTAGTTGCAATGGTTGGGGGATATGTTTCTTGACACACCGAGGTGCTAATCTGACGGTGTCGGCCTCAGCACTTGCGTGCTTTAGCTCGGTGCTCGAGCGCGGGCCATGAATTCATGGTTTGTGGTGTAGTGTTTCGCAAGTTCGCTTAGACTTAACACTCATGTATTGGCTATTGTAGGCCACATTGGTTAGTATTCCAAGTGGGAGCGCTAAGAGGGTGAAGGATATGGTTAGATCCTCAAGCGCATCACGGAAGCGTGAGCGTCGTATCGAATAGAACGAGGAGCGACTAGTCGCACTAGTTGCTCGATGCAACGGAATTTAATTTTTTTTCATGCGATGAAACCACATGATCCAAGAACACTTCTTGGATCGTTTCGTCTAAACCACAAATAAGTAATAGGATTACCTCTTGAAGCGTGGTTGCGATCGAGTCCCTAAATGAAGAGATCTCCTGTCTCAAGTCCGATCCGACGGAGGAGACGCTTGCGAGCGCAGGGATGAATCGCGTGCTTCTCGCAATCCATGTCGATGATCCAAGCGGTGGATCTCCTGATCTCGACACACCAGATCCGATGTCTTCTTCACAAGCGAGGCGCACCGAAGGAGACATAGATGCACGAGCAGACGATCGGGCAGCATAACGACGACGTTGCAGCGATGGAGACTCCCTCTAGGGCATCCATGGTGGACGACCATGACAGAGGAAGAGAGAGGGCTGACGTGTAGAGAGAAAGAGAGAGTGAGAGACTTATGTTCTCTTTGTGTGTCTAGAGAAGAGCAAAGGGGTGCCCTTCTATTTATAATATTTTGGAATCCATGGATCTCAATCCATGGGTAACACAAATCCAATGGTCCTCATTGATTGTGTTTCTTTTAATGGCTAAGATTTGTGTTGGAAAAAACCAACAACAATTAATTTAATAAAAAATCAAATATATATTAAATATAATTTGATTCATATCAAATCAATCTCCATTGAAGAAATAGAAAGGAGGCAAGCCTCCTTCCAAGAATGGAGTGGACGGCCACCACATTCCATGTAGGGAATGTGGCCGTCCACCCTCCATCCAAGGAAGGTGGCTTCTTCTCCTTTTATTCCATGAGATACATTATTCCATTAATTCCTCCAATATTTACAACAACTTTTGTTGTAAATATATTCACCAAAATAATTCCAAATTATTTTGTGAACATTGAAATCTTGCCATTGGAAAATTGTGAATTATATTCACAACCCAAAATAAAATGTGAATTACATTTTCAATTAATTGTTCAATGTGAATCCAATTCACATTAATATTTAATTAACAAATGTAAATAGCTCTCTCTTATATATTATAAATCACATTTATAATATATATGACTAATGTGGATAGTACTATCCACATTATTCATATCCATGATAACTAAATCACATTTAATCATCTTGGAACTCTATTCTCATGTTCCCAAATAATATGTATCATAATCACATTATTCACATATTTTGATAATCAAATCACATTTAATTATCTAAGATAACTCTCTTTATAATATGAATCAAATTCACATTATTCATGATAATTAAACAATATTTAATTATCTATATTTTCAATGCTCGGATACATATATCAACAATAGAATTATCCATGAACTCTTTCAAGGATAATGCGCTTTCTCCGCAAGTACATGGAGATAAGGACGTGGCGATTGTATTGTTCCACGTATAGTGACTTGGATATTGAGATCACATCTCAAATCCAGATCTCGGGCCTCCCATAGATGCTTGATTAAATCAAGACCGCAAATCTAATCTTCTCATTGAATCTGAATCACATTCATATCAATGTCCAATATTAAACTATGATTAGATTACTTCTCTATTAAGAGGAGTCACTAAAATCCAGACCCGTTTCATCACTCCCTAAGAATGGAAGCGTCATGGTTATACAATCGTCTGTGATCACATCACCCTCATGTATTCCCAATACCTGTACATCCTGCATACTGGAAGACTCAGAATAAACCCGAAGTATTATATCAACTTTATACTGTGTACTTCAGGGTGTTATCAGTAAGTTCCTCATTTTGATCATTGGGAGTTGGTATCGATCATAAACTTTCCAAAAGTATATATCATACCTAGGTCTTGATCATATACTTTCCAAAAGTATATATCAAACCTACTAATTCAGTCAAGCTTCCAAAGCGAGACGACCGTGCGCACGGAATTTGATTCTTCCCAATATCTCATGAGTGAGCTCATGTCTTCCGGTTCAGTAGTGAACCTGTATGATCCGTTTGAGAGATCGTATTACTCATATGCCCTTATATGTGCACCAGCGCGACGGTGTATAGACTTTGATTAGGTCATCAACCTATTGGTCTGCCAAATGTACATACTCAGACATATAGTAACACATCTGTCTCCGGTCATAGGATGTGTGCCTATATCATGACAACATACGACATAGGACTTTGGTTATCTCGATCTCGTTAAGACAACTCTTTGACCTAGCTAATCTAACACCTCTGAATTTCTATTCCTATGTAGAGGACCTGCATCAAGAGGTCGGTTAGATATCAACCTTTAGAGAAATGATTGCCATCTCCTTCTCAGGCAGGAGATCATCTCTTAATAATCATTTGACGGTGCTTGACGAGTCCTCAATCTAACTCTTTAGATATCCATCCAAGCACCAGCCTCTATGATTCAATACTTAAATCAACAGCTGTCTGATCATCAAGATGCCCAGGGTATATACCCCTAATTGTACTAAGGGACCTATTATGTAAATTATTTATTCCTCATTTCAGATCAGGGAATGATATTCGCAACAACATTTATTGCATAATGGCTCGTCGTGGGCTCGCGTGTCCAACAATCTCCCACTAGCCCAAAAAGCCATTAATGGGCTTAATCATTTGAATCCACACTCATGTGACAATCATAGGCTATTTAGAAAATAGCTAGGTACGCTGATCAGTCACTCTTTTCCCAAGAGACTACGCCAAGCCCTTTTAGGGCACTTGCATATCCCCTAGTAACAGTGCTCGCATCCATTGCGAATGTTGCATCTTATGCAACCAATACTCAATTTTTTGTTATAGTGTCATTGACATTATAGCTCGATGATTATTATAACCAGTATTACTATAATCCTTATCAGAATACCCTTATTCTTGGAGATCTCTATCTCCTAAGGTATTTACAGTTAAGACCCTTATAGATCACTATCTACAAGGTCTTAAACTTTTGAAGATAAGACTTTGAGATCATTATCTCTAAGTTTCATCATCTTTGAAGATAGTATTATTATTACTGCAATCAAGTGTTTTATCTCTATAGTAGGATTAGTAACAGTTTACTACTCCCACTGCATGGTAGACATCTGGTTCTTGTACACATCTAGCATAAATTCAGCTTCTCATAACTGATGCACAAGTGCAAGCAGTTCTAGCATTCACTTTCTCAACTCTTTGAGGTGTTATCCCTTTAGATAGGTCAGTACCATATCTTAAGAGAAGGAAGCCTTGCTTGGAATTTTCCAAAAAAAATGGAAGAAGTCCAAGGTGTAATACTAATGTGACGGTCCCAATATCCTTTTCTCTTTGCTTTTGAACGACTTCAGAACTAAGATCTAAGAGGTATCCTTGAGATCATATATTAAGGTATGGAACAACCAAATTATAAAATACTTATTATTATCCTTAAATCATTCCAAATGATTAGAATAATATCTACATTTAGCACGATGAACACAATGGCACTCCCACTAAGCTTCACATGGTTCGTTCATCAAGATTTTTATCTAAAATCATAACATTTATAATTTCATCAAATCTTATGTTCCAACTATAGGAAGCTTATTTGAGTCCAAAGATGGAGTTCTTTAGCCTGCACACCTTGCTTTCCTCAACCATGAACCCCTGGGGCTATTTCATATGAATATCCTCAGAGAGGTATTCATAGAGGAATGCAATCTTGACTCACATCATGAAGATGTCATAGTCAAGTGGTGTAGCTATGGTTAGCAATATTCTGATGGGTTAAAGCAAGGTCACTGGAGAGCAAATCTCATCGCAAGCGATGTCTTCTTTTCGGTACGTAGCTCATGGCTACGAACCGTGCTTTTGAAGGTCTCTACCTTCTCATCAGGTTCCCTCTTTCTCTTGAAGATCCATTTACACCTTAATGGGTCTTACCCGTATAGGTGGATCCTCGAGGGTCCATATACAAGACTTGTATATGAAGTCTACATTAGACTTTTATTGCTAACATCAATCTTTCCATGTAATGATCCTCAGGAATTTCATCACATGAAGTCCGATCATGGAATCCATCCTCAAATTTATTTGAAGAGGTATTAATGTTTCATCTTTAATTATCTATTTAGTTTCCGATTTCAGGAGCCTCATTATCTTCTCAAGGTTAAATGAGTTCCTTTACTTCATTTTTATCTTGATTATTAAGAGAGTCATCCTCTAAGAATCACATTCTCAGAGATGAGATCCTTTAAGAATCTCAAAGTCATAAAGTAGGTATCCAATACCATCCTTCATTTTCTTAATGAAGTAGCACTCTCTGGTGCTAGATTCCAGATTACTTGCATGGAACCTTATTAAGGATATATATTGTAGTCTCTACTATATATATACCATGGAAACTAATAGATTACTATGCTAATATTCATCATTGATTATATCATGTCAAACATGATCCGATTATATCTCCCTACAACTCTTATTGATTTTAGGTTTATCAGGAGGATTGAGATAGGAATGATATTCACATCTCCATAAGGTATTCCTTGAATTCATCTAATAGATACAAGCTACCTTGGTTAGATCAAATTCATTTCATCTTCCTTCAAACTTTGGTTCTAAAACAAAATTGTGAAATCTTTGAACATTTCAAATGTTTCTTAGTTGAAGAGAAGAAATCTCATATCATACATAATCATCAATAGATATCACATATCCATAATGTTTACTATGATATAGATGATTTACATGCATCAATATGTATGAGATCCTGAACACCTTGACATCTTACTCCTTTCCCAAAGAAGGGTGTATTGGACAATTTACTTTGAATACAATATTCATAAATATGCAAGTTTTGAAATTTTAGACATTCTAAAGTTTCATCTCTTACTTGTCCATTGATCTCATCAATAGACATATGTCCAAAACATGATGCCAGATCATTGTCAAATGATCTTTATCCTCCTATTGATCTTTAAAGGTTTAATTTTCAGTATTAGAAATCTTAATGAACCATTCATTAATTTTCTAATTTAGTGGAGTCCACTAGATGTTAGAGTACTATCTGAAATATCTCCATCATAACTCTCTATGATAGGTTTATTCCAGAATTCATGTTTATTTCCAACATTTAGAAATAAACTATAAGTGTATTCTAATATCCAGGTCACAGAGACATTCTCTAAGACTAAGGGCTCCCACTGAAAATATGAAGTCTATTGATCCAATGGAAATTGTTGCAAAAGTTGCATCACTTCCAAAATGGATGACCATTAAACCTTAAGATCAAATTTCTAATGTTCTAATACAGATGCAACCAATTGCATGTGTCATTAGAAGATTGAGATACGATTATTAGACTTTATCTTATCAAATAAGTAAGTTAATATCAATGATTATATGTAGATTATTCTGACGTACTATCTGATTCCTTCTCTAAGGATTCTAGATAGATTTGATAGTTATACTATCAATACATCAACTTATTGCAGTATTGGCACACATCCAACTCTTTGGATGTCATATAGAAGTCACAGAAGTACAGTAAACTCTTTGACTATACTTTTTATTTGGGTCCAACCCATGCTTCCACTGCACTCCCTTTATCTATAAGTAACAATTGCTCAAGACAAAGGATCTCTTATGTTAAAAAAAAATCAATATAAGAGTATTTCAACATTTATACATGCTTCATTCAATTCGTACAATATGAATATTATGAAGCATCATGAATGACTAGAGTATACGTAGTAGAATGATGACACTCATTGTATCTACATCAATTTAAACTCTTAATACTTAGGTTCAGGTAGGTACTCAAACAATTTGAATACATCATCTACTATAGAGTCACCATTCTGCATAATGCAGAGAACCATGTCATTCATGATTATATGTCGAGAGCACATATGTATGCCATAACATCTTCTTAGATTTTATAAGGATTATTTGATAGTTACGATCATTGTCGACATGTCACTTCAAAAGTACATTCGATGAGATTAAGACATATAGAGACATACAAACCCTACGATTTTAGTCATATTGTCTTATTTAATCATCATTCCTCATTATTATGAGGAAACTTGCACATTGCAACCACATACATTATGTGTCCAATTGCAAGTACAATATCTGGATCATAGGTTCAATCCATGATATTTTACTGGTTATTATTGAGTATAACATTGAGTGGGATTAAAGAAGGATTATATGAAATAAGAAATTTGCATAAACATATATAAATATATAATTTACTTTGATTTAGGAATTTTTATATCAAAGTTGTCTTGCCATGTCAAAAATGAAAGTTCATTCCCTCAATCACTTCAAATGTAAAAGATATACTTACCAATATATCTCAAGCAAGATCTGGGATCTCCTTCATTATCTTTGTTACATCCTAATAATATGAGAACCTGTAACTCAGATAAAAAGAAACGGGAACACATTCTGCCTTGCAAGTCCAACTTGCATCTCCCAATTTGGTCTTTAACACCTAGGCCCACCACCCCTAAGGTGATGTTGACCCGTCATTAATTGAACCAACTGTCAACAGGAATACAACTCGCTATGCGCAATCCAATATCGCCCCAATAATATGAGGACCCGATATTGAGGTCACTACGCATACGTCCTTACTCTTTCGAGAAGCAACGGGCCCAATCCAAATGGATCGTATGCAGGAGTTGTCACTTCGGGCAGGCGTCTCCTGCATACAATATATGGCGATGGAACCCTTCGCCTTGACGGGAGACCATCGATGTCACTTATGTGATCCTCCATATCATATTCAAATTCTAATTAATCATTATGAATCATATTCATTACGATTAATTCTTCCAAGGGAAATAATAACTCTATTCATAATAGAGTGTTCTTAATTGGATATAATTAACTTAATCATATTAAATTAATTTTCAATCCAACTCAATCAACAAACTTGATTTTACTTGAATATATGGTATTATCTCAAAATATGTATTAATTCGAATTTTAATAATTAGAAAAATACATCATGATCTCTCAGGCATCATTTGTTCCCTACCCGCTGTCATGGTCAATACCGACGGGAGTGGGACGGACCGCATCCGGTGCAACCCGCTACCCCAGCGATCCCCGACTAGACACCATATCTGCCTCGGGAAAGTAATTTCAGCAGTGACCCCTACTTACTAAAATTAGCATATCTCAATCAATTTAAATCCAAATTAAGCAAAGTAAGTTTCCAAAGTTTGCTAATTTGATTTAGGACAGAACCTAAGTTATATTTCACGGATTTAGAGAATTTCATAAACAGTAATTAACTCCTTAATTACGTTAAGATTTGCAGTTCTCGTAACAGTGAATACATGTTCATTAAAACGACCATATCTCGAGCAAACAGAATCCAAATTACGTAAACTCGGATCATATGATTTCCTTATTTAATGAGGAACAAAATCCAAGTATTATTTTCGTGTTTAAACAATTTAAACAGGGCCGAAAATTTACACTAAACATAGATGCGAAAATGAAATGCGATAAAACTTTCGCAACCCTAACGAACCCAATTCGCCTTCGGTTTTATGGATCGTATCAAAAACCTCCGACCTAAGGCTCTGATACCACTTGAAGGATATGGTTAGATCCTCAAGCGCATTACGGAAGCGTGAGCATCATATCGAATACGACGAGGAGCGACTATTCGCACTAGTTGCACTATCCAGCGGAATTTAAAATTTTTTTCATGCGACGAAACCACATGATCCAAGAACACTTCTCTGATCGTTTCGTCTAAACCACAAAAAAGTAATAGGATTACCTCCGGAAGCGTGGTTGCGATCGAGTCTCTAAACGAAGAGACCTCCTATCAAGTCCGATCCGACGGAGGAGACGCTTGCGAGCCCGGGGATGAATCGCGTGCTTCTCGCAATCCATGCCGATGATAGAAGCGGTGGATCTCCTGATCTCGACACACGAGATCCAACGTCTTCTTCACGAGTGAGCGCACCGATGGAGACGGAGATCCACGAGCAGACGATCGGGCAGCATAACGACGACGCTGCGGCGATGGAGACTCCCTCTAGGTCATCCATGGTGGACGACCATGAGAGAGGAAGAGAGAGGGATGACGTGTAGAGAGAATGAGAGAGAGAGACCTATGTTCTCTTTGTGTGTCTAGAGAAGAGCAAAGGGATGCCCTTCTATTTATAATATTTTGGGATCCATGGATCTCAATCCTGGGTAACACAAATCCAATGGTCCTCATTGATTATGTTTCTTTTAGTGGCTAAGATTTGTGTTGGAAAAAATCAACAACAAATAATTTAATAAAAAATCAAATATATATGAAATATAATTTGATTCATATCAAATCAGTCTCCATTGAAGAAATAGAAAGGAGGCAAGCCTCCTTCCAAGAATGGAGTGGATGGCCACCACATTCCTTGTAGGGAATGTGGTCGTCCACCCTCCATTCATGGAAGGTGGCTTCTTCTCCTTTTATTCCATGAGATACATTATCCCATTAATTTCTCCAATATTTACAACAACTTTTGTTGCAAATATATTCACCAAAATAATTCCAAATTATTTTGTGAACATTGAAATCTTGCCATTGGAAAATTGTGAATCATATTCACAACCCAAAATAAAATGTGAATTACATTTTCAATTAATTGTTCAATGTGAATCCAATTCACATTAACATTTAATTAACAAATGTAAATAGCTCTCTCTTATATATTATAAATCACATTTATAATATATATGACTAATGTGGATAGTACTATCCACATTATTCATATCCATAATAATTAAATCACATTTAATCATCTTGGATCTCTATTCTCATGTTCCCAAATAATATGAATCACATTCACATTATTCACATCTTTTGATAATCAAATCACATTTAATTATCTAAGATAACTCTCTTTATAATATTAATCAAATTCACATTATTCATGATAATTAAATCATATTTAATTATCCATATCTCAATGCTCGGATACATATATCAGCAATAGAATTATCCATGAACTCTTTCAAGGATAATGCGCTTTCTCCGCGAATACTTGGAGATAACGACAGGGCAATTGTATTGTTCTATGTATAGTGACTTGGATATTGAGATCACATCTCAAATCCAGATCTCGGGCCTCACATAGATGCTTGATTAAATCAAGACCGCAAATCTAATCTTCTCATTGAATATGAATCACATTCAGATCAATGTCCAAAATTTGGACTAAGATTAGATTACTTCTCTACTGAGAGGAGTCACTAAAATCCAGACCCGTTTCATCACTCCCTAGGAATGGAAGCGTTATGGTTATACAATCGTTTATGATCACATCACCCTCAGGTATTCCCAATGCCTGTACATCCTGCATACTTGAAGACTCAAAATAAACCCGAAGTATTTGATCAACTTTATACTGTCTACTAAAGGGTTTTATCAGTAAGTTTCTCATCTTGATCACTGGGAGTTGGTATCGATCATATACTTTCCAAAAGTATATATCATACCTAGGTCTTGATCATATACTTTCCAAAAGTATATATCAAACCTACAAATTCAGTCAAGCTTCCAAAGCAAGACGACCGTGTACACGGAATTTGATTCTTCCCAATATCTCATGAGTGAATTCAAGTCTTCCGGTTCAGTAGTGAACCTGTATGATCCCTTTGAGAGATCGTATTACTCATATACTGTTATATGCACACCGGTGCGCTAGTGTATAGACCTTGATTAGGTCATCAACCTATTGGTCTGGCAAATGTACATACTCAGACATATAGTAACACATCTGTCTCCGGTCAGAGGATGCGTGCCTATATCATGACAGCATACGACATAGGACTTTGGTTATCTCGATCTCGTTAAGTCAACTCTTTGACCTAACTTATCTAACACCTCCGAATCTCTATTCCTTTGTAGAGGACATGCATCAAGAGGTCGGTTAGATATCAACCTTTAGAGAAAGGATTGCCATCTCCTTCTCTGGCTGGAGTTCATCTCTTAATAATCATTTGATGGTGCTAGACGAGTCCTCAATCTAACTCTTTAGATATCTATCCAAGGACCAGCCTCTATGATTCAATACTTGAATCAACAGCTGTATGATCATCAAGATGGCCATGGTACATAACCCTAATTGTACAAAGGGACCTATTATGCAAATTATTTATTCTTCATTTCAGATCAGGGAATGATATTCGCAATAACATTTATTGCATAATGGCTTGACGTGGGCTCGCATGTCCAACAGAGGGGAGTTCTAGGAAATGCGGTTAATGAGTTGGGAATGAGATATAGTTCTCCCGGGTATAAGGATGATCTGGTTGTCACGATTATTCGCAGGTTGGAATCTAAATTTTGAATCGGAAGTATCAATGTGGAATTGGGCTATGTGGATGTGTTGGGAACTTAGTCAGGATGCATTGTACCCCATCACATGCCTACAGAAGCACCCCAACCCTAAGGCATCCTCTTTGTCTTAGAGTCATCGTGTGAGGTATCATCAAGACCAAGACCACAGACTATCCACGAAGCTTGGTTATTCATATCCATATCCAGATCAAACAATAATAATAATGTAATTTTTTGTGAGATCAGTTTTCTAGTTGTTCTTTAGCACACATTTAAATTGTATCTTGTTTGTTGTTGTATAGTTGTTTATATTGTATTGAGCAACTTTTCTCATAACGTACCTATGTGTGGATCCACAGGTTCACAGCAGTGACTTGGAGGCATCATCTTTTGTGCAACTTCACGCTTTTGTGGTACAGTGGTTGGTAGTTCTTTTACTGTTTCCTGTACATAGTGGCTTTTTTAGAGACATAGCATGTAATGTATAATTGTGGACATCTACATCTATGCTTAGATGTACTTTTTGTGGTCATGGAAATGGACAATGGAATGTAATGGAATTGGTTTATGGGATGAATGAATGGAAATACAGGTTATTGTGAACAGTTTGAATGAAAAATAAGAAAAAAATTAAATTCCAATTCATGTTGCTATTTTCTCCTTCTTTTGTGAATGTCAAATATTTGAATGTGGAATGTATGTGCTTGGATTGGTTTGTTGAGTACCTGCATCCTAGAAGGGGACGAGGGTGTCACAAGCTATAGTAGCAAGGGGATGGTGAGACAACTATGTGTAATAGACCAAGTACTCTTGAGTCGTCATCAACCCATGGCTCAGCTATGTGAACTCTCACCTATGATCCTATACCCAATGGTCTGGGTAGAACTCATTGTGAAACTCTTCAAAGAGGACCTCCCAAGTAATGGTCTCGGTCATGTACACCAGGGAGGAATTCCATTGTCGCTCTACGTACCCTTCCAGTGAGTACACTGCTAAAAGCACCCATGCATCCTCTAGCGCATGGATCGTCCTCAAAACCTTCACCATCTACACCATCCACAACTCTGCATCTTAAGGGATGGTGATACCGAAGAGCTGTCAAAATCCATATGATATGCTATATAGGTGCTCTATTGCATCTGTAAAGCATTTGCATCCCCCACCTTCTCGGGCTCTAAAGAGAATAATAGATTGACGCCCTTCTCCACACCATGAGAGGGACGATAGGAGGGGTTATCCTACTATCGGAGTCGCTACTCAATGACCTTTAGGTGTTGTTTGATGCCCTATACTACATGTAAAGCCAGCAGCGGCCCCACATCAAGATCCATGCAAGGCGACATGGTTCTTCATGATGAACCACATCAACAATATAGGCAATACTTAGAGAGACATATGGACATGGATATAATTATGATATTCTCCTTAAGACTCATATCAGGTCGAAAGACTCTTAACACTATCATGTATTTCTAAAACCATTGAGGAATTATATGCATATAATGGAATGGAGTACTACTTCTATGATATCAAACTATGACGATCATCCCCCTTGGATCCAGGTACATACACATACACTCCACATTTGAAACACGGTAATATAAGTATGAGAATTTGCATAAAAGAATGGAAATTTAAAATTTCTTTCCATTTACATAATATACATCATTCATTACAAAATTGATGTCCTAAAAATTATAAATGTATGCATCAAAAAATGGATACATTCATACATTGTTTATCACATGTCTCTCAATACTACAAGTAAAGTAAAGCAGTAAAAGCTACAAGTGTAAACAATAAACTTAAATACTATATTATACCACGAAAACTGTAAGTGTCCAAACGAATATCTGCAAGTCCTCACCGCTCATTGTTACAGCTGCTTCTGAGAACCTATGGATCCAATGTAAAGGCACGTTATGAGAAAAGTTGCCCAATATGGTGCCAAACTGCAACATGTAAGGTACTAAAAAGTGTGCAAAAGAAACCAACTGGGTAGACCGTCTATACCAAGAAGACCTCACTCAGATCCTAATTATCAATTAAATTATAATTAAGTTCACAATCAACATGGATAGTCTATAGTTTTAGTCCATATTGGACCTCACACTATGACTCTAAGGTACTAAGAAAACCTTAGGGTTGGGGTGCCTTCGTAAGCATGCAGTGGGGTAAAATGCATCCGATCTAAGTTCCCAACATATCCACTAACTTCACATACAAATTGTAATTCCAATGTTAATTCCAAGCATTTCGCTTGATTCACCACAACTCCGATCACTTGACCAACTTCCAACCCGTGAATCCTTGTGAACCGCCCAAGTCCACTACCTACGTGTAAGAGTCCATGGTGGTGTAGGGCACGAGATATGGCGACAATCAATTAGATTATTCACACCTTAATTGGAAAATACATATACTATCCCAAATCCTCCATATATCCAGGAGATCATTTCATTCCCTCCATTTCCTATCTTCCAAAACAACAATTCTTGGAACTCATCTCTTAGTGATCATACCCACAATACCAACCAATGTAGCCTATACTAGCTAGTACATGAGTGTTAACATTAAGTGAAAGCGAAGCAATAGACTACCAACCACGACTACTTGGTGAGCTCTCTTAGCATTGGGTCTTGAATTACCGGCTATCGAGAGGCAGTCGTGAGATCTCACAAGGCGGGCTCAATTGCTAAAGTGATCGATCACGAAAGTCGGTAAATCCAAGCAACAATCAGCCCAACAAATAATAAAACAATGCAATCAATGTGGATAAAAATATATTATTAACTATACAAATAAAAGTGTATAGTTGACAAGTACGAGTAGGGTGTCGAACAAAGGGAACAAAGTGGTGAAGTAGGTATTATTATTTGTTACTAAATAATAATGTATAATTGTATTAATAGCTGCATAATATTTACTTATTGTTTTTGTGGATTTTTATTTTTATTTTTTTCTAAATTTTTAAAATTTTAATTTCTTTTCCTTTTTAATATATATAATAAGTATATATAAGTACATATAATGTAATATATATGATACAAGTGATATATGTAATACATATAAATAATAAAAATCCTAAAATACAAATACGGATAGTCATTTTTATTTTTTAAAGGATTTAAAAAATATTTAGGGTATTTATAATAATAAACAATAATATAAACTATATATAAGGGCTATATAGTTTTTCTAATTATATAGCTATAAAAATGCAAAATAAATTTTTTTGATGTTGTTCAAATATTCTTTTATTTTTGGCAACGTTTTGGTGATTTTTCTAAATTTTATGTATTTTTAAAATTTGAAACAGTCCAAATCAGGAACTATTTAAATTAAACAAATTATTTTGAGATTTAAAAATACAAAATAGGTTCAAAATTTCTCAAAACAAATTTTAATATGTAGTAAAAAGTATTTGTAAAATTTTTTAAAATTTTTTAAAATATTATATATTTTTTTTGAGTTAGGAAAGGGTTGTGATTTTTTGGCTCTCTTTTGATGTTTTTTGTGGTGTTAATTCTATAGTGATAAAATACAATAATAAATAGTAGTTAATTTTTTTTTGAATTTTTAAAAGAGGTTTCATATTTTTTGAATTTTTTAAGTCAAGTAGGGAATAAAATGGCTCCTTTCCATTTTAAAATATAGAAAATGGATATAAAAAGCTAAAAGAAATATATGGTGTGGATCAGCTATTAATCGGGCTTTTATACCTATTTAGGACAATTTGTAGAGCACTATAACTATTTTATAGAAAATAGAAATGCAAAATGAAAACTCAATAAGCTTGCAGGGGCATATTTGCAATAAATAATAAATGTGAGGATGCACATGCAAAGTACACGAAATATTTATACTAAAACTAGATTTTTTGAATACTAAATCAAAATATTGAAAGCTGGAGGGGTACAAGTGCAAAATGGCGATAGACATGGGGACCACGTGCGTTAACCTCGTAGTAGACCTACTTGTAATTTATAGAACATACACATGCTTAGATGCAATTTGTCGAACAACTTTTACATTTAATTAAAATTTTACAGAACTATTACATAAATATAAAAAAGGTATAGGGGGTACTTGTAATTTACCCCACTTAAGTGGCTTTCATCGGGCATTTTGATGCTCACCGCATGGAGAATTGGGTGGATGTCGTCGCGCACTGCTTTGAATAGAACAAATAACTATTATTAGATCTGGCACGATTGCCATATTTGATGAAAGCTGGGCGGTCTGCAAGAACACACATGAACTCAGTGACAATAAACTTTAGTCTTGGATTCCAGGAGACTTCGGTGGTCTTCTATAGATCCGACAACGGCTACAGGTAAGTGGGGCTTCTCCCCATGCGCAAGTCTGCTCCGATGAGGCCCATATGGCCTCGAGGTGGATCTCGAGGTCAAATTATCTTAAGGTGACCTGGAGCTGTTCTTCGTCAACCCTCAACCCCAGATAGGTGTCCAAGCAACGAGACCTGCACCAAAAGTTTCCTTGGCTCAAGGGCTACTTCCTCGGTCGTTGGAGGAAGCTGAAGGCGGTGAGGTGGTTGAGTGATGATTCTTCATTTCATCAGCTTTATTCTTTCATTTTGGTCTTCAATCCCTAACTATATGCAATAGATATCATTAATTTATCAAAATAAACACTTGATAATTAGTATAAAATACTGCATATAAAATATAATTAATTACGAAATAAAAGAATAAAGGAAGAAAAAAATAAAGGAGACACCATAGGTCTTGAGTGACCCTATACCCTAAGACTCGGTCATCATAATGATTTGTCAACAAGGAATAAAGTAGGGGGATATAGAGTAGATGAACAATACAAAATGTACATAAAAACCCAAATGTTTAATTCATTTGTAATGAATTTGTGGGACCTATTTTACTCTTTATTATTTATGCCCCAAATAATAAAACCCTCTATATTACTATTGTAGGTAAAATTATAAGGAAAAATACAAAATTGAGTTCACAATAAAATAAAGCGCGATGTGCCCAGGACACACAAAAAAAAGTCAAAACAAAAACTTCATAGACCCATATATTCTCCATATTGTATCAAAATGTAACAAAATCACCTTTAATTTTATATAACTTTTAATAAGCTATTTATTGAAGGTGGTTTTATTTAATTCAGAGCTAAGATATAAAATTTAGGATTCGAGCCCATATTGTGCAATATACCTATATATTTTATTCAATAAATTTATTCTTTGCATTTTACAAATTCTTTTTTTAATTGTATGTATTATTTGAAACATATATACATAAGTAAAATAAAATGAAACCATCAAAATAAAATTCAAATAAATAATACATTTCAATACCGTGGTAAAATATACATGTATACACAAATAATATATATACATAATTAATTATGTACACATTCAAACTCAGAAAAATACAAAAAAAAACTTAAATGTGTATAAAAATATTCATATATATATAATATTAGTATAAAGTAATAAAATATATTACAATTTAAAAAAAATAAAATGCTAAAATACAAATATTTATATCTATATTATACATGTAAATATTAACTTTCTAATAGAAGCCTTCATAACAATAAATAGAAATTATAATAAAATATTAAATAAAATAAGAACCAATTTTTACTTTTATTACCAACAATTAATAAAATCATTTGTTAATTATTCTTGATTGAATAAAACATTTCTACCTTAGATTTTTTGGGTTGATCCACGTCGACCAACTAGAGGGCTATCTTTTTTGACGCTGGTCAACTCTCCTTCCCAAGCAACCTACCACCATCAGATGGAGAAGACCCTCATCTTCTCCCCTTTTTCTTGTGTTCCCAATCACTCCTTTGATCTTCTCATTCATGCAAACCACCCTTAGATAATTTCTATGGCCTGCCTAATCCTTAAAACCCATGTGCATATCCCTAATAGATCACTAATCATCAGTTAGTGGAACTCATCCACCATGTTTATAAATAAGCCACCTTTGCCCAAAATCCAATTTTGGTACATCTATTGCCCTTATAACCCAATCCTTAGTGTGTGCAAGCTTCCAAGTGACAACACGAGTTCCCTTGAGGTGTGGGCAAGGAGAAAAGAGGTGGAGAGGAGGTCCAACACCATCAAGTTTTGCCGCTCTGGCGAGGGTTCACTGCTCCCTAGAATAGCCAAGTATGAGCTGATTTCTTTTGTTGTTTATCCCGCATTTTCATTCCATAGTCTACGGCTAGCGTTAGTTTCATCAATCCATTAGTTGAATAGCATAATTTCCAAGAATTTCACTGACATGGAGCTTGGACTCCATTTCAAAATCATAGTAATTCCGACATGTTCCGACCCCTATCTCACCTCCATCTCATTCCCTTACGCTTGCTCCATATCCTAACCAATCCTTAACCAGATTCTGCAATAATCAGGCTCGATTAGTGCTCCCCCTCTGCCATCCCCCAGATCACCTTCGCCCCTATGCCCCACTATGCACAACAGCTTCAAATCAAGTCAAGGTCGCTCCCCTAGAGCCCTCGAATCTTTCTGTGCACGTCAGCATTGAAGAAGTCACACCTGGGCATGGAATTGAAGCTAAAACAACAACTCCAAGTGCGTGAAGAAGAAGACTCTTCTAAGTCCCCATCGATGGGACGTGGACCTCTTAATGCCTCCTACAGACATGACTGGGCCCCAGGAAGGTATTGTGTTGATAAGACACGAAGAAGCAGGCCGGAGCGTGGAGTTCTTGTCGATCGAAGGAGGAGGAGGGAAGTGGTCTTCCCTATTCTTGTAGATGCTTCCAATGCCATCAGATGAAGCGCTCATCCCATATCTAATTAGGGTCATGGATTTAAATCGAAACGAAGCATGCTTGGCACCATTGGATGCGTGTAAGTGGATAATCGTGGACCGTTGGATGGCATGCAACCCCGGGTCATTTCAAGACACCCTCAACTTTTTTAACATGTTCATTTTAGTCATGTAAATATGAGTCATAGTGTAAAAAGATGTGGATGAATTGTATACTGGACCATGAACTTATTGTATATTATTTTTTCATCTTTGCCAAGTCACGTCACATGGTCCCCTACGTGAGGTGTCTGGTCTTTTTGCAAGTACACCCCTTTAGATTCTTGTTAATATTTATATCAGTAAAATGTGAAATAAGTGTAAATACTTTGGTGAAATTTTCATGTTTGGATCCAGACTTCGAGTTTTTGCATTTATGCCCTATAAATGCGATATGTTTTTATATTTGTGGAGATTTTGCACATGTGCCTTCCTACTTCTCTGTAGGGTTTGTAAGTGCATTTAAAATTAATTTTCATTACAAAAAGGGCCCTATCTTTGCTACATTCCTATTATTGTGTTTTTTTATTAAAAACAGCCCTAGTTTGATTTTAATTTCAGGAAAAATGATGTAGATGCCTAAAAAGATAATCTTTCATGGCATGAATTTTATTTTTCATTTTATATCAGTGAATTATTTATTAAAAATCGAATAGTGGCTATTTATTTCCTGTCTAAATACAAAAATACAAAAAAATATAAAAGTATCTCCCAAAATTCCAAGAAAAATCTCTGATGTATATTGTGCTATATTTTAACTCGAGATCACAAATCACAAAAAAATCTTAAAAGAAACCAAAAAATTAGCAAATCCTTGCTAACGCTAAAAAATTATAAAATATACTCAAAAATTCTAAAAATATTGCTTTGTGTACTATATTTTTATATTTATCTATCAATATATGTCAAAATAAATTTTGAGAAATTTTGAAGGCATTTCCTATTCTTAATTCTGAAATGAATTTGTCCTATTTTAAGTAGTACTTATTTTGCTTTATTTCTAATTTAAAAATAGAAAAAGATTTGCAAAAATTGCTAAAATTCATAAAAATAGAAAAATATTTGAATAATATAATTTGATTTTATTTGGTTATTTCTACGTATTCTTATATATATGAATACCTTATATAGCATATATATATCGATATATTATTATATATAGTTTATATTAATATTAATTAAAATAATTACTATAATTATATTTTAAAACCAAAATGAAAGGACTATTCGTTTTTATATTTTCTTATTTTTTGTAAATGTATATATATTCTATTACATAAGTCTTATATTATATACATGCCTCTTATATTTATATATGTATTTATATATAAATTATTTATATATTATTAAGTTAAAAGGAAATTTAGAAAAGAAAAATTTAATATATAATTAAAAAGAATTATTTTATTTAAATAAAAATCGACAAAAACCTTGAGTACATCACTTGTATTATTTATCCATTTAAGTAATTCCTCAACATCCTGTGATCTCTGTGGTTCGATGCCCTGCTTGCTAGCTCACTATACACACTCGTTTTGTGGGGATTATAATAAATTTTGATTCACACCTGCTTTTGATTCCTTTATATTATTATGTGAGTTTAATGTTGATCCAAGCCGAGGAGGTTCTCAGGCTGTAATCGCAACAACTTAGTGGCCCTGCCTAGTGTGGACCACAAGGCAACACCTTGGTATGTCTCTCTCGATCGATCAAATGGCACCATTTATGGGGTGCATTGGAGAGTGTAGCATTGTTTTATATATAACATGCACATTATTTCTCTTTTAGTTTTTGCTCTCTATTTTTAAACTTATTTATATGTTCTGACAACATGTCTTTATTTGAGTTTTTTACGAGGGACCATGTGTCAATGACCGCTTCCTAGGAGGCGGATGCACTCGAGTCACAATGAGGTGGGTTCTTCCACTTGTAAGCCAACCATGAGAGAGTAGGAGAGAGGAGCAAGGAGAGAGGAGAAGAGCAGAATGCTTAGCTATTTTATTTTATTTTGTAAGGAGAGTTTTCTACTTTATTTTTGTAATATAATTTGTAATAATTTGGACTTGGACACTGCTGCACTAACAAGGTCCATTTCCCGAGTGTTTGTTCACCTGGGGGCCTCATCACGGTTTTTCATGTTTTGTCATTTTCTTTTATTTTGTTTCCCATGTTGTGAGCTTTCCAATTTATTTTTCTTTGTTTTGTTTGATTGATACCCTAGATCTAGGATTGCTAGACTAGGTAGCTAGGTCCACACACCTAATAGAAGCATGTACCTATAGTGATACATTTGGACTTAGTCTGCAAATTACTTGAAGTTTGAACCAGGCACCGTGAGGGACTCCATACAACACTCGCAGGACCTATTGTGGTGGGCATCGAGGAGTCCCCATGATCGGACACTTAGGATTTATTTTTGAGTAGTTGGTATGTGGTTCTTCACGATAATAGACATTATGGTTTAGGATGCTTTCTCACTTTGCATACCGCCCATGTAGTGTAGATATTTAAATTTCCTATTTTGCATACTGCATGGAGAATGCTAGGATGCACTGTGAGTCTTTGCATGCATGATTTCAGACTAAAGTGAGATTTCCATCCTCATCTCAACATGAATTGCTTTTCCATTCTCTCCCTTTGTTTTGCTCACCTAGTATTTAAAGAAAATACAAAAAAATGTTAGGTGGATTGCTTTAAAAAATACTCAAAAAAATTGAAAACCCAAAGATTAAAACAAGGGGGTGCTAATAAATCTTTAAGCTTAATTAAAATTTGGTAATGAACATCATTGTTTTGGGTTCATAAATCTCTCATTGTTTTGGGTACCTATTCAGACTAAGTGAGGCATGACCCTAAGGACTAGAGCCCAAAAGTCGATATGTGGCACCTTGATTATCACATGGGACAACAAAGTATTGGAGCTTTTATCATACGTGATGGAGTAGGACCTTGTCGACGTTGGCGTTCCCGCCTTTTGTGGAATACCGTCTTGGTCTAATGTATTGAGCTTAGGCCATGCCCTCACGGGTATGTTTGTCTCGTCGGTTTGCATCCGAGTACCTAGCTTGCGAGGGAAGTTGTGGCTTAACCTATGGGCTTCCTTTCTCTATTCTTTGGCTGAGTAGACTCTCACACATGAGATCAAGGACTTCCAAGTGCACAGATCACATGTAACAAAGGAGGTGGAAGAAGTACGATGCAATTTCTCGGCTTTACACACACTCCTACAGGGATGGTGATCATAAGGACTTGTTATAAGATTTTCCTGCAAAACAAAATAAACTTTAAAAGATAAAAATAGAAGAACTCTTATGGCTTCACTTGTTTTGAGTTGGCGAACCCAAACTTGTACAGTGTTTGTTTGATTTAGATTAAGGTCCAAGATCAAGTCCCTCACACTTGTGCAAATTTAGACTTTCATTTTCCCTTCTTTCATTCCCATTTGACCCCCGCTCACTCTGAGTCATTCTACTATTTTGCACTCCTTCTATTTCTCGTTGACCTCAGTATCATACCTCTATTACTCAATCTTGTCTTTGACCTCGGGATGGCAACCCATATATGGCATAATCGAGACTTCACTGACACTTGCATCGATTCCATGCGATCAACCTCTCCAATAATTTGGGTTATTCCAGAGATCACGGTTCGGACTCTATGAACTGCTTTCTAGACTCCCTACCTTCTTAAATAAACTAGGATCACTCTTGTGTCACCCATTGCCAAATGTGGATGGAGGTCGATTTAAGTCAAACATCCAAAACTCCATCAATATTCATCTGCAATTGACCCTAAATCTTGACTCATCTCCATTCCTAGTGTCAATAATTGCAAGACTGGTCGGGGTAAATTCCATGATGCAAATTGAGAGGCAACACTGGAATCCATTAAGATTATATCTTTTGAGTCTGAGACAGAGATGACTGCTCAAGGAAAGGGAAAGGGACAAAAACCATTGTCATATCAGGGACAACCAGATTAGAACACAGTCAATGCACATCTGCTTGCTTCTATTCAGTCGCAACAGCAGAATGATAAGGCCCTAGCACAGGTTGCCTTCCATGAAATGTTGAATCACCTGACGAGGGAGAGAGAAGACAAAAGAGGAGGAGGGGAAGATGAACTAGAAGATGGACCCCGTGGAGGACCCGCCAATGAGCCACGTGGAGAGAGCCCCAAGCCTACTCACAAAGAAACAAACAACCCTTGTGTTGGCCAGAAGAAAGAGTGGATAAAATCCATGTATTCCACGGACATTCCGAGCTCAAGACACAGTTTCTTGCTCTATTGGCCTCGTTCATGGAAACACAAACAAGGAACCTTACATAAATCTAAAACAATTCTCATTCATCGGCCACACAACTCACTACCCCAACACTCTGTTTGGTGTAGCCAAGATGACCATGTTTCCCTTCAGTCTGTATGACAAGGCCCCGTATTGGATGAACCATTTGAGGAAGGTCGTGATGACCTGGTAGGAGTTGAAGTCTACATTCCTTCACAAGTTTTACCCTCTCGGCCGACTCAACAAGATGCGAGCCAAAATAAGCAACTTCTCCCAGACTGCCCACCAATCCATTCATGAACCATGGGAGAGTTTCATTGATTTACAAGAGAAATGTCCCCGCCATGATATACAAAAGACTAGTTTGGTCCAACACTTATTTGGGGGACTGACTATTGAGATTCAGAAGCTTGTCGACGCTGCCTGTTGCCGATCTCATTTCAATAAGTATGAAGACGCAGTTTGGCAGATATTTAAGGACATCATCGAAGGAGAAGTCACCCTTTGTTTATCCCGAGCATATCAAAGAAAACCCTAGGTCCTCCACAAGCCAGTTCATATGGCGAAGTCTCACGAAGTGGACATAGATGAAAGCTCCAACCTCAATATCATTGGAGACCATCTGTCCAAAGCGAACATTATCGAGAAATAATCACAATACCTAGAGAAGCTTGCAATGATCGAACAAAGAACCCAGCATATGGACAACTGCAGCATCAGCCTCAGCGCTATTAGTCTGGATCAAATTACCAAGCAACTAGATCAAATTACCAAGCAGTTGGAGCTGCCAGTGAGTACTAGCAATGCTTGTGAGTTGGCGACTCCATCATCAGAGACTCCCACTGAGAAGAACGAAGAACCACCAGTGCAACATCAACCTCAACATACCAACAACAACCGATAGGACATCACGTATACTATGTGTAGGCGTCCAAGCATACCCCGCAACAACAGTAGTTGATAGTATACCAACCTGAGCACCAACCCTCTTATGATCTGTTCTCTCCACCACCACCCTTTATCAAAGAAGTAAACAACATATGGAATAATGATGCATAACTGGACCATTTTGGTGGACAACCGCAGGGTCAATCATCTGCCACTTGGTCGTACCACCAACCTCAGGGTGGTAGATTTGTCCTGCACCATCAACAATGTTAGAGCTACCAGTCTCCACAATATCTAACCAATAGGAGATAGAATCAATCAGATCAGCAGCAACAGTACCGACATTCTCCGCTGGAAAACTCCTATAAGGATGCTTAGCACCAGCAACATCAGTACCCTCCTCCTCACTATCAAAACCACCAGCAGCCTCAGCATTATCAATCTCAGTATGGATCTCATGCTGAACCATCATAGGCACCTCCTTTGAATCCCTCTCTGGACTATTTGGTTCAACTAGTGAAAAGCCTAGCAGAGATGAGCCAGAAGCTTCATGACCTAACTATGACTAAAACTCCTATTCATGTTCAAGTTGAGGTGAACCCCAATAATTTTCAATGCAAAGAGCATGTAGAATGTGAAATCCCATCCGATCATGATAAGTCCGATAGCTATAACTATGCTTTGAATAATAATTCTACTATCACGAGCGGTATGACTCTGCAACCTTCTATAGCTGTCATGGGGAAGAATAAAGCATCCTTTGGCAAATAGTCATCGTTTGCATCAACCGACCCAGTAGCAGAGTTGGGTGAGGAAGAAGGAGGAGCCGCACCAATTACCTACCACCACCATCAGCCAAAAGAACAAAAAATCAACAAATTAAAAAAGATTAAAAATAGAATAACAGCCAATGCAGAGCCAAGACAACCAAGGAGACACTAGCACATGCGGCCTCTCCCATGTCGATCGATAATGTCGAAATTCTTGCTTTTATTTCTGCATCATCGACTTGGAGGTCTTAAAATATCCTCACTAAAAAGTGAAGACAGAGTGACATTAAGGCGACCGCTCACAAAATATGGTTTAGACAACAAGTACTAATAATATTTAATTAATCAATTAATGACAAAAATGTGAAGCAATTTATTATACTCAACAAGCAAAGATGTAGAGCATGTAATCATGTAAAGGTCGAACCATTGAGAGCTAACAAAGTAGCATAATGACTATTGCTAATCAAAAATGAAATATTTATATAAGTTTCTCTTTTCTGTTTTTGTGGGATTTTAGTTTTTAGATTTTTATTATATATATATATTTATATTTCTAATATTAAATTTTATTTCCTATTAAAGTATTATATACTAATGTATGGACATGTATATAGGTATATATGTACATATCATAATATACATAAGATATAAGATATATATCTTCATAAATACTATAAATATATAAATAAAAGAAAATATTAATAAATATAGTCCTGACTATATAATATATATATAAACATTTTTTGTTGTATTTAAATTATTTACAAGGTATTAATAATAGTCCTATTAATAATATAAACTATATATATTCATACAATATAGGGTATTATAGTTATAAATATAAATAAAAATGATCAAAATTTGCAAAATAAAATGTTATTGTGTTTTTAATATTTTCTATATTTTGATTTTTTTGATATTATAACTAATTTTTAGGTATTTTAAAATTCCAAAAAATCCCAATAGAAGGATAAAATAAATAGGTTGAATTATTTTGAGATTTAAAAATATAAAAAAAGTTTATAATTCACAAAACTATTTTTTATATGTACTAATAAATATATAAATATAAAATAGAAATAAAACTCCTAGATTTTATGCAGAATTTTTATATTTTTTATAGGATTTAGGATCTTTCTTATTTTATAACATTTTCTTTTTATATTTTTTCGGATTTTGGTATGAAACTAGAAAATTCTATGATAGGCAACAATAATTTTTTTAGAATTTGTAAACATGATTTTATAAATTTTTATCAAATTTAAGTCTAAAAAGCGTGAAATGTGCTCTATTTGATTTTTAATAACTAAGAAATGTGCATAAAATGAAAAATTAAAATATAGCATGAAAGACCAAGAATCCGTGTACATTATCATATTTTTGCATGATTACTGGAGCACGTATGATATTTATAAAAATTAGATAAATATGAATAAAAATTTAATACTTGTAGAGACCTTTTTGCAAAAATATTTATGCTTACATGCATTTCAAAATATTAAAAAAATCCAGCAGCTAAGGTGCAATATAACCATGAATATTAAAATTTAAAACACCTGGTAGGGACATATTTGTAATTACAAAACATTTAAGGTCCACTGTGCAATATTTCCAAAAATTAACACATAATATGCAACATTTTGGACTAATTATAAATACAAAAATCCACGAGGGTATAGTTGCAAAATAACTACCTCACCTGGGGGGCCACATGAGGTGAGCTTGCATATATATACATGGAAATACATAAAATGCAAGGCAATCCATGCAATTTTACCACTATTTATAACACTTCAGACCTAAATTTTAATATTAGATAAAAAATATACAAAAATTGTTGGGGCATTGGTGACATTTACCCATTAGTGCTGCCCACAGACGGCTATGGTGGCACTGCGTAGGCGCCATTTACTCGATCTATGACTAGGAATCGGGCATCGTTTCTTCTGGAGTGAACGGACCAGATTTGATAAAGGCCTCGATGAAGATCTGACGGCTCTAGAGGTAGGAGGAAGAACATGGAAGATCACATCTTTGTCCTTCCGTCGATAATACTTTTCTCCTTGTCCCGGCCACCTTGGAGCTTGATGATGGCCTCTTGAGCTTCCTAGGGATGCTCCACGTCAAATGGCACCGTCAAGAATGTCCAAGCCTCGCTGGGGAGGGGCATGGAGATTTTGGAAGGATTGGGTTTCTGTGAACCTCCTCATGCACCATAATTGACCCTACTCAAGTTCTTAGTACCTTTTTCCAATAGAAGGAAGTTCCTCAGTTGGAGGCAATTCGCCACAACCATCTTTGAAGTTGTATAACACGAGGATGGAGGTGAACGGAGGAGCTTCGACGTAAGGCAAAGGAGAAGCTCTGATTCGTTGTTCTAGAGAGGATATGGTTGGTCCAGATGGGGGAAAGATGGAGCACGTGATGGGGAATGAAGTGGACGTGGAATCGTAGCCATGAAATAATCGGAGACACGACAAAACACGACCGGATCAGAGAGACCCAACGATCTTTGATTTTAAACTTTAAGCTAAACTACATATCTAAAGATGAAAAGAAATATAGGAAATCAAAAACTAATACTAAATCTACCTAAAAATAGAAGAAAAATATGCATCTTGTACCTAGGGACCTGGGAGCAGAGGCCTCGTCGGAGCAACACCTTGGACCTCCTCTCCTCCTCCTTACTCTACTTAAAAACCTCAGGGGAAACCTCACTATCACCGAAAACACGCTCACGCACAATGCTGAAGGATTAAGGGCTCGAAGCAGGATCAAAATTAGGAAGGAAGGAGGAAGATGTTATTTATAGACATGGACAGGAGGGCTTATTCGATTAGGGTTTTTGCTTGAATCGATGAATATTTGACTTTGAAAAAGTGTCCTAGAATGATTGAGGGTAGATCACAGAGGGCTTTTTGTTAAAGAATTGAGAAGAGAAAATCAACACATCGAAAGGGAAAATGGGGGAAGATGTCTTGAATGACGTCTAACACTCAAGGTATCTGGAGATAAGGGAGTTGACCTAGGAAAACTAGGGTTTGCTTCTGGTTGGTACATGCGGACCAAATAGAAAATTCCAAAGCGAAAATTATTGGTAAAATTGATAATAAATAGGTACTGAATTAATTAACTCTTGGGTATAAAATGAAAAATGTTTTTATTTCATGTAGTATTTAGTTACTTTTTTTATTTGTTTTTATGGAGCTGATTATAATGGGTTAGTATTTACATGTATATTTATAGATATATTTACCTATATATAGCTTATTTTATTTTAATTTTGTATTTCAAATTTTATTATTTTATATACTTAATTTATATATTTATAACTTATTTAAATATAAAAAAATATATTTTTTTCTTTATTCCTAATATAATATGTACTCTTAAATAAATAGATGTATTTATTATATAGGTAAAAGTATAGGTACTTCATTTATATATCCTATACACTTATTTATTTTAGTAAATTTTAATGGTTTTCCTTTTTCTTGGTGATGTACATATAATATAAAAAATATTTATAAAATTATAAAAATATAAAATAATGAAAAATGTAAAGAATAAATATAATGAATATTTTATTCATGTATATAGTACAATAGGGTCCAAAACCTTACTTTTGCATCTTAACTCCAAATTAAATGAAATTGCCTTCAGTAAATAACTAATTAAAAGTTATATATAATTACAATTATTTTGATTCATTTTGAGTTTTTATGGAGAAGATACAGGTGTGTGAAGTTTGGGTTTTTGAATCTTATTCAGATTGTAGAATGAAAAGTGTATATTATTTTTAGATGAAATCAATTTTGTATTTTCTTGCATTTTTATGTACAACCGTCATGTAAAAAATTTATTGAAGTGAGGTATAAATAATAAAGAATAAAATAGGTCCCCAAATGAATGATTAAAGACTAAAAATAAAGTTTTTATTGTGTATTTGACCGGTATTTCCCTTACTTTATTCTTTGTCAACCCAGTCATCATGATGCCTAGGTCTTGGGGTTTAGGGTCATAAAATACCTTTTTAATTTTATTTCTTCTCTTTTCTTTTCTTTATTCTTTATTTTTGACTTTAAATATTGTATGTTATACAATATTGATATAATAAATAATGAGTGTTAATATATGCAAAATAATGACATATACATGCATTTCGCTATGGAATGAAGGCCAATATGAAAAATTAAAGGTGATTAAATGGAGATTCATCACCCCCCCCCCTTGTACTTGCCTCAGTGAGTCCCTAGCAAACACTTATGCCTATAAGTGCAGAAAATGAAGATAAATAAAAGAAAATGAAAGAACTTGGATTGATTTTAATTCTTAAACTTGTCTTCATAAAATCAATTTTGGAACTAAATCGAACATTTGCATTTTAGGTATGGTCAAAACCTTGTGTGGGATCTAGACTTGAAATACAACAGCCTTTGAGAGTCACAAAACTCTGCCCAAAACTCCTCAATATCCAGGTCAGAACAAGTCAATTCATATGCAGACCCATATGACTATGAAGCCATATTGTATAGTGTGAGTCGCATGTATCTCTCATCACTTGAAGTGGTAAAAATCAGTCTTCTCCAACATGGTGACCCTAATTCCCCCATCCAACGACTCTTTCCTTGAGAAGCGGGGTATTCCCTTATAAGTTCAAGTACAACCGGCTCAAGAAGAGGAGGTGGAGAGAAGAATGCATGGTACCTAATGTAGCTACATATCCTTGGATGCTTGACTAGTGCAGCCAAGTCACCCGGTTACAGTCTCACATGAATAGGACTTTGAAGCTCAAGCTTGCTTATGGGCTATACATATATATACGCACACACTCTGAGAGGCCTTTTATTTTCATTGAGGCATGTCCACTTTTTTGGAGTTTTTTTTGCATTTTTTGAATGTGATATACAAGAGCATTTTCGTAAGGACTTTTTCCGCTTGAGCAATTAGACTATCTCTTTTTTGAAGCTTTATCGCAACCCATAACTTCAATCTTTAGACTTTGTAACCATTGGATCAGATTGCAGTACGATGGCTAAAGATATGTGACTTCCGATGTTTCCATTGGCATGTGTCTCATGTCGGCAAATCCATCCCTCTACTACTTCAACTAAGGCAACCAAAGCGTAAGGTGCAAGTGTGCAAGCCAGGTCATTATCAACATGACTCGTACGTGTCCTTCAAAATATTCTACTTTGGTAGTCAAGATGACTTTCATCCAAGTCTCGTGTTCTCAGAGATTTAAGTCTAGCTAACCTGATGTGCCTCCATTCCAGATCTCAAAAGGTCCATGTGATTATGTAGATTCAAGGTCCAACCAAGCTTTAATATTCGGATTTTATTTAGACTTGTTCAATCATTAATATAAATCCGAAAAATGCAAATGCTATAAACAATGACAACAAATAATTTTGTACTGTAATTTTCTGATTTTGATTTTTTTAAGGATTTTTGAAAAAGTTTTGCAAAATTTAATGTAATTTTTTAAAAGATTTTGGAAATATTTTTGGGATTTTTAGTTTTGCAAACTTTTAGGGACTTTTTAAAACAAAAAGGTTTAAGAAATGAAAAATGTGCATATATTTGCACAGGAGTGCTTCTTTGGTATTGAGATTTAAGAATTTAAACCCGTTGATTATTTACTAGTTTATGTATAGGATTTAAAGAAATTTATTTTCTTGAGTTGTATATATAGTTCTCAAAATAATTTGAAAATATTTTGCAAACAATTTGATAAATTTATTTTTAAAACCAAATTGACAAAAAAATACAAACATTTTACAAAATTCGGAAATCTTTTTGCAAAGATTTACGTAGATTGTTCAAAACATTTTTGCAACCATTTTTCAAACAATTTCTAAATAGATTTTCAAAACATTCTATTTCAAATAAAGAAAAAAAATTTAGAAACAAAACATTTTTACAATGGTTGAAAATATTTTACAAAATATTTTCCAAACTGTTTTCAAGAGATTTTCAAACTAATTTTCAAACATTTTGCAAAAGCATTTTTACCCTCATTTAATAATCAGTATATCCAAAGAATTTGAAAGAATTGTATGCAAGTATGTTCATTACAAATTATTATTTGTATTTTTGTCATACTTATTGAAAATATGAAAGTCAGAGTTATGGCTAAAGTATATATAACGTATATACGAACCCCCATACTTAGCTTGAGCTATATCCTCATAGATCAAGAGAAAAGAAAAGACATAACTCGTACTAAGTATAGAAAACATGTACTACAATGACTAAAAAAAGAATTAATTAATGTGAAGTCAATCGTCTCCCTATATTTTGATTGAAAAATCCTAAGTATAGCAAGTTGTATCTACATGTTGGGAGGGTTGAGGGTAAGGGGAATAAGATGATAAATGACTCATCCTGTCTCCCCCTATACTTAGGGTAAAATATCCCTAAATATAGATCGGAATATCAACAAGAGAGGAGACAGGTGAAGGATCAAAGAATTAACAACGAGACCCATTCATTCCCCCTATACTTAGGATAAAGCATATCCTAACTATAGCGGTGATGACTGAGAGTAATGAAAGAACGATAGAATATAATAGAAGATAAGAAGAATAGAAGAAAACTAAAGAAAGAATTATATAGGAGCATTATCTGAATATTTTCATGATGTTGAAGTTGTGGATGATGTATCATTTAAGATCATTTGGACTGAGTCGACAACGGCCAGGAACGTGTCATGCTCGAGGTACGCCTTCAATAACTGACCCTTAATGACGAACGATTATGCGTCAGAAGAAAATTTTGATATCTAAATGCTTCCATTGTCACGCACATCTTTCACTCTGAATGGCCCTGTCCATTTACTTTTAAATTTGCGTCAAATAACAACACTTCTTGCCAAGTCTCGAATGCCTTTAATCTGATGTGTCGGTCATGCCAGCATTTATTTTTTTGTTCTACATCAATATGTTATCATACGCATAGTCTCGGAATTCCAAGAGTTTGTTCACATCAACCTTTTTTGTTGACCACATTTCTTTGAGTCCATATTACAGATGTTGACTACCGATAGTGATTTGTGAATTAGATCAACAGGCAGATGGCACAATTTTCCATACCCGAGACTATAGGACGACATGCCCAAAGGAGACTTGTACGTTGTCATGTATGCCCAAAGGACAGAGTCCAATAGTTGGGACTAGTTTTTTCTATCCGACCTCACAAGTTTCTGTAAAATTGTCTTGATTTCTCTGTTTGAGAGCTCTATAGGGCCATTAGTCTGAGCATGATAAGGATAAGTGACTCGGTGATCGATGGCATACTTCTTTGTTAATTTCTTGACCTTTTTATTTATGAAGTGACTACCCCTGTCAGATATCAGTATCTTTGGTATCCCAACTGTGAAATGATCTTCCCTCGTAGAAACCGAAAATTTTTTCATTGTTAGTGGCTTGAGCAGGAATAGCTTCAATCCAACGACTCAAATAATAAATAGCAAGCAGGTTGTGCTTGAATCCGTGACTGTTGGGAAAGGGTCCGATGAATTCGATGCCCCAAAATCGAATACATCTAAAATCTGAATGAATTTCAGGGACATCAAATCTTTCACTATTAGGGTTCCTTCGATTTTTTGATAGTCAACGCCACTTTTGACACATGTTGCTGCATCATTGAATAGTATGGGCCACTAGAGGCCACACTGCACTACTTTCGCAGCCAATCTATATCAAGATTAGTGTCCACAAGATTCGAGTCAATGATAATGCTCGAGGAAACTTTGATGCTCCTTTTGAGGGATACACAGTTACCAAATACAATCTACTCCTTCCCTCAATAACAATGGGTCTTCCCATTGGTATAAATGGATAGTGGACAAGAACTTATTCTTCTTGATTTTCGTCCAATATAGTGTGACTACAATAGAAACAAGGTAGTTCACAATATTAGCATACCAAGGGAGAGAATCCACAGCCAGAATCAATTTGTTAGGAAAAGTGTTTGTGATGGGTGCATTGCTCAGTGGAGGTTCTTGATGCTCAATTCTAGAGAGGTGATCTACTACCACTTTTTGAACTCCAGGTTTATCTTTGATTTCCAAATCGCACTCCTAGAGAAGGAGGATCCATATGATCAATCTAGTCTTTGCATCTTTCTTCTACTGTAGGTACCGGATAGTAGAGTGGTCAATGTAATTTGTTACTTTAGACCCAAGAAGATAAGATATGAACTTCTCGAGGGCGAAAACCACAGCCAACAACTCTTTCTCTATGATAGTATAGTTATGCTGAGCTTCATCTAATGTTTTGCTGGCCTTCATCTAATGTCTTGCTGGCGTAGTGAATGGCATAGGGAACTTTGTATTTTCTCTATCCTATCACAACCCCAACTGTAATATATGACACGTCTATCATGATCTCAAAGGGTAGAGATCAATTAGGCGGTTGTACAACTGGAGCTTGAGTGATTAGCTCCTTCAGTTGATGGACATAAAGGAGAACTTGTTGATTAACATTAAACTTGGTCTCCTTGCATAATAATTCAGTTATAGGTCGGGCAATGCGGCTAAAATCTCTGATGAATCTTCTTTAGAAACCCACATGCCTCAGGAATGACCTCGCATTTTTGACATTTTGAGGTGTCTTAAGATTGGTGATCACATCCACCTTCGATGGGTCAACTACCATGCCACGCTTGGAAATGACATAGACCAGCACAATCCCTTAGGTGACCATGAAGTGGCTCCTTTCCCAAGGTAGTACGAGATTGACTTCTCATCATTTTTGAAGTACTCTATCTAGGTGTTGAAGACAATAATCAAAGCTGTTACCAGAGATGGACAAGTCATCCTTAAACACCTAGATAAAACTATCAACCATATCAGTGAAAACTGCAAGCATGCACCTCTCAAATGTAGCAGAAGCATTGCACAAACCAAAGGGCATTCTCCTGAAAGCGTAGGTGTCGAACGAGTAAGTGAAGGTAGTCTTCACTTGGTCCTATAACTTAGTTGTACCAAGAACACCCATCCAAAAATCTGAGGAACTCCTTGCTGACCAATCATTATAGAACTTGATCAATGAAGTGCATGTGTAAGTGGTCCTTCTATGCTGCAACATTGAGGTGGTGGTAATCAACACACACACACACACACACACACACACACACACACACACTAGGATGATGATACCTGAGTCGAAATATGCTATCCTCTTTCATTGGTGACAACGGTGAGCCCATATTTCTTATGAACTACATGTTAAAGGTTCATCCATTTGGAATCGGAGATGAGATAAATAAACCCTTTGTCGCACTACTTCATGATTTCTTTCTTGAAGACGTCCTGCAAGTTAGGGTTCATCCTTCTATAAAATTCTCGAGAAGGCTTGGCATCTACTTCCATATAGATGTGGTGTGAGCGTAGAGCAGGATTTATCCCACGAAGGTATGATACGTGCCAACCAAGTGCCTTGTAGTTTTTCTGTAGAATCTTGACTAGTCAAGATTCCTGATCTAGGTTCAGCCTATTGCTAATGAGGACCAGATACATGTTTGCCTCACCCACAAGGAAAGCGTACTTGACACCTGCCGAAAGTGGCTTTAATTATGGTTTTGATCAAGCTTGCTTCTCAGTCACTTAAAAAACTGAACGGGTGGGTGGATGATGAGCCATGATTTTGGAGGTGTTGCTCACCTCGGTCACTAATGGCTCTACTGATAATGTGACAAACAAATTATCCACGAAATCCTCATGTTCGGACTGGCATGATTTTTTTACCTCAAAAAGTTCATTATCAAGTAAGAATCTATCACCTAATTAACCTCGGGGCATGTATCGACTGTACTTTCCAAGTCTTCCTTAGAGAGAGGATTTCCTAAACACATGTGCCATTCAAAGAAAATTTTTTTTATCTTTGATATCTGTAATAAAGTCCCAGTCTAAATAAATGGTTCTGCTTGGCCATGATCAGATACGACCTTCGGTTCACTAACCACGTCCATTATCACTCCGTCGCTGCTTCAGCAGAACGTGATCTTCCTAGACCCATAGTCGACCACGGCCTGCATAGTGCATAGGAATGGTCGTCCAAGAATAATTGTGTGCAGGAGTAATGGTGCAAAGGAGTCCATATCAAGGACCAAAAAATCAATAGGAAACTACATATCATGCACTGTTCCAACAACATCCACCAATAATCCTTAGGGTTACTTGATAGATTAATTAGCAAATTGAAGGATCATGTGTGTCGGCTTGAGCGGCCCCAACCCAAAATCTGTGAGCAGTGAGGCAAGCATGAGGTTGAATGAAGAGTCACTGTCAAGTAGAGTTCGCTCAAAGACTTTGTCAAAAATCTTGCATCTGATCAAAGGTGCCCCTTTGTCTAGCTTCTTCTCAAAGAGATTGTTGATGGCTGCTACTGTAGCCATTGTGAGGACGTGATGTTCAACTAGCTGATGTATATTATTGTAGTTTGACTGGTCCTTGTTTATACAAGCTTCCTTCAATCCCTTCTTCACAACATGAATATATTCCATGGCTTTTACCAATGGTAATTAAACATCCAAGTTTTCAAGAATATCCACCACACTTTGATCGGATAATGCATTTTTTTCATTTTGCATTTTTTTGGATTTTTCTATTATAACATAAAAAGGAATATGTATAGAACAGAAATTAGAAATAATGTTATTATTATATCAAAATTCGTGTCCACAAAATTTTGTATAACTAGGTTGCAAGGTATCTCGAGCTGGGGGTGGACAACAAAAGTTGTTGTCTCCGCCCCATAGGCTAGCATTAGATCGACTATTGTGGCTTGCTCCCCCATGGCTGGTGCGACTTCACATTAACTACAATCATATTTTCGATATTTTTCATTTTTCTAGTTTTTTATTCTTTTTGTTGGTGATGATGATAGCTGGTAGCTAGCATGGCTCCTCCTCATTCTTCTTCCTCACCCGAACCTATAGCTGGCATGGCTGATGCAGAAGATGATGATTCATCAGATGAAGCTTTGTTCTTACCCCTTATAGTAGTAGACGAAGGCAAGGTCCTACTGCTTCTGAGAGTAACATCATTAGATTAAAAAATCACAAGCATATGACTCTACACGCACAGACGAGACTTCACATTCTACCTTGCTTAAAGTTATTGGGGTTGGCTTCAACTTGGGTCGGAATTGGAGTTTTTGTGGCCGTAAGGTCATCCAACTTTTGAGTCATCTCTTCTAGGCCCTTTACTAACTGGACCAGACTATCGAGTCCTGGGTTCACAGGAACTGCCTCAGAGGGTTAAGCGTGTTGAGCAAACTATGGCTAATGGTGTGGAGGCTGAGAAGAGTGCTGATGATACTATTGTAGAGATGGAGGAAGCTGATATAGATGTTGGTAGGGAGGAGGATACTTCTTTTGATGTGCGGCCGCATACGAATGGTATGGATGGTATGGGTGGTATTGTAATTGATGGTACTACTAGCTCTATCTCCAATTGTTATGATACTATGGAGACTCATGGTACTGAGGTTGTTAGTGGGACCGGACAAATCTTTCTCCTTGATGTTGAGGGAATGGGGGAGAATCTTCAAGTTGGCCCTGAAGGATATGGGGAGATCCTTAATCGCATCACGAAAGAGTGAGGATCGTATCGTATGCGATCGGGGGAGACTAGTCGTACTAGTTGCTCGATGCAACAGAATTTAGAAATTTTAATGAGATGAAACCACATGATCCAAGAACATTTCTCAGATCGTTTCATCTAAACCACAATAGATATAAGGGTTACCTCTTGAAGCGTGGTTGCAATCGAGTCTCTAAACAAAGAGACCTCCTGCCTGAAGTCTGATTCGATGAAGGAGACGCTTGCAAGCACGTTGATGAGATGTGTGCTCCTCGTAATCCATGTTGATGATCCAAGCGGTGAATCTCCTAATCTCGTAACACGAGATTTGACGTCTTCTTCACAAGCGAGGCACAACGAAGGAGACGGAGATCCATGAGCAAATACTCTGGCAACATAACGACGATGCTGCAATGATGGCGACTCTCTCTATGGCTCCATGGTGGACGTCCATAAGAGAGAGAGGGAGAGAGCATTTGGCATGTAGTGGGTGCCACTTCTTATATTGGGTCTTGGGATCCACGGATCTCAATCCATGTACAACACACAATCAATGGTTGAGATTGATTTGTGTTTATTTCAATGGCCATGATGTTGTTGTAAAAAACACAACAACAATTGATTTAAATTAAATTAATTAATATCGATAAATCAATATAAATCAATTTAAAATGAAATCACTTTGACTAGTCTTGGAGATAATGAGGAGATTGACAATATACCTAAAAAGGGGGGATGGCTACTCCTTTGAGATGGAATGGGTCTATCTCCTCAAAATCTCATGAGATCTCATTATCTCATGAGATCTCATTACCTCATGATATCTCCATGAATTACAACAATATTTATTGTAAATTATTTCAAAAAAACAATTCATAATTATCTTGCGAACATTGCAATCATGTCATTGGAAAAATGTGAATCACATTCACATCTCAAAACAAAATGTAAATTATATTTTCAATTAATCATCCAACGTGAATCTAATTTACATCAATAACTAATTAACAAATATAAATCATTATATGCTCTCTTTAATAAATTATAAATCACATTTATAATGTACCTGAATAATGTAGATAGTGCTATCCACATTATTCTTATCCATGATAATTAAATCGCATTTAATCATATTGGATCTCAATTCTCATGTGCCCAAATAATATGAATCACATTCACATTATTCACATCTTTGATAATTAAATCACATTCAATTATCTTTGATAACTCTCCTTATAATATGAATCAAAATCATATTATTCATGATAATTAAATCACATTTAATTATCCATTTTACTGAATGCTCAGATGCATATATCAATAATGAAATTATCCGTGAACTCTTTCAAGGATAATGTGCTTTCCTCGCAGATACATGGAGATATGGACATGGCGATTGTATTGTTACACGTATAGTGACATGGATATTGAGATCACATATCAAATCAAGATCTTGAGGAACTCCCATAGATGCTTGATCAAATCAAGACAACAAATCTAATCTTCTCATTACATCTGAATCACATTCAGATCAATGTCCAGCATTTGGACTAAGATCAGATTACTTCTCTATGAGAGGAGTCACTAAAATCCAGACATGTTTCATCACTCCCTCGGAAAGGAAGCGACATGGTTATAAAATCGTTTATGATCACATCACCTCAAGCATTCCTAATACCTGTACATCCTAAATACTGGAAGACCCAGAATAAATTCGAAGTTTTAGATCTCATTTTAGACTGTCTCCTTCAGGATTTTATTATTAAGGTTCTCATCAGATCATTGGGAGTCGGTATCGATCATATACTTTCCAAAAGCATATATCATACTTAGGTATTGATCATTGATGAGGCTAAAAATTGGTCTGTGACTTTTTAAAAGGAAAGGTGGTCGGTGTAGAAAAACTGCAAAAGGATCCTAGTCGATCAAACAAAGATCTGTTTTTTAAGAAAAAACTTACACTAATTATTTAACTAGGGAAGTGTTCCTGGGTTGAACACAAGGAGGCAGAATAGGGTATTTTGAATTTTTTAAGAGAAAATATTTTTGTGATTATTTTATCTCTTCTTAAAGCAATCACGGAAAAAGCTACAATTTTATGAAATTTTTTATTTTTAATTTTTATTTTATTTTATACTTTTCCAATTTTTATTTATTTTTCACACAATTTATTTACTATATAATAGGTGAAATATAGAAGAAATATAGATGATATTATATAGTAGGTGAAACGGTCGAGCAACGGGCTCAAATAACACACTAAAGCAAATCAAAATGGAGACAATTTGTGACGAATCAAAACACAATAAAATCAAGACAAAAATACACGAAAAATTACTAGAAACCTTGCTCGGGTAGTTACGTAACTACCCTAAAAAACTATGAAAAATTATGTCAAAAAGGCGTCCAAAGCTCCCCAACTGGCCAGGGGTATAAGTGAAAGAGAAAGAAATAAAAATTATGCAAAAAGGTCCTCGGCAAGGACTGTTCTATAAGGAAAACTAGAAAGTTTACATTTAGGTCCCTGTACGGGGACCTAAATGTAATATCTGGAAAGTTCTAGAGCGCTTTGGAAATTCTGGAACTCTTATGGATTTAGTCTGCAATTTTTTTACCGGTTCATATGAAAGATCAGGATTATAACGTGATATGCGATCCAGACCGTCCGCTGCCTCCACATGTCGTAAGCTTGTAGCTCGGGGCTGTTTTTTAGGATCTTCAGGTTTTTCGCGAGTGGCTGACGAGTCGTCTTCTCTGATTTATCAACAGCGATTGACGACGAACTGGGGCCTCCAATGGTGCCAGAGGGTTGATGCAGAGGCTAAAGTTGGTTTACGGCTTTTTAGTAGAAAAAGTTGTCGGTGTAGAAGAGCCGCAAAAGGATCTTAGCTCCCGATCAAACAAAGATCGGTTTTATGAGAAAAACCTACACTAATTATTTTACCAGGTGAGTGTGCATGGGTCGAACACAAGGAGGTAAAATAAGGTACTTTGATTTTTTTAAGGAGAAAATATTTTTGTGATTATTTTTTATCTCTTCTGAAGGCAATAAAAGAAAAGCTACAATTTTTATTGAATTTTGTCTTTTAATTTTTATTTGATTTTATTCTTTTCCAATTTTTATTTATTTTTTCAAAGTGATATTTTCTACACACTTTATTTATGATATAATAGGTGGAATATAGGTAGAATATTGGTGATACTATATAGTAGGTGAATGGGACGAGCAACGAGCTTGAACAAGCACACAAAAACAAATATAAACGAAGACGATTTGTGACGAATCAAAACACGATAAAAACACGAGAAAAATACATAAAAAATTACTTGAAACATTGCTGGGGTGGTTGCGTAACTACCCTAAAAAATCAACAAAAATTATATCAAAACGAGGTCCAAAACTCCCCTACAGGCCAGGGGTATAAGTGCAAGAAAAGAAATAAAAAAATATTGCAAAATGGTCCTTAACAAAGACTGTTCTCAAAGAAAAATAAAATGTTTTACATTTAGGTCCCCGCGTGGGGACCTAAATGCAAATACTGGAAACCTCTGGAGCGCTTGGGAATATCTGGAAGTCTTCTGGGCTGATTATTGAATGGCCTTGATTAGAAGTTGAGGCGCAATCCTAGCCGTCTGATGATGCCACGCGTCAGCAGACTGTAGCGCGGTTATTCTTGGGCCGTTCTTCAGGTTCTTCATGGGTGGACGAAGGTGGCTCCTTCTCCGATTTCTCGCTGGCCACGGTCAGCGATCTAGGATCTCCGGTGGGGCCAGAGGGTTAGCTCCTCTAACCCTCGAGCTCGCCCGCGGTAGATGGCTCTCAGAGATGGCTCGAAGCGGCGGCTACATGTCGATGAAGGTGGTGTTCTACTGCTCCTGGCAGCTGATGAAAGTTTGTTACGCATTTTTTGGATCGTGATTTCATTGAGGATCTAAGATTCCAGATGCTTCAGAATGGCTCCAGGTGCAAGATAGATCTGCAAATTACACTTTTATGTGCTCGATTCACAAGGAATCAGCAAAAGAATTAGGTGTTTGCAAGATCAAAAATAGTGATTTCCAGACTTAGTGATGTGCGCTTGAAAATTGCAGGAAAAAGGGAAAGCGATTTGGATTGAATTCGAAATGATTTGGAGTGGAAATCGATTAAGTGTCTAAGCTAGATGGGTAAACTAACTGTCGGAGTGATTAGCCGTGCTAATCGAGGCACGGAATTCGAGAAATATTTTGGAGAAGATGGAATGAACTGACCTGGGATAGAGGGTATATTACCCACGTATGATAGCTCAACGAGCGGTCTTCTCGGAGCTCTACGCGGTGCGATGGCGGCGATGCAAGGGCTGACGAGCGCCTTCCAACCTCCTCCGATGATCCCTCTTCCACGCTAGCTGGCCTTCGAGTGCTGTCACCACCGGAGCGAGGAGGAGCGAGGTGGAGAAGATAGGGGGTCGGCCACTGGAGCTGGGGCTTCAGGTTGTTACAGGAGAGTTTGTTGTGAAATGGGATCTTTGAGGGTTTATATAGGGAGATTTTGTGGGGCTCAAGTTAGATCCAATGGTGGTCGAACATCTACGTTGTTAGGAGAAGGTTTTCAATGGTTTGGATCGCCTTGAAGAGTTATAAGGCATGCTAGATAATTCGGTGAAGGAGGCCGGTCAGAAAAGAATCCATTACCGGCTTCTTTGGAGAAGAAGCACCAGGTCCCACCAGGTGCTGACAAGTGTCAGCACCTGGTAGGCCAGATGCTTAAATTTACTTATAAATTCAATATTAAATAATACATAATGTTATTTTAAATAGGTATAAATACAAGAAATGTTAATAATTAAAAAATCTTAATTATGGAATACTTACTTTTTATAAATAATAAATATTATTCGAAATATAAATATTATATTAATAAATATGTATAGATAAATAGGTTTTGAATTGTTAATTTAATAAATAAATAATTAAAAATTAATTTTATATTTTCTTAATTATTAGAATAATAAATAAGGGTTGTGTGAATTTTTAGGGATTTTAATAAATTAATTTACATATATTAATAAATATAGGTATTAGTTAGCCATTTCATTTTTACCTATAATTTAGGTTTTTTGATTTTATTAAAATAATAAATGAGCTCCAAAAATTCTGAAATAAATTTCAATTAAATTTCAAGATCATGAAAATAATTAGAAATTAATAAAATTATAAACAATGTGTTCTACATAAAATAAATAGCCCATAAACCACGTTGTCATTTGGTCCCAAAATTGACTTTTTGCAAACGGACTCCGAATTCGATGAAACCACCTTTATTAATTAGAGAATATTATTTTATGAACTTTAAAGGTGAGTAGAGTGAAATAGGAGTTCGTATGAAGAAGTTATGATGTTTGGAAGTTGAGATTTTGACAATTTAAAAGCTGTGTTTCTTGGCCTATATACATGATAATATTTTTAACTTATATTTATATTTTAATATACAATTTTAGAAATAATTAGGAAAAGAATTTGGTGAAAAACATGTATATATGAATTAATTAAAAATCATTGAAGTTTTGTATTCATTTGATAAATAGTGGAAAGGTACATGAGGTGTGTTTTAATTTATTTTTAGGATTTTCTTTCCTTATCTCCCCCTACTTATTGGTTTGTCGACCAATCCATGCTGACTTGGTCTTGGGGGTTAGGCTATAAATATACCTTGTAGTTATATTTATATTTTTAAGTCATACTGTACGTATTTACATATATCCAATCTGTCTTCTTTTCTTTTTCTTTGTTCTTTATTTATTTACATGATTTTTATGCTTAAAAGTGAATATTTATTCATGAATGGAATTTTTATAAAAGATGGGAATTAATGAATATTAACATGAATTTGTTAAGGTTTTTAAGACAAAATACGACCGAAAAGTTAATGAATCATGGATTCATCAGGGGTTAGCTCCTCTAACCCTCGAGCTCGCCCGCGGTGGACGGCGGCCGGAGTCGACTGAGAGAGGCGGCGAAAGCTCGATGAAGTTCACGGTTCTCTGCTCCCGGAGCTAATGGATTTTGTTACGTCTTCTTGGAATCACGAATTTCTTGATGATTGAGGGCTCCAGTTGACTTGAATTCGCTCCTGATGCAAGATGGATCTAAGATAGCTGCTGCAACGGCCGATCTTCACCGGAGCTGGACGCGCGCAAGGCGGCGATGCAAGCCGGAACTTCACCTTGGAACTCCTTCCCGAAGGTCCTTCTTCCACGCGGGCACCGTAGCTTGGAGCTGTCACCTCCTGTACGAGCGGAGCGAGGCGAGGAAGAGAGGGGTCATCCACTAGAACGGGTGTTTCAGTTGGTTATGAGTGAGTTAGTTGTGAACTGCCCACTTTGGTGGTTTATATAAAGAGTTTTCGTGAGTTCCACGCTAGATCTAATGGTGGGCGATGAAGAAGGTTGTTAGGAAAAGCAAATCAAGGGTTTAGATCTTCAGAATGGGTTAGGATGCGTGTAGGAGAAATAGTTGAACAAGGCTGGTTGGAACAGAACTGCAGTACTGTCTTCTTGAAGAAGATGCACCAGGTGCTGACAAGTGTCAACACCTGGTAGGCCAGATGCGTAAATTTGCTTATAAATAAAATATGAAATAGTAAATAGTGTTATTTTAAATTGTATAAAAACAAGAAATTTAAATAATTAATTTATCTAAATTATGGAATAATTGCTTTTTATAAATAAAAAATATTATTCGAAATAAATTATTATATTAAAAAATATGTATAGATAAATAGGTTGTGGATTTTCAATTAGTAAATAAAAAATCAAAATTTATTTTATATTTACTTATTTATTAGAATAATAAATAAGGGTTATGTGAATTTTTAGGGATTTTAATAAATTAATTTACATATATTAATAAATAAAGGTATAAGTTATCTAGTTCATTTTAACCTATAATTTAGGGTTTTGGATTTTATTAAAATAATATATAAGCTCCAAAAATTTTGAAATAAATCAAGGTTAACATACAAGATCATGAAAATAATTAGACATTATAAAATTAATAAAAATATAAATAATGTGTTCTACATAAAATAAATAGCCCAGAAACCCCGTTGTCATTTGGTCCCAAAACAGACTTTTTGCAAATGGACTCCGAATTCGATGAAACCACCTTTATTAATTAGAGAATATTATTTTATGAACTTCAAATGTGAGTAGAATGAAATTGGAGTTCGTATGAAGAAGTTATGATGTTCAGAAGTTGATATTTTGACAAGTTAAAAGCTAGATTTCTTGGCATATATACAGGATAATATTTTTAACTTATTTTTATATTTTTATATATATTTTTAGAAATAATTAGGAAAAGAGTTTGGTGAAAAATTTGAATATATGAATTAATTAAAAATCATTGATGTTTTCTATTTAATTGATAAATAGTGAGAAATATATGAAGTGTGACTTAATTCATTTTTAGGGTTTTCTTTCCTTATCTCCCCCTACTTAGTGGTTTGTCGACCAATCCATGCTGACTTGGTCTCGGGGGTTAGGTTATAAATATACCTTGCAGTTATATTTATATTTATAAGTCATAGTGTACATATATACATATCTTCAATCTGCCTTATTTTCTTTTCTTTATTCTTTTATTTATTTACATGATTTTGATGCTTAAAAGTGAATCTTTATTCATGAATGAAGTTTTTGTAAAAGATGGAAATTAATGAATATTTACGTGCATTTGTTAAGGGTTTTAAGACAAAATGCGACAGAAAAGTTAATGAATCATGGATTCATCAACCCCCTATACTTAAACTTTGCTAGTCTCTTAGCAAACACTTATTTGAAAAATTAAGTGAAAAAGAAAGAAAGTTAGAATAAATTTGTTTTCCTAAACCAATTCATGAGAACTAACAAAGGACAGAGCTCGATCGGGCCTGAAACAAGCATTTTGTCGGAGCCTTAACTAGGATTAGGATTTTATCCTCAGCAGTCATCAAGTTCAATAAATCCTTATTCAAGATCATTTCATCAGCTAGTTCAGACTCACTTATTCATATCGCAAACTCTATCATCCTTGAAGACAATTTATATAGTGTGTGAATTGATTTAGCTCTTACTGCTTAGAGAAACGAAGAAGCCGTCCATCCCGGCTATACACTTCTATGGCTTCCTCATCCAGCTACTCTTTCCTAGGGGAGGGAGGTATTCCCTTCTGAGGTCAGTTTGTGCTATGTCCACAATCGAGTTTATAGAGGTAGAAGAATGAGAAGAAGTGGAGTCAGACCAGTGTCGACGCATCTCCTTGTGAAGCTCAACCGCTATAGCTAAGTCTCCACTAAGATGTGAAGGCATTTTTGGTGGAAGCTTGGACCATTGTGATCGTATTTTGTGGCTTCTTCGATTTGACTTTGTAATTTGTTTGCACTGCATTCATCTTTTTGTGCCTCGATGGATATAACACCTTTTTGTTCCGTCCATTTTTTGAGGTCTTAGAAAAATTGTGTCAGCAGATCCTTCCCTCATCCGAAGAAACTATCGCAACCCCAATCTCTCCCATCTGTAGATGTCAATGCTGCAAAGATAAGGATAGAAACGCACTACCAAGATGTACTGCCCTTCGTAACTCCATGCGAGTTGAGCTAAGTGCATAGTGCAAATGTTCAAGATTGGTTCACTGGTGTAGGGTTGTACGAATGACACCAAATGGTCTACTTAAGCACATATGACTTCATTTCCCGAATATGGTCTTATGGAACCCAAAGGTTTTAAGTCATAAGACCTGAAGAGTCTAAATTCCAGATCCTAACTAGGCTCCTTATAACGAAAGTTAAAGGCCGTAATCAAGCTCCATCCTTTAGACTATACTCAATCCTTAGTTCCAGAAATCAAACTTATTCTGAAAAATAAGAATGCAAATGCAACCATGTTTTTGTGAAGTATATTTTCTGAATTTTACTCATTTTTATGGATTTTAAGGCTTTTGTAATTTTTACGACTTTTAGGACTTTGTATATTTTTTTATGTATTTCCTGATTTTTTATAAACAAGTTTTTGTACATGAATTTTACAAGATATATTTTATTTGGGTTAAATATCTAATATATTTTACAAATTTTATTTACAAGTGATTTTACAAGGATTAAATGATTTTTACACATGTTTTACTAAATAGGATTTTAAAAAAGTATTATACAAAATCTTAAATACATATTTTAAACACATATTTTAATTACATATTTTAAATACAAGTTTTAAACATATTTTACTTATTTACAAAGATTTTATAAGTAATTAATAAATATATAAATGGATTTTAAATTAACCCTTACCCACTTTTTATGGATTTTATAGATATAGAAAATACATAAAAGTACGAGTTATGGATAAAAGTATATATACAATATATACGCACCCCCCTATACTTAGCTTGTGCTATGTCCTCGTAGCGTCAAAAGAGAAAAAGGAGGACATAACTCGTGCTAAGTAAAAGTGGGTGAAGAAGAATAGAGAGTACAAGTCAGTCAACCTCCCCTATACTTACGATCTAGTCATCGTAAGTATAACGGAAGAGCAAAAACGAGGTGAATGAGTAAAAAGAATATACAATGAAGAAACAAAAGGAATAAAGAATACGAAATCATCGAAATCACTTGGTCCACCCTATACTTAGGATAAGGCATCCTAAGTATAGAAAAGGGTGTAGCCAAAAATCAGAGACCAGTGATTTGTGAAAAAGAAAGGATATACAAAAGAATCAGAACAAAATATAAAACGTCAATCAGCGAACAATCGGTCCCCCTATACTTAGGATCTGGTATCCTACACATAGAAGACGAGCAAATATGGGGACGATTGTGGTCTACGAAGAATATACAAGTGTTGTGGATCTCCAGAAATCGAATGGCTCAAAAGCATTTGTACAGGATGAGATGAAGTGAAAGAATGATCATGATTCTGGTACAAAATAGTTCACTTCAATACGGGCCAGATGATCAGTAGTCTCGATGAAGTTCTTCAGCATCTTCCCGTTAACCACAAACGGCTCTGCACCAGGTTGCACATCTGATATTGCTATAATTCCATTATCGTGCACCGTTCTGACTATGTAAGGTCCTTCCCACTTGCTTTTTAATTTGCCGGGAAAAATACTCAATTTTGCATTGAACAACCAAACTTTCTGCCCAGGGACAAAGATCTTGTGCCAAATATGTCTGTCATATCATTTCTTCACATTGTCCTTATAGATGAGAGTGTTTTCGTATGCTTGATTTCGAATCTCTACCAGCTCATTCAGATCTATCTTTCTCTTGGTTCGTGCTTTCTGCATCCAGTAAAATTTCTCGAATAGCCCATTCAGATTTGTGCATGATCTCTACAGGAAAATGACACGGCTTTCCATAAACCAATATAAATGGTGAAGTACCTAAGGGAGTTTTGTACGTAGTGTGATATGCCCAATGAACCTGATCTAGAAGCCGTGATCAGTTATTCCTATCCTATCGTACTAATTTCTGGAGAATTGATTTTGCCTCCCTATTTGAAACTTCAGCCATGTCGTTCGTCTGTGGGTGGTAAGGAGAAGCTACTCTGTGGTCAATGTTGTATTGCTTCACTAGCTTTTTGACCTCCTTATTAATGAAATGGCTACACCCATCTGAAATAAGAATATGTGGGATCCCGAACCGCAAAATAATGTGTTCTCTGAGGAACTTGCAAACTATCTTACTGTCTGTGGTTCGTGCGGGTATAGCCTCCACCCATCTACTAACATAGTCTACAGCGAGAAGAATGTACTCAAAGCCGCTGCTAGAAGGGAACGGTCCCATGGAATCTATGCCCCATGCCTCAAAGATCTCGCAAATAATGACGGGTCGTATCGGCATTGCATCTCTAGCACTAATTGTCCCTACTGCTCTTTGACAATATGGGCAACTCTTTACAAATGTGCAGGCATCTCTAGTAAGAGTCGGCCACCATAATCCGCTCTGAAGTACCTTCTGCGTTGTCCTCTTCCCTGAGTGATGTCCCCCTGCCTCTAAAGAATGACATAAAGTGAGGACATTATTATATTCCTCCTGAGGAATACAACTCTTGTAAACACAATCCGGTCCTTCACAAAAAAGAATTGGATCCTCCCAGTGGTAGTATCGTGCCTCGAAACTAGTTTATCAACTCGATTCTTTGGCCAACCATGAGGACTTTTCTTTGTGACCAGGAAATTCACTATATCTGCATACCATGGAAGTTTGGTAACTGCAAAGATGCTCTCGTCAGGAAATCTCTCTGCAATCTCTGGCGTGTACTCATCTGAAGTCTGATCTGTCTGTAATCGGGAGAGGAGATCAGCTACCACATTCTTTACCCCAGGTTTATCTTTAATGTCCAAATCGAATTCCTGAAGTAATAAAATCCATCTAAGAATGCGTGCCTTAGCATCCTTCTTTTCCATCAGAAATCGGATAGCTGAATGATCAGTGTAAATTGTGATTTTCGAGAAAAGAAGATAGGATCGGAATTTATCTAGAGCGAATACCACTGCCAACATCTCCTTTTCTATCACTGTGTAATTGCGCTGAGCATCATGATGTTCTGCTGGCATAGTGGATAGCGATGGGAAGTCCATTCCTCCTCTATCCTAATACAGCCCCGACCGCAAAATCTGAAGCATCCGTCATGATCTCGAAGGGTAGAGACCAAACAGGCGGCTGTAGGACAGGAGCACTAATAATCTTTTCTTTCAATGTGAGGAAGGCATTAAGACATTTATCATCTAACAAGAACTCGATGTCTTTTCCTAATAATTCAGTTAACGGCCGGGCAATCTTGGAGAAGTCTTGAATAAACCGTCGGTAAAAGACGACATGCACCATAAATGACCGTAACTGTTTGATGTTGGATGGTGGTTCGAGATGCTTGATGACATCCACCTTGGCAGGGTCAACCTCCATGCCTCGCTGGGATATGACGTGCCCCAACACGATCCCGTGTAACGACGCCATTTTGATGTGGCTAAAAATCAGTTGGCGGCTTTTTTAAAGGAATGTAGGTCGGTGTAGAAAAACCGCAACAGGATCCTAGTCAATCAAACAAAGATCAGTTTTTTAAGAAAAATAACTTACACTAATTATTTAACCAGGGAAGTGTTCCTGGGTCGAACACAAGGAGACAGAATAGGGTATTTTAAATTTTTTAAGAGAAAATATTTTTGTGATTATTATATCACTTCTTAAAGCAATCACAGAAAAAGCTACAATTTTTATGGAATTTTTTATTCTTAATTTTTATTTGATTTTATACTTTTCCTATTTTTTATTTATTTTTCAAAGTGGTATTTTTCACACAATTTATTTGCTATATAATAGGTGAAATATAGAAAAAATATAGATGATATTATATAGTAGGTGAAACGGTCGAGCAACAGGCTCAAACAACACACGAAAGCAAATCAAAACGGAGACAATTTGCGATGACTCAAAACACAATAAAAACATGACAAAAATACATGAAAAATTACTGGAAATCTTGCTGGGGTAGGTGCGTAACTACCCTAAAAAACTATGAAAAATTATGTCAAAAAGGCGTGCAAAACTCCCCTACAGGTTAGGGGTATAAGTACAAGAAAAAGAAACAAAAATTATGCAAAAAGGTCCTCGGTAGGGACTGTTCTGTAAAGAAAACTAGAAAGTTTACATTTAGATCCCTGTGTGGGGACCTAAATGTAATATCTGGAATGTTCTGCAGTGCTTTGAAAATTCTGGAACTCTTTTGGATTTAGTCTGCAATTTTTTTACGAGTTCAAATGAACGATCAGGATTATAACATGATATGCGATCAAGACCGTCCGCTACCTCCACGTGTCGCAAGCATGTAGCTCGGGGTTGTTCTTGAGGATCTTTAGGTTTTTTGCGAGTGGCTGACGAGTCGTCTTCTCCGATTTATCAACGACGATTGACAACGAACTGGGGCCTCCGGTGGGGCCGAGGGTTAGCTCCTCTAACCCTCGAGCTCGCCCGCGGTGGACGACGGTCAGAGTCGATTGAGAGCAGCGGCGAAAGCTCGATGAAGTTCACGGTTCTCTGCTCCTAGAGATGATGGAGTTTGTTACGACTTCTTGGAATCACGAATTTCTTGATGATTGAGGGCTCCAGTTGACTTGAATTCGCTCCTGATGCAAGATGGATCTCGGATAGCTGCTGCACCGACCGATCTTCGTTGGAGCTGGATGCACGCAAGGCGGCGATGCAAGACGGAGCTTCGCCTTGGAACACCTCCCCGATGGTCCTTCTTCCACGTGGGCACCGTAGCTTAGAAATATCACCTCCTGGACGAGCGGAGCGAGGCGAGGAAGAGGGGGGTCGGCCACTAGAACCGGTGTTTCAGTTGGTTATGAGTGAGTTAGTTGTGAACTGCCCACTTTGGAGGTTTATATAAAGAGTTTTCGTGAGCTCCACACTAGATCTAATGGTGGGCGATGAAGAAGGTTGTTAGGAAAAGCAAATCAAGGGTTTAGATTTTCAGAATGGGTTAGGATGCGTGTAGGAGAAATAGTTGAACAAGGCTGGTTGGAACAGAACTGCAGTACTGTCTTCTTGAAGAAGATGCACCAGGTGCTGACAAGTGTCAACACCTGGTAGGCCAGATGCGTAAATTTGCTTATAAATAAAATATTAAATAGTAAATAGTATTATTTTAAATAGGTATAAAAACAAGAAATGTAAATAATTAAGTTATCTAAATTATGGAATAATTACTTTTTATGAATAATAAATATTATTCGAAATAAAAATATTATATTAATAAATATCTATAGATAAATAGGTTTTGGATTTTCATTTTAATAAATAATCAATTAAAAATTAATTTTATATTTTCTTAAAAATTAGAATAATAAATAAGGGTTGTGTGAATTTTTAGGGATTTTAATTAATTAATTTATATATATTAATAAATATAGGTATAAGTTATCTAGTTCATTTTTACCTATAATTTACGGTTTTAAATTTTCATAAAATAATAAAAAAACTCCAAAAATTTTGAAATAAATCAAGGTTAAAATACAAGATCATGAAAATAATTAGAAATTATAAAATTAATAAAACTATAAATAATGTGTTCTACATAAAATAAATAGCCCAGAAACCCCATTGTCATTTGGTCCCAAAACCGACTTTTTGCAAATGGACCCTGAATTCGATGAAACTACTTTATTAATTAGAGAATATTATTTTATGAACTTTAAAGGGGAGTAGAGTGAAATTGGAGTTCGTATGAATAATTTATGATGTTTGGAAGTTGAGATTTTAACAAGTTAAAAGCCGGATTTCTTGGCATATATACAGGATAATATTTTTAATTTATTTTTATATTTTTATATACATTTTTATAAATAATTAGGAAAAGAGTTTGTTGAAAAATATATACATATGAATTAATTAAAAATCATTGAAGTTTTGTATTTATTTAATAAATTGTGAGAAATATATGTAGTGTGACTTAATTTATTTTTAGGGTTTTCTTTCCTTATCTCCCCCTACTTATTGGTTTGTCGACCAATCCATGCTGACTTGGTCTCGGGGGTTAGGCTATAAATATACCTTGCAGTTATATTTATATTTATAAGTCATATTGTACATATATACATATCTCCAATCTGCCTTATTTTCTTTTCTTTGTTCTTTTATTTATTTACATGATTTTGATGCTTAAAAGTTAATCTTTATTCATGAATGAAGTTTTCATAAAAGATAGAAATTAATGAATATTTACGTGCATTTGTTAAAGGTTTTAAGACAAAATGCGACAGAAAAGTTAATGAATCATGGATTCATCAATCATATACTTTCCAAAAGAATATATCAAACCTTACAAATTCAGTCAAGCTTCCAAAGCAAGACGATCGTGGACGGAATTTGATTCTTCCCAATATCTTATGAGTGAGCTCATGTCTTCTGGTTCAGTAATGAACATGTATGATCCTTTGAGAGATCATATTACTCATATTCCCTTGCATGCACCCCAGCACGCTGGTGTATAGACCTTGGTTAGATCATCAACCTACTGGTCTGCCAAATGTACATACTCAGACATATAGTAACACATCTGTCTCCAGACAGAGGATGCATGCCTATATCGTGACAGCATAGACCATAGGTCATTGGTTATCTCGACCTCGTTATGTCAACTTTTTGACCTAACTAATCTGACACCTCTGAATCTCTATTCCCATGCAGAGGACCTGCATCAAGAGGTTTGTCAGATATCAGCCAAGGACCTCGAATGTTGCATTTTATGCAACCACTGCTCAATCTTGTCAGTTATAGTGTCCTTTGACACTACAGCTTAATAATTATTATAACCAGTATGTCCATAATCCTTATCATAATACCCTTATTCCTGGACAACTCTATCTCCTAAGCTATCCATAGTGAAGACCTTTTATATCACTATCTATAAAGTCTTAAGTTCTCGAAGATAAGACTTTGAGATCGCTATCTCAAAAATCTTTTCATCTTTGACGATATTGTTATTACTGCAATCAAGTATTTTATCTCCTTAGTAGGATTAGTAACATTTACTACTCCCACTGCATCGCAGATATTTAACTTTTGTACACATCTAGCATACACCCCGCTTCTTGTAACTGATGCACAAGGGCAAGTAGATCTAGCATTCACTTCCTCAACTCTTTGAGGTGCTATCCCTTTAGATAGGTCAGTACGATATCTTAAGGGAAGGAAGCCTTTCTTTGAATTTTCCAGAAAATGGAACATGTCCAAGGTGTACTACTAATGTGACGGTCCCAATACCCTCTTCTCTTTGCTTATGAACATCATCAGATCTAAAATCTAATAGGTATCCTTGAGATCATATCTCAAGGTATGGATTAGCCATTCTATAAAACACTTATTATTATCCTTATGTCACTCTAAATGATTAGGATATCATCTACATTTAGCACGATGAACACAATGGCACTCCCACTAAGCTTCACATGGTACATCACGATTTTATCTGAAATCATAACATTTATAATTTCATCAAATCTTATGTACCAATTACAATAAGCTTATTTTAAGTCCATAGATGGAGTTTCTTTAGGTTGCACACCTTACTTTCTTAAACCATAAAGCCCTGAGGCTACTTCATGTGAATATCCTCGGAGAGGTATTCATAGAGAAATGCAATATTGACTTCCATCTTGAAGATGTCAAATTCAAGTTGTGTAGATATAGATAGCAATAATCTGATGAGTTTAAGCAAGGTCACTAGAGGGCAAGTCTTATCGCAAGCGATGTCTTCTATTGAGTGTGTAGCTCATGGCTACGAGCCGTGCTTTCAAGCTTTGTACCTTCTCATCAGGTTCCCTCTTTCTCATAAAGATCCATTTACACCTTAATGGGTCTTAGCCATATAAGCGGATCCTCGAGGGACCATATACAACACTTATATATGAAGTCTACTATAGACTTTATTGCTAAAATCAATCTTTCATTGTCATGATCTTTAGAAGCTTGATCACAAGAAGTAGATCATTTAACTGACACATGGAATCCATCCTCAAACTCATTTGAAGAGGTATTAGTGTTTCATATTTAATTGTCCTTTTAGTTTCCGACTTCAGGAGCCTCATTATCTTCTAAAGATTAAATGAGTTCCTTCACATTATTTTTATCTTGATTCTCAAGAGAGTCATCCTTTAAGAATCATATCCTTAGAGATGAGATCTTTTAAGAATCTCAAGGTCATAAAGTAGGTATCCAATACAATCCTTTATTTTCCCAATGAAGTAGCACTCTCTGGTGCTAGATTCCAGCTTACTAGCATGGAACCTTAGTAGGATATATATTTTAGTCTCTACTACATATATACCTTGGAAACTAAGAGGTAATTATGCTAATATTCATCATTGACCAAATCATGTCACACATGATCTAATTGTATCTCCCTACAACTCCATTGAGTTTAGGTGTATTAGCAGTAGCGAGATAGGAATGATATTGATATCTCCATAAGGTATTCTTTGAATTAATCTAATAGGTACTTGGTACCAAGGTTAGATCAAATTCATTACATCTTCCTTCTGGTTCTAAACCAAAATTGTGAAATCTTTGAACATTTCAAAGGTTTCTAAGGTGAAGGGAAGAAATCTCGTATCACAAATAATCATTGAATGATATCACATATCATCAATGTTTATTATGATACAGATGATCCACATACATCAATATGTCTGAGATCTTGAATACCTTTACATCTTACACCATTCCCATAGAAGGGTGCATTGGACAATTTTACATTGAATACAATATTCACAAGTATGTAAGATTCGAAATTGTAGATATTCTAAAGTTTCATCTCTTACTAGTCAATTGATCTCATTAGCAGACTAATGTCCAAGACTTGATGCTAAATCATTGTCAAATGATCTTCATCCTCCTACTGATCTTTTAAGGTTTAATTTTTACTATTAGAAAAGTTAATGAACCATTCATTAATTTCTATTTTAGTAGAGTCCTCCAGATATCAAAATACTATCTGAACTATATCCATCATAACTCTTTACGATAGGTCTATTCCAGAATTCATGTCTATTTCCAACATATATAAATAAAGTATGAGTGTTTTCTAATATCTAGGTAGTAGAGACATTTTCTAAGACTAAGGGCTCTCCCACTAAAAATATGAAGTCTATCTATCCAATAGAGATTGTTGCAAAAATTGTATCAATACCCATGTGGATGACTATTAAACCTTAAGATCCAGTTTTCTAGTCTTCTAAAACATAAGAAACCAATTGCAAGTGTTATTAGATGAATGAGATACTACTATTAGACTTTGATCTTATCCAATAAGCAAGTCAATATCAATGATTATATGTAGATTATTTCGATGCACTATATGAGTCATTCTCTAAGGATCCTAGATAATCTAGATAGTCACACTATATGTACATCGGCTTATTGCAGTATTGGCATTTATCCAACTATTTCGATGTCATATGGAAGTCACAAAATTACAATAAAATATTTGACTTTCCATCTTACTTGAGTCCGACCCATGCTTCCACTGCTCTCTCTTCATCTATAAACGACTATTGCTTAAGACAAATGATCTCTTGTAAGAGTATTTCAACATTTATATATGATTAACTCAATTTAAGTAATATGAATAGTATGAAGCTTCATGAATGACTTGAGTATAGACAATAGAATGATGACACTCATCATATCTACATGTATCTTAACTCTTAAATACTTTGGTTCAGGTAGGTACTAAATTATTTTGAATACATCATCTCCTATAGAGCCACCATTTTGCTTGATGTAGTGAACCATGTCATTCATGATTAAATGTCGAGAGCAGATATGTATGCCAGAACATCTTCTTAGATTTTGTAAGGATTGTTTGGCAATTACGATCATCATCGACATGTCACTTATCGACGAAAGATCAAGACTGTAGAGACATAGAAACCCTAGGTTGTTGTCTTATTGTCTATTTAATTGCCATTCCTAACTATTACAAGGAAACTTGCGCATTGCAACCACATACATTATGTGTCCAACTGCAAGTACAATATCTTGATCATGGATCCAATCCATGATATTTTACTGGTTACTATTGAGTATAGTACTGAGTGGGTTTAACGAGTATTATCTAAAATAAGAAATTTACATATATATATATATATATATATATATATATATTACTTTGATTTAGGAATTTTATATCAAAGTTCTCTTGCCTTGTCAACACTGAAAGTTCATTCCCTTAATCACTTTCAATGTAAGAGATATACTTACCATTATATCTCAAGCAAGATATGGGATCTCCTTTCTTATCTTCATCACATCCCAATAATATGAAAACTTGCAACTCGGATAAAAAGAAGCGGGAAATCATTCTGTCTTGCAAGTCCAACTTGCATTCCCAATTCGGTCTTTAACACCTGGACCCACCACCCCTAAGGTGATTTTGAGCCATCATTAATTGAACAAACCATCAACGGGAATGCAATTCTCTATGCGCAATCCAATATGGCCCTAATAATATGAGGACTCCATATTGGGGTCACTACCCATACGTCCTTACTCTTTCGAGAAGCAAATAGCCCAATCCAAATGACTTGGATGCAGGAGTTGTCACTTTGGACAAGCATCTCCTACATACAATCACTGACAGTTGAACCCTTTGCTTTGACTGGAGACCATGGATGTCACTTATGTGATCCTCCATATCATGTTCAAATTTTAATTAATTATTATGAATCATATTCACATATTTAAGTCTTCCATGGGAAATAACAACTCTATTTATAACAGAGTGTTTTAAAGTTTAATTGAATTCCAATTAATCTAATCATATTAAATTAATGATCCAATTAATATCCGACAAACATTCTTTATTGTTACTTGTAATATGGTATTATCTCAAATACATATTATTTAGAATTTTAATAATTAGAAAAAAACATCATGATTTCCCAAGCATTATCCGTTCCCTACCCGTTGTCATGGCCAAAACTGACGGGAGTTAGACCGCACATGGTGCAACCTGCTACCCCAACGCTCCCTGACTAGACACCATATATGTCGTGGGAAAAGATAATGCCAAGTCTATCACTTTGTACTTGAGATGATAATCAGTTTTTCAACCGAAGTTATACCATATAATAATAATAATTATCATTTTGATTAACATTATAAAGATATTTTCTAAACAAATCCCCAATCATATTCAAGCACCAATGTTTGTTGGAAAGTGTATGAAGCAACCAATTGTGATCTAGATCATATCTAATCAAGTTGGTTATGGCCAATGTCATTCAAGGAAATCATCATCATCTTTAAATATATAAAGAATATTTATAAATAGTTATCTCAAGAAATTAACCATTAATTTCCATTAATTTAATTTGAATCACAATCACAAGGTTCATGATCAAGTATGGAATTTCCAGCAATGACCCCTACTTACTAAAATTAACATATCTCAATCATTTTAAATCAAAATTAAGAAAAGTAAGTTTCCAAAGTTTCCTAATTTTATTTAAAACATAACCCAAGTGATAATAACATATTTATAGGCGTTTCAAAACAGTAAATTATTCTTTAATAACGTCATTATTCGTCATCCTTGAAACAGTGGATATATGTTCATTAAAATGATCACATCTTGAGTTATCGGATTCCAAATCATGCAAACTGAAATCCCACAGTTTTCTTATTTAATAAAGAACATTATTCAAGTGATAATTTCATGTTTAAACATTTTAAAAAGTGACAAAATTAATCACATAACAGGGCTGCGAAAATTGAAATGTGATAAAACTTTTCACGAACCCCAACGAGCCCGAATTTTCTTAGGTTAATAGATCATATCCAAAACCTAAAACCTGGCTCCGATACCACTTGAAGGGTATGGAGAGATCCTTAAGCGCATCACGGAAGAGTGAGGATCATATCGTATGCGATCGGGAGCGACTAGTCGTACTAGTTTCTCGATGCAGTAGAATTTAAAAATTTTAATGTTATGAAACCACATTATCCAAGAACATTTCTCAGATCGTTGCATCTAAACCACAATAGGTATAAAGGTTGCCTCTTGAAGCGTGGTTGAGATCGAGTCTCTAAACAAAGAGACTTCCAGTCTGAAGTCCGATCCGATGAAGGAGACGCTTACGAGCGCGTTGATGAGACGCGTCCTCCTCGAAATCCATGTTGATGATCCAAGCGGTGAATCTCATGAATCATCACACGAGATTCGATGTCATCTTCATGAACGAGGTGCAATGAAGGAGAAAGAGATATACGAGCAAATACTCTGGCAGCATAACAATGATGCTGCAGCGATGGCGACTCTCTCTATGACTCTATGGTGGACGACCATAGGAGAGAGAGGGAGAGAGCATTTGGCGTGTAGAGAGAGAGAGAGGGAGAGAGCATATGTTGTTGTTGTAAACATGTCACAGGAAGAGCAAGGGGTTCCGTTTCTTATGTAGGGTTTTAGGATCCGTGGATCTCAATCCACGGACAACACAAAATCAATGTTTGAGATTTATTTGCGTTTCTTTAAATGGCCATGATGTTGTTGTAAAAAAACACAACAACAATTCATTTAAACTAAATTAATTTGTATTGATAAATCAAGATATATCAATTCAAAATTAAATCACTTTGACTAGTCTTGGAGATAATGAGGATATTGACCATATCCCCTAAAAAGGGGGGGATGGATACTCCTTTGAGATGGAATGGGTCTATCTCCTCAAAATATCATGAGATCTCATTGTCTCATGAGATCTCATTATCTCATGATATCTCCAAGATTTACAACAACATTTGTTCTAAATTATTTCACAAAAATAATTCATAATTATCTTGTGAACATTGCATTCATGCCATTGGAAAAAATGTGAATCACATTCACATCCCAAAACAAAATGTAAATTATATTTTCAATTAATCATCCAATGTGAATCCAATTCACATCAATAATTAATTAAAAAATATAAATCACAAAATGCTCTCTTTAATATATTATAAATCACATTTATAATAAACCTGAATAATATGGATAATACTATCAGCATTATTCTTATCCATGATAATTAAATCACGTTTAATCATATTAGATCTCGAATCTCATGTGCGCAAATAATATGAATAACATTCACATTATTCACGTTTTGATAATTAATCACATTTAATAATATTAGATAACTCTCCTTATAATATGAATTTAATTTATATTATTCATGATAATTAAATCACATTTAATTATAAATTTTTCTTAATGTTCGAATGCATATATCAACAACGAAATTATCCATGAACTCTTTCAAGGATAATGCACTTTCTCCGCGGATACATAGAGATAAGGACAGGGCGATTGTATTGTTCCACGTATAGTGACTTGGATATTGAGATCACATCTCAAATCTAGACCTTGCGGACCTCCCATAGATGATTGATTAAATCAAGACCACAAATCTAAGCTTCCCATTACATTTGAATCACATTCAGATCAACGTCCAACATTTGGACTAAGACTGGATTACTTTTCTATGAGAGGAGTCACTAAAATCCAGACTTGTTTTGTCACTCCCTAGGAATGGAAGCATCATGGTTAATAAATCATTTATGATCACTTCACCCTCTAGCATTCCTAATACCTATACATCCTGAATACTAGAAGACCCAGAATAAATATGAAGTTTTAGATCACATTTTAGACTGTCTCCTTCAGGCTTTTATCATTAAGGTTCTCATCAGATCATTGGGAGTCGGTCTCGATCTTATACTTTCCAAAAGCATATATCATACCTAGGTATTGATCATATACTTTCCAAAATCATATATCAAACCTTACAAATCCAGTCAAGCTTCCAAAATGATACGACTGTGCACAGAATTTGATTCTTCCCAATATCTCACAAGTGAGCTCATGTCTTCTGGTTTAGTAATGAACCTGTATGATCCCTTTGAAGATCGTATTACTCATATGTCCTTGCATGCACACCAGCACGCCGGTGTATAGACTTTGGTTAGGTCATCAATCTATTGGTCTGCCAAATATACATACTCAGACATATAGTAACACATCTGTCTCCAGTCAGATGATGCATGCCTATATCGTGACAGCATACAACATAGGTCTTTGGTTATCTCGATCTTATTAAGTCAACTCTTCGACCTAACTAATCTGACTCCTCTGAATCTCTATTCCCATACAGAGGACATGTATCAAGAGGTCAGTCAGATATCAACCAAGTGAGAAAGGATTGCCATCTCCTACTCAGGCTGTAGATCCTCTCATAATAATCATTTGACGGTACTTGATGAGTCCTCAATCTAACTCTTTAGATATCCATCCAAGCACCAGCCTCTATGATTCAATAATTGAATCAACAGCTGTATGATCATCAACATGGCCATGGTACATAACCCTAATTGTACCAAGGGACCTATTACGAAAATCAGTTATTCTTCATTTCAGATCAGGGAATGATATTCGCAATAACATTTATTGCATAATGGCTCATCGTGAGCTCGCATGTCCAATAGTCCCTACTGAGGTCCGCCTTGACAAGCCAGTTGTGTGTTGTTCCACCAAACTCCATTTACCTTTTGAATGAGAGGAAGTGGAGGAGATAATGGACTAGGTGGAGACTGGAGTTGTGGTTGGTAGACCACCAATTGTTGCTGTTGTGGTGCATGGTTGGGAGTCGGCATGTAGTACACGTGCTTGACCATCGGTTACTGATGAGTTGGTTGAGGTTGATGCTGCATTGGATGCTCGTCTTTCTTCTTAGTACGAGTCTCGAGCTATGGAGTCGCAGACATGCAGACATTGATGGTACTCACCAACAACTCCAGTTGCTTGGTGATTTGATCTGATTTTTCCACATTCTGGATTCTTTGTTCCACAACAAGTAATTTTTTAGACTTGTGATCGCTTCTCGATTATATCAAACTTTGAGTGATGGCTCCCAATTATGTTGAGGTTGGATCTCTCATCTCTCTGCCTTATGTGAATATGCCATGTGAACTCACTTGTGGAGGACCTGGGACTATCTCTGATAAGTGTGGGATGAAGAGAGGACAGCCTCTCCTGCGGCCATTTCTCCAAAAATTTGCCAAACTACATCTTCACCCTTATTGAAGTGGGATCCCCTATAGACATCATTAACTAATCTCTGGCTTTCAACATACAAGTCCCCAAAAAAAGTTGGACCAAGTTGCTCCTTAGTATATCACGGTGGGGGCATTTCTCCTACAGATTAGTAAATCGCTCCCATGCTTCATTAATGGACTCATGGTTAGCCTGGGAGAACTTGCTAATCCGGTCTCACATCTTATTGAGCTAACTGAGAGGGTAAAACTTGAGAAGGAACACAACCATAAGATCCTCCTAGGTCATCACTACCTTCACCAAATGGTTGACCCAGTATAGGTCCTTGTCTTGGAAACTCAAGGCAAATGTGATCATCTTGACTGCACCTAATGGAATGTTAGGGTAGTGTGTAGTTCTACAGATGTGAGAGAATTAATGAAATTTAATATATGGTTCCTGATTAGTTTTTCCGTAGAAAGTGGGCAAAAGAGCAAGGATTTGAGGCTTTAGCACAAAGTGAGCATGTAATGGTGGGATGCAAATCAACTTTGTCATCCGGTTGTCTACATGGTTATATGTCTCTTTCGACGTAGGTTTATGGTTCTCATTCCTCTGATCTTCTTATTCTTGATCATCACATGGTGGTTCACCAGTTCTTCCTCCTCGTATGGGTATGTTTCTCGTATCACTCAACATGTCTTGGAATGTGGTATGCAAAAGTGTCTTCACAGTCAGTTGTTGTTGGATAGCTTGGATGGAAGCCAGTAACAAGCCAATAACTGATTATCCACATGATTATGATCAGGTGCTTGGCCATGATCTGGCTGGGGTGGCTGTTGTCCTTTCCCATTTCCCTAAGTAGCCATTTATTGGTCTAAATCTGACGAAAGGATATCTGGATTAGGATCTAGAACTGGCTTCTATCTGCAATGCAAGAGGCATCCCAATCAGACCACTGTGAAACTGAATATCAGTTGAACTGATGAATCTGGGATTAAGGTCAATCCTAGAAATTTGTGATTGGAGTGAATAATGTAGATTGAAATCAACCTCCATTCACAACGGGCAGAAGTGGGACAAGAGTGGTCACGATTTATTAATAAATAGAAAGGGAGTGGAATGAAAATGAGGAGTCTGGAGATCGATTCACTAGGTCTGAACCGGGTTCTTTGGAATCGCCTCGATTTATTGATGACGTTGAGTCCATGAAATCGATGTGGGTATTGATGGAGTCCCAACTAAATCATCTATGGGTCAACATTGTAGACGAAAAGAAGGATTCATGCATGAGGAAGGATATGATGGTCAACAAGGAATAAAGGGAATGTAAAATAGTAGAAAGAATCTAAGCGAACGTGGGGTCATAGAGGAAACACACAAGACAAAATTTACGCAAATGCACGGGACTTGATCTTTGGACCTCAATCTAGATACGTACAATACACAGTACAAAATTTGGTTCACCAACTATACACATGTGAAGGCATGAAGGATCGACTATTTTTATCTTTTTATATTTAGAATTATTATTAAGTTATTTTTTCTACCAAGTCCTTAGATGCTAACCCTATAGGAGTAAGAGTACTGCCGTAAAAGTATCACGTACTTATCCTCCTCCTTTGTAACCTAGTCTACACTTTTTGAGGTCCTTTTATCCCTTCCTATATCCCTACTCAGCCCAAGAATAAGAGAGAGGAAGTCGATAGGCGAATCAATATTATCCGACCTCGCTCGTAATGGAATCACCCATGAGAATGCAAGGCTCTACTCAGATGCAAGATAATGAGACAGACACACCCGTGAGGGCATGGCCTAAGCTCAGTAATTCAGATAGGGTTGGTGTTCTACACAAGGTAGGAACACCATCTTTGACCAAGTCCTACTGCATGTACAATAGAAGAGCTAATACTTTGAAAATCTAGGCGATACGTACGGCAGTTACAAACTGGGTTTTTGGCTCTAATACTTAGCGAGTCGTGCCTCGCTCATGGGAGGGGTTTTGGTCCCCTCTTAAGGTACCTAAAAGCAATGACGGCTATAAGAACCCCAAACAAAGTAGTCCATTACAGATTTTAATTAAGGTTTAATTTTATTTAGCTGTCCCCTTGGTTTAGATTTTTTGGGTTTTCACTTTATTTGGATATTTTGCATACAAGCGCTTAATTATTTTGTAAATTTTTATTTAGGTCCTAGGAGCTCAAAATCAGAGGGAGATAGCGAAAAAGCATGCAAGTCGATTCGATGATGAAAATCTCACCATAGAATTTAATGATGCATGCGGAGTTAGAGGACATACAGTGCTTCCCATCTCTCTCCAAGGGGTATGCAAAACATGTTTTTTAAACCTATTTACATGGTGGTGTGCAATCGACAAAATTACCCTAAACGTTAACTATTATTAGTCATGAAGAGCTATATGTTAATTATTCAGAAATGAACTCTGGATTCTAGTCTTTGAGACATCTCAGTGCCCGCCACAACGGGTCCCGCTAGCATTATATGATGCCTCTCTTGGCATGTGGGTTCAAGTTCAAATAGCGAACAATTATTAATTTGATTGGATCCTAATATAAGAGACTATATGCACATAATTCTTCTTATGGTTTGGACCTAATTACGATACAAACATTCATAAAGTCTAAGGGCTCCTTACACATATAACAAATAAAAATAAAGGCAGAAAACGTAAAATATCATAAAACAAAGTAAAAGAAAGGTGACAAATTCGAAAAATCCACGATGAGGCCCGTAGGTGAACAATCACTAGGGCAATGGTCCTTGTTAAGTAGAGTAATGTCCAAGTCCTTCTATTATTACAAATAATAATGAATTAATGAATCACTCTCTCACAAAAAATAAAGTAAATTCTAACTTAAAATTTAAGCCTAGTGTCCTCCTTATCATTCTTGATGCCTCTCCTACTTGCTAGTGCGAGAAGGCCAGACTCCACCATGCTCGACTGCATCAACACCTAGGAAATCATCCTCGTGTAGCGGACCCTCACATACAAACATAATAGAGATATTATCATAAGTAATCAAATAATTTGTACAATGAAGTAAGAGCTATAAATATGCACAAGTAAAAGAATAAAAGAAAAGCAATGTACAAGAAAAATAAAATAAAAGAAAATTATGAACAAATTGGGATACACTACATTGCTACCCAGCAACGACGCCATTTGTTAAGCCAAGCTTCATGAGGGTCTGAAAATATCCTCACTAAAAAGTGAAGATATAGTGTCACTGAGGCGATGCTCACAAAATCCAGTTAAGACAATAAGTACACACAATATACAATTAATCAATGAATGACAAATATGTGAAGCACAATTTTTTATACTCTACAAGAAAAGATGTATAGCATGTAAACATGTAGAGGTTGAATCATTGAGAGCAGGCAAGGTATCTTAACGATTATTACTAATAAAAAAATGAATTATGTTTATAAGTGTCTCTTTTTAATTTTTATGTGTTTTTTAATTTTTATTTGATATATATATTTATTTAATTTTTTTAATTTCTATTTAAGTATTATATACTAATGTCTATATATATGTATATATAGGTATATATATACATATCATAGTGTACATGAGATATAAGATTTATATATATATATATATCTTAATAAATACTATAAATATACAAAAAATAGATAATATTAATAAATATAGTCCTGATTATATAATATATAAACATTTTTTGTTGTTTTCATAATATTTACAAGGTATCTATAATAATACTATTAATAATATATACTATATATATTTATACAATATAGGATATTATAGCTGTAAACATATGTAGAAATAATCATAATTTTCAAAATAAAATGTCTTTGTGTTTTTAATATTTTCTATTGTTTTTATTATTGTTAGGTATTTTTGATAATTTTTAGGTAATTTTGAAGTACAAAATATCACAAAATATCGATTAAATAAATAAGATGAACTGATTTGATATTTAAAAATATCAAATAAATTCAAAAAATTCAAAAAACTAATTTTCATATGTACTAATATATATAATTATCAAACAGTAATGAAGGTTTTTGGAATTTTTTCGGATTTTTTATAATTTTGATAGGATTTTGGAGCTTTTTAATTTTTTATCATTTTCTTTTTCTAATTTTACGGGATTTTTTATCTGAAACTATAACATGTTATAATAGACAAAATATAAATTTTTTGGAAGTTTTAAACATTATTTTATAAAATTTTTTAATTTTTAGGTCAAATAGGGATGAAATGTGCTTTATTTGATATTTTATAAAAAATGAAATGTGCATAAAAAGCAAAAATAAAAATATAGCATGAAAGATCGAGCATCTAGGTACATTATTCGATTTTTGCATGATTTTTGAAGCACATATGATATTTATGAAAATTAGAGAAACATGGACAAAAATTGAATACTAGCAAGGACCTTTTTGTAAATATAATTAAGTTTAAATGCATTTCAGAATCCTAAAAATATGCTGGGTCTAAGGTGTAATATAACATGAATATTTAAATTAAAAAACACATGACATGGGCATATTTACAATATACAAAACATTCAAGGTCTACTATGTAATTTTTCCATAAAAATTAACATGTAATATGCAAATTATTTAGACTAATTATAACTACAAAAACTCACGAGGGTATAGTTGCAAAATACACACCTCATGTTCGAGGCACATGAGGTGAGATTTCACATATATACATGCAAATACACAGATATACGAGGGGGTCCGTACAATTTAACCAATATTATTTACACTTTAGACATAAATTTAAATATTAAAAAAATATGCAGAAATTACTGGGGCATTAGTGACATTTACAAATTAGTGTGCGCCCACGGATGACTGTGGTGGCACCACATAGGCGCCACTTACTCGATCTATGGCTAGGAATGAGGCACATTTCGTTTGGAGTGAACAGACCAGATTAGAGCTTGTTCTCGATGAAGATCTGATAGCTATGGATGGGGGAGGGAAAATAGGGAAGAACAACCACATTTCCTTCCTTCGATCGTATTTTCCACTCGTCCTGACCTACTGGGAGCTTGATGACAGTCTCCTGAACTTCCTAGAGATTTTCTGCGTTGAATGGCACCATCAAGAAGGTCTGGGCCTCGCTGGGGATAAGCCTAGAGCATTGTAAAGGATCGATTGCCTAGGAACCTCCTCATGCACTAGAGTCGACCCTACTTGGGTCCTCAGTACTTATTTCCTGCATAAAGATGTTCCTAGGTTCGAGGCGATTTGCTTCGACCTGCTTTGAAGCAGTATAGCACAAGGGTGGAGGTGAACGGAGGAGTTCTAGCCTAAGGAGGAGGACAAGCTCTGATTCGTTGATCCAAAAAGGATCAGGTTGGTCCAGATGGGGGAAATATGGAGCACCGATGGAGAATGATGTGAGCGTGAAAAGTTAGCACGAAACAGTCAGAGACACGACAAAACATGGCCGAAGCAGGGAGCTCCGGTGATCTTCAATTTTAAATTTTACGCTAAACTACTAATCTAAAGATGAGAGGAATGATAGGAAACTAAAAACTAATACACAATCTACCTAAAAAGGAAGAAATTACACAGCTCGTACCTAGGGACCAGGGAGTAGAGGTCTCATCGAAGTGATGCCTTGGACATACTCTCCTCCTCCTTGCTCCATTCCAAAGCCTCAGGGGTATGCTCGCTATCATCGGGAACACGCTCACACATAAGGCTGAAGGATTATGGTCTCGAAAAGGATCCAAATTGGGAAGAAAGGAGGAAGAGGTTTTTCATAAATATAGTAAGGAGGGCTTATTCGATTAGGGTTTTTGCTTGAATCGATGAATCTTTGACATTGAAAAGTTTGTGCATGATTGAGGGTTGATCACAGAGGGTTTTTCATAAAGGGAATAAGAAGAGAAAATCAACGGATTGAAAGGGGAAGCTGGGAGAAGATGGGTTGATTGACATCTAAAATGTCGTGTTGTTGGAGGTAGGGGAGTTGACCTAGGTCAACTAAGGTTTGCTTCTGGCTATGTAGACTAGACAAAAAATTCCAAAGGGGAAATTATTGGTAAAATCAATTAATAAATAAGTTCTGAATTAATTATTTTTATCCTATAAAGTAAAAAAATGTTTGATATTTTATATAGTATTTAATTATTATTTTTATTTATTTTTATGGAGCCATTTATTATGAGTTAGTATTTACATGTATATTTATAGGTATATTTACCTATATATAGTTTTTTTATTTTGTATTTCAAAATTTATTATTTCACATACTTAATTTATATATTTATAACTTATTTAAATATAGACAAATATATTTCTATTTTATTTTTCCGATATAATATGTACTCTTTAATAAATAGATGTATTAATTATATAAGCATAACATGGGTACTTCATTTATATATCCTATACACTTATTTATTTTAGTTCATTTTTTATGGTTTTCTTTTATCTTAGTGATGTATACATAATACAGAAAATATTTATGAAATTATAAAAATATAAAATAATGCAAAATGTAAAGAATATATAAAATGAATATTTTATTCAGGTAAATAATACAATAGGGGTCTGAATCCTAACTTTTGCATCATAACTCCAAATTAAATAAAACCACCTCTATTTAATAGCTCATTAGATATTACATACAATTAAAGATGATTTTGATGCACTTTGAGTTTTCATGAGGAAGTTATGGGTCTGTGAATTTTGGGTTTTGGAATCTTATTCAGAGTGTAGAATGGACATTGTATATTATTTTTAGATGAAATCAATTTTATATTTTTGTTTGTTTCTTTATCTACAACTTTCATGTGCAAAGTCTATTAATTTGAAGTAATAAAGAACAAAATAAGTCCCAAAAATGAATAACAAAGAGTAAAAATGAGTGTTTTATTATGTATTTCACCCTTATATCCCCCTACTTTATTCATTGTCGACCAAGTCATCATGATGCCTGGGTCTCGAGGTTTGAGATCCTAAAATACCTTTGGCATTTTATTTCTTTTTCTTTTCTTTTCTTTAATTTTGGCTTTAAACATTGTAATTTATACAGTATTGATTCAATGAATAATGAATGTTAATTTATGAAAAATAATGACATATACATGCATTTAACTAGAGAATGAAGGCTAAATGAAAAAATAAATGTGATGAAATTGAGATTCATCACCTACATTTTTGGAAGACTATTTGCTTGCTTCTAGCAAGGCATTTGTAAACGTTCATTTAGATGTAAATAAGAACAGCGTTTGTGATTTGAGTTATGTAAATTTTATGTTTCCTGATGCTATGAGAAAATCCAAAAAAATTAAAAAAATTAGAAGCGCATTGTCTGGTCTTGAAGTTGTAGAAATCATTCGGACTTTGGTTTTAGAAATGCCATTATTATAACCCATGTAATACATGTCTCCCATTAAGAAAGGATTGAAAGATGCATGTACAATAAAGCGTCAACCTCACAAGAACCGATGCCACAGAGCCAAAAGGCACATCCTAACCAAGGGTACTGTCTATGCCATCAGCGATCTCCCTCAGAGGAAGCAAGACAAAGGAGCCCCTTTGATCATATGCGGGATTTTTGATCATGTTTTTTAGCGAACTCTTCCTGATAGGGGCTCCTCAATTAACCTCATGCCCTCATCATTGCTCAAAGAATTCGAGATAAGTCCACTTAAACCCACATGTATGATCCTTCATTTTGTTGATCGATCCATTAAGTGGCCCAATGGTTTTTTGGATAATGTCATCGAAACCTTACCGGATATGTGCTTCCTAGTGGACTTTGTTGTCATAGTTATGGATTCACCTGCACTGTTGCTCCAAATACTCATTATCCTTGATTGGTTGTTCCTTTGAACAACTGCGATGGAAGTCGACTATGGATCTAGAAAGATCACGTTCTGCTCGTGCAGCGACAAAGTCACTATGGATATGATCAATTAGCAAAAACTTGTGTCTGATGAAAGCCAAACAGAACCTCCCGTAGTGAGATGTGACCTTCTTGGTGAAATCAAAGACCCAACATTATCCTTCAATGATACATGGACACAGGAATTCCTCTCTCCCAAGGGAGATCGGGAAAGCACAATCGATGTACGCTTTATTGTAAAGTGGGATACAGATTTCAACTCACTGATTAAAATACTTGATATAGAAAATTCAAGTTTATCCGAACAAGAATATTTCATTGTATATATATTTTCCACATTATTTTAGAGCCACAAGTGATCGAGGTGAGCAGCACCTCCATAATCTTGGCAGATCATCAACCTACAAACATAATTTCTGAAGTATCCGAGAAGCAAGTTCAATTAGACCAGAATTAAAGCAGCTTCCGGCATGTCTCAAGTATGCTTCCTTGTGGATGTAGAGAAGATGTATCCAGTCATTATCAACAGTTGTCTTACATTGGATCAGGAATCTCGATTGTTGTAGTTTCTAGAGAAAATTTGCAAGGCGCTTGGTTGTAAAGTCTAATACCTCCGCAGGATGAATCCAGCCTTGTGCTCACACCATATCTCTCTGTAGGGTAATGCGAAACCATCTCAGGAATTTCAAAGAAACATGAACCCCAATATTCGAGAAATCATCTTGAAACAAACCATGAAGTGGTGTGAGACATGCTTCATTTTTCCCATCTCCGATTCCAAATGGGTGAGTCCCTTGCATGTAGTTCCCAAGAAACCATGGATCACCATGGTTAGCAATGATAATGGAGAGGATATTCCTACTTGGGTACCAACATCATGGGGTGGGTTTGTGTGTGTGTGTGTGTGTGTGTTGATTATCACCGCTTGAATGCCGCAACAAAGGACAACTTCCCTCTACCATTCATAGATAAGATGTTAGAAAGATTGGCTAGAAAGAAGTTCTTATGCGCCCCCCCCCCCCATACTTAACTTTGCTAGTCCCTTAGCAAACACTTATTTGAAAAAGAAGTGAAAAAGAAATAAAGAAAAAAGAAAAAGAGAATGTACATGGATCAAGGCTGATTATTAAACTTGCCTTCATTAAATTAAGGTATGGAGCTCGATCAGATCTTTGGATTATTAATGTGTCGGAACCTTATTTGGACTTAAGTCTAAAACTCAACAGCCTCTAAGTTCCACTATTCTATAACCAAGACTCCTCAATGCTCCAGATCAGAACAAGTCATCAATCACAAACCCTGAAGACCATGAATCTTTTCTTGTCCTGTGAATGTGAGGTCTAAGCTCTCCACCTCAGAAATGGCAACTTGACAACCCTCCCCAACAAGGTAACTCTATGACCTCAATCTGGCCACTCTTTCCTCGAGGAGCGGGGTATTCCCTTCTAAGTTCAAGTTCAACCAGCTCAAGAAGAGGAGGAAGAAGAGAATGGGTCAAGGCCAGTGTAGCCAAGTACCCTTGGGAGCTTGACCAGTGTAGCCAAGTCTCCCTGCTGCAAGCTACATTAGGTGGATCGTGAAACCAAGCTTTGCTTATTGCACTCTATACACATACTCCGGTGGGATTATCATTTTCTCTCAGACCCACCCTTTTTTTTGGAGTTATTTTCTTTTTGCACACTTTTTTTTCAAGTGCATCTATACAACATATACATGTGCAGCATATATACAAGGAGTTTTTCCTCTTGAGCCAGTAGACTATCCCTCTTTTAAAGCTTTATTGCAACCCACAACTCCCGTCGTTAGACCTCATGGCAACCAGACCAAGTTGAGATGCACTTCCTTCACTAAAAGAAGTAGAGAGGTTCCGCCTAGAAGTACTACCCTCATATGCTACCCCAAGCCAAGGAAGACTGCCTCCTCACCACCTCGTCCGTAGAGAGCTCGGTGCATAGTGCTGGTGTCCAAGTAAAGCCATTGTCTATATGAGTCATGTGTTGTCGTTAAGTGCTCTACTTAGGCTCATTGAGATGACATGTGATCATAGCCTAGTGGACTCAAAGAATTAAGTCACCATGGACCTGAAAAGCCTTAAACCTAAGCCCTATAAGGTTCCTCTTAGAAGTTAGGTGGATTAAGATCTTAATCAAGCTCCATTTCTCAATTTGATTCCAGGCTAGTTTAAATGTCAACTATCATCCATAAAAACTATATACATATGTACAAAAGATGCTATTTACACAAATTTTTACAAACATGCAAAATTTTTGAAAAATGTTTTGAAATCATGTATGAATGATGCATGAAGTGCAAGTTTTGCAAAAAGATATTTACACAAATTTACACACGATTTTTGCAAACTTTTGATTTTCAAAACATTTTGGAAAAATTTTGTACTATATACATAATTTTGATAAGAAAATATTTACACAAGCTTTACACAAAAGATTTTTGAAATCATTTTTACAAAAATAATTTGTACACTAGCTATTTATGTGCAAATAAAAGACGTTTATGAACATGAAAAATTTTTAATTTTTGTGAATTTTAGCCATTTTATTTATTAACACACTCACACAAAGTACGAGTTATGGCTAAAGTATATATGAAATATATACACACCCCCCTATACTTAGCTCGAGCGATGTCCTCAGAGTCAAGAGCGATGAAGAAGACATAACTCGTGCTAGGTATAGGGAAGTGAAAAGAAAGGCTATACACAAAGATGAACTAGAAAAGTCAAGAGGGTCTCGGGTCTTCCCCCTATACTTAGGATCAAGTAATCCTAAGTATAGCAGGTTGTATACTAAGGGAAAACCGAGTGGAGAATGTACATGGTCTACCCCCCCTATACTTAGGGTGAAATATCCCTAAGTATAGGCAGCAAAACAGGGGTAGAAAGACACGAAGAAAATTACGAATATATACAGGAAGGAGGACATCACTCCCCCTATACTTAAGGTGAAGAACCTTAAGTATAGGCAACAACAGAAGTGATGGAACAGAACGAAGAACAACCCGGTGTTTTCACCCCCTTATACTTAGGATGAGCAATATCCTAAGTATAGCAAAGATAATCCTAAGCGAGACCTGGGGTGAAAACAAGAACAGAAGAAGGAAAGATCAAAATAAGACGAAACACGTATATACAAAAGAGTACAGTGTTGAGGTGCCTCTCAACAAGCGCTAGTTTTTATGCCCCTAGCTGGGCGCAAAGGCTAGGACAACGCAGTATCAAGGTTCAGTACAGCATCGGTAAGGCGAATGCCGTACTATCGTCGCAGTCTCGGTATGAGAACAGCGACGAAGTCAACAGTGTAAACAAAGACACCCAGGTATGCAATCAAGCGGGTGTCTGCTACCGGCCAGTGATATGGAAAGAAGTGATCGGGATCCGGTAGCACAAAAGAAATCATCGGCTCTGGATCAGACTGGAGTGAGAGTATAGAGCCGAAGAAATCAAACGTGGAGAAGGATGGATCAGTAATAGAATCCTCCACGTCAATCAGTGTCTCAAGCAGGTGTGGACAATCAAGGTCAAGAGACTCTCTAAGCAGACTGATATCCGATGCATGAGATAGAATCAGATCAGGCAAATCATTGAATATCTCTAGAATGGGCTCATCCTCGCGAGGGTCGTCGAGGTGAGAAGACTCAGAATCAGAATGATCTAAAGACTCGGTTTCGTGTTCCGCCAGATCGGAAACACTCTCAGCAGGTGAAACCGAGTACTCATCGAGTGTGGCACCCTCCCGCAGATAACCCTCGGGGAGAGATGCAAGATCAGAAGTGACAGGAAGAGGATCAGGATATAGATGGGCATCTACGCTGCTATCAAGTATCCACTCGGTGCACCAGTCTGCGTCATCATCGGAAGTGTAGCTCTCGGCAATCTGGAAACAGGAGAAGGTACTAGTCAACACCGCGGAAGCCGACAAAGTGTCTGTGGCTGATCCTCGCTCTGCGGCTATGCTGGCTGTCAGCTGGTCCTCAGGAAGTGTATCTATCTCAACAAAGTGGAGGATAAAAGGCTCGAAGATGGGACTCTCTGTGTCTGTACTCTCAAAGTGCTATCCCTCCTCAAGCTGTGGCTGCTGGGCTGAGTCCTGGTGACTGTCTGCATCCAAGAAGTGTCTCTGCAGGAAAGAAACTGACTCCTCCGGGACTGGAAACTGAAGTAGCTGAGTCAATGGCTGCAAAAGCTGGGCTCCTCCGGATCCTGGAGTATCAGAAGATCTGATGTCCAAGACTCGTCGACTGGAAACTCTGGGCTGCCTCAAATTCCAGCGGGAGAACCAACGGGAACTCAAGTAAACTCCGGGTCCGAACCTCTGCTATGGAAGTCATCTCCTCTATCAATGGTGCTGTCTGCTCCAAGTCCTCGGGCTGGTGTGTAGAAACTGTCTCATCATGTAAAGTGACACACCGCACTGGTACTGCCTCGTCCACATGTGTTGTCCCGACTATGGCATCTCCCAAAGATGATCTCTGTGAAAGTAAACTCGAGACGGTGTCTAGGAAGTGAATGTCGGAACTGCGGTGTGAACCGCCACATGCGGTAATCACCAGTGCAAGCTGCTCTGCGGTCATCCCTCGCTTGGAGATCTCAATCAAGTCTGTCAGTGGAAGTCCGTGCTCCGGAAATCTCCTCAAGAGGTCAAGAAACCTCGGCCATGCCTCATGCAATGGCTCCAGGGGGTCAACTGAAAAGTCCATGATCAAAGACCGCATAAACTCTGCTCTACGTGGGGGGAGGTATCTCTGTACAAACTCTCGGCGTAGCTCTCCCCACGTCTCGAATGTCCTCCCCAGTCGTCGGTGCCATCTCATGGCTCTGTCGTGAAGCGTGAATGGGAAGGTCCTGCTCATCAGCTCCTCTGCGGTGATGTCTGAATATCTCTGCGCTCTACAAAACTCCTCGAAAGCGGACAGGTGAAGATAAGGCTCCTCGTACGCCTCTCCTAAAAATGTCGGCAGTCGCTGAATGTAATCCAAATCCAAGACGAATGGACCTAGTGTAGAAGCTGACTGAGCTACATGTGCTATCTGCTCCTCCATCCTTCTGGAATAGGATATGTCTGCTGATCTCCACTGCTCTCTCTGGTCACCAATGGAGTGCGCTCTCAACTCATCAACAGCATCGTCCGGGTCTCGCATCTTCTCTATCTGATATCCTCGGACATTTCGTACAGCATGCCCAGAGTAGTGAGATGAAAGGGAGGGAGGGAGCGGGAGGTTGGTCAGAGATTCGACCTCCCTAGAAGGTGGATTGGAGTGATGGTCAGAAGATGGAGAAGAAGCCGTAAGAGTCGGCTCGTAGTGAGGGGGATCCATCACCCAGGGGAAAAGGAGAAGAGAAGAGGAAGACTGAAGGGAGGTGGGGGTGGGAGAAGCAGATGGATAGAGGATGGGGAAGATCGAAGGGATCTGGAAATCACACAAGATGAAGAAGCAAACCCCCAATTCACCTACTCACACAAAGCTGAAGACCGAAGGGATCGGTCAATTATCTTGTCGATTTTATTTTAGGTGATCATCCAGTCTATCAGAGCGATTACGTGAGGTAAATAGGTATCCAGATCTTTCTCAACCGACTGTCCCATACTGAAAGCCGGTAATCAGTCAAGAAGAGATCGGAGGCTCTATCCTAATGTGCGGATCACTCTCTCGCTCATCCAAACCAAACAAGGAGGGGGTTGCTCTCCCCAAGACAGATTTTTAGTGAAGTGTCTTTTAGGTCAAGTGTGATTAGCAGTCCCGATTTTATTATTTTTGTTTTTAGATATTTTTCAATAAAAAGAAACGCCTAACGAATTTTTCAGTTCTCCTGATTATTAAGTCAAAAACAGGGGGGAGAAAACGAAAAAGCCGATGCACGATAAATCAATGATGCATGCAAAGTCAGAAAGGCGTACCTGTCTCCAGCACTCTACATGCAATATGATCCGCGCATAAATGTAAAGACAGAAAATAAACTACCTAAATGATGCAGGGATGAAAACCGAGTCCTAGATGAGCAATTCTACTCGCAGAACCGTCTAACTGGTCACCGTCCTATAGGCCAAAGGTCCGGTCTTGGTCTACCCCTCCTCTGCCTGACAAATCGGGGGTAGGAGAAAGCGCTTTGTGGGGTAGACTACGGCACGTAAGCCACGAAGGAAAATGAGTCAGTAATTTTTATTAATTGATTTTTAGTAGGTCTAATTAAGCGCACTATAGGAGCAGGCAGATAATTAAGTGTGGGGACCCTACTAATTACGGCACAAGCAAGTATAAAATCCTAAATCTAGGGGCTCGATAAAAACCGCGTAAACACCGGAAAAGGCAGTAAAAAGGAAAGAAAACAAACCCGCGAAAAAGCCGCGAAAAACACCTAAGGGTCCCCCGAGCACACCGGTGCTCGGCGAAATAGAGCCGCTAATTCAACCACAGTCCAAAGGTCCAGTCTCTGAGTCCCTGTATTATTACAATAATAATCAGAATAAAAATAAAAAATCTAACTAAACCTCTCCCACTCAACACTCTCTCTCGCTCTCTCCTGCGGATCCGTAAAGAAGGGAGCCGCCTCCAAGTCCTGCGGTTGCGTCGGCTCCTCGAAAGTCGCCTCCGCGGTCCTCGGGCCCTCGCAAGAAATAGAGACAAGTGGTCAGACCAAAATAATCAAATAATAGTAATAAGGAAAATAAGTGCAAATGAAAATGAGGGTATATATGCAAAAATGTAAAATAAAATAAACACTCAAAATAAAACAAAAATAAAAACAAAAGAAAAGAAAATAAAGCAAAATAAAACAAAAATAAAATATAAACAAAAGCCGCGAAAAAGCCGCGAGCTCTGAAAGACCCGCGAAAAGCCGCGAAAACAAAAATAAAAATAAAAATAAAAACTACTAAGCCGTGCTCCCCGGCAACGGCGCCATTTTGATGTGCTCAAAAACGACCACTCGGATAAAGGTGCTAATCGGTCGTTGTGACCCGAGCAATCAAATGCGAACAATCAAGAAAATTAGACCACCAAGATAGATAAAATCAATCAAAAATAAGCTAGCGGTCTCGCTATTTATTTAACCTGGTATAGCAACCAGGGTCGAACTCAAGGAGCACGGGTTGGCCTCTCGGCCTACAAAGTAGTCAAAAAGAGAATAAAATAAAAGAAGAAAATATTTTTGGTGGTTTTTAATTGTTTTATATTTTTTTTGGATTTTTAATGTGTTAAGAAAATAATAAAAGCTAATAAACTACTCACTTCAACAATTTATTAAATACACTAAAAATCAACCAAAAATTCAAACAAAAATATTTATGTGTTTTACACATTTTAGTGTTTTTGGTGAATTTTTGAGAATTTTCTGATGTTTATTTAATTTTCTAAAAATCAAAAAGTAACTAAAACAGTAGGTAATGTCCAGCCGAGCTAAAAGGGCCTAGATAAAATATCTAAAGGCTCCAAATTAGCTGGGAGGTAATTTTCCTGTAAAAAGAATAAAACAAGGAAAATTTAGGCACCTATTTTATTATTTTTGGATTTTTATTTGATTTACTAGAATTTTTATAAGATTTTTAGTGTTCTTTCAATTTTTAGTGGCTTTCAGTAATGAAAAATAGCCAAAATTGGCTAGAAAATCAAACGCAACAAAATAGACAATAGACAATTTTTTTTAATTTTTAGACACTATTTAGTATTTTTTTGTGATTTTTAAAGTTAGACAGTGAAGAAAATAGAGGTTTTTTAATTTTTAAAAATATCAAATGAAAACAAAAATGTCCTCAAAAATCCTCGAAAATTTTACACTATGGCAGGAGCCATGTATCCAATTTTCGTTGGATTTGGAGGTAATTTGCTATTTTATTCAAAAATAAAAAGAAGCAACAGTGCACAGGGACCTATCTGCAATTATAACAAAGTTCTGGGTCCCTGGAGTAACAAGCTTGGAAAGTACAAGGGTAGGAATGCAAATTACCCCCCGGGCCACGCACGATACACGTGACTCAGGCCTGGGGGGACCTAATTGCAATTCCTATTTCTATAAATGCAAAACTTAACAAGCCATAAACACAGGGCCAAAAATGCAAATGTACCAAAATACCACGTGTCGATGCATGTGTTCACCACTGGCAGGGACAATTTACCCCTTTTATTAATGTCGATGGCCGGATGTGTGACGCGTGGCAGATCCGACAAATGAGAACGAAGGCGCCTTAACCTTGAAACCCCTGGCCTGATCGAACGTCTGAGGGCGCTCCACGTGAAGATCGGACGGTGCTGGTGCTCTGGAGTCTAAGTCCTCGGTGGATCGACGGAGGAGAAGAGGGCACGTGGCAGATCTGACGGTGGAGGCTTGCTGGTGCCTCTTCCTCCGAGCGGGTGGTCCAGATCTATCCTCGGAATGATCGGACGGTGACGCAACGCCTAAGATGGATGGATCAGATGGAAACTGGGGCGCTGAGGATGATCTGACGGTCGACGAGGTTGCTGGAAGAACAGGCGGCCGGCGAGCTTCGCCGGCCCACTGAGCGCACGGTGGACCTCGTCTGATGCTCCTGAGGTGCGGGGAAGCTTCGCCGTGAATCTCCGCACCTAATGCTCTGCTCCGATGAAAGTGGGGAGCTCCGGAGAGCTCCGGCGGTGTGGAAGAACAAGAGCCCCTGTGCTCTAAAGACTCGACCTCCAGATGAGGTCGAATGGGCGCGATACCTGCACAGGAAGAAAGCTGGGTCGAGGGCAAACTGCCTCGACCCGTCAGAGCGGGCGGAAGGTGAAGGATGAGGCGGTGTGAAGGCTCTCCGGCGAGCGGCGGAGGGTGGGAGCCGATACCCTGCTCCGGGGCGAGCCAGGGGGAGTGAAGGGTCGGAGAAGGTGGAGAGAGGACTGGTGGACGTGGTGGTGGTGTCGGAGTGTGGAATGGGTGACCGGAGGTGACAGGCGGAGGTGGCGGAGCTAAACTACCAGCAACGGAAAAATCAAAATCTACGCTAACCTACGGCCTAAAGAAGCTACCTGGCGGGTGCATTCGACTGGGCTGAAGCTCGGCGAGCTTCCGGTCGTTGCCTGCAAGGGGCCGTCGACTCCCCGAGGCTGGGCGCGCTCGCGGCGGCGCACGGCGGAGCTAACCACCGGATCAGTGGCTCCCAGCTTCCCGGGCCTCGCTGCTACTCCTGAGACCGCGACTGTCACTCATGGGCTCCGGAGGAGGTCACAGGCACCGAGGGGAAGATCCAAAGATCAGAAATGAGGTCGCCGGTGACGACAATATATATGGTGAGGAATCCGAGAAGAAAGGGATCGGGCGAGGTGCTCGTGCCTCGGATCCATCAAACCTACCCCGGGCGAGGGTCCTGGATATGTGCTGATCAATCGGGGCCCGGGGTTTGAGGTGTTGGCAGTCGGATCGAGCGAGTAGAAAATAGAGAAATCGGGTCGGCTGCTCTGGATCCGACTCTGGTGGTCCTAGGGGGAGAGTTGACCGGGGGTCAACATTCCCCCGTGGACCAATCAGAGCCCGCCAAGCACGATTATTTTGTTTATTAATTTTAAGATAGACTAAGGTCGAATTAATAAAAACTTAAAACATGAAATATTTTTATTTTATTTTTTTCTATTTTTTAGTGATTTTTAATTAATTTTTTAAAGTAAAAATAGGGTATATACATAGTAGGGTTATATAGGTATATATACAATATGTAGGATTTTGATTTTTGATTTTTAATTTCTTATTTTTGTGCAATTTTATTTCTATTTTATATTTTATTTATTTTCATTATAAAATAAGGAATAAAAAGATATTTTTATTTTATTTTAATTTTGTATATACATAGGTGAAATAAATACATATATACATTTATATACATGGTATATTTACAATATATTTTTGTGTTTTTAATTTTATTATTTTTATTTTGTTTTTGTTTTAATTGTTTTTATTTTATTTATTTACACTATATAATATAGGATATTTACAAGAATTTTGGAAATTAATTTTATTTATTTATAAGGCTAAATAAATATAAAGATGGTTCTATGTATAATGTGATCATGTACATGAATGAGATTTTTGGTTTCTTTTTAATTTTTTATATTTTTTATATTGATTTTATATTTATAAATATATACAAATATTTACAAGCCTATTTTTGTGAGGAAAATACTTTTATTTTATTTACACAACTATGTACACACATGAGCCCCTATCTCCCCCTACTTTGGCTTTTATGCGGTCAGGCCCATGTTGAGCCCTCCCTTGGGTTAGGTTGCTCAATATTTATTCTAAATATTTCCCTCTTTTTCTTTTTAATCTTTATTCTTTTATTTTTGCACAAAAACATGCTAATTATAAGTTTTTACACAATGCATGCTTTTGGTAATTATTTGTATTTACACATATCTACATGCATTTGCAAAGGTTTTTGTAGCTAAAATATAAGAATAAAGAGTGATGAATGAGTATTCATCAGTACTCTGGCTACAATCAAGTAGCAATCACCCCAGAAGACCAAAATAAGACTACATTCGCTTGTCCTTCAATACCTATGCTTTTCGAAGAAAGCCCTTTGGTCTGTGCAATGCCCTGGCAAATTCCAGAGATGCATGCTTGCAGTTTTCGCCGATATTGTTGGATTATTTTTAGGGGTTTATGGAAGACTTCTCAGTATATGGTGACAGCTTCAATTCATGTCTTGAGCACTTGAACCGAGTGCTTCAGAAATGCCGTGATGTAAACCTTGTGCTATTTAGCAAAAAGAGCCACTTCATGGTCACCGAAGGGATTGTATTAGATCATGTCATTTCAAAGCGTGACATGGAAGTTGACCGCGAAAATATTGATGTGATCGCCAATCTTGAACCACCTCAAAACATCAAGAATATGAGGTCTTTCCTTGGGCACATAGGTTTTTACAAACGATTGATCAAGGTTTTCTGTCGAGCTGCTCGACCTCTAAATGAGCTACTTTGTAAGGAGACTGAGTTCAATGTTGTTCAACAAGTTCTTATTCCTTTACTCATTTGAAAGAGTCGTTACTCAGGCTCCCATCTTAACTCCGTTATATTGGTCTCTAACTTTTGAGATCATGACTGACGCATATGATTTTACAAATGGGGCCTTTGTAGGACAAAGAGGAGACAAGATGCCCTACGCCATTCATTGTGCTAGTAAAACATTAGATGAAGAACAAAGGAATTATACTGTTTTAGAGAAAGAATTGCTGGATGTAGTGTTCTCCCTCGAGAAGTTTATATCTTGATTGCTTGGATCTAAAGTGGTTATCTACACTAACCACTCTGCTATCCACTACATACAGCAGAAGAAGAATGCCAAGTTACGCCTACTCAGATGGATCATTCTCCTTTGGGAATTCGATTTGGAGATCCGAGATATGCATGGAGTTCATAACGTCGTAGCAAACCATCTATCCATGTTTGAATGTGAAGATACTCACATGAGCAGTACATTTATTATAGAAACATTCCCTAATGAATTCATACTTAGTATTGCACCTCTCCTCTGGTATGCTGATATTATGAACTACCTTCTGTCTGGTGTGGTTCCACAAGACTGGACGAAGGTCAGAAAGGAAAATTTCTTGTCCAATATTCATTTCTATTAATTGGAAGACCTTTACATATTCAGGGAAGGAGTTAGTTGCATATGGTGTCAGTATTTTCCTCAAGAGGAGCACACATGTAACCTCGAGTACCTTCATTCACTCGAATCTGGTGGACATCAGTTTGGATAATGAACGGAAACAAAAGTACAATAGTGTGGGCTCTGGTGGCACACACTATTTAAGGATGCAACAACATATGTCAAAGGTTGCACTAACTTTCAGAAAATGGGAGGCACCCTCATTGCTAGGGACTCTATGCCCATGAAGTTCATTCAAATTTCATATGTATTCGATGCATGGGGCATTGATTTCATGGGGACCTGTCCTAATAGGGATTAGAACATATCCTTCTTGTATTTGATTACATGAATCACTGGATCGAAGCTAACCCTGCCCGAGCTGTTGATAGCTGCATTGTTTGTCGGTTTCCAAGGGAGAACATCATTTCATTGTTTGAGATACCAAAGATATTGATAAGAGACGTGGGTAGTCACTTCATTAATAGACAGACCAAGATTAATAAATGTGTATGACATCAAACACCGTGTCATGACTCCATATCATCCGAAGACCAATTGCTTGGCGGAGCTCTCAAATAGAGAAATCAAGACCAATTTACAGAAACTTATAAGGTCGCAAAGAAAGAACTAGTCCCAACTCTTGTACTCAGTGCTTTGGGCATACAAGATCGCTTACAAGTCTCCTTTTGGCATGTCTCCCTATTGTCTTGTGTATGGAAAGCCTTTCCAATTGCCCATGGAGTTAATTCATAAGTCATTGTGGGCAGTGGGCATTTGCAATATCGATTCCAAAAAGGTGGTCAGCACATGAGAGTAGATCTGGAAAAGCTCTTGAAATTTTGAGATAACACATACGATAAAAACCTGATATATAAAGAAAAGGTCAAGAGTTGGCAAGAACAACACATCAGACAAAAGACCTTCGAGCATGGTCAGAAAGTGTTTGTTCTATGCGAAATTGAAGATATTCTCGACTAGATTAAAGAGTAAATGGTCAAGGCCATTTATGGTAAGAGAAGTGTGTGACAATGAAAGTATTATAATATTTGACTTGTCATCCGACGTACAACCTTTCATCGTCAACGGTCAGTTACTGAAGAGGTATTTTGATCACGATGCATTCCCATTCGTTTTTTATTCTATTCATGTAAAGTAAGAAGATGATTTGTCTGCAATCATTAAAGCATCTGAAGATTCATACGGTACTCAACAGACCTCTTTGTATAGTTTTCTTCTTTTTTATTTTCAGTTGGCTTTTACTTTCAGTCTTGCAGTCTACTGTTTATTTCACTCATTCCATTCATCATTATTACACATAGATTATATTTCATCCTAAGTATATGGGGGTGAGTTTATAAGAGTGCTCATCTTTATCCCCTTGTCTATCTCTTCAAGTTTTGACATTCTTTCTATACTTAGGGATATCTTACCTCATGTATAGATGGAGACAGGTCGGGCCACTGATTTGTTTATTCCCAACCTTGACCCACCCTTCTTTGCGTACAATCTTTTACACTTGGTATTATTTGATCATGAGTATATGGGGGTCAGTTGACTTCACATTCCTTATTCAATCGTTGTAGTATAGATTTGTTAATCCTTAGTACAAGTTATGTCTTCCTTTTCTCTTTGATATATGAGGAAATAGCTCAAGCTATGTATAGCGGAGTCATAGATAATTTGTATATATTATAACCACAACTAGTACATATGTATTTTTAATAAAATGGATGATGAATAAAAAACAAAACAAACACTCAAAACTCTTTGTAATTTCTATTAATAAATAGTTAAAAATATTTTGCAAAATGTTTAAAAAATAGTTGGAAAATCTATTTGACAAATCTTTTGAAAACTATTTGAAAATAATTTGTAAAATGTTTTAAAACAGTTTTCTTGCAAAAAAAATCTTTTTTTGTTTGAATAAAATGCGTTGAAAATCTAGTTGCAAATGGTTTTGAAAATGGTTACAAAAATACTTTGAAAAATATTTACATATAGTTCGAAAAATCTCTGCATAATGATTAATAAATTTTGTTAATAATTGAAAAAAATTAATTATCAATTTATTTTTTCAAATAAAGTTTTCAAAATGTTTGTCAAAGATTTGCAAATTGTTTTGAGAACCCTGTACAAACTTCAAGAAAAATAAAATCTTTATAAACTCTACACATAAAACTTGTAAATATTAAGAGTAAATTCCTCACTTGAATTCTTGAAAATATCAAGATGCACTCCCGTGTAAATAGCCGCACATAACTATTTGCCAAAACTCATTTTTTTTCAAAAAAATCACTAAAAATTGTAAAATATTTTAAAAAATTACATTGAAATTTGCAAAACTTTTTTAAAAAATCCATAAAAAGTTCAAAATCAAAAATTGTATAACAAAAAAAATTTCTACATTCTGCATAGCATTTTCATTCTTCGTTCGGATTGATTATAACAATTCAACAAGTATGTGTGAAATCCGAAGATTGGAGCTTGGTCGGACCATAATCCACTTAAAGGAAACTGGAATTGAGGCACTTCAGTTCTACTATACTTAATTCTTTTAGACTAAAAGACTGACTTCAGTGTCATCTTGACCACCTAAGAAGGATATTTTAGAACAAATGCATGACTCTTGTTGACGATGACCTAACTTGCAAACTTTCACCTTGCTCTTTGCTCAAATCAGTTGAAGGTAGAGGGCTGGATTTGTCGGTATGAGACACAAGCCAATGGAAACATTAAAAGTCACACATTTGTGGCCTTTGTACCAAAATCCAATCCAGTAGCCATGGGGTCTAATGACAGAATGTTATGGGTTGCAATAATGCTTTAAAAGAGGGATATTCTACTTGCTAAAGAGGAAAAAGTTCTTATGTAAATGTTGTTGTACATAGTATTAAAAAATGCAAAATAAAAAACTCCAAAAAAACATAGACGATCAAAAGTTAAAGAAAAATCAATTCCTATCAGAGCATGTACGTATTTAATAAGCAAGCATGAGCTTTAAAGTCAAAGTATTCATGTGAGCCTGCTGCCGGATGACTTGGCTACACTAGTCAAGTATCCCAAGATTGGTAGCTGCACTGGCTACCACCCATTCTCCTCTCAACCTCTTATCTTGAGCCGGTTGTACTTGAACATAGAAGGGAATACCCCTCTTCTCGAGGAAATAGTTATTGGATTGGGGAATTAGGGTTATCATGGTGGAGAATACTAACTCTTACCGCTTCAGCCGAGAGGATTTGTCTATCATTAACACTATTCGAAATAGACTCAGTCGTAAGGGACTATGTATGACATCGGAAGGTTCTGTACTGGCTTTTGAGTAGACTTGGGCAAAGTTTTTAACTCTCAGAGGCTGTTGTGTTTCAAGTCTTGTTCCCAACCAAGGTTTTAAACCAACTAAAAATATAAAGTTCTATCTGAGGTCAAAATTTTGATATTATGAAGAAAAGCTTAAGAGTTAAAATTAGTCCAAGTTCTTTCTTTTTCTTTTCTTTCTTTTCTTTTTCACGTATATTAATAAGTGTTTTCTAAGGACTAGCAGGCAAGTATAGGGAGTGATGAATCTCCATTTCATCACCGTTATTCTTTCATTTTAGCCTTCAATCTCTGGCTAAATGCATGTATATATCATTAATTTGTCAAAATAACCACCTAATAATTTGTTCAAAATATTGTATAAAATACTACATATTCAATATAATTAATTTCAAAATAAAAGAAAAAAGGATAAAAAATAAATGAGACACCCTTTCTTTTTAATTCATCTATAATTAATTTGTGGGACCAATTTTACTCTTTATTATTTATGCTCAAACTAATAAAACCCTCTGTATAACTTTGTAGATAAAACTACAAGAAGAAATACAAAATTGAGTCCACATTAAAATAATGCATAGTGTGCTCGAGAAACACAAACTAAAAAGTCAAAATAAAAAACTCACTTACCCATATCTTCTACGTACCATATCAAAATGGACTAAAATCACCTATAATAGTATATAACTATTAAAAAGATAATTAATGAAGGTGGTTTCATTTAATTCAGATGTAAAATTTAGGTTTTGGGCCCATATCGTGCCATATACATGTATATTTTATTCAATATATTTATTCTTTGTATTTCAGAAGTTCCTTTAATTTTTGAAAATTGTATATATTATTTGAAACTTATGTACATAAGTAAAATAAAATGAAATCATCAAAATAAATTAAAATAAATAATACAAAACAATACATAGTTAAAATATACATGTATACACCTATAATATACATAAATAATTAATTAAGTACACATACAAACTCACAAAAATATTATAAAATTACTTAAATGTGTATAAAATAAATCAAAATATATAAAAACACAATTATAAAATATCAAAATATATTAAAATTAAAAATAAAACACCAAAATACATGTATTTAGACCTATATTTTACATGTAAATATTAACGTGTAAGGAAAAGCTTCAAACAAATAAATAAAAATCTTAATATAACATTCCTTAAAATAAGAAACATTTTTCAGGTTTTTTCCAAAAATCAATAAAATCATTTGTTATTTTTTCTTGATTTAATAGAACATTTCAACCCTATGATTTTCTACTTGGTCCACGTAGACTAATGAGAGGATTGCCTTTGTTGACCCCCGATCAACTCTCCATCCTAGGCTACCGACCGCAGTCTTATTGAGAAGACCCCAGTCTTATCCCTTTTTTCCTATGTGCCCCATTATTCCTTTTGATATGCTCTTTCATGCAAACCACCCTCATATCATCCCTAAGGCCTGCCTAATCCTTAAAACCCATGTAGATATCTGTAATAGATAACTAATTACCGATCAATGGAACTCCTTCACCATGTTTATAAATAAACCTCCTTCACCCCAAATCCAATTTTAATCCCTCCATTGTCCATGTAACCCCAATCCCTAGTGTGTGCGATCTTCCTGGTGATAGTAGGAGTTCCATCGATTTGTCGGCATAAAGAAAGGAGGCGGAGAGGTGGACCGCCACTACTAAGTTTAGCTGCTCCAACGAGGGTTTGCTACTCCCTGAAATAGCCAGGTATGACCTGAGTTCTTTTGTTGTTTATATAACATTTTGTTACATAGTCTAGGGTTAGCATTATTTTCTTCAATCCGTTAGTTGATTAGTGTAATTTCCAAGATCGTCGTTGACCTAAAGCTTGGAGTCCAAGCAGAAATCAAAGTGATTCTGACTTGTTCCAACCGCATCTCACCTCCATCTCATTCCCCTATGACTCTTCCATCTCTCGACCCATCTTTCCCTTTGATTCTACAAGAATAGGGGTTGATCGGTGCTCACCCTCTGCCATCTGTCGGACCACCTTCTCCCCTTCGCCAAATTGTATGCAACAACTTTAAACCAAGTCGAGGCCGCTCCTCTCGAGCCCCCGAATCTTTTTGTGCAGATCAGAGGCTAAGAAGTCACACCTTGGCGTGGAGTAGAGGCTGGAACAACAATTCCAGGTTGAAGAAGAAGACTATTCCAGTTCCCCTTCGTTGGGACGTAGACCCTCTTGATACCTCCTGTAGACGCGGCTGAGCCCTAGGAATGTGCTAGGCTGATCATATATGAAGAAGCGGGTCAGAGCATGGAGTTCTTGTCGATCCAAGGAGGGATGGGGAGGTGTTCTTCCTTGTTCATGTAGATACCTTCAGATGCATCGGATAAAGCGTTCGGCCCATATCCAATCTGGGCCATGGGTTTAAATTGAAATGAAGCACACTCTCCATCATTGTATGTACGAAAGAGGATCATCGTGGACCGTTGGATGGAGCACAACCTTGGATAATTTCACGGACACCCTCTGCTTTTTTAACTTTTTCACTTTAGTCCTATAACTATGAGTCATAGTATAAAAAGATGAGGATAAATTGCCTAATTGACCCTGAACATATTGTATATTTCTTTTTAGTCCTTCACATGTCACCTCATGTGGTCCACCACAAGGTGTGCCTAGTCTTTTTACATGTATACCCCTTTGGGTTCTTGTTAATATTTAGTCGAACAAAATGTGAAATTAATGTAAATACTTTGGTGGAGATTGCATGTTTAGAACTGGACTTCGAGTTTTTTGAATTTATGCCCTTACCTACACGATATGTATTTATATTTATGGAGAGTTTTACACCCATGCCCTCCTAGCTCTCTGTAGGGTTTGTAAATGCATTTAAACTTAATTTTAATTGCAAAAGAGTCCTTGCCTCTATTATATATTTATTTTTATGTGTTTTTTATTAAAAATACCTACTTTGATTTTTATTTTGGGAAAACTATTGTAGATGCCTAAAAATATAGTCATTCATGCCATGATATTTATTTTTAATTTTATGGAATTTTATGATTTATTAAAAATCTAATAGTGGCTATAAATTTCATATCTAAATACAAAAACGCAAAAAATATCAAAACATCTCCAAAAATTCCAAGAAAATTCTATGAAATATATTATGATTTATTTTTACTCCCGATCGAAAATCACAAAAAAACTCAAAAGAAACCCCAAAAATTGTTAAACCCTTGCAAACCGGAAAAAATTATAAAATACTCTCAAAAACTAAAAAAAATATTTTTTGTCCTATATGTTTTTTATACTTATGTTCTACTATATGTTAAAATTGATTTTAAAAATTATTAAAATTATTTTCTTTTTTTAATTCTCAAATCCATTCGGCCTATTCAAAGTAGTCCCTATTTTTCTTTTTTTAATTTAAAAGAAATACATAAAATTTACAACCCACCCCCCAAATCAATAAAAAAAGAAAATATTTGAAAAATATAAAAATATTTTATTATTGTGTTATTTTTAATATGTTTATCTATATAGATATATAATATACCTCATATAGCCTACATATATCTATATATTATATATAGTTTATATTAATATTTAATTTTATAAATACTATAGAAATATTTTAAAAATTTTATAAAAATAAAAGTGTTATTCTTTTAGATATTTTTTGATTTATTATATATATTCTAATGCATACTACTTATATTATATATACCTCTTATATCTACATATGTACTTATATATATTATGTATATATTATTAAGTTAAAAGGAAATTTAAAAATTAAAAAAAATAATATATATATATTCAAAAAAGGAATTATTTCATTTTATTTAAAACATACAAAAACATCGAGTTGTTGATGATATTCAAAAAAGGAATTATGTTATTTTACCTTGGTGTATGTTATATGCTGATGATATTTTGTTAATTGACGAGAGTAGAGATGGAATAAATGAGAAGCTTGAGGTCTGGATACATGAGTTGGAGAATAAAGGATTTCGTATAAGTAGGGCTAAGACGGAATATATGGAGTGCACTTTTGATGGAAGCAATGGTGAAGGAATCGAGGTGAAGATTGGTGATGATAACATTCAGAAGAGAGATTCCTTTAGATATCTAGGATCTATTCTGCAACATGATGGGGAAATTGATGGAGATGTTACTAATAGAATAAATGCCGGCTGGTTAAAGTGGAGAGGAGCCTCTACTATTCTTTGTGATAAGAAAATTCCTTTAAAAATTAAAGAAAAGTTTTACAAAGCAGCCGTGAGACCTGCTATGCTTTATGGATCCGAATGTTCGCCTGTGAACCATAAACATGTGCAAAGAATGAATGTAGCAGAAATGAAAATGTTAAGGTGGATGTGTGGACACACACGTAAAGATCGGATTTGGAATGATGTAATTAGAAAGAAAGTTGGTGTAGCTCCGATCGAGGATAAGATGCGAGAAAATCGCTTAAGATGGTTTGGACATTTGCTAAGAAGATCAGCTGATGCACCAATTAGGAGATGCGAGTGTTGGGATGTTGAGCCGACTAAGAGAGGGCGAGGACAACCCAAGAAGTGTTGGAAAGAGACCAGACAAAGGGATCTTAGTTTTGTGGATATAAGCCCGGGATTGACTCAAGATAGATCTGAATGGAGGCGAAGAATCCATGTAGCCGACCCTACTTAATTGTGGGAAAAGGCTTTGTTGTTGTTGTTGTATTCAAAAACATCGAGTACATATTATGCATACTAGTATACACTTGCATTATTTGTCCATTTAAATAATTCCCGCTATGTCTTATTCTCTTTGTGTTTCGACACGCTACCTACTAACTAACTATACACACTTTTTTGTAGGGATTATAATAAATTTTGATTCACACCTGATTTTGATTGCTTCATATTATTGTGTGGGGTGATTGTTGGTCCAATACAAGGAGGTTCTCAGACTGTCATTGCAGTGACTTGTTGTCACGCGTTGTGTGGACCATAAGACAACACCATTGGATGTCTCACTCGCTCGATCTATAAGATGGTGGGGTTCCGACGAAGGTGGAAGGATGTAACCTCGATTCCCATATCATGATGGATATTTGTTGAATAAGTGAAGGAAATAGTCAAGAACATGTGGGGGTACGATGTGGGACGAAAAAGGGGTGGAAGAACGATCGAATCATGATGGATTTAGCCTAGAGCTCATGCTCTAAGTCGAAAGAGGGATTTTAAAATTAAACCTAATTACGTGAATAAAGATGAAATTAAATGAATGAATTGAAACTAGAACCTACATATTACCTAAGAAAGACTGAAAATTGCCACCACTTCCTCAGAGGGCAAAGGAAGATGAACATGTCGGTGATACTCTAGTGGTGAATTGGATTTCCTACTCCACATCTCCTCCTCACTACAATCCAACATGGACTCTTGTTGTCACAAAGGGGATGTGGTACATGATGAATCTCCAATTCATCACCTTTACTCTATCATTTTGGCCTTAAAAACCCTAGCTAATGCATGTAAATAGCATTAATTTGTGCATAATAGCATTCACTATTTATTGTATTTATTGTATATAAAATAAGGTTTTTAATGCCAAATGATAGAATAAAGAGAAAAAAAGAAAAAGGAATAAAATATTGAAAATATTTTATGACCCTAAACCCCGAGACCAAGTCAAGAATTGAGTTGGTCAACAAGGAATAAAGCAGGGGGAGATAAGGGCCAAAAATAGAATAAAAACCCAATTCTTTTATTCATTATTCATGCAGTTTTGACACCTATTTTATTCTATATTATTTATTCATCAAATGAAGAAACTTTGAACATAAACATTGTAGACAATAATGTAAATAAAAATACAAAATTGAGTTTACACAAAAATAATATACAGTGTTCATTTTATGCACAAAATAAAAAGGCAGAAACCTAACTTCACAAACCCATATCTTTCAATAAAAACTCAAAATATATCAAAATCACTCTAATTGTATATAACATTTCACCGGATATTTAATGGTGGTGGCTTTATATTTTTTGGAGTTACTGTGTGAAATTTAGGTTTTTGACCCTCATTATATATTATACCGATTAAAATATTCAATTGATTGATTATTCATTATTTTTACAAATTTAAATTTTTATAATTTTGTAAATATTATTTATAACAAATGTACATATTGAAATTAAAATAAAACTAAAAAGAAAATGTAAAATAAAATAAGTCTATAAATACATAGACAAAATACATATAGTATATATGTATATAAATAAAAGGGGACTTTATTCTTTTATTCTTTATTCATTCATATTTTCATTATATTTTAAATAGTTTTCATATTCTATTAAAAATATAAAACAAAATAAAATCCAATAACATACATTAAAATAAAATATGTATATAAAACATAGGTAAAATACCTATAAATATACCTATCAAATATACATATCTATTTATATAAGTATACAAATAACATCGTAAAATAAAATAAAAAAATATTTATACTCATGAAAATAAATTGTAAATATATAAAATAAAATAATAAAAAATAAAATAAAATATACAAAATAAAAATAAAAATGTATAAAATATAGGCAAATATACCTATTAATACACTATTAAAAACTAATTAATAATAAATAAAGCCAAAAAATAAATAACGTAATAAAATACTACATTAAATAATAAATTTTTTTTATACATAAAAAATAATAAAATCATTTACTATTTATAAGTAATTATTTTCAAATAAATTTGTAGTTTTGTCTACTAGCGACATGACATGGACCAATGGCAGTGAGAGGACTGTTGACCTCTGGTCAACTGTCCCTTCAGACAATCTGGCACGTCAGAACTATCAAATCTCATTTTTCCTCCATTTTTAACGGTTGATTCGTCCATCCATCGCTGCTCTTCCTTTATGACAAATGATTCCTGATCATTGTACATCCACGCCAGCCTCTTGAAACTCTTGTACATAGCTTGTACATCGTCCATTTCCCCGGTCAGATAAGGGTGCCCATAATGTTCATAAATAATCCATCTCCTTCCTCCATGCAATTTTGGTCAATCCTCGGGTCCTAGAGGCATCGCCTCCAGCCAAGAAGGTCTCTGGGTGACAGCTGGTGCATCCTTGGAGGTCAGGAAATTCGCGGAGGAGGAGGTTGCACCCAAGGCGGTCCGCTCTGGTGATCATCGTGCTCCTTGGCCCCAGCCAAGTTTGAGCTGTGCATCTTTACATTTCTAGGTAGAATTTCATTCGAGCATTTTATTTACGCAATTAGTTTAACATTTAGCCCATAGGTTTACTGTAAAAATTGAAAGTTATAATTCGCTGGAGCTCCGCTCCGGCGAACGATTCCACCGTGCTCCGACTGTTGACCACCTCACTGACCACCTCATCTTCAGTCCCTACCGTCTTCTCCACCTCTCAGCCACCTTGAACCAACCAGAACCTCCTTTATTGTGCGAATCGAAGCCCATACACCACCCATCACCGGAGCTTCGTCGTCCACTTCATTTCCTATGCATTTCAGCTTCACTTCCGGTCAAGGAGCTCCTCCTCGAGCTGTGTTTCTTTCCTGTGCAGATTAGGCGCTCAAACAAGCGCCAGGAAATGAAATCAAAGCCCGCCTCAGGTACCAGAAGTGCCACATCATCCTCGAGCTTGTGGTGGCGATCCGGTAACCCTCCGCCCTGTCTGTCACTCCCAGCATGAAGAGAACCTTGCTAGGAATCCATTGGGCCATCTCTGAGCTTCAAGCAATGCCAGAGGAGGGAGTTTCGATTGGAGGAAACTTGCACAGGCAAGTGTTCTTCCATGTTCTTTTATCAAACCTCTCTGTCATCCGATCAGGAGCTGCAACCCAGATTGAACCCCATCCGTCAGATCGATCCACATTTCCACCGTCAGATCATCTCCACCGATCTGATCCATGCCGTAGAAGGTGAAGCGTCATCGACCGTCGAATGCTTGACACGTCGATCTGATCCAGCCAGTTATGGGGTAAATTGCACATCTTAGCCCTACAATTTTGTATTTATTATTTAGTCATGTAAATAAAGTTAGTTGTTTAAAAAAAGTTGACATTTCGCATTTGACCCCCTGTATTTATTTAAATTGCATTCGAGTCCCGTCCATGTCACCTCATGTGCCTTCCCACGTGAGGTGGCAAAATTACAGATATACCCTAGCGAATTTTTGTATTTCTAAATAGTCCAATAAAATGAAATTAGCGTTGTATATTTTTGTGAAAATTGTTGGCAGACCCTTGGATTTTATTGTATTTGCATTTAGGTCCCTCCCAGGCTACGTCACGTGTAGTCCCACATGATGGATAAATTGCATAGATGCCTTGACGGATTTTATAATTGTTAAAAGGTCTTTAAAAATTAAATAAATATGTTTTTCTTCAGGCACTTTTGCATAGAGCCCTATGGACTTTATTTTTATTGGAAAAAATGTCCCTACCAAGATACGTATTTTTTAGCTTTTATCTATTTATTAAAAATAGCTAATGTGCCCCTAAAAATCCACAAAAAAAGGGTTAGAATCTTTGTGTCATGTATTTTCATGCCCTTAATTTATTCGGCATTTTTTGCATTTATCTATTTATTAAAAAAATGAGGATCTTATTTCTTCCCTATTGAACTTAGAAAATACAAAAAAATATAAAACCATCTCTAAAAATTCCAAAATATATATATAGTATATTTATCCTATTAAAACTGACCAAAAATCACTAAAACTTGAAAAATAAAAAGCTTAAAAATTGAAAAAAAACCCCAAAATCTCTTATAAAAATCTAAAATATCCATTGAAAATCCAAAAATATATCTTTTCTATTTTATAATTTTATTTATTTAAATATTTATATATTAAAATTGATTTGTGTAATTTTGGGAGTTATTTATTTTTTTAACACCCAATTCAATTTCGGCCCAATTTATTAATCCCTTATGTGGGATTTTTTGACTTTAAAAATACATACAAATTTGCAAAATTTTTTGTAAAAATATAAAATCATCAGAAAAAAATTAAAAACCCTAAAGTAGTTTATTTTTTGAATTTTATCTATATTTAATAATATTTATAAAAATATTACTACACATTGTATATATAAAAGCCTTATATAGGCTATATAGTTTCAAAAAAATGTAAAAAATTATAAAAAGAAAATAAAAAAATTTGGAAATATAAAAATAAAATAGAAAAATAGAAAACAAAAAAATTTGAAAAAATAAAATATATAAAATTAAAAAGCCTCAAAAACAATAAATTGGACGAGAGATAAAAGACAAATGTTTTTTAGCATTGTATTTTGCCTCCTTCTACCGTTTGCTCCCTATGTTCGACTTCTACACATACTTACACCTATACACTTTTACTGTAGAGTTATAATAAAGGTTAACTCCATATTTTTGATATATATAGTTTTATTCATTTCGTAGGTTATTTGTTGATTATCTGAGATTTGTTGAGCGGTAAATGCATCGACTAAATCTCTCGCCTTGTGAGATTTCTAGACCCTCGGTAGATCTTGTTTATTAGTACACCAGAGCTGAGGGGCTATGATTTGAAGAAGAGGGATCAAACATCAAAAGGGGGCAGAGGAGGTCTTTATATAAATGAAATGAGGTGGGAGATTGGGTCCCTGATTATGCCATGATCGATGAAGATCGGCGTGGCCTATGCTCAATACTTTATACCAAGTCGGATGCTCAACATAAGGCGTAAAAACCATCATCGACAACACCCTACTTGCCTACGTATGATAGGAGCACCAATACTAAACTGTCCAATGTGATTATCAAGGTACCCACATATCAAGATTTGTTCTCTATTCCTTTAGGGTCGTGCCTCACTCTGTCTAAAATGTACCTGAAAATAATGAGACTTTATGAACCCAAAATAATGATTTCCATTAAAGATTATAATTAAGGTCAAAATGTTATTAACATTCCCCTTGTGTTAATATTTGGTTTTTTCAATTTTTTGAGTATTTTTCAAGAAGAAGCGCCTAATGATTTTTTTGTGTGTTTCCTTTTTAAACCTAAGTTAGCAAAAATAGAGGGAGGTAGCAGGAAAGCCATGCAATTTGATACTAGGGTGGAAATATCACCCTTGTATCAAATTATGTATGAAAAATAAGAGGACTCACAATGCTTCGCAGCTCTCTCCATGCGGGATGCAAAATTGAATTGAATTATTTACACTATATAATTGATATGCAAAACAATGAAAGCACCCTAAATAGGAATTGATATGTATTGTGAAGAACCAAATGTCTACTACTCAAAAATGGAACCTATATGTCCGGTCTTGGAGATTCTTCGATGTCCGCCACAATGGATCCTGCTAGCACTGCATAGAGCCTCTCATGATGCTCGGTTGTAAGTTTAAGTAATTAACATTTAATTTTATCTAAGTCTAATTGAAATAACCTATAGGTACATGCAAGTATTAGGGTCGTGGACCTTAGATTACCAAGAAAGCAAGTCCTAAGTCTATGGGCTCAATCATAGAAAACAAATAAAAATAAAGCGGAAAACTCAATGCAAGACAAAACAAAACAAAGGCGAGAAAACACGAAAAAGCTAATGAGGCCCCCAGGTGAATAATCATCTGGGCACTGGACCTCGTAAAGTGTGAAGTGTCCAAATGTCATGCGTTAAAGATTGATATACAAAAATAAAATAAAAAACTATCTATATAAGAAAAATCTACTCTTAAGATATATTCTCTGTTCTCTCTCTCTCTCATGCTATCTCCAATTGGCTCAATGGAAGAAGGAGCTAATCTCCTCGCGGCTCGGGTGCGTCAACCTCCTAAGAAGTCATCGTAGCCAAGCAGTCCCTCTCAAGAATGTTAACAAAGAAAAATGTCCAGAGGTAAAATAACCAAATATAAAAAATAAAAGAGAAATAAAAGATAGATAATGTGCAATTAAGTATCTACAAGAAATGTAGACTATAAGTTGCTCCTCGGCTAGTGTTCTATATAAGGTGAGAACTCTATCGCAGAGGTGACCGGTCACAAAACTCGAATTCAAACAACAATCAACCCACAATATGAATAATCAAACAATGCAAAGCGGATGTGGAGTCCAATTTTATTATAAACCCTACAAATAAATGTGTATAGTTTTCAAGTATGTGTAGGGTGTCAAACACAAGGAACAAACGGGTGTAGCAGTATTATTTATTGCTAAATAATGTACGCATGTAGATAAATATATGCACTTAATGTTTTTGTCGGGTTTTTTAATTATTTGATTTTTTAATTTTTAAGTTTTATTTTCTTTTTATACTTTCCTTAATTTTAATTTTTTTAGAATATATTTAAAGTATATAAAAGTATATATAATGTAATATGTACAATATAGGTTATATATAACATATGTAGTAAATATATAAAAATCGGTAAATACATATAAAAATAGTTCTTTTTATTTTTAAAAGGATTTAAAATATATTTAAAGTACCTATAATAATAAAAATTATGATGATGATAGGTATGTATAGCTATATATATAAATACTATAGAGCATATTCTATTTATAAATAAATATATATATAGTCAAAAATTTTAAAATAAAATGTTTTTGTGTTGTTTATATTTTCTTCTATTTTTTTAGTAGTTTTTGCTAATTTTTATGTATTTCAAAATCCAAATACTCCAAATCTGGGAGTAATTAAATAGGTTGAATTGTTTTAAGAATTAGAAATATAAAATAAGTCCAAAATTTCTCAAAACTATTTTTAATATGTAATAATATATATCTATAAAAATATAAATAAGCAAGCTATATCTTTATAGTTTTATGAATTTTTCTATTTTTTAGGGTTAGAGAGTGTTTTCAATTTTTTATTTTTTGTTTGGTAATTTTTGAAAATTTTGGTATGGAGTGATAAAATATAGTAATAAATATTACCTATTTTTTTGGAATTTTTAAAGCAAGTTTTATAATTTTTTTGTATTCTTAATGCTAAATAGGGAATAAAAGGGCTCCTTTTGATTTTCAATAAAAAGAAAATGCAGAAAATATGCTAATTGAAATGCATAACATAAAGAAAAATCATATCAAGCATCTCCCCATATTTTTGCATAATTTTAGGAGCACAGGAACTATTTATACACAAATAAAATGCAACTAAATAAATACACAAGCTAGCAGGTGCATTTATGCAATATAAATAGAAGGTGAGGTGTTACATGCAAACAACCCAAAGTTTTGAACCAAAATGCGATTTTTAAATATTAAACAGAAAAAATAAAAGAGTAGAGGAACAATGGAAATTTGCCCAATTCATGTGGGGGACCACGTTAGTTGAGTTGGCAGAGGACCTAAAGGTAATATCGAATATAGCAAGGGTTCTTGTGCAATTTTTCCATAAAACATTACTCTTAATATATTTATAGGTTTATTTAACTATTAAAAAAAGCCAGAGGTGGTATTTTTAATTTACTCACTTAAGTGAGCATTAGTGGACGCAGGAGAACGTCCCACGTGTCGGATCCAGCAACCTAGAGAATTCAATTATTTGGTTTGAATGGACAGCCCCGATTAGATATAGCGTGTTCTTGATCGGATGGTGTTTAAGGTGCTATATCAACATCCCAAGAACACCCCCAAGACGAGCTTCGATCACCTCATTCTTCTTCATGTGACATCCTTTTTGAGATCCGACGGTGGCACCAGCTTCGTGAGGATGCTTCGTGTATGCATGGTCACCAGATGTGTCAAAATCCGATCATGGAGGATCTGGAGCTTGGCTCTTCTTGTATGATATGGAGGTCTATTCAAGCCTCGATTCGAGGCTCTATGTAGTCTTCAAGACTCGTATCCAACACAAAAACATTTAGTGGCTCGAGGGTTTCAACCTCAACCAATTGAAGAAGCTACTAAGCAGAGGAAAGGGTGGGACGACAAAGTTGTAGTGAAGGTAGAAAATGAACTTTGATTTTCCATATCCATGAAGGATCTGGTTGACTTTGATGGTGGAAAGATGCGGATGATGATGGGGAACGAGATGGAAGTTGATGCGGGTCGAAAGACAATCAGAAACAAATGGATTTGGCTCTAGGTCAAATTAAGGGTTTTTAATTTACACCTAATTTATGAACTAAAAGCATAAATTAAATAGTGGAAATGAAATTTACTACTACGAGTTACCTAGAAAAGAGTGAGATGGGCCTTGACTTGGCCAGGGACCAAGGAGGTATAACCAGCGGAGGTGTGAACTCCGGCGATGGCAAATCAACTCCAGCGAGCCTCCTCCTCACTGCAAAATGGAAGATCTTGACTCTTGTCACTAGCCACAAAACTTAGGGCTGAACTGAGTGGCTAAGATGCTCTCCAGGGGTAATCAAGGTAGCCATATAGTTGAGAAGGTGGATTGATAGGTGGAGGAGCGGCTGATTATGCCATGATCGATGAAGATCGGCATGGCCTATGCTCAATACTTTATACCAAGTCGGATGCTCAACATAAGGCGTAAAAACCATCATCGACAACACCCTACTTGCCTATGTATGATAGGAGCACCAATACTTCACCGTCCCATGTGATTATCAAGGTAGCCACATATCAAGATTTGTGCTCTATTCCTTCAGGGTCGTCCCTCACTCTGTCTAAAATGTACCTGAAAATAAAGAGGACTTTATGAACCCAAAATAATGATTTCCATTAAAGATTCTAATTAAGGTCAAAGTGTTATTAACATTCCCCTTGTGTTAATATTTGGTTTTTTCACTTTTTTGAGTATTTTTCAATAAGAAGCGCCTAATGATTTTTTTGTGTGTTTCCTTTTTAAACCTAGGTTAGCAAAAATAGAGGGAGATAGCAGGAAAGCCATGCAATTTGATACTAGGGTGGAAATCTCACCCTCGTATCAAATTATGTATGCAAAATAAGTGGACTCACAGTGCTTCTCGGCTCTCTCCATGCGGGAAGCAAAATTGAATTGAATTATTTACACTATATGATTGATATGCAAAACAATGAAAGCACCCTAAACAGGAATTGATGTGTATTGTGAAGAACCAAATGTCTACTACTCAGAAATTGAACCCAAATGTCCGGTCTTGGAGACTCTTCGGTGTCCGCCAGAATGGATCCTGCTAGCTCATGATGCTCGGTTCCAAGTTTAAATAATTAATTTTATCTATGTCTAATAGAAATAATCTATAGTTACATGCAAGTATTAGGGTCGTGGACCTTAGATTACCAAGAAAGCAAGTCCTAAGTCTATGGGCTCAATCATAGAAAACAAATAAAAATAAAGAGGAAAGTTCAATGCAAGACAAAACAAAACAAAGGCGAGAAAACACGAAAAAGCTAATGAGGCCCCCAGGTGAATAATCACCCGGGCACTGGACCTCGTAAAGTGTGAAGTGTCCAAATGTCATGTGTTACTGATTAATATACAAAAATAAAATAAAAAAACTCTCTATAAAAGAAAAATCTACTCTAAAGATATACTCTTCTCTACTCTCTCTCTCTCTCATGCTATCTCCAATTGGCTCAATGGAAGAAGAAGCTAATCTCCTCGCGGCTCGGGTGCGTCAACCTCCTAAGAAGTCATCAAAGCCATGCAGTCCCTCTCAAGAACGTTAACAAAGAAAAATGGCCAGAGGTAAAATAACCAATTATAAAAAATAAAAGAGAAATAAAAGAGTGATAATGTACAATTAAGTATCTACAAGAAATGTTAGACTATAAGTTGCTCCTCGGCTTGTGTTCTATATAAGGTGAGAACTCTATCGCAGAGGTGACCGGTCACAAAACTCGAATTCAAACAACAATCAACCCACAATATGAATAATCAAACATTGCAAAGCAAATGTGGAGTCCAATTTTATTATAAACCCTACAAATAAATGTGTATAGTTTTCAAGTATGTGTAGGGTGTCAAACACAAGGAACAAACGGGTGTAGCAGTATTATTTATTGCTAAATAATGTACGCATGTAGATAAATATATGTACTTAATGTTTTTGTCGAGTTTTTTAATTATTTGATTTTTTTAATTTTTAAGTTTTATTTTCTTTTTAGACTTTCCTTAATTTTAATTTTTTTAGAATATATTTAAAGTATATAAAAGTATATCTAATGTAATATGTACAATATAGGTTATATATAACATATGTAGTAAATATATAAAAATCAGTAAATACATATAAAAATAGTTCTTTTTATTTTTAAAAAAGGTTTTAAAATATAATTAGAGTACCTATAATAATAAAAATTATGATGATGATAGGTATGTATTGCTATATATATAAATACTATAGATCATATTCTATTTATAAATATATATATATATAGTCAAAAATTTTAAAATAAAATGTTTTTGTGTTGTTTATATTTTCTTCTATTTTTTTATTTTTAGTAGTTTTTGCTAATTTTTATGTATTTCAAAATCCAAATACCCCAAATCTGGGAGTAATTAAATAGGTTGAATTGTTTTAAGAATTAGAAATATAAAATAAGTCCAAAATTTCTCAAAACTATTTTTAATATGTAATAATATATATCTATAAAAATATAAATAAGCAAGCTATATCTTTGTATATTTATGAATTTTTCTATTTTTTAGGGTTAGAGAGTGTTTTCAATTTTTTATTTTTTGTTTGGTAATTTTTGATAAATTTTGGTATGGAGTGATAAAATATAGTAATAAATATTACTTATTAATTTTTAAAGCAAGTTTTATAATTTTTTTGTATTCTTAATGCTAAATAGGGAATAAAAGGGCTCCTTTTGATTTTCAATAAAAAGAAAGTGCAGATAATATGCTAATCGAAATGCATAACATAAAGAAAAATCATATCAAGCATCTCCCCATATTTTTGCATAATTTTGGGAGCACAGGAACTATTTATACACAAATAAAATGCAACTAAATAAATACACAAGCTAGCTGGTGCATTTATGCAATATAAATAGAAGGTGAGATGTTACATGCAAAATACCCAAAGTTTTGAACCAGAATGCGATTTTTAAATATTAAACAGAAAAAATAAAAGAGTAGAGGAACAATGGAAATTTGCCCAATTCATGTGGGGGACCACGTTAGTTGAGTTGGCAGAGGACCTAAAGGTAATATCGAATATAGCAAGGGTTCATGAGCAATTTATCCGTAAAACATTACTCTTAATATATTTATAGGGTTATTTAACTAAGGAAACACACAAAAAAATCATTAGGCTCTTCTTATTGAAAAATACTCAAAAAAGTGAAAAAACCAAATATTAACACAAGGGGAATGTTAATAACACTTTGACCTTAATTAGAATCTTTAATGGAAATCATTATTTTGGGTTCATAAAGTCCTCATTGTTTTCAGGCACATTTTAGTCAGAGTGAGGCACGACCCTAAAGGAATAGAGCACAAATCTTGATATGTGGCTACCTTGGTAATCACATGGGACGGTGAAGTATTGGTGCTCCTATCATACGTAGGCAAGTAGGGTGTTGTCGATGATGGTTTTTACGCCTTATGTTGAACATCCGACTTGGTATAAAGTATTGAGCATAGGCCACACCGATCTTCATCGATCATGGCATAATCAGCCGCTCCTCCACCTATGAATCCACCTTCTCCACTATCTGGCTACCTTGATTACCCCTAGAGAGCATCTTAGCACCTCAGTTCAGCCTTAAGTTTTGTGGCTAGTGACAAGAGTCAAGATCTTCCATTTTGCAGTGAGGAGGAGGCTCGCTGGAGTTGATTTGCCATCGCCGAAATTCACACCTCCACTGGTTATGCCTCCTTGGTCCCTGGCCAAGTCAATGCCCATCTCTCACTTTTATAGGTAACTCGTAGCAGTAAATTTCATTTCCACTGTTTAATTTCTGCTTTTAGTTCATAAATTAGGTGTAAATAAAAAACCCTTAGTTTGACCTAGAGCCAAATCCATCTGTTTTCGATTGTCTTTCGACCCGCATCAACTACCTTCTCGTTCCCCATCATCTTCCGCATCTTTCCCCCATCAAAGTCAACCAGATCCTTCATGGATCAGGAAAATCAAAGTTCATTTTCTACCTTCACTAGAACTTTGTCGTCCCACCCTTTCCTCTGCTCAGTAGCTTCATCAATTGGTTGAGGTTGAAACCCTCGAGCCACTAAACTTTTTTGTGTAGGATACGAGTCTTGAAGACTACCTAGAGCCTCGAATCGAGGCTTGAATGGAACTCCAGATCATAAAAGAAGAGCCAAGCTCCAGATCCTCCATGATCAGATTTTGACACATCTGATGACCATGCATATGCGAAGCATCCTCACGAAGCTGGTGCCACCGTCGGATCTCAAAAAGGATGTCACATGAAGAAGAAATGACGTGATCGAAGCTCGGCTTGGGGGTGTTCTTGGGATGTTGATACAACACCTTAAACATCATCCGATCAAGAACACACTAGATCTAATCAAGGCCGTCCATTCAAGCCAAATAATTGAATTCTCTTGGTCGCTGGATCCGACTTGTGGGACGTTCTCCTGCGTCCACTAATGCTCACTTAGGTGAGTAAATTAAAAATACCAGCTCTGGCTTTTTTTAATAGTTAAATAACCCTATAAATATATTTGGAGTAATGTTTTATGCAAAAATTGCACAAGAACCCTTGCTATATTCGATATTACCTTTAGGTCCTCTGCCAACTCAAATAACGTGGTCCCCCACATGAATTGGGCAAATTTCCATTGTACCTCTACTCTTATTTTTTCTGTTTAATATTTAAAAATCGCATTTTTGGTTCAAATCCTTGAATTTTTTGCATGTAACACCTCACCTTCTATTTATATTGCATAAATGCACCTGCTAGCTTGTGTATTTATTTAGTTGCATTTTATTTGTGAATAGTTCTTGTGCTCCCAAAATTATGCAAAAATATGGGGAGATGCTTGATATGATTTTTATTTATGTTATGCGTTTCAATTAGCATATTATCTGCATTTTCTTTTTATTGGAAATCAAATGGAGTCCCTTTATTCCCTATTTAGCATTAAGAATACAAAAAAATTATAAAACTTGCTTTAAAAATTCCAAAAAAATAGGTAATATTTATTACTATATTTTATCACTCCATGCCAAAATTTATAAAAAATTACCAAACAAAAAATAAAAAATTGAAAACACTCTCTAACCCTAAAATATAGAAAAATTCCTAAAAATACATAGAAATAGCTTGCTTATTTATATTTTTATAGATATATATTATTACAAATTAAAAATAGTTTTGAGAAATTTTGGACTTATTTTATATTTCTAATTCTCAGAACAATTCAACCTTTTTAATTACTCCCAGATTTGGAGTATTTGGATTTTAAAATTCATAAAAATTAGCAAAAACTACTAAAAACTAAAAAAACAAAAGAAAATATAAACAACACATTATGATGATGATAGGTATATATAACTATATATATAAATACTATAGAGCATATTCTATTTATAAATATAGATATATATATAGTAAAAAATTATAAAATAAAATGTTTTTGGTACTCTAAATATATTTTAAAACCTTTTAAAAATAAAAAGAACTATTTTTATATGTATTTACTGATTTTTATATAATTACTACATATGTTATATATAACCTATATTGTACATATTTCATTATATATACTTTTATATACTTGAAATATATTCTAAAAAAATTAAAATTAAGGAAAGTATAAAAAGAAAATAAAACTTAAAAATTAAAAAATTAAATAATTACAAAACCCGACAAAAACATTAAGTACCTATATTTATCTACATGCGTACATTATTTAGCAATAAATAATACTGCTACACTCGTTTGTTCCTTGTGTTTGACACCCTACACATACTTGAAAACTATACACATTTATTTGTAGGGTTTATATCAAAATTGGACTCCACATTTGCTTTACGTTTTTTGATTATTCATATTGTGGGTTGATTGTTGTTTGAATTCGAGTTTTGTGACCGGTCACCTCTGCGATATAGTTCTCACCTTATATAGAACACTAGCCGAGGAGCAACTTATAGTCTAACATTTCTTGTAGATACTTAATTGTACATTATCTCTCTTTTTTTTATCTTTTATTTTTTATAATTGGTTATTTTACCTCTGGCCATTTATCTTTGTTAACATTCTTGAGAGGGACTGCATGGCTTTGATGACTTCTTAGGAGGTTGACGCACCCGAGACGCGAGGAGATTAGCTCCTTCTTCCATTGAGCCAATTGGAGATAGCATGAGAGAGAGAAGAGAAGAGTATATCTTTAGAGTAGATTTTTCTTTTATAGAGAGTTTTTTATTTTATTTTTGTATATTATTCTGTAACACATGTCATTTGGACACTTCACACTTTACGAGGTCCAGTGCCCGGGTGATTATTCACCAGGGGGCCTCATTAGCTTTTTCGTGTTTTCTCGCCTTTGTTTTGTTTTGTCTTGCATTGAATTTTCATCTTTATTTTTATTTGTTTTCTATGATTGAGCCCATAGACGTAGGACTTGCTTTCTTGGTAATCTAAGGTCCACGACCCTAATACTTGCATGTACCTATAGACTATTTCTACTAGACGTAGATAAAATTAATTATTAATTATTTAAACTTGGAACCGAGCATCATGAGGCGCTCTATACAGTGCTAGCAGGATCCATTCTGGCGGACACCGAAGAGTCTCCAAGACCGGACATTTGGGTTCAATTTCTGAGTAGTAGACATTTGGTTCTTCACAATACACATCAATTCCTGTTTAGGGTTCTTTCATTGTTTTGCATATCAATCATATAGTGTAAATAATTCAATTCACTTTTGCATCCCGCATGGAGAGAGCCGAGACACACTGTGAGTCCTCTTATTTTGCATACATAATTTGATACAAGGGTGAGATTTCCACCCTAGTATCAAATTGCATGGCTTTCCTGCTATCTCCCTCTATTTTTGCTAACCTAGGTTTAAAAAGGAAACAGAAAAAAAATCATTAGGCGCTTCTTATTGAAAAATACTCAAAAAAGTGAAAAAACCAAATATTAACACAAGGGGAATGTTAATAACACTTTGACCTTAATTAGAATCTTTAATGGAAATGATTATTTTGGGTTCATAAAGTCCTCATTGTTTTCAGGTACATTTTAGACAGAGTGAGGGACGACCCTAAAGGAATAGAGCACAAATCTTGATATGTGGCTACCTTGATAATCACATGGGACAGTGAAGTATTGATGCTCCTATCATACATAGGCAAGTAGGGTGTTGTCGATGATGGTTTTTACGCCTTATGTTGAGCATCCGACTTGGTATAATGTATTGAGCATAGGCCATGCCGATCTTCATCGATCATGGCATAATCAGCCGCTCCTCCACCTATCAATCCACCTTCTCAACTATATGGCTACCTTGATTACCCGTGGAGAGCATCTTAGCCACTCAGTTCAGCCCTAAGTTTTGTGTCTATTGACAAGAGTCAAGATCTTCCATTTTGCAGTGAGGAGGAGGCTCGCCGGAGTTCACACCTCCACTGGCTATACCTCGTTGGTCCCTGGCCAAGTCAAGGCCCATCTCTCACTTTTCTAGGTAACTCGTAGTAGTAAATTTCATTTCCTCTATTTAATTTTTTCTTTTAGTTCATAAATTAGGTTTAAATTAAAAACCCTTAATTTGACCTAGAGCCAAATCCATTTGTTTCTGATTGTCTTTCTACCCGCATCAACTTCCATCTCGTTCCCCATCATCATCCACATCTTTCCACCATCAAAGTCAACCAGATCCTTCATGTATCTGGAAAATCAAAGTTCATTTTCTACCTTCACTAGAACTTTGTCGTCCCACCCTTTTCTCTGCTCAGTAGCTTCTTCAATTGGTTGAGGTTGAAACCCTCGATCCACTAAATGCTTTTGTGTAGGATACGAGTCTTGAAGACTACATAGATCCTTGAATCGGAGGCTTCAATAGACCTCCATATCATACAAGAAGAGCCACGCTCCAGATCCTCCATAATCGGATTTTGACACATCTGGTGACCATGCATACGCGAAGCATCCTCACGAAGCTGGTGCCACCGTCGGATCTCAAAAAGGATGTCACATGAAGAAGAATGAGGTGATCGAAACTAGGCTTGGGGGTGTTCTTGGGATGTTGATATAGCACCTTAAACACCATCCGATCAAGAACACACTATATCTAATCGGGGTTGTCCATTCAAGCCAAATAATTGAATTCTCTAGGTTGCTCGATCCGACACGTGGGACGTTCTCCTGCGTCCACTAATGCTCACATAAGTGAGTAAATTAAAAATACCAGGTTAGCAAAAATAGAGGGAGATAGCAGAAAAGCCATGCAATTTGATACAAGGGTGGAAATCTCACCCTTGTATCAAATTATGTATGCAAAATAAGAGGACTCACAGTTCTTCTCAGCTCTCTCCATGCGGGATGCAAAATTGAATTGAATTACTATATGATTGATATGCAAAATAATGAAAGCACCCTAAACATGAATTGATATGTATTATGAAGAACCAAATGTCTACTACTCAGAAATGGAACCCAAATGTCCAGTCTTGGAGACTCTTCGGTGTCCGCCATAATGGATCCTTCTAGCACTGTATAGAGCCTCTCATGATGCTCGGTTCCAAGTTTAAGTAATTAACAATTAATTTTATCTAAGTCTAATAGAAATAATCTATAGGTACATGCAAGTATAAGGATCGTGGACCTTAGATTACCAAGAAAGCAAGTCCAAAGTCTGTGGGCTCAATCATAGAAAACAAATAAAAATAAAGCGGAAAACTCAATGCAAGACAAAACAAAACAAAGGCGAGAAAATACGAAAAAGCTAATGATGCCCCCAGGTGAATAATCACCCGGGCACTGGACCTCGTAAAGTGTGAAGTGTCCAAATGTCATGTGTTACAGATTAATATACAAAAATAAAATAAAAAACTCTCTATTAAAGAAAAATCTACTCTAAAGATATACTCTTCTCTTCTCTCTCTCTCATGCTATCTCCAATTGGCTCAATGGAAGACGGAGCTAATCTCATCGCGGCTCAGGTGCGTCAACCTCCTAAGAAGTCATCGTAGCCATGCAGTCCCTCTCAAGAATGTTAACAAAGAAAAATGGCCAGAGGTAAAATAACCAATTATAAAAAATAAAAGTAAAATAAAAGAGAGATAATGTTCAATTAAGTATCTACAAGAAATGTTAGACTATAAGTTGCTCCTCGGCTAGTGTTGTATATAAGGTGAGAACTCTGTCGCAGAGGTGACCGGTCACAAAACTCGAATTCAAACAACAATCAACCCACAATATGAATAATAAAACAATGCAAAGCAAATGTGGAGTCCATGTTTATTATAAACCCTACAAATAAATGTGTGTAGTTTTCAAGTATGTGTAGGGTGTCAAACACATGGAACAAATGGGTGTAGCAGTATTATTTATTGCTAAAAAATGTACGCATTTAGATAAATATATTTACTTAATGTTTTTGTCGGGTTTTTTAATTATTTGGATTTTTTAATTTTTAAGTTTTATTTTCTTTTTATACTTTGCTTAATTTAATTTTTTTAGTATATATTTCAAATATATAAAAGTATATATAATGTAATATGTACAATATAGGTTATATATAAGTTATGTAGTAAATATACAAAAATCGGTAAATACATATAGAAATATTTCTTTTTATTTTAAAGAGGTTTTAAAATATATTTAAAGTACCTATAATAATAAAATTTATGATGATGATTGGTATATATAACTATATGTAAATATTATAGAGTATATTCTATTAATAAATATAGATATATATATAGTAAAAAATTATAAAATAAAATGTTTTTGTGTTGTGTATATTTTCTTCTATTTTTTTATTTTTTAGTAGTGTTTGCTAATTTTTATGTATTTTAATATCCAAATACTCCAAATATGGGAGTAATTAAATAGGTTGAATTGTTTTGAGAATTAGAAATATAGAATAAGTCCAAAATTTCTCAAAACTATTTTTAATATGTAATAATATATATCTATAAAAATATAAATAAGCAAGCTATTTCTTTGTATTTTTAGGAATTTTTCTATTTTTTAGGGTTTGAGAGTGTTTTCAATTTTTTATTTTTTGTTTGGTAATTTTTGATAAATTTTGGTATGGAGTGATAAAATATAGTAATAAATATTACCTATTTTTTTGGAATTTTTAAAGCAAGTTTTATAATTTTTTTGTATTCTTAATGCTAAATAGGGAATAAAGGGACTCCATTTGATTTCCAATAAAAAGAAAATGCAGATAATATGCTAATTGAAACGCATAACATAAATAAAAATCATATCAAGCATCTCCCCATATTTTTGCATAATTTTGGGAGCACAGGAACTTTTTTTAAACAAATAAAATGCAACTAAATAAATACACAAGCTAGCATGTGCATTTATGCAATAAAAATAGAAGGTGAGATGTTACATGCAAAATACCCAAAGTTTTGAACCAAAATGCGATTTTTAAATATTAAACAGAAAAAATAAAAGAGTAGAGGTACAATGGAAATTTGCCCAATTCACGTGGGGGCCCACGTTAGTTGAGTTGGCAGAGGACCTAAAGGTAATATCGAATATAGCAAGGGTTCATGTGCAATTTTTCCATAAAACATTACTCTTAATATATTTATTGGGTTATTTAACTATTAAAAAAAGCCAGAGGTGGTATTTTTAATTTACTCACTTACGTGAGCATTAGTGGACGCAGGATAACGTCCCACGTGTCGGATCCAGCGACCCAGAGAATCAATTATTTGGCTTGAACGGACGGCCCCGATTAGATCTAGTGTGTTCTTGATCGGATGGTGTTTAAGGTGCTTTATCAACATCCCAAGAACACCCCCAAGACGAGCTTCAATCACCTCATTCTTCTTCATGTGATATCCTTTTTGAGATCCGACGGTGGCACCAGCTTCATGAGGATGCTTCGTGTATGCATGGTCACCAGATGTGTCAAAATCCGATCATGGAGGATCTGGAGCTTGGCTCTTCTTGTATGATCTGTAGGTCTATTCAAGCCTCGATTCGAGGCTCTAGGTAGTCTTCAAGACTCGTATCCTACACAAAAACGTTTAGTGGCTCGAGGGTTTCAACCTCAACCAATTGAAGAAGCTACTGAGCAGAGGAAAGGGAGGGACGACAAAGTTCTAGTGAAGGTAGAAAATGAACTTTGATTTTCCAGATCCATGAAGGATCTGGTTGACTTTGATGGTGGAAATATGCAGAAGATGATGGGGAATGAGATGGTAGTTGATTCGGGTCAAAAGACAATCGGAAACAGATGGATTTGGCTCTAGGTCAAATTAAGGGTTTTTAATTTACACCTAATTTATGAACTAAAAGCAGAAATTAAACAGTGGAAATGAAATTTACTGCTACGAGTTACCTAGAAAAGAGAGAGATGGGCCTTGACTTGGCCAGGGACCAAGGAGGCATAACCAGTGGAGGTGTGAACTCCGGCGATGGCAAATCAACTCCAGCGAGCCTCCTCCTCACTGCAAAATGGAAGATCTTGACTCTTGTCACAAGCCACAAAACATAGGGCTGAACTGAGGGGTTAAGATTCTCTCCAGGGGTAATCAAGGTAGCCAGATAGTGGAGATGGTGGATTGATAGGTGGAGGAGAGGCTGATTATGCCATGATCGATGAAGATCGGCGTGGCCTATGCTCAATACTTTATACCAAGTCGGATGCTCAACATAAGGCGTAAAAGCCATCATCGAAAACACCCTACTTGCCTACATATGATAGGAGCACCAGTACTTCACCGTCCCATGTGATTATCAAGGTAGACACATATCAAGATTTGTGCTCTATTCCTTTAGGGTCGTGCCTCACTCTGTCTAAAATGTACCTGAAAACAATGAGGACTTTATAAACCCAAAATAATGATTTCCATTAAAGATTCTAGTTTAGGTCAAAGTGTTATTAACATTCCCCTTGTGTTAATATTTGGTTTTTTTCACTTTTTTGAGTATTTTTCAATAAGAAGCGCCTAATGATTTTTTTGTGTGTTTCCTTTTTAAACCTAGGTTAGAAAAAATAGAGGGAGATAGCAGAAAAGCCATGCAATTTGATACTAGGATGGAAATCTCACCCTTGTATCAAATTATGTATGCAAAATAAGAGGACTCACAGTTCTTCTCAGCTCCCTCCATGCGGGATGCAAAATTGAATTGAATTACTATATGATTGATATGCAAAATAATGAAAGCACCCTAAACATGAATTGATATGTATCGTGAAGAACCAAATGTCTACTACTCAGAAATGGAACCCAAATGTCCAGTCTTGGAGACTCTTCGGTGTCCGCCATAATGGATCCTTCTAGCACTGTATAGAGCCTCTCATGATGCTCGGTTCCAAGTTTAAGTAATTAACAATTAATTTTATCTAAGTCTAATAGAAATAATCTATAGGTACATGCAAGTATAAGGATCGTGGACCTTAGATTACCAAGAAAGCAAGTCCTAAGTCAGTGGGCTCAATCATAGAAAACAAATAAAAATAAAGCGGAAAACTTAATGCAAGACAAAACAAAACAAAGGCGAGAAAACACGAAAAAGCTAATGATGCCCCCAGGTGAATAATCACCCGGGCACTGGACCTCGTAAAGTGTGAAGTGTCCAAATGTCATGTGTTACAGATTAATATACAAAAATAAAATAAAAAACTCTCTATTAAAGAAAAATCTACTCTAAAGATATACTCTTCTCTTCTCTCTCTCTCATGCTATCTCCAATTGGCTCAATGGAAGAAGGAGCTAATCTCATCGCGGCTCAGGTGCGTCAACCTCCTAAGAAGTCATCGTAGCCATGCAGTCCCTCTCAAGAATGTTAACAAAGAAAAATGGCCAGAGGTAAAATAACAAATTATAAAAAATAAAAGAGAAATAAAAGAGAGATAATGTCCAATTAAGTATCTACAAGAAATGTTAGACTATAAGTTGCTCCTCGGCTAGTGTTCTATATAAGGTGAGAACTCTATCGCAGTGGTGACCGGTCACAAAACTCGAATTCAAACAACAATCAACCCACAATATGAATAATAAAACAATGCAAAGCAAATGTGGAGTCCAATTTTATCGTAAACCCTACAAATAAATGTGTGTAGTTTTCAAGTATGTGTAGGGTGTCAAACACAAGGAACAAATGGGTGTAGCAGTATTATTTATTGCTAAATAATGTACGCATGTAGATAAATATATGTACTTAATGTTTTTATCGGGTTTTTTAATTATTTGGATTTTTAATTTTTAAGTTTTATTTTCTTTTTATACTTTGCTTAATTTAATTTTTTTAGTATATATTTCAAATATATAAAAGTATATATAATGTAATATGTACAATATAGGTTATATATAAGTTATGTAGTAAATATATAAAAATCAGTAAATACATATAGAAATAGTTCTTTTTATTTTTAAAAGGTTTTAAAATATATTTAAAGTACCTATAATAATAAAAATTATGATGATGATTGGTATATATAACTATATATAAATACTATATAGTATATCCTATTAATAAATATAGATATATATAGTAAAAAAGTATAAAATAAAATGTTTTTGTGTTGTTTATATTTTCTTCTGTTTTTTTATTTTTTAGTAGTTTTCGCTAATTTTTATGTATTTTAATATCCAAATACTCCAAATATGGGAGTAATTAAATAGGTTGAATTGTTTTGAGAATTTGAAATATAGAATAAGTCCAAAATTTCTCAAAATTATTTTTAATATGTAATAATATATATCCATAAAAATATAAATAAGCAAGCTATTTCTTTGTATTTTTAGGAATTTTTCTATTTTTTAGGGTTAGAGAGTGTTTTCAATTTTTTATTTTTTGTTTGGTAATTTTTGATAAATTTTGGTATGGAGTGATAAAATATAGTAATAAATATTACCTATTTTTTTGGAATTTTTAAAGCAAGTTTTATAATTTTTTTGTATTCTTAATGCTAAATAGGGAATAAAATGACTCCTTTTGATTTCCAATAAAAAGAAAATGCAGATAATATGCTAATTGAAATGCATAACATAAATAAAAATCATATCAAGCATCTCCCCATATTTTTGCATAATTTTGGGAGCACAGGAACTTTTTTTAAACAAATAAAATGCAACTAAATAAATACACAAGCTAGCAGGTGCATTTATGCAATATAAATAGAAGGTGAGATGTTACATGCAAAATACCCAAAGTTTTGAACCAAAATGCGATTTTTAAATATTAAACAGAAAAAATAAAAGAGTAGAGGTACAATGGAAATTTGCCCAATTCACGTGGGGGCCCACGTTAGTTGAGTTGGCAGAGGACCTAAAGGTAATATCGAATATAGCAAGGGTTCATGTGCAATTTTTTCCAGAAAACGTTACTCTTAAAATATTTATAGGGTTATTTAACTATTAAAAAAAGCCATAGGTGGTATTTTTAATTTACTCACTTACGTGAGCATTAGTGGACGCAGGATAACGTCCCACGTGTCGGATCCAGCGACCCAGAGAATTCAATTATTTGGGTTGAATGGACGGCCCTGATTAGATCTAGTGTGTTCTTGATTGGATGGTGTTTAAGGTGCTTTATCAACATCCTAAGAACACCCCCAAGCCGAGCTTCAATCACCTCATTCTTCTTCATGTGATATCTTTTTTGAGATCCGACGGTGGCACCAGCTTCGTGAGGATGCATCGCGTATGCATGGTCACCAGATGTGTCAAAATCCGATCATGGAGGATCTGGATCTTGGCTCTTCTTGTATGATCTGGAGGTCTATTCAAGCCTCGATTCGAGGCTCTAGGTAGTCTTCAACACTCGTATCCTACACAAGAACGTTTAGTGGCTCGAGGGTTTCAACCTCAACCAATTGAAGAAGCTACTGAGCAGAGGAAAGGGAGGGACGACAAAGTTCTAGTGAAGGTAGAAAATGAACTTTGATTTTCCAGATCCATGAAGGATCTGGTTGACTTTGATGGTGGATAGATGCAGAAGATGATGGGGAACGAGATGGTAGTTGATGCGGGTCAAAAGACAATCGGAAACAGATGGATTTGGCTCTAAGTCAAATTAAGGGTTTTTAATTTACACCTAATTTATGAACTAAAAGCAGAAATTAAACAGTGGAAATGAAATTTACTGCTACGAGTTACCTAGAAAAGTGAGAGATGGGCCTTGACTTCGCCAGGGACCAAGGAGGCATAACCAGTGGAGGTGTGAACTCCGGCGATGGCAAATCAACTCCAGCGAGCCTCCTCCTCACTGCAAAATGGAAGATCTTGACTCTTGTCACTAGCCACAAAACATAGGGCTGAACTGAGGGGTTAAGATTCTCTCCAGGGGTAATCAAGGTAGCCAGATAGTGGAGATGGTGGATTGATAGGTGGAGGAGCGGCTGATTATGCCATGATCGATGAAGATCGGCGTGGCCTATGCTCAATACTTTATACCAAGTCGGATGCTCAACATAAGGCGTAAAAGCCATCATCGAAAACACCCTACTTGCCTACATATGATAGGAGCACCAGTACTTCACCGTCCCATGTGATTATCAAGGTAGACACATATCAAGATTTGTGCTCTATTCCTTTAGGGTCGTGCCTCACTCTGTCTAAAATGTACCTGAAAACAATGAGGACTTTATGAACCCAAAATAATGATTTCCATTAAAGATTCTAATTAAGGTCAAAGTGTTATTAACATTCCCCTTATGTTAATATTTGGTTTTTTCACTTTTCTAAGTATTTTTCAATAAGAAGCGCCTAATGATTTTTTTATGTGTTTCCTTTTTAAACCTAGGTTAGAAAAAATAGAGGAAGATAGCAGGAACGCCATGCAATTTGATACTAGGGTGAAAATCTCACCCTTGTATCTAATTATGTATGCAAAATAAGAGGACTCATAGTGCTTCTCATCTCTCTCCATGCGGGATGCAAAATTGAATTGAATTATTTACACTATATGATTGATATGCAAAACAATGAAAGCACCCTAAACAGGAATTGATAGGTATTGTGAAGAACCAAATGTCTACTACTCAGAAATGGAACCCAAATGTCCAGTCTTGGAGACTCTTCGGTGTCCACCACAATGGATCCTACTAGCACTGTATAGAGCCTCTCATGATGCTCGGTTCCAAGTTTAAGTAATTAACAATTAATTTTATCTAAGTCTAATAGAAATAAGCTATAGGTACATGCAAGTATTAGGGTCGGGGACCTTAGATTACCAAGAAAGCAAGTCCTAAGTGTATGGGCTCAATCATAGAAAATAAAAAAAATAAAGAAGAAAACTCAATGCAAGACAAAACAAAACAAAGGCGAGAAAACACGAAAAATCTAATGAGGCCCCCAGGTGAATAATCACCCGGGCACTGGACCTCCTAAATTGCGAAGTGTCCAAATGTCATGTATTACAGATTAATATACAAAAATAAAATAAAAAAACTCGCTATAGAAGAAAAATCTACTCTAAAGATATACTCTTCTCTTCTCTCTCTCTCTCATGCTTTCTCCAATAGGCTCAATGGAAGAAGGAGCTAATCTCCTCAGGGCTCGGGTGCGTCAACATCCTAAGAAGTCATCGTAGCCATGCAGTCCCTCTCAAGAATGTTATCAAAGAAAAATGGCCAGAGGTAAAATAACCAATTATAAAAAATAAAAGAAAAATAAAAGAGAGAATGTACAATTAAGTATCTACAAGAAATGTTAAACTATAAGTTGCTCCTCGGCTAGTGTTCTATATAAGGTGAGAACTTTACCGCAGAGGTGACCGGTCACAAAACTCGAATTCAAACAACAATCAACCCACAATATGAATAATCAAACAATTCAAAGCAAATGTGGTGTCCAATTTTATTATAAACCCTACAAATAAATGCGTATAGTTTTCAAGTATGTGTAGGGTGTCAAACACAAGGAACAAACGGGTGTAGCAGTATTATTTATTGCTAAATAATGTACGCATGTAGACAAATATATGTACTTAATATTTTTGTCGGGTTTTTTAGTTATTTGATTTTTAAATTTTTAGGTTTTATTTTCTTTTTATACTTTCCTTAATTGTAATTTTATAAGAATATATTTCAATTATATAAAAGTATATATAATGTAATATGTACAATATAGGTTATATATAACATATGTAGTAAATATATAAAAATCAGTAAATACATATAAAAATAGTTCTTTTTATTTTTAAAAGGTTCTAAAATATATTTAGAGTACTTATAATAATAAAAATTATGATGATGATAGCTATATATAACTATATATATAAATACTATAGAGCATATTCTATTTATAAATATAGATATATATATAGTAAAAAATTATAAAATAAAATGTTTTTGTGTTGTTTATATTTTCTTCTGTTTTTTTATTTTTTAGTAGTTCTTGCTAATTTTTATGTATTTTAAAATCCAAATACTCCAAATCTGGGAGTATTAAATAGGTTGAATTGTTTTGAGAATTAAAAATATAAAATAAGTCCAAAATTTCTAAAAACTATTTTTAATATGTAATAATATGTATCTATAAAAATATAAATAAGCAAGCTATTTCTTTGTATTTTTAGGAATTTTTCTATTTTTTAGGGTTAGAGAGTGTTTTCAATTTTTTATTTTTTGTTTGGTAATTTTTGATAAATTTTGGTATGGAGTGATAAAATATAGTAATAAATATTACCTATTTTTTTGGAATTTTTAAAGCAAGTTTTATCATTTTTTTGTATTCTTAATGCTAAATAGGGAATAAAAGGGCTCCTTTTGATTTTCAATAAAAAGAAAATGTAGAGAATATGCTAATTGAAATGCATAACATAAATAAAAAACATATCAAGCATCTCCCCATATTTTTGCATAATTTTGGGAGCACAGGAACTATTTATACACAAATAAATTGCAACTAAATAAATACAAAAGCCAGCAGGTGCATTTATGCAATATAAATAGAAGGTGAGGTGTTACATGCAAAATACCCAAAGTTTTGAACCAAAATGCGATTTTTAAATATTAAACAGAAAAATTAAAAGAGTAGAGGTACAATGGAAATTTTCCCAATTCATGTGGGGGACCACGTTAGTTGAGTTGGCAGAGGACCTAAAGTAATATCGAATATAGCAAGGGTTCTTGTGCAATTGTTCCATAAAACATTACTCTTAATATATTTATAGGGTTATTTAACTATTAAAAAAACCCAAAGGTGGTATTTTTAATTTACTCACTTAAGTAAGCATTAGTGGAAGCAGGAGAACGTCCCACGTGTCGGATCCAGCGACCTAGAGAATTCAATTATTTGGCTTGAATGGATGGCCCTGATTAGATCTAGTGTGTTCTTGATCGGATGTTGTTTAAGGTGTTGTATCAACATCCCAAGAACACCCCCAAGCCGAGCTTCGATCACCTCATTCTTCTTCATGTGACATCCTTTTTGAGATCCGACGGTGGCACCAACTTCGTAAGGATGCTTCGCGTATGCATGGTCACCCCGATGTGTCAAAATCCGATCATGGTGGATCTGGAGCTTGGCTCTTCTTGTATGATCTGGAGGTCTATTCAAGCCTCGATTCGAGGCTCTATGTAGTCTTCAAGACTCGTATCTACATAAAAACGTTTAGTGGCTCGAGGGTTTCAACCTCAACCAATTGAAGAAGCTACTGAGTAGAGGAAAGGGTGGGACGACAAAGTTATAGTGATAGTAGATAATGAACTTTGATTTTCCAGATCCGTGAATGATCTGGTTGACTCTGATGGTGGAAAGATATGGAAGATGATGGGGAACGAGATGGTAGTTGATGCGGGTCGAAAGACAATCGGAAACAGATGGATTTGGCACTACGTCAAATTAAAGGTTTTTCATTTACACCTAATTTATGAACTAAAAGCAGAAATTAGATAGTGGAAATGAAATTTACTGCTACGAGTTACCTAGAAAAGTGAGAGATGGGCCTTGACTTGGCCAGGGACCAAGGAGGCATAACCAGTGGAGGTGTGAACTCTGGCGATGGCAAATCAACTCCAGCGAGCCTCCTCCTCACTAAAAAATGGAAGATCTTGACTCTTGTCACTAGCCACAAAACTTAGGGCTGAACTGAGGGGCTAAGATTCTCTCCAGGGGTAATCAAGGTAGCTAGATAGTGGAGAAGGTGGATTGATAGTTGGAGGAGAGGCTGATTTCGAGGAGGGATTACGTGCGAGTTGTTGGTGGTTAGTGGATGGCATGGTGTCGGCGTGGGAGATGGTAGTGCAGGTTGCAGAATGGTGGAAGGCTTGAGGCAAGGGGGCGCATGGAGTTGGCATAGAAATTTAGAGAAAAAGACTCTCTCATGACCTCTAACAGGTTGGTTGAAGAAGAGAGGACAATTGACCAGAGGTAAATTGTTCTCAACCTCTGGTTGGTCAACGTGGATGAACTAGAAAATTCCAATGCTAGAAGTCCTTGTAAAATCAACATTAATTAATAAATGAAATAACTGGTTTTTGATTAAAACATAAAAAATGTTTATAATTTAATGTAATATTTTTAGGGTATTTTTAGTTATTTTTACAAGGATATTTATAACATGTTAGTTTTTACATGTATATATAAGTAATATACATGTATTTTCTATAATTTATTTTTAATTTGTACTTTATATTTTATTATTATATAAATGTATTTTTTATATTTATAATTTATTTATATACACATTTTGGTATTTTTACTTCATTTTTCTTTGCTTATTTATATACTTAACTATTTATATACATATATTATGTAGATATATACAAGTGCAATTCATCTAAGTAATGAAATATATTATTTATTTTATTTTAATTAAATGCATGTGTTTCAAATAATATCTATAATTTTATAAAAACATAAGAAAGTGGAAAATATAAAGAATAAATATATTGAATATTATGTACATGTATATTGAATAGTGAGGGCCCAAAATCTAACTTTTGCATCTTAACTCCGATTTGAATGAAACCACCTTCATTAAAAAGTAATTTTATTTTATGAATAATAAAGGTGAGTTTGATCAATTTTGAATCCGTAAGGAGAAGATACATGTCTGCAAAGTTTTCTTTACGGCTTTTTATTTTATGTATTTAGGGCACAATGTGTATTATTTTTCGGTGAAATCAATTTTGTATTTTTCTTTATATTTTTATGTAAAATATTAATGTTGAGGATTTATTAATTTGAGGCATAAAAATAGGAAACAAAATGGGTTATAAGAAGTAATTATTGGGCAAAATGAATTAGGGTTTTTGTGCGGTTTCTATACATTTTCTCTACCCTATCTCCTCCTAATTTATTCGTTGTTGACCAAGTCATCATGATAACTAAGTCTCGGGGTTTAGGGTCACTCAATGTCTTTGACACATCATTCTTTTACTTTTCTTTCCTTTATTCTTTTATTTTGGAATTAAATACAGTATTTAGTACAATGTTTATATAGTATTTCAAGTGATTTATTGAGTGTTATTTCAGTAAATTAATGTTATATTCATGGAATTAGGTAGGGATTTAAGGCCAAAATCAAAGAATAAAGTTGATGAAATGGAGATTCATCAGTCACTAAAATCCAAACATGTTTCATCACTCCTTCAGAATGGAAGTGTCTTGGTTATACAATCATTTGTGATCACAGCGCCCTCGAGTAATCCTAATACCTGTACTTATTGCATAATGGAAGACCTAGAATAAACCTGAAGTTTTGGATCACATTTAGATTGTCTTCTTCAGGGTTTTATCATTAAGTTTCTAATTTGGTCATTGGGGGTTGGTATTGATCATATGCTTTCCAAAAGAATATATCATACCTACACGTTCTTGTCAAGTTTATAAAGCAAGACGATAATGCATGGAATTTGATTGGTCCCAATACATCATAAGTGAGCTCATGTCTTCCGGTTCAGTAGTGAGTTTGTCTGATTCCTTTGAGAGATTGTATTACTCATATGCCCTCGTATGCACACCGGCTCGTCGGTCTATAGACCTTGATTAGGTCATCAACCTAACGATTTTCCAAGTATTCATACTTATAAATATGGAAATACATCTGTCTCTGGTCAGAGGATGCATGCCTATATCATGATAGTAGACGGCATAGGTCTCAATTATCTCAATCTTGTTAAGTCAACTCTTTGACCTAACTTATCTTACACCTCCGAATCTCTTTTCTTATGAAGAGGACCCGCATCAAGAGGTCGTTCATATATCATCCTTTAGAGAAGGATTATCATCTCCTTCTCAGGCTGAAGATCATCTTTTAACAATCATTTGACATTGCTTGATGAGTCCTCAATCTAACTCCTTAGCTATCATCCAAGCACCAGCTTCTATGATTCAACCATTGAATCAACAATTGTATGATTATAAAGATGGGCATGGTAAATAACCCTATTTGTATTAAGGGACCTTATAAGTGCATTCATTCATTTAATCTCAAACAAGGATTGAAATAAACTAATAACCTTTATTGATATATCAAAGACTACAATAACATTTATTGTGGAAATGGTTCGCTTCGGGATCACATGATGAACGTGTAATGCATACGCGATTAAATTGTTGAAAGTGTATATATGGTTCTTCATTGGTTTTCCTGTGAAATGTAGGGAGAAGTATTAAAAGCTTAGGCTTCAACTCAAAGTGCCCATGCATCGCAAGAATCTGAATCCAATTTTTCATTTGTTGCGCTCCTTGGTTATGTTAATATCTAAGTGACTACTTGTTCTCTATTTGGTTCAGCTCATGATTTCCTCTGTCGTGCTCAATATCTCCCCCATTTCTACCTCCTCTTGTTTGATCCTCCTTTCTCCTGACATCTCATCCTCTAATCTCCAATATCATCTCTCTCACTCATGCGTTGATGTTGACCTACTCTGTTTGAGCCTGAATGGCCAACATCATGCTGTTGATCGCAATATGATCTGCAATGGGTCCCTTTCCCTTTGGTACCATCGATTCCTTTATCTCTGAATCAACCTCTGAAAGTGTAAATGGAACATGAACGGTCCTAAAAATGAAGAAGTCTCAAATGAAAGCTCAAGGAGAATCTATCTCGAACAACATGTTCATTGGTGAAAGTCAATGAGTAAAAGAAGAAAATTCGAAAATAGTCATCTCGAAAATGTGAAGATAAGTGAATTAGAGAGTAAAGAGAAAGGTTCCTTAAGTCCGAGCAAAAAATGATCCAATTTGGCATCTTCGAAGTAAAAGGAAAGATGCGAGAGCACGAAAGTCAATTCAAAAGATAAAGTGACGAGGATATTCTTGAGCTAGTAAGCTCAAAATTTGACGTTGTTGTGAACATCATCTCATAAAGCTCAATGGCATATATCTTGAATTAGGAAGCTTGGAATTTGACATTCTTGATCTTGTAAAAAAAGGTCTTGACGAGCTTTATGAAATGATGTGGTCATTTGTATTTCTTTGATGTCGGAAATGCTCCAGAACTTAAAATGAAAATATGGGATTTCACGGAAGGCTTCAAATAAGTTTCTAGAGATGTAAAGTCTTCTCCACTTACTAAAACTTTAGAGAGAAGGATGCCTCATATTTTCAAGAGAAATCTAGAAATTAGAGTAATCAAGAAAGATATAGAAACATGAAATTTTGATGGTGCCTTTTTATGTTAATAGTTTTTACTACTTAATCCATAATAAATATTGTTGATTAGATATTGCTTAGAAATAAGAAACAAGGAAATAACTGGAGTAAATCGGCTAATTCCACATTATCCTACCAATACATAATTATCCTACCAATACATAATGATGAGAATATGGTTTAAATGACCTATTTATTATTCTCATGAGAAAAAATGGTGGAATAAGCTGTCTTATTTCATATTCTTGTTTTTTTTCCTGTTGGTGGAGGAACGTCGAAATAAGGGGGTTTATAAACTTCATCGTTTGTTTGATATCTTTTAGGATCTATGTTCATTTTGGATAAAGTAGTGTACACGTAGAATAAATAATAGGGACATTTACACTCACAACTCTGAATGATTTTATATTTACATACATAATCCTCGAAAATCACGAATTACATACAGAATAGTTAGTGTAATAGTTCAAGAACAGTGAAGGGGATAGCTATTCCTAGATTAAGAATAATACAGAAGAACGAGAGAAAACCTAAATGGATTAACTATGTCGACGTTTCCAAACATCGATATAGTAGGATTAACTATGTTGACGTTTTCTATAAACGTTAAGTTAGAACTTTGCTAGCAGAAGTTGTGAACGGTGACTAACATCGGCTATACTTTTGTCAACGTTTAGATTGTCCTTATCGGAAGCTTGCAAACGTTGACCAAACCCTAAAATGTGGTAGTGTTTTCCCCCTAGTTAACTTTGTGAAAAAGGAAGGTGGAATGCAAAATAAAGTGGTCTACTGTACATTATTATTATTTTAGTTGTCTTTGAGTTTTATTCCAATGAAGCCCCTATAGTTCACACAGAACTATTCACGTGACTACAGATATTATACCATCTTTGATGCTTACTAGATCTTTGCATATACATATATTCATACACGCATGTTATTCATATAATTACATCTTCTTTACTAAATTTGCAAATTACTAAATGGAAATTTAGTTGGATTTTAAAAAGGGATAAAAACCCATTAAACTAACCCAAATGATGTAGATCGAAAGTCGACTATTAAATTCGATTTCCAAATAATTGCCGTAAGTTATCTAGAGAGTTAATAATCAGGTATACTACATGTATATTACTCTATTTTTTAAACTGAAAGGAACGAATGGTTTGCTTTCCATGTTTCAAAATCGAGAGTACTGGAATATATACAAGAATCTCAGATCTTTGCATCAAAATTTCAGTATCACCTAGTTCTTTCAAAGGCCTAGATCCAAGACAGTTCTAAAATTAGCCGAAGCATGGCCTTACAATGTTCAAGGGCAAGAAATTTTTTATTAACTTGTCAAACCACAAGCCACTCACTTTAAACAAACTCCCTAAAATACCGGTTTGCATTCGCACCTCCGGTTACTTGCAGAGCTAAGCTTGTATAAATAGCCATCGCTGCGTGCCCTCCTACAATCCACTGGACAAGGAAAACAAGCGTAAGAAAATAACACCCTAAGAAAGGAAGGAAGATGGCTGCCAACATGAGGTTCCTCCTCGTCGTTGCCTTGGTCATCGTTCTCTTGTCCGTTGCCATGGCCACTAAGGGCTGCTACACCGACTGCTTCGAGCGCTGCTCCAACGGGAGCAACGGTCCTACTTGCACCAAGATGTGCATGAAGGCCTGCTACCCCAATGGCTTCAACATCCCCGAAGATGCTTTGAATTAGATTCAATTGCGTAACATGTTTGAGTCCTGTGAATGTCTTTTGGAGCTACATCCCAAGACCACTGAATGCATGAGATTGTATTGTCCGTTTCAGTTGAATAAAAGCAGGAATAATTACCTGCGTTTTTCTTACATGCCGTCCGAACATTTAAGCACGTCCACAGGTATCGCTGGAACATGTCTTATTTGTAAATGACTGCGTTCTAGATTTCAATGGTTGACCATTCACCACAAACAGATTTTAAGTAATTTATACTGAAGGTAAAATTAGAGCCACATGCCATCGTATAACCTTGCAGTTCAACATTCAACAACAAGGGCCAAAGGTCCAGTATTTTTCGTGGTAAGAGATTGAATAAACGCCCCAGATTTTAAAGGACAATCATGAAATTTCAGATATTCATTCAAATCATACATATCAGTCACTTGGACTAAGCCAACCCCTTTCCCGAAGGTGATTAGAACGGGATTTTGCAAGCACCTGCAGATCCTTAATTAGGTCTAGATGAGGCATCGATTATCAAAAAAGTTATGAGAACCTTTATCCTAATCGTCTTAATTACTAACATTTCTATACTAACTCGACAATCCAACTTCTTCTCCTTGGCTAATCAAAATCCCTCAGACTCACTCGGTACATCCTCTCATACCCAGTTCCCCATTATGACTCCGTGTCTACTCCAAACATGAGCCCCCCTCTATCACTGCAAATGCTCGGTGGTTTGTATCAATCCCTTGAACACTTTACTCGATGCCGCAAACTCCTCGAGAGTTGTGTCTGTAGGCGATCAACGAGTTATGCCTTCCTTCGCTTGGCTGCGAGAGAGAGAATGAGGTAGAGAGAGAGGGGGGATGGAGAGAGGGATGGGAGGGGGCTCCCGAATTCGAGGCTTTGCTTAGATGACTTCTCCTCCATCGGGAGGTCTACTTATTGGGCGCAAGCCCCTCGAGCCGTCCGCCCCCACCTTCCCCGCACCAACACGATGTTCTTCTTCTAGATCCGATCTTCCCGCAACCGCCGGCCGCGAAACGGCCGGAGTACGGTTTTTGACCACTTAAGATCATGGTCGGAACCATTCAAACATCTCCCACTTGACCGAAGTGGTCAAAACATATATGCTCCCACTATTCGTGTAGTATATACATGTAGATGTATCATGTGAAGATCATTATCTATGAAACCTCTTCCTTAAATCATACATTCCTGAGTCCCGTTAAACCTACATGTTTAATATATGTTCCTGTTGTCATTCCCTTTGTTAGGGAATCAGCCAACATGTCACCGGTAGGTATGTAAGTTACTGTGACTTCTTGCTTCCCCACTATATCTTGTATATAGTGATATTGGTTTTAAATATATTTTCCTTTAGAACTATTAGCCCCACTATTGATCAAGCTTATCGCGGCTTGATTGTAACAATACATTTCAATTGGCCCTTTGACCAATTCAAGGCTTAGATTCTCTAGAAAACGTCTGATCCATACAACATGAGTGGTGGCCATGCTACATGCAATGTACTCAACCTCCTGTGTATGTTAAGATATACATCCTTGTTTTTGCTACCCCAAGAAACGGTTGCACCACCAAACATGAACAGGTAACCCGATGTGGACTTTCTATCATCCACATCCCCTCTGATATCTGCGTCGGAGTATCCTACCACTTCCAGCGATTCTGCTTGATACACAAGTTTCAAATGTACCGTCCCGTTCAGATATCGAAGAATCTTTTTTACAACTTCCAAATGTGCTGGATCGGGATTTCTTTGATATCTACTAGCTAAGCTTACTGGATATGCTAAGTCAGGTCGAGTACACATCATTGCATACATTAGACTTCCCACTGCTTGTGCATATGGTACATCTAAAGATTTCTCCCCCTTTCCGGGACACTGACTCTTGCTGAGTCTCTTTCCCATTACAAGTGGTGTTGGAGCTGGAGTGCTATTCTGCATTCCAAATCTCCTTAATATAGTATGCAAATATCTTTCCTGACTAAGGCTCAATGTCCTTGAGTACCTATCTTTGGTTATTTGTATTCCAATAACATAGGATGCTTCACTCATGTCCTTCATCTCAAATTCATTGCTCAATTTCTGTTTGATTTCATTGAGCATTTGTATGTCATTACCTGCAAGCATAATGTCATTCACATACAATGACATGATTGCAAACCTGCTCACTCTTCATGACATACACACAGTTATCCAATTTATTTGCAACAAATCCAAATTGGATAACTTTCTCATGGAATTTGAGAAACCATTGTCGTGAAGACTGCTTCAAGCCATATAATGACTTTCTTAATTTGTAAACCCTTTTCTCCTAACCTTAAACCTGAGATCCATCAGGTTGTCACATATAAATCTCATCCTTTAATTCTTCATTGAGGAAGGCGGTCTTCACATCCATTTGGAACAATTCCTAATCCATATATGCGACTATGGCTAAGATCATCTGAATGGATGCATACTTAGCCACTTGAGAGTAGGTTTCCTGGAAATCTATTCCAGCTTGCTGAGTATAACCTTTGGCAACCAATCTTGCTTTGTATTTATCAACAGTATCATTGGAAAGCTACTTCTTCTTGAATACCCACTTACAACCTATGGATTGCCCACCTTCTGGCAAATCACATAATTCCCAAACACCGTTTAGCTTGATTGAGTCCAACTCATCCCTCATGGCGGCCGACCATGATTCCGACTAAGACAAAGCTATATCTTCATCAAAGGATATGGGATCTGTACAATCCGCGACACCCTCATCCACGGTGTAGCACGACGCTTCGCATCCATGGAAATGGTAATCTTCCATCCATGCAGGTCGTAATTTGGGTCTCTTATTGTCGATTATACTCGTGGGCCAACTTCTCGAGTTCTTATTTGATGCGTTTCTCCCCCTAGATCTCCTTCATTTCCATTTGATAATTATATGATTACAAAATTGCAATTTTGCTTGATTATGTCAACTAGTGACAAAGGCGATGAATTCATCTCTGGCTTGAATGATGTGGGTAAAATGTCTTTATATCTTCGATCATTCAAGTATATTTACTTCGTGATTTTCATCATGGTTAAGAATACCGAAGGTTTTCACAAACTGTCTTTCTATTTTCATGTCATACTTTTACCAAAATTTTATTGACTTGTTACATTTATATTTATTGAGAAGAACTTATCAAATTATAGTGAATCGGAAAATTTCTAACTTATAAGTTAATAAGTTTATTAGTTCATAACTTTATCTTTTTCTAGGCACTCCATTAGAACATCCAGATTGAGCTTTGTCCCAAGCAGTGCCACCACATCACTCATATCCTCCCTCTCCCTAGTCTCGCAGCCTCCTCCTCCCCTTTCCTCCTGCCTCCCCTTGATCTTCTGATCTTCGTCCCAAGCAGTGTTGCCACATCTTCTGATCTCCTCCAGCTCCTCATAATCTCTTGAGAGATGCACACAACATCGCGCATTCAGTCTCCTTATTCGCATCCAATAACATCAGGCTGAGGAATCCAACAATGACTATCTTCCTCTACGTATTATAAATTAACTTTACAATAAATTAAAACTAGTAGATCGAAAGGAATTTTTATTTTTATTTTTTTTAAAGTAGGCCCACTAATTTTGGAGGATAGGACCATCCCCTTGAGATTCGAACCCGATGATAAGACGAACTTGATCATGCGAGGAGGGTCTTGCACTCCACATAGGGTGGGAGCACAGTCGATCTGGCGACCACTCATAGAGGCCAAGCATCTAAGCAACAATTAGGCCACACAAATTAATGAAGCAATGCAAACCAAGGTGTGAATCAAAATTTATTATAAAACATATAAATAAAAAGATATAGAGAGAAGAAGAGTAGGGTGTCGAACATAAGGAGACCAATCGGTGTAGCAGGTATATTATATATAAACAAATAATGAACAGATAATATATATGTATTTTGTATAATATTTACTCAGTTTTTTAATTAATGAATTACTGAATTTTTGAGTTTTTTAAATTAAATTAATTAAATTATATGTTTATATATATTACTTTTTTATTTTTAATTCTATAATAATTTTATTTTTTACATTTTTTGATTTCTAACTATTTAATATACAATTTTGATATATATATATATATAACTACATATAAGTATTATGTATAAGTAATAAATATATAGAATATATAATAAATATATAAAAATCAAAAAATAACTACAACAACAATCCATTTTAAAAGATTTTAAAATATTTATAAGGTTTTTATATTAGTTATAAGAATTATAGTAGATATATAATACTGTATATGTTTATATGGGATAAATAGGATATAATATATATAAATATAAGTGAAAACAATCAAAAACAAAAAAAAATAAAATATTTTTTGTTATTTTTATATTTTTCTAATGTTTTTTGTTATTTTCTATATATTTTGTTAATTTTTAGATATTTTTAAAATCTTGAAAACACTAAATTAGGGAATTTTTAAATAGGCTGAATTATTTTTGGAATTTAAAATACTAAAAAGGGTCAAAATTTTTCAAAACTACTTTTTTTATAGATAAATATAATATAAAGAAAATTTAGAAATAGAAATAAATTTTTTTGGATTTTTAAAAATTTTTTATAGTTTTTATAAGTATTTTGGAGTTTTTTAACTTCTAGTATTTTCTTTTTCTATTTTTAGGGATTTTTGGTCTGAAGGTGCAAAAAATATTAAACTAATACTATTTTTTGGAATTTTTAAATATGGTTATATATTTTTTGGCTTTTTAAAACATTCTGTTTGATTTTTAATAAATAGGAAAATGCATGAAATGTAAAATAAAATTAATGGTTTGGAAGATAATTACATCAGACACATTACCATATTTTTTCATTATTTTTGAAGAAGGGATGATATTTATGAAAATTAGACAAGTCTGCACAAAAATGTTTAAATTAGATAGGGCGTATTTGCAATTAAAATATAAGGCAGGGTTTTACACGCAAATTTCTCAAAAGGTTACAACGAATATTTAAATTTTATTGACTAATTTAAAATTACAAAAACTAGGGTTGTAGACTTGTAAATTGCTCTGCTCATGTGGGGTGCCATGTGAGCTGATTTGGCACGGACCAAAATATAGATCTCCAAAAGTATGATGACCTTCTTGTAATTACTACAAAATTTTTAAAACTATGAAAATTATTTACATGACTAAATATAAGATAAAATAAAATAAAGGGGGGTTGTACAGTTTGCCCCTTTAATCGGTAAAGGAAATGGTTTTGGTGATGCCAAGTAGGCACACTTAACTCGATGAGATGTTGGAGCTAGGAAAACATTCCTCGTGAAATCAGGAACCCTGATTAGATCTTGGTCATGCCTGGCTATCTAACGGCACTGAGATTCGGAGCAAGAACAAGGAAGAACATCTCCATGTCCTTGCTTTGATCGAGCGTTCCTCCTCACTCTGGCCTTCATTCTTCGCGTTGAGCGGTCCATCTTCCTCCTAGGAGCCTTCTACTTCGAGTGGCACCATTAAGAAGGTCCATGGTCTGTTGGGAAGGGGCCTGGAGCTCATCAAAATATTGGGCACCTTGGGGATCTATGCAGGTCTAGAATCGACCCTTTTGGGGTCTGTTTGCACTTTGACCTGCAGAGGGAAGTTGAGGGCCTTGAGGCGACTCGCCTCGGGCTGTTTTGAAGCTACTACTCATGCAAAATGAGCGAGGTGAGGGAGCTCTGATGAGAGGTGGCGGAGGAGCTTTAATTCACTAATCCATGAAGGATTATGATGGAATGAAAGGTGGAATGGGTGCAGCATGCGAGAGGGAAGAAAATGGGAGTGGTATGGTAACGGTGAGGAGATGAGGAGACAGAGGTTGTCGGAGCTCTAGAGATTCAGCAATGTTAATCAATCTAACCATAGCTAAAACATTAATTAAAGCACAAAAAAATGTGGAATGGAAAGGCTACAACTAAATCTACCAAGAAAGCAAAGAGGCGTAGCTCGAACATGGCTTGCTTGCCCAGGAGAAGAGGTAGTCGGAGTGCCACCTTGGGTCTCCTCCTCTCCTCCTTTCTATACTCAAACACCACAGATCGCCTGCTATCACTAGTACACTCACTTGTCCAAGGGTAGAGGGGTTTAGTTTTTTAAAAGGGACCATATAGGAGGAAGAAGGTGAGGGATTTTATTTATAAACATAGAGGCTGACCCATATTGACCGGCGATTTATAAAAGTTTTCGGCTATGTTCAAAGGATTTGAGGTTTAGGCGAGTATTACGTCGGTCGAAGATTGACTTACGTGAAGATAAGATTGAAGAGAAGTGAGGATACACCCTAGAAAAATTGAGCAAAATCGGGGACTGATGAATAGGAGTATCGAGGGGTCTAAAAGAACCCTCACAAGGTGAGGACTCAGTCGATGTGATGACCTCTCAATAACAATGTTTCAATCAACAATTAACCAACACAAGAAATAAATCAATCAAGCAAGGGGTCAAAATTTATTATACCCTAAAATAAAATGTATAGTGGATAAGTACAATAGGGGTCAAATACAGGGAGAATGGGGATAGACAATGAAAATTGGCTAGAAGAAGATAATAAATGATTTTATGCTTTTTAGGATATATTTGATTTTTCGTTGGTTTCTAATTATTTATTTTATTGAATTTTTACTTTGATAATTTTTTAAATTTTAAATTTTATTATTTTATTTTCTTTTTATAATTCAATTTTTTATTTTTTTATAATAATTATTAATAATAATAAAGTATACGTAGATATATAAGTAGAGATAGCTTTTATATTTATAAAAATATCTAGAAATACTCGAAATTTACAAAAAAATGTTTTGACTTTTTTATATTGTCTCTCTTTTGGGTATTTTTCTTAAATTTTTTACTCTTTTTTATTAAATTAGTAAGGCAAAACAATAGCTAAGATAAATAGGCTGGATTGTTTTGGAACTAAAAATAGCTAAAAGATTCAAAATTTTCCAAAACTAATTGTAATATACATTAAATATAGTGACAAATATCATAAACAAAAATAAATATTTTGAGAGATTTTTTTATATTTTTTATAAGGATTTTGGAGCTTTTTATTTTTGTGTTTTTCTTTTTCTATTTTTAACGATTTTTGTTCTGTAGGTTCAAAATACTATAAAAAACAAAATATATTTTTTTGGAGGTTTTCAAAACATTTTATTATTATTTTGGAATTCAATAGTCAAACGTGTAATAAAAGCTCTATTTTTTATTTTTAATATATAGAAAATAAACCTTAAATTCCTAAACAAAAATATATGTGGTAGATATAGACATGTATTTATGGAAATTTTCTACGAATTTTTAGACGCCTAGAGCTACTTTTAACAAAATAAAATCCATAAAAAGAAATATTGCAGGGGTATCTAAGGAAATATTTGAAGTTTCTGGACACTGCTTGAACACCTCAAGGAAGTTTGGGGACAAAAATGCAATTTTCCAAAGATATTTTCAATAATATTTACCCGAAGTAGTATTTTTACAATTAATACAATGTCTAGGGGGCATATGCAATTTTCTTGAAAATAATACACTAGATTTGTAAAAATAAGGGCTAAAATGAAATAAATAAAACCTGTGGGTTTAGGTGCAAAATACCCACTCCCCTCACTCTCACGGGAACGTGAGGTGACATAGATTGGACCTAAATACAAATATGGGAAGTATAGGGGATGAAATAAAAATTTTACAAAAATTTTTATGCTATAGATAAATGATTGAGTACTAAAAATAATATACAAAAAGCGAGGGGTGAAGTATGCAAAATACCCGCTCCCATGCATTAGGACGACTCTGGATCTTCACTTGGACACATGTCTTGTCCACGTCGTACGATGACGATTCGGTAGCTATGGCTAAAATTAGATCTCCAGAGGAGATTCGACAGTGATGGCTCCCTGAATCTGACGGCTACTGCTCTCCTGGCAGAGATGATCTTGATCCGATGGCTATAAGGGAGCAAGAAGAACTCGCAGTAACAACGAATATCACTCGCTTTGATTTAATGTATCACCTGCCTCAGACCTCAAAAACTTGTTATTGAATGGCTTAAAATGGTCCTGTATGGCTTCCGCAGCCAGTAGACCTCTCAAAGAGATCCAGAGCTCATCGGTGGAGCTCTGGTATGTATGGGTACATAGAGCTTCCTCCTAGTCTCAAGCAGCCCCCATCTGTGTCCTTTTTGTGTTAATACCTGCATGGTTAGGACAAGGGTACAAAAGCGAAGCTCCCTCGAGACTTGGATTGTTGGGGTGAATGGAAATGAGGCTTAGCTGCGACACTGCGGTGATCAACGGAGATGGGAGCATCTTTTGCCTGACCTACACAAGATCACGGTGACTAGAGGACTCTGGGGCGAAGAGGGGATTATGGCGAAGAAGATGGAGGTGGAATGGTGGTCGGAGCGATTGGAAACAGAGGACTGGAGCGGAGCTCTAGCGACTTATTTTTTTTGGATTTTACACTCAACTCGACGGAATTAGAAGAAATGAAAGGCGGGACTAGACTAATGTTAACACTTAGAATAAAAAGAACACAAAAGAAAGAATCTCTACCAAACCTGGACCAATTGGAAGCAAGCTCGTGATAGAGGAGGTGGTCAAAGCTCGGATCGCTTTGATTCGATGCCCACACAACTCGCTGAACCCACCTAGGGACTCCAGTTGTCACCATGATTCGCCAAGGTGCAAAAGGGTTTGGGTTTGGTGGCAGAAGAAGGATCAAAGGGCGAATGGTGGAAGAGATACTATATAGGGGCTCCTTTGATCGATGAGAGCTCAATTATCGAGGTTTCTCATATCGATAAGAGATATGTGCGTGAAATAAGGATTATCAAGGAATAATTTCACAGAAGGATTCAATCCAAAAATATGCAAGATATGAATGGGAAAAATCAAGGAAATCGACCAGCCGTGCTAGACTTCATGACCTATAGGTCAGAGGGGGCCAGTTGATTGGCGGGACAACCGAGGCCCGCCTTTGATTGGTCTACATGGCGTAATGGAACAAAATCCATCTAGCAATTCAAAAATTCAAATAAAATGATAAATGATTTATTTAAATTTTGTTCAAAACATGAAAAATATTTGTTATTTATGTAGTATTTTATTATGATTTTTTATCTTTAAAATTTATTTTATTATAGGTTACTTTTTAGAGGTTTATTTATAGGTATATTTATGTATGCTATGTATAATTTAATTTTATGTGTATTTTATATTTTCTAATTTTATATACACAATTTATACATTTATAACTTATTTTAATATATTCAATTATATTTTTATTGTATTTTTCTTAATATACCTAATTAAATATAAGTAATTATTATATAGGTATATGTATTGTATATTCATCTTTGTATTTTTGTATCTTCATTTATTTTAGTATATTTTTTATGGTTCTATTTCATTATAAATATGTATATATACTATAAAGAATATTTACAAAATTATAAAAATGTACAATAGTGAAAATTATAATGAATAGATAAAATGAATATTTTATTCGGGTATGTTGTACAATAGGAGTCCAAAACCTAACTTTTGCATCTTGACTCCAAATTAAATGAAACCACCTTCATTAAATAGTTAACAAAAAATTATATAAAATTAGAGGTGATTTTGATGCATTTTGATTGATATGGAGAAGATATGGATTTGGAAGTTTGGATTTTGGATTTTTATTTTGAATGTAGAATGTAAATTACATATTGTTTTTGTGTGACATCAATTTTGTATTTTTATATGTATTTTTATCTATAACTTGCATGTACAAAGTTTATTGATTTGAGGTATAAATAATAAAGAATGAAATAGGTCCCAAAAGTATCTTATTGGTCATTGATGAATCATGGTTTCTTTTATTTTCTAGTCCTTATCTCCCCCTACTTTATTCTCCGTCGACCCAATCGTCATGATACCTAGGTCTCATGGTTTAAAGTCATAAAATACCTTAGGCATTTTATTCCTTTTGCTTTTCTTTATTCTTTTATTTTGGCTTTAGACAATGTATTTTGTACAATATTTATACAATCATTGATTAATATTATTGTATTCAAAATAATACTATTTACATGCATTTAGATATAGTTTAAAGGCCAAAATGAAAGAATAAAGGTGATGAAATGGAGATTCATCTGCCCCCTATACTTGCCTTTGCTAGTCCCTAGCAAACACTTATGCTTATAAGTGAAGAAAAGAAAAAATAAAAAAAGAAAGAACTTGGATTGATTTTAACTTTTAAACTTGTCTTCATAAAATCAAACTTTGGAGCTTAGTCTCATATTTTGGAAATTATGCTTAGTCGGAACCTTATTGTGAAATAGATTTAAAAGACAATAAACTCTAAGGGCTCGTTTGGATTGTGGGGTGGGGTGGGGGATGGATAACCCATTTTGAATAGTAGGTGTTTGGATAGAGGGTGGGGTGGATGCGGTATGAATTGATGTGATGGAGATTTTGCTCATTATCATTGTGGTTTTAATATTGTTATTTTTTCATCGCAAATTTCAATTCTACCCGCGTTATGCGTTTTAGTTATTGTAATTATGATATTGTCAACATCCCACCACATATATTTCTTCGGTAACAACAAAATACATGGTTTTTTGCACATGTACCGCATTGAGATATTGAATTTTCATTTAAACCCCTCCCTTGATGCAAGCTGATTATCGTTAGAAATGTGTTCGTAATGTTTATGGTTCCTCCGTCTCCTCCTGATTTGAGTCGTTATTGCCAATTTGGATTGGTAGTAATCATCTATTGTCACATCAGAGAAGCAAATAGATCCCATACTCGCTAGCAGTGCACGGTGCAGAAAATATTAACCACGAAATATCATAGTAACTTAAGAAATCGAAGATATGCGAGTTCTTTTCCCACCATAGCATGATTCGACATTGTAGTACAGAAGAATGACGAAATAGTGAAGCAGTCACACGACATGCTTATCAATCACACTATCTTCAACCACATCTAGTCTTGCACCTCGCAGTTGCAGCCGCAGCGACTCCATTAACTCTTGCAATGAAGCTCTCGTGCCTCCAACATCATCTACCTCTACGTAGGGAGTAGCCAATTCGATTTCCTTTTCCGTTAAATCTTTCTGTGCAGTTTCAAGCTTTCGACGAAGATCTCTATTTTCCTTTTCCATATCCCATAAATGATATGCAAAAAGGAAAAATTCGGCTGCCATATTCTCCATTTTCCTTGGTGCACGAGCATAAGGCTGATGATGATCGCATCGTCCAGATGAGCAAACGTAGAAGAGTCTTCCCATTGGATTTTGGTGCCCATCTTCGTAGCTCAGAACCAATGGGTTCCCACAACGGCATTGTTCATTTGGTTGCATTGCTACTTCTCTACGAAAATAACAACTTGTTTACATAAACATATAAAAACGTGGCCAAGATAATATTAAGTTCATGCAAAAAAACATAATTTCAAATAGATAAAATTTCAAATTATCAAGTCCGGTAGTACGCTACGATTGTCTCCTTCGTCTGTTATTCCACATTGCTTGAGAGATTCTGTCTCGTAGAACCTCCCCCCGACAGATATCTTCACGAAGGATGGCGACGCTCAAATTTTGATTCTCGTCAACCTCGTCGGGCAAGTTGTTGTCCTCGTCATTGTCAGATATTGAATCACCACCGTTTAATTGAATAAAGTTGTGAATAATGCAAGTGGCCCTTACAACATCCCTTTATTTGTCGAATGAGTACGATGGCATACCTCACAGGCAGTGGAACCTATTCTTCCACACACCGAACGTGCGCTCCACCACATTGCACAGGCTTGCATGTCAGTGATTAAACAAGTCCTTATGATTTTCGTAGTGACACCCTTGTGCCCGCCAAGCAGGGAGATGATACAGGGCACCTCTGTACGGGGCGATGAATGTGTCCGTATTGGAGTAACCACAGTCAACTAGATACTTGCAGCCCTCTGGGACAACGAAAGAGCCACTCTCGACAGAATGTCGAAGCACGGTTATATCCGCACAAGAACCTTCCCATCCGGTAACGACATAAGTAAAACATTGGTTGAAGTCAACGACAGCCATAACATTTTGTGCTGGGAAAAGTTTCATGCACAGATAAGCTCCTTCCTCGTCGTGCTTAACAAGAGCAGGAATATATGTCCCGTCAATCGCTCCTATGACTCCCTGTGCAAAGGCGAATAGTTAAGGAAAGCATGGCGATATCGAAAGTAATGTGTTCTAGTACGGAATGTATTTACTTCGAAGTACGAGTAGTAACGGGAGTTTAAAGTGATTATATCCGGGGTGACGGGCGGAGCAAGTCGAATGTACTCCAGTTCAAGTGTAAGTACTTTTGCTAGAACCCTTTTAATGTGGCGAGATATGGTCTCTGCGCTATGTTGGAATGCTTCTTGGATGATTCTGTTGGAATGACCATTGGTGAACGTGTATAGAAATATACACACTTGCTCCATCACGTCAATGTTCCTCGTATGCGTTAATCCATGATCTGATAGCACACGAATGAACCTCCTAAGCATGGGCGGTCGCATTTGGAAGTTCTGGAATGCCCTGTCATCATGGCCCACAAGCATCTCTTCCACCCAGTCTCGTCCGCTGAGAGGCCTTGTATGCAGGGGTCGAGGAACTCGTCTAGCGGAGGACTCACTCTCCAACTCCTCCACCGCAAAAACAACCTCTATGCCAATGTTGGCTATTACTGCTTGTTCCATGATATCGTCGAATGGATTGTATCTACACAATGCCATCACTGACAAAACATTGTCCAGCAACGATTAACCATCGTAACGAATCAAACATGAGTCTGTCGAATTACTAGATTGTGAGTCATATTTGCTACAAAGAGCTAAAAGTTCAAAAACTATTGTAAGAACTAATAAAAACCTATCGTATACATTCATAAACTATTGTATTGATAGCTTCCGAAGGCCTCAGCACCTGCAGGTAAGAGTGTGTTACCACGGTGAAGTAGTATACAGAAAAAATTCCATGAAGGTGTACGATACTTGTCGATGTAGATATTTCCTGTAGCAAAGCCTGTTACTCAAAATGACTAAATAATCAAGTTCCTATATAGGAACGCATCTCAAACAGATTCTCGATGGAGGCTAGACAACATTAATGTCAGTTACCTTCATAGGATTATGTGATTTGTTCCCTGCATATACATAACCAAAGTAAAATAACCCATTGCATAGGCAGGAGGCGTGGACTTCAAACGAACCTGCAAGGATTAAATATGCATATACCTCTCATGGGCATGTACCGTTACTGCTTAGCGTTCCTCGCAGGAATGTTCTTGTTACTTGAAAATGTTTTTAGCGAACATAATTAAGTCAAATTCGATAATTGGAGAAAAATATTAGCAGTGCATCCTCGAGTAGTAATCAGCAAGGCACACAAAAAAGGGTTGTATCTAGCTGCAAGTGCTATGCGTTGGATTGTTGATGGAGACCTGAGGCATGACGGATATCTAAACATGCATAAATTAAGCATGACTAGTAGCTACATATGGAGAAATGGTTATATTTCACCATAACAATGTTGTCAAAATTCTGCCGATCATTTCCCCGCTGTCATCTCCATGCTCCTATGCCTGACCATGCTAACTCGCTAGTAAATCCCTGTGTGACAGCATGCATATTAGAAAAACGAACCACAATTATCGATAACCCCCTTTGTGGATTTAACTACCAGCCTCACAGCAACCTTACCCTACATCCCCTCTCTTCAATAATAACCCAAGCGACTCTTGTACATTATACCAATGAGCATCTAAAATATGTACTTCCATTTCTCAAAATAGGTCCAGTAATGCAACTTCTGTCATCAAACTAATAATATGAGATAATTTAAGATATATATAGACCATATTACAGTTGCTTATTCTCGTGGTCATGCAAGTAGTTAATTGTGTCATGATCCGATATGTACAGACCAGACTATAGAAGATAAAATCAGAACTCAAACCGATACATACAGACCATATTACAGTTGCTTATGCTCGTGGTCTTGTACAGTATTCTAAAATATGAACTTTATTTCCGAGAAAATGTCCAGCAAAAGAAATGTCATCGAAGAAATATCAATAGATAAACAAAGACATATACCAAAGATATTGTAGCGGCTTATGATCGTGAAGATGCAAGTAGGGAGTTATGTTCGAAGGTATGCACAAACTATTTTGTACATGATAAAATCATAAACCCAAGACGAGCACATGCAGAAGATTTAAGATAGATTCTTAAACTTCCCACATATCTTCCCCTATTATAATTTTTCTTCTATTTCCAATGCATATCAACATATCTATATGAATTCCTTGTATATTTATGCGGTTATGATATTTAGGGGAAGGTCGAGTATACAAGCACAGTTCCCTTTTCCGCATGTTAGCCACGCAAATCAGAATACAGAATGAATGCTTGGTCATAAAACTTGAATGATACCCACAACGATTCTCCGGCATGAAATTATGTTTTTAATTTCTGAGAAAATGCTTGGAGAACTCAACGCAATACAGAATTGTTGATACTACGATAGTACACCGAAGAAACCTTGTGGATGAGGGTAAAGGGAAACAATGACGGCATGCCAGCACTACCAGAGGCGAGTGAGATGTGGAATACCTTCCTAGCAAAACCTTGAAGCCCCACCGCAGGTCGTGAAGCTTGTCCTCTCGGACAGCTACCTTCGATTCCGCTAGGGTGTGCAATGATAACAACACCATCGCCACCAATTTATATGGATAGATGTCATCGATGAGCCTCTGTATGTGCCTTCCTCCCCACAAGGGCATGGGGGAGCAGGCAGGTGCGGTCGACTCACATGACGGTGCCTACCTGTCCATCCCGTCCTCCACTATGTGGCACTCTGCAGACACTGTTGCAGAAATGAAGCCCCTCGCCCATCCTTTACAACGTGTTGTCCTGATCAGCAGCTGCGATGGATGGAGAATGCAGCACATGGAACTCCCTGTAGCTTGATGATCGACTGGAGGAACAAGGGCTTGTCGGTGGAGAATGGGGACAATGGCGATGGGCTGAGGGAAGAGGACAAGGGACCCGCCCTAGCGTGTGTGGAAAACAACCACGCCCAGTCTCCCCCTTTTCCCCTTTTTCCGCCTGGAAGAGGGTCATACGATGGCAACATTGTCATTAATGCCGGTTAAAAAGGGCTTCCCCGATTCCAATCCACCCCACTTATGCCCGAAACCAACCCGCACACCCCTCCATCAAAACGCAAGGTGGACACCGGGTTATGCGACTAACCCGGGTTTGCACCTCTATACAAACGAGCCCTAAGAACCACAAGACTCTGCTCTGGTCTCCTCAATGGCCAGGTCAGAATAAGTCAAATCATATGCAAACCCTTATGACTATGAATCTATCTTGGGTAGTGTGTGTGATATGTAGCTCTGCTCAGATAAAGTAGTACAGGCCAGTCTTCTCCAACATGATGACCCTAATTCTCCAATTCAACAACTCTTTCCTCAAGAAACGGGGTATTCCCTTCTAAATTGAAGTACAACTAGCTCAAGAAGCGGGGGTGGAGAGAAGAATGGACGGTAGTCAGTGTAGCTACCTATCCTAGGATGCTTGACCAATGTAGCCAAGTCACCCGACTGTAGGCTCACATACATATGACTTTGAAGCTCATGCTTGCTTATTGACTATACAGATATATACATACTCCGACGGGAATTGATTTTTCTTGGAATTTCTCTAGTCTTTTCTTTTTGGAGTTTCTGATTTTTTTCATTTTTTTGAATACTATATACAACAGAATTTACATAAGAACCTTTTCCTCTTGAGCCAGTAGATTATCCCTCTTTTGAAACATTATTGCAACCCACAAATTCTATCATTAGATCTCAGGGATAATGGATCAGGTTGGCGTATAATGTCCACAAATGTGTGGCTTCCAATATTTCCATTGGCTTGTTTCATGCCGGCAAATCCACCCCCCTACCACTTACTTGAGGTGAGAAAAGTGCAAAGTGCAGGTGCGCAAGCTAGGTCATTATCAATAAGAGTCAAGCGTGTGTTATGAAATGTTCTACTTAGGCAATGAAGATGACATTGAACCATGTCTCGTGATCTCGAAGAATTAAGTCCAGTAGACTTGAAGTGATTCAATTCCAATTTTATAAGGTTCTTGTGATTAAGTGGATTAAGGTCCAACTAAGCTCCAATCTTTGGATTTTGTTTAGACTTGTTCAATTATCAACATCAATCCAAAAATGCAAATGCTATGTACAATGCGAGGAAATTATTTTTGTGATGCAATTTTCTAATTTTGAACTTTTTATGGATTTTTGAAAAAGTTTTGCAATTTTTTATGCAAGTTTTTGAAAAGATTTTGCAAATATTTTTGGAGTTTTGAATTTTGCAAATTGTAAGGGATTTTTCAAAAACAATTTTTTTGTAAAATAACTATATGCAAATACTTACACGAGATTGGGTCTTATTATTATTACAGGAATTAGGATTTATGCATTTATAGGTGTATGTGTGTGTATACAAGATTAAGGATCTTTATTTGCTTGAATTATGTACTTAGTTCCTAAAATAATTTCAAAAGATTTTCTCAAACATTTTGAAAATTTTGTTCTATAAACTAATTTGACAAATAGTTTTTGCAAGCATCTACAAATTTTGAAAATTATTTTGCAAAGTTTTTTCAAACAGTACATCTAGATTTCTCAAAGTATTTGAAACCATTTTCCTAACTATTTGCAAATAGATTTTCATGATATTTTATCTCAAACAGAAAAAATTACAAACAAAATATTTTTACAAAAGTTGAAAACATTCTACGAAATATTTTCCAAAGAGTTGTCAAAAGATTTTTCAAAAAGATTTTCCAACCATTTTCAAACATTTTGCAAAACATTTATAACCGATTTATTTATCAATATATACAAGGATTTGGTTATGTGTTTTAATTTTTATTACTTAGCCATATTATTGAAAATACGAAAGTACGAGTTATGGCTAAAGTATATCCAACATATATACGATCCCCCTATAATGAGCTTGAGCTATGTCCGCATAGATCATAGAGAAAAGAAGAAGACATAACTCACACTAAGTATAAAAAAGTCTATACTAAAATGACTAAAGAATGAAAAAATTAGAAGTTAACTCTCCCCCCTAAAGTTAGGATGAAATAATCGTAAGTATAGCAGATTGTAGACAAGGTAGGGAGGGTTAAGGGTGCAAATATATAAAATCGTCGGCTCGACCTGTCCCACACTATACTTAAGGTAAAATATCCCTAAGTATATACATAATATCAAGAGTTGAGGGGACAGATGAGGGCTCATAGAGTGAACAACTCGGAGTATACACCCCCTATACTTAGGACAAAGTACATCCTAAGTATAGAAGTAATGAAAGGGGTGAACACCTTTTTGGAAGAAAAAGAAAATGAAAATGAAAAGAAGAAACAAAATATCATTCAAAAATGTTGGTCTGCATTATCTAATTTAATGGATGTGGTAGCTTTTAGCTCATCTTCATACACAACTTGAATGAAATCTACAATGGACAGGAAGGTGTCATGTTCCAGGTACGGGTTAAGTAGTTGTCATTGATCATGAAGGGTTGTGCATCACCTTACAATCAAGATACCATTACACTGCCATTGTCACGCTCATGCTTCACTATAAATTGCCTAGTCCATTTACTCTTCAACTTTCCAGGGAAAAGCTTCAACTTCGCATCGAACAACCAGACCTTCTGAGCCGGTTCAAAAGTCTTTTGACAGATGCGCTTGTCATGCCACTTCTTGACTTTTTCTTTGTACATCTGGCTCTTGTCATATGCGTAGTCGTGGAATTCAAGTAGTCTATTCAGATCCAACTTTCTGTTCTTCCCAGCCTTCTTGGAATCCAGGTTACAAACATTAATTACCCACAAGGATTTATGAATGAGTTCCACGAGCATATGGCATGGCTTGCCATATACCAGGTGATAGGGATACATTCTCAATGGTGATATGTACGATGTTCTGTAAGACCAAAGATGTGAGTCAAGAAACTGAGACTAGTTTTTACGATCCGAGCCCACAAGCTTCTGAAGAATTGTCTTAATCTCCTTTTTTGAGCATTCTACCAAGCCATTGGACCGTGGGTGGTAGGGAGAAGCTACATGATGTTCAATGCAGAATTCTTGAGTTAACTTCTTTGCCTCTTTATTGGTGAAATGATTACCACAATCGTATATAAGAATCTTAGGAATCTCGCACCCTGAAATGATGTGATTCTTCAGAAAATGACATACGGTGCGAATGTTGGCGGCTCGGGTTGGTATAGCCTCCACCTAAAAACTGACATAGTTGACATCGAGCAGAATGTATTCGAATCTCTTACATTTCGGAAATGGGCCCATGAAGTCAATGCCCCGCACACCAAAGATGTCTAAAATCTGATATATATCAGGGGCATTGTTTCTCTCAGTCCGATTGTTCTGCCCATCTACCGATAGTCAGTGCGGTGCTTCACATAATCTTCTGCATCTTTAAATAAGGTCGGTCACTAAACGATGCATTGGAGTACTTCTGCTGCAATTCTTCTGCTTGAATGGTGTCCTCCAGATTCTCGATAATGGCAATACATGAATACACTTGCAACTTCCTCCTAAGGAATGCACCTTCTCCAGATTCAATCTACCCCCTCACCAAAAGGATATGGATCCTCCCACAAGTAGAAATGGATATCAGACAAGAATTTTTCTACTTTCAGTTCTGACCAATCTTGCGGAGTTATCTTGCATACAAGATAGTTCATGATATCAACATACTAGGGGAGCGAGGTGAATGACAATATGGCTTTGTCTGGAAAGTTTTAGGTGATCAGTCTCAAATTCTGCTTAGGAGATTCAGGCTCAGGTAATCATGATAGATGATCTACCACCACATTTTTGACTCCAAGCTTGTCTCGGATCTCAAGGTCGAATTCCTGGAGTCGAAGGACCCATCTAATAAGGTGTAGTTTGGCATCCTTCTTCTGTTGCAAGTACTAGATGGCAAAATGATCCGTGTAGACTATGACTTTGGATCCAAGGAGATGGGATCTAAACTTTTCTAGGGCAAAAACTACTGATGGTCTCTCTTTCTCAGTGACGATAGATAGCGGTAGCTAGAGTCGGTTTACGAATTTTAAAAGATAAAGTTGTTGATGTAGAAAGCCGCAAAAGGATCCTAGTTCCGATCAAACAAATTTGGTTTTTCAAGAGAAAAACCTACACTATTTTTTATCCAGGTAAGTGTGCTTGGGTCAAACTCAAGGAGGCAGAATAGGGTATGTTGATTTTTTAAGAAAATATTTTTGTGGTTTATTTTTACTCTTCTTAAAGTGATCAAAGGAAAGCTACATTTTTATTGAGTTTTTATTTTTAATTTTTTATTTGATTTTAATCTTTTCGAATTTTTATTTATTTTTCAAAAGGATATTTTTCAAACAATTTATTTATTATATAGTAGGTGGAATATTGGTAAAATATAGATGGTACTAAATAATCGGTGAAAAGCCGAGCAACGGGCTCGAACTACACACGAAAACAAAACAAAACTGAGACGATTTTCGACGATTCAAAATACGATAAAAAACACGAGAAAATTACACGAAAATTTAATGAAAACTCACGGAGGTAGTTGTGTAACTACCCCAAGAAAATCTATAAAAAACAAGGTCAAAATATGTCCAAAAATAATCCCGTACATCCCAAGGGTATAAGCACAGGAAAAGTAATTAAAAATTGTTGCAAAAAGGTCCTCACAAGGACTGTTCTGTAAAAGAAATAAAAGTTTTTACATTTAGGTCCCTGCGGAGGAACCTAAATGTAATTACTGGAAACCTTCTAGAGCGGGCTTTAAAATCTGGAAGTCGGCGGAATTATTATGCAATTATTCCACCGTTTCGGATGAAAGGCTAAGATTATGTCATACAACGCTGATCTGATGCCCTCGCGTACGCCACGTGTCAGCAGCCTGTGCGCATGGAGCTCTGCAACTATTCTTGAGTTTGTTGCGCAGCTGCTGAAGGAAGCTTCTTCCCCGATTTTCCTCAGGCGAAAGGCGGCGATCTGGGGCCTCCTGCGGGGCCAGAGGGTTAGCTCCTCTAACCCTCGAGCTCGCCCACGGTGGTTGGCGATCGGAGATGGCTTGAGGCGGCGGTGGAAACGCGATGAAGTCGAGTGTCTCGTTGAGCTGGAGGTTGAAGGAGGTTGGAGCACCTTCTTTGACGATGGATTGCGTGAGGATTTAGAGCTTCCAGATGCTTTGCTTTCACTCCTTATTGAAGATAAACCTGTAGAAAAGCAATGTATAGGCTCGATTCACAAAGAATCAGCTTAAGGTTGATAGATCTGCAAGCTTAAAAAGTGACGAAAAGTGACGTTTCCAGAATTATTGATAGTTGCATGAAAATATTCGAAGAATGAATTGCGTTTGGAGTAGTTTTTGAAATGATTTAAAAGTTTTTGATGATTGAGAGTCTATGCTAAATGATTAGGCAAGATAAAGATGGGATTACCCATGCTAATCGTGGCACAAAAATCGAGAAAGAATTTGAGAAAGTGGAGGAATAGGTCTGGGAGTTCAGAAGTGTATTACCTCGGAATGATGCTCGACGGTCGACCTTCGCCACAGCGGGACGCGTGGTGTGGCGGCGATGCAAGGCAGCCAAGTGCCTTGGAACATCCTCCGATGATCCCTCCTCCACCCGGGCTTGCTTGGGAGGAGCTGTCACCTCCAAATCCGACGAAGCGAGGCTAGGAAGAATGGGAGTCGACCACTGGAGCTGGAGCTGCAGGTGGTTGGAAAGTTAGTTGGAAAAATGGGATCTTTAGGAGCTTGTATAGACAAGTGTCGTGCTCCCAAAGCCAGATCCAAGGGTAGGTGATGGAGAGGGTTGTTAGGAGATTTGAATCGTCGGTATAGATCATCGAAGAGGCTTATGAGGCGTGCGGGATAAATAGGTAAAAGAGGCCAGTTGGAATAGAATCTGTTCTGCTTCTTTGAAGAAGATGAACCAGGCGCTGACAAGTGTCAGCACCTGGTTGGCCAGATGGGTAATAATTATTGTAAATTCGATAATAAATACTAAATAAGGTTATTTTAAATAGGTATACAAGAAATGTAAATAATTAAATAATCTTAATTATGGAATAAATACTTTTTATAAATAATAAATATTATTTGAAATATAAATATTATATTGATAAATATGTATAGATAAATAGGGTTTGGATTTTTAATTTAATAAATTAATAATTAAAAATAATTTTATATTTTCTTAATTATTAGAACAATAAATAAGAGTTGTGTGAATTTTTAGAGATTTTAATAAATTAGGTTACATATATTAATAAAAACATGTGTTATTTAGTCAGTTCATTTTTACCTATAATTTAGGGGTTTAGATTTTATTAAAATGATAAAGAAGCTCTAAAAAATATGAAATGAATTAGAGTTAAACTACAAGAACATGAAAATAATTAAAAATTCTAAAATTAAGAAAACTATAAATAATGTATTCTACATAAAATAAATAGCCCAGAAACCCATTGTCATTTGGTCCCAAAACCGACTTTTTGCAAACAGACTCTGAATTCGATTAAACCACCTTTATTAATTAGAGAATATTATTTTATGAACTTTAAAGGTGAGTAGAGTGAAATTGGAGTTTGTATGAAGAAGTTATGATGTTTGGAAGTTGAGATTTTGACAATTTAAAGGCTGGATTTCTTGGCATATATACAGGGTAATATTTTTAACTTATTTTTATAATTTTATATACATTTTTAGAAATAATAAGAAAAGAGTTTGGTGAAAATTATATACATATGAATTAATTAAAATTCTTTGAAGTTTTGTATTTATTTGATAAATAGTGAAAGATGTATGAAGTGTGACTTAATTTATTTTTTTAATTTTCTTTCCTTATCTCCCCCCACTTATTGGTTTGTCGACCAATCCATGCTGACTTGGTCTCAGGGGTTAGACTATAAATATACCTTGCAGTTATATTTATATTTATAAGTCATATTATACATATTTACATATATCCAATCTGCCTTCTTTTCTTTTTCTTTGTTCTTTATTTATTTACATGAGTTTTATACTTAAAAATGAATATTTATTCATGAATAAGGTTTTATTAAAAGATGGAAATTAATGAATATTTAAATGCATTTGTTAAGGGTTTTAAGACAAAATGCGACAGAAAAGTTAATGAATCATGGATTCATCAACCCCATATACTTAAACATTGCTAGTCCCTTTGCAAACACTTATTTTGAAAAAGTAAGTGAAAAAGAAAGAAAGTTAGAATGAATTTGTTTTCCTAGACCAGTTCATGAGAACAGATAAAGGACAGAGCTCGATCGGGCCTGAAACAAGCATTTTGTCGGATCCTTAACTAGGATTAGGATTTTATCTTCAACAGTCCTCAAGTTCCACAAATTCTTACTCAAGATCACTTCATCAGCTAGTTTAGACTCACTTATTCATATCACAAACTCTATCATCCTTGAAGTCAACTTGTATAGTGTGTGAATTGATTTAGCTCTTCCTGCTTAGAGAAACGAAGAAACCGTCCATCCTGGCTATACACTTATATGCCTTCCTCATCCCACTACACTTTCCTCGGGGAGGGAGGTATTCCCTTCTGAGTTCAGTTCTGCTATGTCCACAATCGAGTATAGAGAGAAAGTAGAAGAATGAGAAAAGAAGTGGAGTGCGACCAGTGTAGACGCATCTCCTTGTGAAGCTCAACCGGTGTAGCTGAGTCTCCACTAAGATGTGCAGACATTTTTGGTGGAAGCTTGGACCATTGTGGTCTTATTTGGTGGCTTCTTCTTTGCTTTGACTTTGTAATTTGCTTGCACTGCATTCATCTTTTTTTGCCTCGACGGATATAGCATCTTTTTATTCCATCCCTTTTTTGAGGTCTTAGAAAAATTGTGTCAGCAGATCCTTCCTTCATCCGAAGCAACTATCGCAACCCCAATCTCTCCCATCTTTAGACATCAATGTTGCAAAGAGAAGGATAGAAATGCACTACCAAGATGTACTGCCTTTCGTAACTCCATGCGAGTCGAGCTATGTGCAGAGTGCATGTGTTCAAGATTGGTTCACTGGTGTAGAGTTGTACGAATGACACCAAATGGTCTACTTAAGCACATATGACTTGATTTCATGAATATGGTCTTACGGAACCCAAAGATTTTAAGTCACAGACCTGAAGAGTCTAAATTCCAGATCCTAACCAGGCTCCTTACAACGAAAGTTAAAGGCCGTAATCAAGCTCCATCCTTTAGACTAGACTCAGTCCTTAGTTCTAGAAATCAAATTTATTCTGAAAAATGCGAATGCAAATGCAACCATGTTTTTGTCTAGTATATTTTCTGAATTTTACTCGTTTTTATGGATTTTAAGGTTTTTGTAATTTTTATGAATTTTAGGACTTTGTATTTTTTATGGATTTTCTGGTTTTTATAAACAAGTTTTTATACATGAATTTTACAAGATATATTTTATTTGAGTTAAATATCTAATGTATTTTACAAATTTTATCTGCAAAGTATTTTACAAAGATTAAATGATTTTTATACATGTTTTAATAAATAGGATTTTAAATAAGTATTATACAAATTTTAAATACAAATTTTAATTACAAGCTTAAACATATTTTACTTATTTACAAGGACTATGTAAGTAATAAATAAATATATAAGTGGATTTTAAATTAGCCCTTACCCATTTTTTATGGATTATATATATATATAGAAAATACATAAAAGTACGAGTTATGGACAAAAGTAAATATACAATATATACGCACCCCCTATACTTAGCTTGTGTTATGTCCTCATAGCGTTAAAAGAGAAAAAGGAGGACATAACTCGTGCTAAGTAAAAGTGGGTGAAAAAGAATAGAGAGTATAAGTCAGTCAACCCCCCCTATACTTACGATCAGGTCATCGTAAATATAACGGATGAGCAAAAACGGGATGATTGAGTGAAAAGACTATACAACGAAAGATCAAAAGAAGTAAAGAATACGAAATCATCAAAATCACTCGGTCCTTCCTATACTTGGATAAGGCATCCTAAGTATAGAAAAGAGTGTAGCCAAAAATCGGAGACCAATGATTTTTAAAAAAGAAAGGATATACAAAAGAATCACAACAAAAATATAAAACGTCAATCAGCGAACAATCGGTCCCCCCTATACTTAGGATCTGGTATCCTAAGCATAGACGACGAGCAAAAATGGGAACGATTGTGGTCTACGAAGAATATACAAGTGCTGTGGATCTCCAGAATCGAATGGCTCAAAAGAATTTGTACAAGATAAGATGAAGTGAAAGGATGATCATGAATCCTGTACAAAATAGATCACATCAACCAGGGTCATACTGAATTTTTTGCTTTTTATGTGCGTACTGATCCTTGGCTGAAAAAGTAGAGCCTCCTCTGTAAGTGAACTCTATACGTAGCATAGCTCTCTTTTCTGGAATATACGTCTCTGGAGTCGGACTACAGAAGGTGTCTATATGTGTAAGCATCACACCATCCAACTCTTTACACTGAATAGACTATATGATCTGTGAAATGTAATCAACTGACTCTTGTGCTGTAATATGTGTACTTTCAATCTGCGGCACTGAGATATCTATTGTAGGTGACTGTTCATCTAAATCTGATATGAAATCTGTCTCTGTATGTGAACAATCATCTGAAGAACTAGGTACCAGATGATTTACCCCATCCTCGTGTAGGATATCATGGGTATCAAAATAAACACTCTCAAGATCAGGAAACTGTGTCTCATCTATGTGCTGGCAATCTTCTATAAGATTGGTGTCCTTTTAAGTAAATGACAATACTGATCTAGGACTGCTACATTCTCTCTCCATCTCAATGTGTATCTCGCCATTATCTGTGCGGAATGATACTCTCCCAGCATCATAATCAAAGAGTGCTCTTGCTGTATGCAAAAAGGGCATCCCAAGAATGATTGGAGCAAGGTGTATCTTTGTAGGCACGCCATGTCTAGGACAGTAAAGTCCATATGAAACTGTGAACCCTGAACGGTCACGATAATGTTCCTCAGCACACCTCTAGGTCTCTTTATAGATCGATCTGCAAACTGAAGTATCGCTCGTGATTTGTAGAGAGGACCTATCTTGAGTTTATCAAGCAAAGAGGATGGAAGTAAATTGATCGAGGAACCATTATCTAATAGAGTACGATGGAATGTAGTGTCTTCAATCTGACAATTGACATAGTGAGCTCCTGAATCTTTCTTCTTCTTGGGTACCTTGTTCCGAATCGCACACGAAGTTGCCTTGGTCAATATATGCTTCTCAACTCGTGATCTCTTTTTCCTACGTGTAGTACATTTGTTTCTCAACTGATTCTTGAATGTAGGAAAATGATCCAAGGCATCATGAAGTGGAATCTTCAGAAAGATGTGATCTTTTAGTAATCTTTCGGTCTCTGGAGTGACAACATTCTTTTTGGTGTTTTTCTTTCTTTTTCCATACAGAGCATCGGGAAAAGGAACAAAATCAAGAGTCAGAAAATCAGAATTTTTATTCATATTGGAATCAGCTTGTGCATCGAGAGTTTCAGAATTATGTACAAAACTCTCTAAGATAGGGGAAGAAATGTTTTTCTCGGGATTATCTGCCTGATCTGGCGTGGTGTCATCATCTGATTCGCCAGTGTCCATATCTACTATATCGGCATCGCTCCTGTCTCTTGGATCTGAAAAGTGGTCCTCATCATCGTGCTGGTTCTCCTCCTTGACATCAGAATCTTTCGGCTCATGGACTTGCTCGTGCTCCTCTAGAGCCCTCTCCTCTACTCCAGCAGGTGCTCATAGTGATCTACCACTCCTGAGACGAATGAAGATAGATAAAATTCAGGAAACGAGATCTTACATGTAGTATCTACCTGATCTGGATGCCTCCTCTTGTTGTTTGGGTTCATCTGAGGCTGGGTTGGAAGAGTGGTCTTCGGTGCGGTTAAATCGTCCAGACGACGGTTAACCTGCTCCATCTCAGTTTTATGTGCAATCTGGAGCGTACTGAGCATATCCATGATCTGATTGAGTGCCTGGGCCTGTGAAGACATTTCTGGTTCGGTGTGGTGGTCCTGGCGCGCTACTCTCTCCAGCCTTGGCGTGTATTGCTGAGAGGTGGAAGGCTGGGAGTATCTTTGTGGTGTGGAGGAAGATTGTTGTGGCTGCTGATAAGGATATGTATGTGAATGCTAAGAAAAATACTGATATGATTGTGGTCTTTGATGAACATTCGGGTGAGACTGCTGCGGCGTGAAATTCTGGCGGTGCTGGAAATGTGGACGTCCATGTTGCGGTTGACCGTACGACGGCTGCTGATGATTCGGTATACTCAGTTGCTGAATCGGAGTATACCATATCCCGTTAATCTCGAGAGTGGATTGCGGCTCCACCTCCATCTCTGCGGTGCTGGTGATCTGGCCGAGATTGGCATGAGATTGATCCTCATGCCAATCGATCTGCGGAATCTCAGGCTCGTTCTGGACGTAGTGGATCTGACGGGTGGGTGGAGCGGGTGCAATCCTCCGTGTAGGATCTGCGGTCGAAGAAGACTGACTCTGTTGATACTGAAGTTGGATCTCAGAAACCTTCTTTGAAAGATCACTCAGCTGCTGAGGTAGAGATGAGAGTTTCTCCAACTCTCGCAGCGGCTGTAAGTCTTGGACTTGCTTCTGAATCACATCCACCAACGTCAACTTCTCGCTAATGTATCCCATGTTGGTGTTGGATTCAGAGTCTTAGATGTTAGCCACCTTCTGATGCTCTCGGTGATGTGGTGGCTGCGGGGCTTTCTGAAATGTCCAAGTAGAGTCAACGACTCTCGAGTTCTCAGCCATCCCTTCGAAGATGGCCCAGACTGACTCGGCGTCCTTATTCAAATAGCTGCCACCACATGCGGCACTCACGAGCCCCTGGATGTCCGACTGGAGTCCTCCAAAATAGTTCTGAACTAGCACCTTCATCGGTATATCATGATGCGGGCATCTCTCCGTAAGGTCCTTGAATCTATCCCATGCCTCATGGAAAGATTCATGCGGAAGCTGTGTGAAGTTGGAGATATGGCTCCTCATCATGTTCGTCCTTCCCAGAGGAAAATATTTACACAGGAAAGTGGACTTCAGATCGTCCCATGTAGAGATTTCCCGTCCCAGGTGACTCAGCCATTAAAGTACCTTATCGACTAAGGAGAAGGGAAAGGCCTTGAGGCGTACAGCCTCCGATGTAACTCCTGGATAACAAGCCGTACCACAAATCATCTCAAATTTCTGTAAAAAGGTAATCGACTCCTCTACGGCATTCCCGTAGTACTTGGGAAGCAAAGAAATGAAGGACTGTCTCAATTCGTATGGACCTTGATTCGGCGGTAGCCGAATCCAATGATGGTGCGTTCTCGCGCCCGGGTCATACTCATCCCGTAAAGTAGCGAGAACCACTGCAGGCGGTAACTGGTTCCCGGCCCCTGCTCGCAGCGTGGCTATTTCAGCCCGCAACTCATTTTGAACTCGGAATTGTTCTCGAATTTGTAAATTCATCTGTTGGAGCGTATCGAGAATCCCTGTCGTGATATCTGCAGGATTTGGTCTTCCTTCGTGATGCTCCTCAGCTGGTGGCCTCTCATCTTCTGGTCCTTTGCAGTGAGCCATTTGATCGTCTGTGAAAGAAAAGCTCTCATAAGAACTCAACAAAAAATTGGCTGGAGATTGATGAATCCACGATTCATCGTCTTTATTCTTTTATTTTAGCCTCATTTTCTTAGTCAAACACCTGTAAATAACACTAATTCCATAATATTACCATTTTTCATGCATTTGTTAAAATTGCATTTTTAACACTTTTTGTACATAAAAAAAGAATAAAGAAGAAAAGAAAAAGAAAGGAGGTATTTATGCAATAAATAAAGACTGACCCGAACCCCGAGAGAAGGTCAAGACTTGACCTGATAGACCAGGAATAAAGTAGGAGGAGATAGGGTCTTCTGTTAGAAAAACCAAAAATATTTTGTAAATATATTTCCTGTATTTTTGTACAAAACTTACACTATTTTTTTGTACATAATTTGACCTGAAACTAATGATTTTGTAAACAAAAGTTGTAAATAAAAGGGATATTTACCCAGCGAACCCTGAAATCTTTCAAAATTACCTCTACGACCTTTGAAACATTGATATTCCTCCGTAGACCCTGTAATCTTGCTCCGTCTTAGCACATGAACCCTCCGTCAGCGCACCGTCTCATTCCTAACCTAACCAGAGTTATCTGAGTAACCCTTGTACGGTAAAATTGTCCAAAGCATGCCACGTGTCCTCGGTGGTGTTTATGGCGGGAATCTCGGGTATAGAGGCATCCGAGTTCGTCCCCTCCCATTCCACCTCGCCTCCATCGACCTATCCCCTTCTCCTGCTCCACTCCGTCGACCTCTCCTCTTTTGTTGCCCTCCATCTCCGTCATCCTTTCCCTTTGGACTCAATCGCAATGGTGGTTTCGGCGACCGCATCAAGGTCAAGCGGGGTTAGGGTTTCATCGGATGATCGATTGAAGGCTAAACGGGTTAGGGCTTCTAACTGATGGCTTCTTTTTTCTTGATTTCGAACATGCAGGTGTTATGGGGTGGTTCGGTGGACATGAAGGCATCCTGACGGTGTGCGTTAGGCATGGTGGGTACTTCAAATGGACACGAGGGATGAAGGGTGAAAAGTACTTGCTTGGGACCGAAGAGAGGATCGGGATCGATCCGGACACAACCTCCTGGTTTGATCTCATGGAAGCAATCTCTGAGGTGGTACCTTGGGAGCCAAGGTGTACCATCAGTTTGAAGTACAAGATCCCCCACATAAGAGGGAGTAAGTTTGCATAGATTAGGAATGAAAGAGAGATGATGGAAATGTTTAATTCGCACAATGATGGAACTGAGATTGAGCTGGTGGTGGAAATGACAGACGTGGAGGCTTTGAGTAGCATCCAAGCGGAGGAGTCTAATAGAAAGAAGAATGCAGGTCCGGTGGCCATTCCCGTATCGACTGCAGAGGACGCCAGAGTAACCGTGGATCCCATACCACCTACGGAGCACTCCCGCGACACCACGGAGGCACATCCCCACGATGTCGAACATGGTGGCGTCAGAGCCTCTAAGATGGCCTTCTCGTTTACATATGAGATGTTAGACTGGAACATGGGCGAGGAGGGTGCAGGTGACAAGGTTTGGCATTGGCTTAATTCGGAAGGAGGCAACTCTCATGTTGGGATCGCGAAGAGGAATGTGGGTGATGGTGGAACGGAGGGTGAGCCTGCAGCTGAGGGTGGACGAGAGGGTGTACCTGGGGGTGAGGGTGGAACAGAGGGTTTGCTTGTGGGTGAGGGTGGAACAGAGGGTTTGCCTGTGGGTGAGGGTGATTCGGAGGGTGTGGTTGTGGGTGAGAGTGGAACACAGGGTGATCTTCCCGACGAGGGTATTACGGAGGGTACTCATCTTGGCGAGTCTGTAGGTGAGGGTGGCACAGAGGGTGTGCCGGTGGCTGATCGAGGGAGTGAGGGTGTGCAGGAGGCTGAACGAGGGAGTGAGGGTGTGCCGGTGGCTGATCGAGGGAGTGAGGGTGTGCAGGAGGCTGATCGAGGGAGTGAGGGTGTGCCGGTGGCTGATCGAGGGAGTGAGGGTGTGCAGGAGGCTGATCGTGGGACTAGAGGTGTGGCGATGGGTGAAGCAGATACACGCATCAATGAGGCACGCCAACTTCCAATCTGTGAACTAGTAGATTGGATTCGACAGAAGATGATGACAACTTTAGACCAGCGGAGATTGAGAGGTTCAAAGATGCGCGGTGTCATGGTATCTACAGCATTAGACTACGTGAGGACCTCGACCAAGAATCTAAAGGGGTTCATTGTAAGGAGATCAAGCGAGACTAGCATGGAGGTAGAATGTCCTACTAGTCGTAATGTATGTGACCTAGCGGCAAAGCAATGCACATGTAGGCGCTGGCAGGTGTCTGGATTGCCATGCACACATGCTTGTGCCGCCATATCAACTTTGCGAAACGTGAATTGGGATGATTACTTATCCAATTACTTCAGCATTTCGCGTTATCGAACTAGCTATGCGGAGTCAATCTCCCCCTTACCCGATAAGTCATGCTGGACACCTGTTAAATTGCCATATAAGGTGTTACCTCCACACTCCTTGAGGCCTCCAGGTAGACCAAAGAAGAATCGAATAAGGGCGAGGGACGAGGAGAAGAAAACCCACCACAAATGCACGAGATGTGGTTCTTTTGGCCATCACAAAAATACTTGCAAAAATCCGATAAATCCTCCAACCATGGCTGCTGGAAATGAATCTCAACATGGAACCCCGCTGCGGGCATCCATGGAGGATCTTGGCGTTACAAATTGTTCTCAGCAATCTTCTACATTGGGAGCTCGAAGGTATTTTAGGATCTTTACTCATGAGTCTTCTACTTTGGGTATTCACTTCTTCATGATTCCTTGTGTATTGCAGTGGAGTGGCTGTTAGGGAAAGCGCCTTCAAGAGTACGGCAAACGTTGCTAGGGAGGCTGGTCCAAGCACCGCAAAGAGGGGTCGACCAAAGAAGGCGGCTCGAATGGGAGTGGATGAGGCCCCCATTACCAAATGATGTAAAACTTCCCTAAACTTTTGAATTATCCTACTACAAGATGCTACGAGTTTCTAGGTGGTTAAAGTGTCCAATATACATGTTTCAGATGATCAAGAACACTGTCTATCCACAACGCTATGAGGATCCAGCAAGTAAATTTTGAAGGTCTGCTTCCATACAATTTTGAATTTGTCAATTACATTGTTGTGACTATAGATATCACGGATGTTAATTGGATTATTTGTTTCCGTGTAGGCCTAAAGCTTTTTTTTGGAAGGGAAAAACGTTTTTGTGGGAAGATTTGTAAAGCTTGAAGTTCTGGACATACAGAATATAATTTTCTTCTTCACTTGGAATGTTTGTTTACTTTGATCTACTTGCTGTGTATTTTGTGTGGTTTTGTTTTTAAATTGTAATATAAATAGTAGGTAAGACTTGATTGCGGTTTGAAGAACAAGGACATATTATGTTGATGTCATAATCTTCGATGAATGCATGTGACTAGAGAGATCTATTTTGTTTGGATTGCTTTCTGAATATTCTTGATAATTTGCAGGTCAAAGCAATATAATGGGAGCCTACATTCAGTTCTTCTCAATACATACTACATGACTTTACTTGCGAGGAACACAAGAGCACAAATTGACAGGATCTTGACATGAAAGCATTGCTTCTTCATTTGGACCCTTGTATTTGCAAGTTCAGATTTTATCATCTTCAATTCCTCGCCCAGCTTTCCTAACTCTTGCAATAATCGTAACTCCATTTTCTTGTCTTCTTGTGAGGCCTGATAATTGGGTGTGTCGTCGTCGACCCAGCCAAAATATTCACAGATTCGATCCGGACATGTATAGAATTTCTTCCCCTTACTCCATGGTCTTGCTGATGTCTTCACCGCAACAAGGATTCGACATTGACATCTGACTCGATCATTGCCGGAGACGCTAGAGTTCGAGAGCTGATCCATCTCGTACTCTACAAAACATGTCAAATGTGCATTACTCCCAGCAATTATTCGTAATATAAACATGTCTTCGTAATATAAACATTCATATAATCTATGAAACACTCAAAAACAGCAATTATTTTCTCCAAATGTGCATTAATTCAAAGTGTTCTTACCTCTTGGGCGTGCGTGCAGCAAGAAATTTTCTTTGGAGATCTCTCCAGGTCCGAGCAGCTTGGAGCCAATGTCACAATGTCAGCCCTTAAAATAAGTGGTTCATGCTGGGTAAATAGCCGTTGGAAATGGAGGGGTATGTTTGGACATCCACCTCCAACGGTCCACAAAATGGGGGTGAAATAGGGCTTTCATCCGAGACTTAACATCCGTCTATGGAAAAATTGACGCCCCTAAACCACAGGGTCTACGCAGTAATGTTAGCAAGATTACAGGGTCTACGGAGGAATATCAATGTTTCAAAGGTCGTAGAGGTAATTTTGAAAGATTTCAGGGTTCGTTGGGTAAATATCCCTAAATAAAAATGTGTTGTAAATAATAAAAATGAGTGTAAAATAAAATAATGTACAGAGTGCAAAATAATCACCCTCAGATAAAGCCGCAAAGCGCTAGATGAAATATCAATTCCGACTCCATACGAGCTCAAATCGAACCAAACTCACTTCCATCATACTCTAAATAAAATTATCTTTCAAATGGCCGTGGTTTCATAATTTTTGAAGTTACGGTAAAAAGTCGGTTTTCTAGGGTCTTTTGTGCAGTTTAACCATTTTTTACTGTACATATTTATTTATATTTATTTTTATATAATGTATATAACTATAAATATTGAATTTATTAAAAATAAATAAAAAAATTAAAAAAATTAAAAAATCTTTTATAAAAATTATTTCCTTATTTGTACCTATATACATTGTATTATATGTGTATAATATGTGTATACAATTAACTTCCTTTTATAAAATCCACAAAAAAATTAATTATCTAACTTTAAATAATTAATTTAATGTAATTACGAATTTTATATTTATATTTAATTATTTAATTCATTTATTTGGTTTGATAACTTACCTTTTATCTAATGATTTGATTTTATACCTTAATTGGCCACCATTAAGGTGGTTAATTGATTTCCATAAATTATTTTATTTATTTAATAAGTAAAATTCTGAATTTAGAAATTGATTAATTATTAATTTTATTTATTTAATTATTTTATTTAATTAGCCAATATTCACCTTCCTTCTTTGTAGAGACCTTCCTTTTTTGTTTTTCTTCTCTTTTTAATGGGCTCCTCCTCCCTCATTTCCTCTTGATCCATCTTTGGTGGAGAGGAGCCCGATCTCCGAGAGGTTTCTTGTTGCAGAAGGGTGCTTAGCCTCCGAGCCGTCCGGTGACAGCGTGACAGTCCTCGTTGAGGCCATCATAGCATGTCTGAACCCCAAGGTGAGATCCAATCTATTTCTTGTCATTTTTCCTAGGTAAAATCGTAGGTTTAGTTTTTGCGTAGATGTAGTGATTAGTTTTTAGATTAAAAAAATCAAAATTTTCACCATACTTTGAGCCTGCATCCGATCCGATTACCGCACTCATTTTCGTGTCCCTCCATTTTCATCTCTATCTCGCACAACCTTTCACCTCCGACCACGCACGGTGGTCAGAGTCCTTGGATCTTTCCTTCACCACGCCAAGATCCGATCCATTCATCAACTCTTTTTGTTTATAAATAAATTTTAAAAAATTGTATCTTGTTGTCTAACCTTTGTTTTTGCAGGATATAATAAAAAAACATATGTTTGTCTTGTTTCTAACCCTTGTTTTGCAGGTTAAGAAAATAATAAAAAAATCATTTATATTTTTCTCTAATAATTTATTTTGCAGGAAAATATAAATAAAATAATAATAAAAAAAATAAAAGATTTTTTTATCCTCTGTTTGTTTACAGCTGCTGTTAAAAGAAAAAAACAAAAAAATACATTTTTTTCTGCAGTTTAATCATAAATAAAACAAAAAAAATAAATCTCCAGCAACGGGTCGCCACCCTCGCTACCGTCCCCTAGCGCCCTCGCCGTGGCCGCGACATCCCAACCCGCGTCCGCCAAGCCTTCTCCGCCGACGCGTGGCCACCCGCCCAGCGGGCGGCCCTCCTTCCGCGCCTCCAGCCACCGCTCCTCCGCGGTTGTGCGCGCTCCTAGCCCTCCATCGTCTTCCAACATACGTCCTCGCGCCGCCGCCCCAGAGCGACCCGCCTCCATCGAGCTCGCGCCTTGACGCCTGAAGCGCCCCTGCGTTGTCCCCGACCCGCCAATCCTCGCGGTCGGCGCCTCCTCCCGCGCCCGTCTCCTCCGGCCTGATCAGCCACCTGTCGCGCGCACCGCATCTTCCTCCTGGGTGGCGCTCTGCCCTGTCTGCCTCTTGCTCTTGCCCACGCGCCCCCTTCGCTGGCAGCCACCTCCCGCGCGCCGCCGATACGTCCCAGCAAACCCCCCTCCAACACACGGCCCATGCGTGGATCTCATGTCCCTCCTACCGTAGTGTGTGCATCGCGCCCTCCAGCTCCGCCATATCTGCCTTTTTCTCACGGCCACGCGCCGACTCGCCATTCCGCCCTTCAGCCTAGTGCACGGCCGCCCACCACGCTGTGCCGTAGACCCCTGCCCTGCTCCTCTTGAGAGGTGGCGGTGGCCCCTCCTTTGTCTTGAGAATGAAGAAACGTAAAGGAAGAACCCTAGGTGGGGTTTTTAATTAAATATTGGCACAATTGCAAAGGGGCCCACAAAAGTTTCTGAATTTACGTAAAGATCCCTACTCCAGAAACTGATCACATGCTTGACACATGCTTACTGGGTAATTTATATTTTGCATCATATGTTTTAGTTATGTTATAATATCATGCAAAAACTTTAGACAATTACCATTCAATCATGTTTTCCAGAACAATAGTTTGCATACTCTTTTGACGGATATAAATACTTTCATTGTTCGAAAAATTCTTAGAAAAATTATACGTGCTCCTACTGTGTGCTATATCATTGTAATTTTTCATGAATTGTGGTTGTTATCTGATATATTTAAAAAATCAAAAATAGTGTATTTTTCTGTACCCGAAATTTAAAAATTTATAAAAATTCGAAAAATTGCTAAAAAATTACAAAAAATTTAGTGTAGGTGTATTTTGATATTTTAACTTCTGACCAATTTTTTTGCATTTTCCATTTATAAAAACCAAAAAAATTACGAAAAATGAAAATTCTTAAAAAATTAAAAAATTGTAGAAAAATCCAAAAATTGTGATTTTGGTTTCTATTTGTAGATATTGCTCTGTAGTTCTCTCAAAAATAATTTTCAGGATTTTTGAGCATTTAAAAGATTTTTAAATTGACAAATACTCTTGACTGTGCATAGTTCACTCTATTTTTCATTGTTCTATTTTTATAAAATCACAAAAACATCATAAAATTGCGAAAAAGATATCAAAAACATTTTAAAATATGTAAAATGCAAAAACATTTTCCTTTTAATTTTCTGAGCTTTTTTTAGTATTTTGAAAAATACAAAAAGAGTGTGGTTTGTGTGCGTGTTTTTATTCCTTAGTGCCTTATTTGAAAAATACAAAAAAATAAAAATTCAAAAACCACTAAAAAATAACTCTGAAATTTGACTGCATAGTTTTTAAATTGTGCTCCTTTGTTCGACCCTGGTCGCTATACCAGGTAAAAAGAAAAGCGAAAGCCGCTTACATTGTTTTGATTGATTTATCTATCTTGAGTGGTTTAATTATTTTTCTCGATTGATCGAATCACGCGGTTGAGAACAACGACTTTGGCATATTATTTTCCCATCTCGACCGTACGATTTTTGTGTCATCAGAGATCTAGATGTATTGAGGCAAGGGTCTGCCTCAATATTCTATACAGGAGGCGAGGGAGTCTGGATCTGACTGTCCTCGAGATCAGATGGGACTAGCTCAGGAAGAGGATCATCTCGAGCCTGTGAAGATGTACGATCGACGGTGGACGGTTAAAAGCTCACGAAGTCTGAGAAGAAAAGCCGTCGAGACGTCATCTTCGATGTCAAGAGAATTAATCGGGAGAGCACGATTTACGATTCAAAGGAGAGGGATAAATACGAAAGCCGTGGAAACGCACGCCCTACAAGCAAACACAAAGCAAACCACGTTTTCACCAACACAACCCAGTGAAGACCGTAAGGGTTCGGTCTTTATCTTGTCGGTTTTAGGGTTGTAATTAGCAAACAAGTATCGGTTATCATGGGTTGAGCAAGCTGATAGGTACCCGATAGTTTCTTCGAAACACTGGCCCGAGTCCTTACAGAAGATCACTCGTACTCAGTCAGTATGGGAGTAAGTACGGACCGTTTTCAGCTACCCGTGTTACTTGAGAACGTAGCCTTGCGCAGTGTCCTCTAAACCTCCCACTCTGCTACGTAAACCCAGACCGTTTCCGGCTACCCGAGCGTACCCACTGAGGAACAGTGATCAGGTGTATAGACTAAGTAGTTATTCATGGGAAATACATGGTTTTGTCTCTAACCTTATGGGTCGACTCTCGCTCGCGCACTCTGAGATGATGTGCGGGGATTACTCCCCCAAGTCAGATGAATCGTTACGGTTTTTTCTAGATCAGATATTTTTAGCAATCCCGATTTTATTTTGTGGTTTTGTAATTTTGTTTGAATTTTTTCAAACAAACGTCTACTGATTTTTTTTCTTTTCTTTTTATAAAAATCCTAAAATCATGCACCTAAGTTACGAGTCCTGAAACTAGCTACGTAGTCACAATCAGATAGAAAGAAAAACATAAACAAGCATCTACCGGAAAAAGTTGCAGAAACACCGATAAGGCGAGAAAACTGCGGTGGGTGCCCTGATCCCCCGAATACGCGGTATCTGGCAAATCAGACCCCAGAAAAATGGGGGAGAATTACACGTCGGGATGTCCTTAGTGGACTCCTTCTACTATAGTTCAATACAACTTTCTCTCCCTTTCTCTCTCTTTTTACAAAATTACACTAATTAACTTCTGCCCTCTGCAGCCGACTCGTAAAGAAGGAGTTGGCCTCTGCTCTTTCAACTGACTCGTCTTCCGAAGAAGCCGGTTGATCCTGCAGGCCCTGCAAAAATTGATTAGCGGCTAAAGCAAATCAAGAGAGGAGTCGAGAAAAGCCGTACGAAAAACCGAAGAAAAGGTACGAAAAACCAAACAAAAAGAAGAGAGAAAATAAAATCACAAAAATACGAAAAAAAATCAAAATACTCTAACGCCTCCCCGGCAGTGGCGCCATTTTGATAGCGATCGCTAGAGTCGGTTTACAGCTTTTAAAAGATAAAGTTGTTGATGTAGAAAGCCGCAAAAGGATCCTAGGTCCGATCAAACAAATTCGGTTTTTCAAGAGAAAAACCTACACTAATTTTTTATCCAGGTAAGTGTGCCTGGGTCGAACTAAAGGAGGTAGAATAGGGTATGTTGATTTTTTAAGAAAATATTTTTGTGGTTTATTTTTACTCTTCTTAAAGTGATCAACGGAAAGCTACAATTTTTACTGAGTTTTTATTTTAAATTTTTTATTTGATTTTAATCTTTTCCAATTTTTATTTATTTTTCAAAAGTATATTTTTAATACAATTTATTTATTATATAGTAGGTGGAATATAGGTAAAATATAGATGGTACTATATAATAGGTGAAAAGCCGAGCAACGGGCTCAAACTACACACGAAAACAAAATAAAACGGAGACAATTTTCGACAAATCAAAACACGATAAAAAACATGAGAAAATTACATGAAAAATTAATGAAAACTCGCGGAGGTAGTTGTGTAACTACCCCAAGAAAATCTACAAAAAAGAGGAAAAAATAGGTCCAAAAATAATCCCGTACAACCCAGGGGTATAAGCGCAAGAAAACTAGTTAAAAATTGTTGCAAAAACATCCTTACAGGGACTATTCTGTAAAAGAAATAAAAGTTTTTATATTTAGGTCCCTGCGGAGGGACCTAAATGTAATTACTGGAAACCTTTTGGAGCGGGCTTTAAAACCTGGAAGTCGGCGTATTTATTATGCAATTATTCCACCGTTTCGGATGAAAGGCTGAGATTATATCGTGCAGCGCTGATCTGACGCCCCCGCGTGCGCCACGTGTCAGCAGCCTGTGCGCTTGGAGCTCTGCAACTGTTCTTGAGTTTGTTGCGCAGCTGCTGAAGGAAGCTTCTTCCCCCATTTTCCTCAGGCGAACGACGGCGATCTGGGGCCTCTTGCAGGGCCAGAGGGTTAGCTCCTCTAACCCTCGAGCTTGCCCACGGTGGTTGGCGATCGGAGTCGGCTTGAGGCGGCGGTGGAAACGCGATGAAGTCGAGTGTCTCATTGAGCTGGAGGTTGAAGGAGGTTGGAGCACCTTCTTTGACGATGGATTGCGTGAGAATTTAGAGCTTCCAGATGCTTTTCTTTCATCCTTATTGAAGATAAACCTGCAGATAAGCGATGTATAAGCTTGATTAACAAAGAATCGGCTCAAGGGTGATAGATCTGCAAGCTCAAATAGTGATGAAAAGTGACGTTTCCAGAATTATTGATAGTTGCGTGAAAATGTTCGAAGAGTGAATTACGATTGGAGTAGTTTTTGAAACGATTTGAAAGTTTTTGATGATTGAGCATCTAAGCTAAATGATTAGGCAATCTAAAGATGGGATTAGCCACGCTAATCGTGGCACAAAAATCGAGAAAGAATTTGAGAAAGTGGAGGAATAGGTCTGGGAGTTCAGAAGTGTATTACCTTGGAATGATGCTCGACGGTCGACCTTCGTCGGAGCGGGACGCGCGGTGTGGCGGGGATGCAAGGCAACCAAGTGTCTTGGAACCTCCTTCGATGAACCCTCCTCCACGCAGGCTTTCTTGGGTGGAGCTGTCACCTCCAAATCCAGCGAAGCGAGGCTAGGAAGAATGGGAGTCGGCCACTGGATCTGGAGCTGCAGGTGGTTGGAAAGTTAGTTGGAAAAATGGGATCTTTAGGAGCTTATATAGACAGGTGTTGTGCTCCCCAAGCCAGATCCAAGGGTAGGCGATGGAGAGGATTGTTAGGAGATTTGAATCGTCAGTTTATATCATCGGAGAGGCTTATGAGGCACGCGAGAAAAATAGGTGAAAGAGGGCGGTTGGAACAGAATCCGTTCTGCTTCTTTGAAGAAGATGAACTAGGTGCTGACAAGTGTCAGCACCTGGTTGGCCAATTACTGTAAATTCGATAATAAATACTAAATATGGTTATTTTAAATAGGTATACAAGAAATGTAAATAATTAAATAATCTTAATTATGGAATAAATACTTTTTATAAATAATAAATATTATTTGAAATATAAATATTATATTAATAAATATGTATAGATAAATAGGGTTTGGATTTTTAATTTAATAAATAAATAATTAAAAATTAATTTTATATTTTCCTAATTATTATAACAATAAATAAGAGTTGTGTGACTTTTTAGAGATTTTAATAAATTAATTTACATATATTAATAAATACAGGTGTTATTTAGTCAATTCATTTTTACCTATAATTTAGGGTTTTTGATTTTATTAAAATAATAAATAAGCTCCAAAAATTATGTAATAAATTAGGCTTAAACTACAAGATCATGAAAATAATTAGAAATTATAAAATTAAGAAAAGTATTAATAATGTGTTCAACATAAAATAAGTAGCCCAGAAACCCCGTTGTCATTTGGTACCGAAACCGACTTTTGCAAACGGACTCCGAATTCGATGAAACCACCTTTATTAATTTGAGAATAATATTTTATGAACTTTAAAGGTGAGTAGAGTGAAATTAGAGTTCGTATGAAGAAGTTATGATGTTCGAAATTTGAGATTTTGATAATTTAAAGACTGGATTTCATGGCATATATATAGGGTAATGTTTTTAACTTATTTTTATAATTTTTATACATTTTTAGAAATAATTAGGAAAAGAGTTTGGTGAAATATATATATATATATATATGAATTAATTAAAATTCTTTGAAGTTTTGTATTTATTTGATAAATAGTGAAAGATGTATGAAGTGTGACAATTTATTTTTTTAGTTTTCTTTCCTTATCTCCCCCACTTATTGGTTTGTCGACCAATCCATGCTGACTTGGTCTCGGGGATTAGACTATAAAGATACCTTGCAGCTACATTTATATTTATAAGTCATATTGTACATATTTACATATATCCAATCTGCCTTCTTTTCTTTTTCTTTGTTCTTTATTTATTTACATGAGTTTTATGCTTAAAAATGGATATTTATTCATGAATGAGGTTTTATTAAAAGGTGGAAATTAATGAATATTTACATGCATTTGTTAAGGGTTTTAAGACAAAATACGACCGAAAAGTTAATGAACCATGGATTCATCAACGATGTAATTCTTCTGAGCTTCATGTAGTATCTGCTAGCATGGTCAATAGCAAACGGTACATTGTCTTTTCTCTATCTCAATATGGCACTGATGGCATAATCTAACACATCTGTCATAATTTCAAATGGTAATGTCCCATCTGGTGGTTGAAGGATAGGGGCCTGAGTGATTAGATCTTTCAACTAAGTAGAGGCTTGGAGCACACAATCATCAACAATAAAATATGCCTCCTTGCCTAGCAATTCAGTAAACAATCAAGCAAGCTTGCAAAAATCCTTTATGAATCCTGGTAGAAACCGATGTTCTCTAAGAATGACCGGACTTGTTTGATATTAGTAGGTGACTCATGTTTTTAAATTACCTCCACATAGGTTGGGTCCACTTCCATGCCATATTTTTACAATGTGACACAACACGATCCCTTCCATCACCAGAAAGTTTTTCTTATCCCATGAGAGCACGAGATTAACTTCACATCACCTCCACAAAACACGATCTAAATATTCCAGACATTGATCAAATGAATCTCCATAAATCGAGAAATCGTCCATGAATACTTCTAGGAAATTGCGCACCATGTCGGCAAATACTACTATCATACATCACTTCAATGTAGAGGGGGTATTGCACAGCTCGAACATCATCCGTCGGAAAATGTACGTCCCAAATGCACAGGTCAACATAGTCTTCTCTTGGTCTTCAGGCACGATTGTGACTTGATTGTATCTAGAATAGCTTTCCAAGAAGTAGAAGTATTCCTTCACTGCCAGTCTCTCAAGAATCTAGTCAATGAAGGGCAATGGAAAGTGATACTTCTTTGTGGTGAGGTTCAGACATCTATAGTCAACACAGACTTGCCACGGGGTCAGCATTTTGGTCAGAATATCCTCTCCTCATTGGTAATAATGATGATCTCGGACTTCTTATGCACTACGTAAGAGATGGTATATATGAATCCCATGACAATCTCTCAGAGGTTTGGATTCGGTCTTCCTTGGAATTTGTGGGAGGGCTTGTTATCATCTTCAAGGTAAATGTAATGCAAGCACAAGGATGTATTTATCCCGTAGAGATTCGATATCTTCCAACCTATCACCTTGTGGTTTCGTTCAAGAACCTTCATCAGACGAGATTCTTGGTCTTCGTTTAGATGAGATTGATTATGACAAAATACATTTTTGGTTCTCCTGCAAGGAAGGCATACTTCATATTGGAGGGCAAATGTTTTAGCTCTGGTGGAGTGGAGCTACTTCGGTGGTGACTTCGACGATTACTATAGGTATTGGCTCTTTCATCAGTTTAGTGTCTACCTTTGACACTTCAGCTTCTTCATTCCATGACTTGTAAATTTTTTTAATAATGTCTTCATGATTGCATAAAATTCTCGATAATCTTCTCTTGGTCTTCGAGACTCAGGGGCCCACAAGGAATTCGTTAAGTGCATTAATAACAATCTTGTAATCATCGATAGAGGGGGATTTGTCTGCTCTCTCCACTCCTTCCTCTAGGACAAAGAATTCATGGATCTCAATGTAGTCCATGAATAGATTTGTGTCTTTCCGCAAGAAAGTCGTAGTCTTTTGGGAAGTTAGGTGCAAGCACACTCACCTCAGATGCAACTTCTACTGGTTTTGGATCAGGTATGATTTCTATATGCACTTTGGTACTTTTGGTGATGAATGTAATCTCTCCAGTGTCGTAGATCACTACTGCCTCGGTTGTTCAGAGGAACGACTGACCAAGGATGATGGGGGTGTGGAGCAAAGGTGTGGAGATTTCCATGTCTAGCACGACATAATCAACAGGGAATTGGATCCCTTGAACAGTGGCGACCACGTCCTCTAACATGCTCCTAGGTCACTTGATTGATTTGTTCGCAAAATGCAGTATTATCTTGATTGGTTTAAGTGGTCCTATCCCAAATTTTGTGAGTAGCGAAGCTGGCATAAGATGACAGAAGACCCACTGTCGAGAAATGTTTGCTTGAACTCTTGATAGAAGATGTTACACCTTACGAGTTGCATTCCCTTGTCTTTCTTCTTATCAGGGAGATTGTTGATGGCGTTGACAGTTGCCATAGTTAGGATATGTTTTTTGCGTTTGTCAGTTTGGATTATGGAGTTGCGCGGCCGAGGTTGACGCCTTGTTGTACATGACTCTTTAAGTCCTTTCTTTAAACTGGCATGTACTCCATGGCTATCTTCAATGGCATATCACGACCAAGTTCTGAATGATTTCCACAATCGAAGGATCAGACAAATCATTTTTTGAATTTTAAAGTTTTTTGGTCCTTTTCACTGCTTCAGGAAATGGAATATGCACAGAATCCGAAACTTTTTCATTCAAAATTTTGTCCAAATCATTGTATACAGGTAGATGGAAAACATGTGTAGAATCATCTACATGTTTTGGACCAAAAAATGCAGGCTCAGCTTTGCCAACAGGCTCTAGATCTGCTGTATGTGCGGGCATCTCCAAGGCTGGCTGGTCTCCACCGAGTCTGGTGTTGCTGTCTTTTTGTATTTTTGTATTTTTTCATGTTTTGTAATTTTTCTCTTGTTGACCCCCTCCAGAAATGTCTTTGGCATCTGTTGTTGGCCTGGATGATGGTTCACCATCAGTGCAAGATGTTTTCCCTTTGTTGTAGCTGATGGTCGAAGTGTTCTATCACTCCTGAGAGTAATAGTGTTAGATATACACAAATTATTTCCATGTGAATCGAGCACCCCGCAAGATACTCGCTCCTTACGTTGAAAATTGTTCGGATTGGCCTCGACCTGGGATGGAAGATGGTTGTGGCAGCCATCAGGTCGTCGATCTTTTGGATCATTTCAACCAAGTTTTTCATGAGTTATTCCAAGCAAGCAAGATCTGGGTTCACCGATGCATTCTTAGAAGATTCGGTCTAATGAGGCCTCTAACTCTTGTAGTGTTGAGTAGTAGTGAGGAGGTGGACGAGAAGAGTACTATCGGTATTGCTTAGAGGAAGAGGAATTCTGATATTGAGCAGTTGGCTGCTGCTGGTGATACTATGGTTGCCAGTAGCTCGATTGCTGATATCCCTGCCTCCAACTGTTGCCATGCTGCGGAGGCTGCTAGTATTGGGATAAGTAGCATTAAAAGTTCCTTCCTCCCTACTATTGATGGTGGTATGGCCGATTGGTCGAGTTCTGACCCTGAGGTTGTCCCTAAGGATGGGCCAGTTGCTGTTCATTTTCCCATACACCATTTAATTCTTGAATCTGTGACAAAGGAGGAAAGAACTAATCCTGGTACACTAGCTAGGGCTCAAGATGGTACAACACCATATGGGTTTGCGGCTGCTTCTTAGGGGCCTGTACATAGTATAAGCATTGAATAAGGTGATATGGTAGAGGACTCGACTAAGGAGGTTGTGTCGGTGTATGATCCTACTACTCAACATGAGTATTGGTGGTAGCGGATACAGAGTTGCACACATTGATGGTCCTGACAAGCAACTCTAGTTGTGTAGCAATCTAATCAAGCTTGTATAGATACAGGGTTCGCTTCTCAATTACAACAAGATTTTTGAGGTACTACGACCTCTTCTAAATGATATCCACTTTGGAAAAGTGGCTCCCTATGATGCTCAGGTTGGAGCTCTCGTCTTTGTCCTCTGCATGAGCTGCCATATTGACATGCTTGTTGCTGACTGTAGGCACCTTCATGTAAGCACATGAAGAGGATTGAGCGGACTCTCCTTCAGCCATCTCCTCAAAAATTTCTCATACCGCGTCCTTATCTTGTTAAAGTGCGAGACACCGCAGATGACGTCAACCAATTTTTGACTTTCAAGTGTCATCCCACCGAAAAAGTGTTGAACTAGAATGGTCTTTAGAATTTCATCGTGGGGACACCTCTCGTGCAAATATCTGAATCCGTCTCATGCTTCGTGAATCATCTCGTCGGGCTGCTGGATGAAACCAGAGATGTAGGTGCACATCTGATTCAAGCAACCAAGAGTATAAAACTTTTGGGGAAATGTAGATTTCAGCTCCTCCCATGTTGTCACTACTTTCCATAGATAATTCACCCAATAGAAGGCCTTGTCTTGGAGGCTGAATGGAAAGCCAATCATCTTGATTACGCCCAGAGGAATATTTGGGTAATGTGTGCTTACACAGATGCGACCGAATTGTTGCTGATGGATGTATGGCTCTCATGTTGTGTTCTCGTGGAAGAACGAGAGTATAGACAAATTTGTGGCTTCAACTCAAAGTTGGCATGAATTTGTGGAATCTGAATCCACTCAGTGACATGGCCTGCCTCAGGGTTGTAAGTCTGTTTTAGAGTGGGCTTTGGAGGCGGTTGTCTTGCCTCGCCTCCTCCATGACAGGGTCCACCTACTGATAGGTCGTCCTCTGCATCTTCTATGTTAATCTTATATTCTCTATTAAGATCATTGTTTCTTCCAGCATCTCTCTCATTGGTCCTCCTCCTCAAGTCATTCAACATTTCTTGAAAGGCGACCAAGGCCAATCTTTGGTTCATCAACTACTATTGGATTGCTTGAATTGATGCGAGGAACTGACTGTTGATGTCATTCTGAGTGGTATATTACACATCCCCCTCTTCTGGTTGCTCGGCATGTTGGTGTTGTGGTCCCTTCTGTCTTCCTATAGGAGCCATTTTTGGTTCTTCCTATAGTTCCATCTCTTAATGAGGCTCTTGATCTGCATGGTTGAATAAACCCTAATCAGTTTCTTACTGAGCACCAAGCACTGAGACAAGTCTGGGATTAAGGTCAATCCCATATTGTTGTTAATAGAGCACTTGATATTGACTAAAATCGATCTCCATCCACAAGGGGTTAGTTCTAGGACAAGAGTAATTCCAGTTTATTTGGTGAGAAAGGGCTAGATCAGGCTGCAAGTCCATCCCGAACAACGGATTTATTGGATAAAGGCAAGTGTTAAAAGAAGAGAGGATCATGGAGTCTAGGGAAAAGTTTGCAACATCTGAATCGGTTTCCTGGAGATCACCTCGAATTATTGGATATGTCGGTATTACATAATCGATGTCGATGTCGGTGGAGTACTGACTAAACCACCTGTGGGACAACATATGAGAGGGTCAAAAGGAGATAGATAATGGATGAAAGATACATGGATAAACAAGAAATAAAAATGAGGGTATAATAGCAGACAACTCAAAGTGAGCGGGGTTCAAAGAGAAAAAGAAAACAGACGAAGTAAAAAATATCGCAAAGGTGCGATATTTTTTATCTTGATCTTAACAAAAATAATCAATCAAACAACAATACAATTGATTCACCAACTCTACCCATGAATATGTGAAGATTCGTCAGTTATCTTTGTAAGCTTTATATTGATTTTCAAGCAATTATCTTTGAGAAAGTCCTTAAGCGCTAAATCTATAGGAGCGGGAGTCCTACGAGAAAAGTATCTTTTAGTTGCCGTCCTCCTTCGTAACTAGTATCCGGTTCTTTTTTAGGTCCTTGTGACTTGATCTTGATTTACTTCTAAGCTAAAGAATAAGATGAGGAAGCCTATAGTAGCGAAGCGAATACATTGGGTCAAGATCGTAACAGAGTCACCCATTAGCGGTTAAGAGCCTAATCGGATGCGGGACGATGAGACAGACACCCCCGTGAAGGTGTGGCATAAGCTCAAATACTTCAGAAATGGTCGATGTTCTACACAAGGCAAGAACACCATCGTTGGTCAAGTCCTACTAACCCACGTATGGTAGCAGTGTCGATACTTTGGAAATCCAGGCGTAGGACAAGGCAGTATCCAAGATGGGTTTTTGGCTCTTATCCTTACGTTAATTCTCTCTCACTTAGGAAGGACCCCTCCTTCCTCAATAGTACCTGAAAATAATGAGGGCTTTGCTCACCCAATGCAATGAATCCAATTAATCAATTTAATTTAGGTCAATTAATTTTAGCAGTCCCTTTTTTTAATTTATTGTGTTAACAGTTGCTTTGAATAGATTCCTTGCAAGTGCCTAACATTTTTGTTGGTTTTTCTTTTTTCCTTGGTTGTCAAAATTAGAGGGAGAAGGCAGAAATGCAATGCAAGTAAAAAACAACGATGAATGCTCAGATAGAAGACTCACATTGATTCCCAGATCTCTCATTGTGGGATGCATGGCAGAAATTTGTAAAACTAATCAATATGCAAATGCAACGATGAAATCACCCAAAGAAGAGGGAGTGTTATTATCATGAAGAACTAAATGTCAAACCCCAGAATAATCCCCAAAAGTCCAATCTTGGAGACAACCATGGTGCCCGCCACAACAGGTCCTGCAAGTGTTGTATGGTGTCTCTCTCGGCACTCGATGACCACTCTAAGTTTTAACAATTAATTTTGAGTTAAGTCCAATCTATATGTAATAGATAGGAACATGAATTGCATTAGGGATGTGGACCTAGCTACCAAGCAAGCACACCTAGATCTAAGGGCTTAATCACATAAAACAAATAAAACAAAGGCGGAAAACTCAAAACGCGAGAAACAAAGAAAATAAAGGCAATAAAATCACGAAAAATCTGTTGATCCCCCAAGTGAACAAACACTTGGAAATTGGGCCCGAATGTCCAAGTATCTGTATTATTACAAATTTAGTGAAGCAAAAATAAATGACTCTCTCTCACAAAAAATGAAAATGAAAGTCCGATGCTAAATTCTTCTTCTCTCTCTCTTGCTCCCTCCTCTTGGTCCACAAGCAGAAGCACCATGTCTCCTCGAGTCAGGTGCCTCAACCACGTAGGCGGTCACTATTGTCTCGAAGTCTCTCGCAAGAAAATTAAAAGAGATAAATATTAGCACAATGAATTATTATATCAAACAAAAGAGAAAATAAACAAATAAAATTGAAGTATAAATGACCCAAAATTCTATCCTACACGTTTCTCCCCAACAACGCTGTCTTTTGATGAACAAGAGTATCGAGGGGTCTAAAATGAGCTTCACAAGATGAGGACTCAATCGCTGTGTCATCCTCTCAACCACATTTAATCAACAATTAACCCACAAATGAAATAAATCAATCAAGCAAGGGATAAAAGTTTATCATACCCTACAATAAAATGTGTAGTGGACAAGTACAGTAGGGGTCGAACACAAGGAGAACGGGGGATAGACAATCAAAATTGGTTGGAAGAAGACAATAAATGATTTTGGGCTTTTTAGGGTATTTTTGATTTTTTTTGTGGGTTTTTATTATTTAATTTTTTTGAAATTTTAATTTTAATTTTTTTTTAAAATTTCAATTTTATAATTTTATTTTATTTTCCTTATTTTCTAATTTTTTAATTTTTTATAATAATTAATAATAATAAACATATATATAGATATATAAGTAGAGATAACTTTTATATTTATAAAAATAACTAAAAAAACTCGAAGTTTACAAAATAAAATGTTTATTTTTCTTTTTATATATTTCATTATTTTGAGTATTTTCTTAATTTTTTTATTATTTTTTGTATTTTGAATTTAATTAATAATGTAAAAAAATAGCTAAGAAAAATAGTCTGGATTGTTTTGGAAATTAAAAATAGCTAAAAGCTTCAAAATTTTCCAAAACTGTTTTTAGTTTATAATAAATATGGAGATGAAATTCAAGAATTAAAATAAATATTTTGGGGATTCAGAATTTTTTATAATTTTCAAAATGATTTTGAAGCCTTTTAATTTTTAGTGTTTTTCTTTTTCTATTTTTAGTGATTTTTTGTTTGTAGGTTCAATATAGCATAATAAACATACTATACTTTTTTGGAATTTTCAAATCATTTTTATATTTTTTTGAATTTCAATAGTCAAACAAGGAGTAAAAGCATTATTTTTAACTTTTAATAAATAGAAAAAAATCTTAAATAGCTAATCCAAAATATATGTGGTAGATATAGATATCAAGTATTTATGGGAATTTTCTACGATTTTTAAAGGCTTGGAGTTATTTTTAACAAAATAAAATTCACAAAATGAAAATACAATCTAAAAAGGGTATCTAAGTAAATATTCAAAGTTTCTGGACCTTAGCCAGACAACTTACAGAAGTCTAGGGCTAAAAATGTAATTTTCAAAAGATATTTCCAATAATATATACTCAGAGGGGTATTTTTGCTATTAATACAAAGTCAAGGGGGAAAATGAAATTTTTCAAAAAAAATAATACACTAATTTTGTAAAAAATAAGGACTAAAATGAAATAAGTTATTTCATTTTAGTCCTTATTTTTACATGGATTAGTTCTAACTGCAAATATGGGAAGTACGTGGCCTGAAATGCAAAATTTACAAGACTTTTTACGATACAGACAAATGCTTGAGTATTTAAAATAAAATACAAAAGGAGGGGGTTAAGTATGTAAAATACCCCCTCCCCTGCGATCGGACAACTCTTGATCTTCACTTGGACACGGGACACGTTCACGTCACACGATGATTGTTCGACTGTTATTGCTGAGATTAAATCACCCAAGGAGATCTGATAGTGATGGATCCCTAAATCTGACATCTACTGCTCTCTTGGTGGAGTTGTTCTTGATCCAATGGTTGGAAGGTGACTTGGAAGAACTCGCATGAACAATGAGTCTTCCCCGCTTCGGTTCAATTATCGCATGCCTCAGACCTCAAAACTTGTTGCTGAATGTCTCAAAATAGTCGTGGATGGTTTCCGCAGCTGACTGATCCCTCAAAGAAGTCCAAAGATCTGTATCGTAGCCAAACACCTCAGAGAAATTTGGGGGTAAAAAATGCAATTTTCTAAATATATTTCGAATAATATATACTCGATGGGGTATTTGTTTCTATTAATACAAAGTCCAGGGGACCAGATGGAATTTTTGCAAAAAATAAGACACTAATTTTGTAAAAATAAGGACTAAATGAAATAAATAAAACTCAGGGGTTTAGTTGCAGAATAACCACTCTACACATGCTCGCGAGCATGTGAGGTGACGTGGATTAGTCCTAAATGCAAATATGGGAAGTACGGGATCAGAAATGCAACATTTACAAAACGTTTTACGCTACAGACAAATGTTTGAGCATTGAAAATAAAATAGAAGGGGGTGAAGTATGAAAAATACCCTCTCCCGCATGATTGGACGGCTCTGGATCTTCACATGGACACGAGTCACAACTACGTCGCGCGATGACGGTTTGACTGCTATGGCTGAGATTAAATCTCCCAAGGAGGTCCGACAGTGATGGATCCTTGAATCTGATGTCTACTGCTCTCTTGGTGGAGCTGTTCTTGATCCAATGGATGGAAGGGGACTTGGAAGAAATCGCAAGAACAACAAGTCTTCCTCACTTCGGTTCAATGTATTACGTGCCTCAGACCTCAAAACTTGCTGCTGAATGGCTCAAAACGGTCGTGGATGGTTTCCGCAGGTGGTTGATCCCTCAAAGAAATTTCATAAAAGGATTCGATCCAATAAGATGTAATATACGGATGGGAAAAATCCAAGAAGACCTAGGGGTTAGAGGGGCCAGGTGTCCGACGGGTCAACCGAGGACCACCTCTGATTGGTCCACATGGCACAATAGGACAAATCCAGTCAGAAATTCAAAATAAATTCAAAATAAAATGATATATTATTTATTTAAATTTTAGTTAGAAACATGAAAAATATTTATTATTTTATGTAGTATTTTATTGTGATTTTTTTATTTTCACAAGTTAATTTATTATTGGTTACTTATTAGAGGTGTATTTATAGGTATATTTACCTATGTTATGCATAATTTATTTTTATGTACATTTTATAATTTTTTATTTTATATACATAGTTTATACATTTATAACTTATTTTAATATATTCAAATATATTGTTATCGTATTTTTCTGATTTTATGTGCATAGTAATTAAATATAGGTATTTGTTATATAGGTATATGTATAGTATATTCATCTATGTATTTTTATATCTTCATTTATTTTGGTATATTTTTTATGGTTTTATTTCATTCTAAATATGTATATACACTATAAAGAATATTTACAAAATTATAAAAATGTAAAATAGTGGAAAATATAAAGAATAGATAAAATGAAAATTTTATTCAGTTATATTGTACAATAGGTGTCCAGAACCTAACTTTTACGTCTTAACTCCAAATTAAATGAACCACTTTCATTATATAACTAATAAAAAGTTATATACAATTAGAGTGATTTTGATGCATTTTAAGTTCATATGGAGAAGATATCGGTATGTGAAGTTTGGATTTTGGATTTTTATTCTGAGTGCAGGATGTACATTATGCATTATATTTATGTGAAATCAATTTTGTATTTCTCTGTGTATTTTTATTGATAACTTTCATGTACAAAGTTATTGATTTGGGGTATACATAATAGAGAATAAAAATGGTCCCAAGAGTACCTTATTGGGCATTGATGAATTAGGGTTTCTTTTATTTTCTGGCCCATATCTCCCCCTAATTTATTCCTTGTCGACCGGTCATCATGATGCCTAGGTCTAAGGGTTTATGGTCATAAAATACCTTTTATATTTATTTATTTCTTCTTCTTTTCTTTATTAATTTTATTTGGCTTTAAGCATCGTATTTTGTACAATATTTATATAATAATTGATGAATGTTAATTTATGCAAAATAATGCTATTTATAAGAATTTATCAAGGGTTTAAAGTCCAAAATGAAAGAATAAAGGTGATGAAATGGAGATTCATTAGGGAGTTGACGGGTCCGGCATTCCTTGAGGAGAGAGGGGGCAGTTGACCCCAGGTTAAATAGGGCTTGATTATGGTTGGTCCACGTGGACCAACCAGAAAACTCCAAGTCTAAAATGCTTTATTAAATATATAGAAAATAATACATGATTTTATTAATTTTTGTTGAAAATATTTTTTCTTATTTTACATAGTAATTAATTTATATTTTTTATTTTGTTGAGATGATTTATTATATGGTAATATCTACATATATAAATATAGGTATATTTACTTATATATTGTATATTTTTTTATTTGTATTTTCAATTTTATTATTTTATACTAATAATTTATGTATTTATATCTTATTTAAATATAAAGAAATATTTTTATTATATTTTTGCAGTATTATTTTCATATTCAAATAAATATAGGTATTAATCATATAGGTATATGTATAATGTATTCATCTATGTATTTTTCATATCTTTATTTTATTATATTGTATTTCTAATGGTTTTATTTCATTCTAAATATGTACATATACTATAAAGAATATTTACAAAATTATAAAAATGTATAGTGAAAATATAAATAATAAATAAAATGAATATTTTATTCAGATATATTATATAATAGGGGTCTAAAACCTAACTTTTGCATCTTAATACCAGATTAAGTGAAACCACCTCCATTAAATAGCTAATAAAAAGTTATATACAATTAAAGTTGATTTTGATGCATTTTGAGTTCATATGGAGAAGATGGGGGTCTGGGAAGTTTGGGTTTTGGCTTTTTATTCAGTGTATAATGTACAATATGTATTATTTTAATGTGAAATAAATTTTGTATTTTTCCATGTATTTTATCTACAACTTTCATGTACAAAGTTTATTTCTTTGATGAATAAAAAATAAAGAATAAAATGGGTCCCAAAAATTAATTGTTGAAGAATAAATAAATGTGCTTTTTATTGTGTTTTTGTCCCTTATCTCCCCTACTTTATTCCCTGTCGACTAAGTCATCATGATGATTGAGTCTCGGGGCTAGTGTTACCTAGTGTCCTTGATACCTCATTCTTTTTCTTTTCTTTAGTCTTTTTATTCTGGCGTTAGTTACAGTATTTTATACATTATTTATACAAAAAATAATGAATGGTAATTTATAAAAATTAATGTTATTTACATGCATTTGGCTAGGGTTTCATGGCCGAAATGAAAGAATAAAGGTAATGAAATGGAGATTCATCACCTCCTATACTTGCCTTTGCTAGTCCCTAGCAAACACTTATCTGTATAAATGTTGGAAAGAAAATAAAGAAAAGAAAAAGAAAGAACTTGGATTGATTTTAACTCTTAAACCTGTCTTCATAAAATCAAAGTTTGGAGCTCAGTCAGACCCTTGCAGGTTAAGTTTGATCGGGACCTTATTGGGAACCGTACTAGAAACACAACAGCCTCTAAGAGACATAAGACTCTGGCCAAGTCTCCTAAAAAGCCAGGTCATAACACTTTGATGTCATTACACAATCCCTTATGACTATGAATCTATCTTGTACAATGTCAGTGATACGTAGCTCCTCTCGGTTGAAGCGGTAAAGTCCAGTCTTCTCCAACATGGTGACAATAATTCCCCGATCCAGCAACTCTTTCCTCGAGAAGCAGGGTATTCAGTTCTAAGTTCAAGTGCAACTAGCTAATGAGGAGGAGTTGGAGAGAAGAATGGATGGTAGCCAGTGTAGCTACCTATCCAAGGACGCTTGACCAGTGTAGCCAAGTCACCCGGCTGCAGGCTCACATATATTTGACTTTGAAGCTCAAGCTTGCTTATTGGCTATATAAATATATACATATTCTGACGGGAATTGATTTTTCTTTGACTTTTGCCCGTTTATTCTTTTTTGAAGTTTTTTAATATGCATTTTTTTGAATATTATATACAATAACAATTACATAAGGACTTTTTCCTCTTGAACCAGTAGAGTATCCCTCTTTTGAAGCTTTGCAACCCACAACCTTCCGACATGGGACCTCACGGCTATTGGATTGGGTTGAGGTACAACGGACACATATATGGGACTTCTGATGATTCCACTAGCTTGTGTCTTATGCCGACAAATCCATCCCTCCACCACTTCAACTGAGGAGAGCAAAGTATAAGGTGTAGATGTGCGAGCTCGGTCATTATCAACAAGAGTCATGCGTGTGTTTTGAAATACTCTACTTAGGCAGTCATGAAGACACTGAACTATGTCTTGTGGTCTCAAAGAATTAAGTCTAATAGACCTGAAGTGCCTCAATTCTAATTTCCATTAGTTTCTTGTGATTAAGTGGATCAATGTCCAACCAAGCTCCAATCTTCAGATTTTACTTAGACTAGTTCAATTTTCAATATCAATCCGAAAATGCACATGCTATGTACAATGCAATGAAATATTTTTGTCATGCATTTTTTTTGCTTTTGAACTTTTTATGGATTGTTGAAAAGTTTTGCAAATTTTTGTGGGTTTTCAAAACAAAAAGAATTTTGTCAAATAATTATGTGCAGATATTTTACATGGGAATGCATTTTATTATTTACAAGAATTAGGTGAGGAGTTTACAATATGTATTTACATGGATTTTGTTATTATTTACAGTTTAATATGTTAAGTTTGTATAAGATTTTTCTTTATTGAAATCACGCACATTGTTCTCAAAATAATTTGAAATGATTTTTATAAACATTTTGAATACTTTATTTTGAAAAAAATTAACAAATATTTACAAAATCTGAAAATCATTTTGCAAAGATTTTCTGAATCATATATATACAGATTTTTCAAACTATTTTTGAAATGATTTGTCTAACCATTTGCCAATGGATTTTCAAAAAAAAATTATTTACACAAAAGAAAGAACTTTTTACAAACAAAAATTTTTGCAATGGTTGAAAACATATTACAAAACATTTTCCAAACAATTTTTTAAAGATTTTTCAAAAAGAATTTCCAACCATTTTTCAAACATTTCGGAAAACATTTTTACCTGATTTATTTATCAGTATATACAAGGAATTATGATAAATTTTATACAAGTGTGTTCTTGACAAATAATTCATTGTATATTATCCATACTAATTGAAAATACAAAAGTACGAGTTATGGCTAAATTATATACATTGTATATATGATCCCCTATACTTAGCTTGGGCCATGTCCTCATAGATCAGAGAGAAAAAAGAAGACATAACTCGAACTGATTATAGAAGAGCCTACACTACATCGATCAAGAATGAAGAATGACTCAATGAGAAGTCAACCGTCTCCTCTTTTCTTACGATAGATTAATCCTAAGTATAACAGACTATATTCTTCTCGTAGGGAGGGTAGAGGGTGGGAATGAAGAGATCAATGATTCATGTATCGTCAGGTTTTGAATTATTGATGTGAAAATAAATTGCGCAGCGGTCGTTGCAAACCAAATATCCCGCAACAAACAAACAATTTTTTTCTTCTCAAGATACAAAATTAATTACAAGTGAATAATGAAGTGAGAGAAATTTTTGCTACTTATTTACCTGTATAGCAACAAGATCGAACTCAGGGAGGCTACAATTCCCGAGCGTTATGCTTAATCGAAAATCAATTAAAAGAAAAGGGAATCTCAAATGCAAACTATCTTAGTTTTTTGTGTGTTTTTCTTTAATTTTTAAATTTGTATTTCTAATTTTTAATTTTCTGATTTTCATTTTTTTAAAGATTTTGATTTTTGAATTTTTTTTCAAAAATAAGGAACAATATGCACAAGGGAAGAAATACACACACCACACTATTATTGTGTTTTTCAAAATAGACTAAAATGTTCAGAAAATTATAGAGAAAATATTTTTGGTTTTTAAAGGCTTTGAAATGTTTTTGGGAATCGTTGTAGAATTTTCAGATGTTTTTGTATTGTTCTAAAAATTAAATAGTGATAAAAATGATAAACAGTGCACAACTTGGAGTATTTTGTAACTTAAAAATAATTTACGTGCCCAAAACTCCTGGAGACTTTTTTTATGCTAAAATATAGACAAATATATACAAAAAAGAAGTAAAATCGCAATTTTTGGATTTTATTAGAATTTTCTATGATTTTTCTCAGATTTTTGATATTTTCATTTTTTTTGGGGTTTTGAAAAGAATTAATGCACAAAATTGGATAGAATTAAAAGATAACAAAATAAAACTAATCAAAAATTTTTGGAATTTTTAGAGCATTATTCAAATTTTTATGAATGTTTGAATTTCATGAAGAGAAAATGGCACTGTTTTTATTTTTTAATATCATCAAATGAAAAAAAAAATGTAATGAAATTTATAAACAATTACAAAACATACAACAGGAGACCACACAAATTTTTGTAGAATTTCAAAAGTAATAAAAGCATTTATTTCAATGAAAAGAAATGTAAATAATTATCTAGATAATAGAGACTGAACTGCAATTATTCAAAGTTTTTGAATGAAAACTGAATAGGAAATAAAACAGAGGTTAAAAGACACAAATTACCCAGTATGAACGTGTGTCACACGTGACTTGAACTATGATGGGTCTCTTTGCAATTTTGGAAATGACTGAGCTAAATTGCAAATTTTCTAATTTTTTAATCCTTCCCCCGTTAGGGTTCTATTCGTGATCCTTGCACAACATAGAAGGGGCCCCCGCCCCTTCTTCCTTCACGCCCAAGCACAGGGGCGGTTCCCAAGCAGAGTTCGGCGGGCTAGGCGATCCTTGCGCAGGCGGCGAGCTCGGCCGCTACAGGCACACGTGGTGGTGGAGCGTCGACGGTTGAGTAGGGAGCTCCAAGCGGATCATGCGGAGGATGCGCGGATGCTGAGGGACACGCAAGGCGGTGGACCCAGGGGCATCTACGGAGGTTGATGGCGGTCCAGGAGGTGGTGTTGGTGGCAGCTCCACTAGGAGGCCGACGAGGTTGATCTGGAAAGGCGGCGATGCTCGTGGAGGTGGAGGAGCTTGGTGGGCAAGAAGGCGGTCGGCGGCTCCAGGAAGGGGGGCTGGTCGACGGTGTTCACTAGTGGCAATCTGGGCGTGCTTGGCTAGTGGTGCACGCTCTCGCGTGCGGCGAAGGTGGAGGCACGCGGCGATCGCGCGTCAGCGGCGGGCTGTCGGTGGTGGAAGGTGCGGAGGACTCCCACGATTGAAGAATCTGGGCGATAGCGAGCCGCAGTGGAGCAGTGAGATGGCGATGGAAGGGCGACCGGCATCGTTGGGGGTTGAGCGGTGACGCCTGCTGTGTTACTTTATTTTATTTTATTTTTTTGTAAACAGAAACCAAAAAAATATTTTTTATTTTTATGAATTTTTTATTTGATCCAACAAAACAAATGTTAGAAAGAAAAGCTATATTTTTTATTTTTTTATTTTTTATTTATCACGAGCATGATGGCACGGGAAAGAAAACAAAATCGAGATATGTGAGCGGGTGCAGTTCCGAGAAAAATGGCTGATAGAACAAAGTCTACGACCACCGTGCGTGGTCGGAGGTGAGAGATCGTGGAGGTAGAACACGAAGCGACGAGATCAAGAAAATGAGATGAAATATTGGATCAGATTCGGATCAAATCATGGTGTGTGATTCTAAGATCTACATTAAAAAATGACAACAAAATAAAAATGCGAACTTTGATATATGATTAACCTAGGTTAAGAATAAGAGAAAAAAATGGATCTCACCTTAGGAGCGAAAAAGACCATGATCGCCTTGATGAAGGCTGACTCGCTGTCACCGGATGGCTCGGAGGCTAGGCACCTCTCTGCAACAAGAAGACTCTCGGAGAATAGGCTCCTCTTACCAATGATTGATCCAATTGAAATGAGGGAGAGAGGGCCATATTAATAGATAAAGAATGGAGTTTGAAATTTTTAATTTTTTAATGAATAAAGAGATAAGAGAAAAAATTTGAAATGAGATAAAGTTAAAATTATTTACAAAAATTATTTTTTTGTACTTTCGTCACTTAATTAAATTGAATAATAATGGTTATTTTTTTATTTTTTGTGGTGGTTATTTAAGAATAGCAACTATATACATATACTATATACATATGTTACATTATATACATAGTTAAATAAGGAAATTAGTTTTTTAATTTTTTTTTAATTTTTTTAAATAATTAGTGAAAATATTTACAAATATTTACAAATAGAATATATACAATACATGGTAAAATAGCACAAACTACCTCAGAAAATTGACTTTTCAACCGTAACTCCAAAAATTATGAAATCACAACCATTTTAAAGATAATTTAATTTAGAATACAATGATGGTTCAATTTGAGTTCATATGGAGGTCGGAATTGGTCTTTCAGTTATCGCTTAATGGCTTTTTCCAAGTGTGGTTGCTTTTATTCTATACAATATTTTATTTACCATACTTTTTTATTATTGAAAAAATATTTTTATTTACAAATTTTGTTTTGAAAATTAATTATTTTGAGGTCAATTTATGTACAAATAAAATAGTGTAGGTATACAAATTTTTACAACAAAATTATTTTGGATTTTCTGATTAAGGACCCTTTCTCCCCTACTTTATTCCTGGTCGATCAGGTCACGTCTCGGCCTTCTCTCAGGGTTCGAGTCAGCTTGTATCTATTACCTATAGAGTCTTCTTCTTTTTTCCTTTTTTCTTTTTTCTTTTTTTTTTAAATTTTCCTTTATTTATTTATTTATTTTAGGTCAAAATGGTCATAAGTGTACAATATTTGCACACATATGCAAGTTAGTAAGAATATGGAGTTAGTATTACATACATGTGTTTAATGAGGGATTTTAAGCTAAAATAAATGAATAAAGATGATGAAATGCAGATTCATCACCCCCTCTGATTTACCTTTGCTAGTCCCTTAGCAAACACTTATTTGAAAGAATAAGTGAATAAAAATAAAAAAAGAAAAAGAAAGGAAAAATAAAGAAATTAGGACAATATTGAGTATTCAGCAAGACTTGTACTCTGGTCTCCTCAACAGTCAGGTCAGAACAAGTCTACATACGCAAATTCTTATGACTATGAATATTTACCTGTATGGTATAAGTGAAATATAGCTCCCCATCTCAAAAGTAGCAAAGAAACAACCTCCCTCAACAAGGTAATTCTAGTCCCCTAGTCAAGCGAAGCGGAGGATATTCCCTTCTAAGTTTAAGTACAACCAGCTCAAGAAGAGGAGATGGAGAAAAGAATGGATGGTAACCAGTGTAGCTACCTATCCTTTGATGCATGACCAATGGAGCCAAGTCATCTAGCTACAAGATTACATAAACTTGACTTTGAAGCTCTTATTATTTTTTTTATCCTTGTATATACACTCCGACAGTCATTTTACTTTTCAATCAAGCCTGTCCACTTTTATAGATTCTGCATTTTTCTCTTCTTTTTTTAAAATATATACAAGATGCAGCACGTAAGTAAGGAATTTTTCCTCTTGAGCTAGTAGATTATCCCTCTTTTGAAGCATTATTGCAACCCCATAGCATCCTGTCTTTAGACCTCAATTCTACTAGATCAGGTTAATGAAGCACAACCCTCCCTAGAGAAAGACAAGAGGTTCCTCCTAGATATACTACCCTCATATGCTACTCCAGGCCAAAAGACTCTACCTCCTCACTACCTCCTTGATAATCTCGAAAATCGATCGGTCTTATGTTCCACACAAAGCGGGAACACCGTCGAAGTGTCGACCAATCAACTTCTGAGATTAATCAACAATTAACCCACACTAAAGATCAACAAATTAGAACTAATGTGGAGTTAAAATTTATTTTTAACTCTGCACAAATGGTGTATAGGGACAAGTATGCAGAGAGTTCGAACACAGGGAGCAAACAAGGTAGTTCAAGCAAATGTGCTCAAGTGTGTGTGTGTGTGTGTGATGTGCCTACACTAAGCAATCAAGCAAAGGGAATTTTTGTGGGTTTTTAGTTTTTATTTTTTTTAATTTTTTTATTTAATTTTTAATTTTGTATTTTGGTTTTTAATTTTCTGATTTTTATAATTTTATATTTTATATATTTTTTTCTTTTTCTTTTTCAATATTGGAAAGTAAAGACAATCTAATAAAAGACAAGCTAAAACATTTATAAAAATGTGCAAAAATAACCTAAAATTCAGAAATAAATTGTTTTTAATATTTTTGGGATTTTTTTACTGTTTTTGTGATTTTTGGGGATTTTTCAAGGTGTTTTTGGTATTTTTAAATGCTGAAATAAGGCAAAACAGTGGAAAGGGTGCTGGCTGTGAGTAAAATGGGATTTAAAAATAGCAACCAGTAGCTAAAAATTTTCACACTATTTTTCAAATAGAAAGGAAAAAATAAGGAACAAACAGGAACTGAGTTTTTGATTTTTGGAGTTTTCTACTATTTTATATATTTTTTTGAAGTTTTTGAGTGTTTTTAAATTATTAGTGTTTTTCTTTTGAAATTTTTAATGATTTTTGGACTGACACTAGAATAGGATATAATAGACACTAGGTAATTTTTTTAGAATTTTTGGAGGGGTTTTAATATTTTTTTGGCATTTTCTTAGCTAGACAGTACACAAAAAGTATGTTTTTGATTTTTAATAAATATGAAAATAAAATAAAATCAAAAACTAAAATGGTGTGTTAAAGTACACATGTCCAGGAGCTTAACCCTATTTTTGTGGAATTTTTGGGCTTGAAATGATCATTCAAATAAATACAACAAGCATCCAATTAATAAATAAGCCTGGCAGGGGTATTTATGCAATTTACAAAACATCCAGGAGCATACATGCAATTTTCCACAAAATATTGAACGGAATATTTAATTTCTAGCACCAAAATGTAATTACAAAACCCGCCTGGGTTCGTTAGCAATTTTACCACCAGGGCGCGTGACTCGCACGCGCCTGGCGAGGACTAGAACGCAATATCCAAGAACTCAGGGGGCTTCTACGCAAAATATCCAAAAATATAACATTTAACGTCACAGTTTTGGTACTAAAACAAAATACGCAAACAACCGAGGGTATCCTTGCAAAATGCCCACCCCCTCACGTGTACAGGTCACGTGAGGTGACGTGGCGAAGGACCTGGATGCAAATATTGAAAGTTTGGGGGTCTCTATGCAAATATTACAGAATATTTAAACTACACAACAAAGTTTTTGGACTGAATAGAAATTTCAAAAATAGCGGGGGTTGACTGCAAAATACCCTCGCCCGGGCGCTGACGAACGGTTGGATGAATCCCACTTATCCACGTGGCGGGTCCTGGCGCGCCGATGACGGTTCGCGAGCGGAGGGCTGAGATTAGATCTCAGCCCTTGATCTGACGGTGCTGGTGATCCGCCATCCAACGGCTGCTGCTGAAGGGGAAGAACGGCCAGAAGATCAACGGCGCGGGAGATGTCAGGAAGAACAGAAGATGAACTCGCCCGGGCGAGTTTGGATCAGGTGGCGTGGGCTCCTCCGGCCTCCTCCCGGGCTGTTGATGGGCTCTCCGTCTTCCTGCAGGTGTCCTCTGGTCGCCTGAAGCCTCGGAGGGTGGCGGTGGCCACCAGAGCTCGCAAGCGAAGGGAGAGGAGCTGGAGCTCCAAAACCACCTCCGGCGAGCTTTCAAAAGGGCTCCAGGATCTTGATAGGCGCTGCTACCTGCACAAAAAGGGGTGATATGATTGGGGGCAAGTTGCCCCGATCACGTGGCGCAAAACTTGGTGGTGTGCGGGGACGGTTGACAGAAAGAGTGACGGTGGCCGGAGGTGTCTCCGGCGACTGATCGATTTGGCGAATCGATGCACGAAAGGAACGAATGAACGGGGGAAATGAAGCGCGAAATGATGAGGAATGAAATGCAAACGAAATTATAGGCGATAAAGCTACCTCAAGCCCAGAATGGGCGAGGGAAGGGGATACCTCGACGGCGTCGCCGGAGGTTGGAACACACCCCAAACTTGGCTGGTCCACCGCCCTGACGAGCGCTCCACGGAGCTGTCACCTCCGGGAACTCCAAGCAAGGTCAAGGGGGAAAGTTTAGCTGGATTATGCGGTTCGAATTTTCAAAAAGGATTCAGAAGAGGTTTTAAGGGGTTGACTGTCACGGTGGGAAGAACGAGGTGCGGAGGTTGATTCAACGCTCGAAAACCCAAATAATCATCTGGGCGAGCATGAGGGGTGATAGCAGATCAAGGTTGCAGAAGGTGGAATCACCAGAAGATGAAAGATGCATCCTCGAAAAATCCGCAAAGGCGGACAAAAAACGAGGTAGCAGGAGCTACAGGGGGTAGGGCGTCCAGTTGACCGTGGTCAACTGTTGACCCCTCCTGGTTGGTCCACGTGGACCAACCAGGAAAAACCCTGGAAAAACCTCTTATTAATTCATTTTAAAATACTAAATGGCTGAATTAATTAAAGGTTATAAAATAAAAAATGCTTAAAATTTTATGTAGTATTTTATTCTGATTTTTATTTATTTTTATGAGATTTATTTTTACAAGTTGCCTTTTTAACCCTATATAGGTATAATACCTATGTAGTTTAGTATTTTATTTTTATTTTGTGTGTTTTAATTTCTTTAAGTTTGTTTATAATTTTATAAAATTATAAAATACTTTTATACACATAAATATATTTTTATTTATTTTGTTGATGTATTTTGTATATGTAATAAAATCTAAGAGTATTCTGTACAGGTGTAGATATAGGCAGTATACCTATGTAGTCTTTATACAAGTATTTTTATTTTTATTTTTTTTCTTTGCATTTTATTTTAATTTTAATGCACATATATATTATAAGTAATATTTACAAAATTATAAAAATATAAAAATATAAAAATAATGAATAAATAATAAATTGAATATTTTATTCAGTACACGTATACAATAGGGGTCCAAAACTCAACTTTCAAACCGTAGCTCCGCCAAATGCGAAACCACCGCCATTAAAGAGATTATTTTCTTCTATATACAATTAAAGGTGAGTACGCTGCATTTGGAGTTTTTATTTGTGAGATACGGGTCTGGGAAGTTGGGCTTTTGGATTTTTATTCAGACCACAACTTTTTATCTGTACATTATTTTTCTGTGAAATCAATTTTGTATTTTTCTTTATTAATTTATCTACAACTTTCATGTACAAAATTTCTTTATTTGATGTACAAAAAGTGGAACCAAAAATAGGTCCCAAAATGAATAAAGAATGAATAAAATGTATAGGTATTTTATCTGTGTTTTGGCCCTTATCTCCCCCTACTTTATTCCTTGTCGACCTATTCATCAAGATGCCTAGGTCTCGGGGGTTTTGGGTCATAAAATATTTGCAATATTTTATTCTTTTTCTTTTCTTTATTTATTCTATAATTTTGGCCTTAATTACAGTAATTTATACACTGTTTAGATGCACATGCATGAATGCTAAGATGATGATTTTAATGATATTTACAGGCATTTGCTAGGGTTTTTGGTGCCAAAATGATAGAATAAAGATGATGAAATGTGGATTCATTATCCCCCTATACTTTACCTTTGCTAGTCCCTAGCAAACACTTATGCAATAAGTGCAAAAAGAAACAGAAAGAAAAGAAAAAGAAGAACTTGGATTTAATTTGATGATCAAACTTGCCTTCGCAAAATCAAAGTTTGGAGCTTAAGTCGGCCCTTTGGAACTTTAGTGCGGGCGGAACCTTATTGGGAACCGAATTTGAAATCCAACAGTCCCTTAGAATCCCAAAACTCTGTCCAAGTCTCCTCAATAGCCAGGTCAGAAATACTTCAACTCATACGCAAACTCTTACGACTATGAAACTGACTTGTACAGTGTAAGTGATGGTGGCTCTCCCCAACTAGAATGACAAAGAAACTGACTTCTCCAGTACAACAACCCAATGATTCCCCAATCCAGCAACTCCATCCTCGAGGAGCGGGGTATTCCCTTCTAAGTTCAAGTGGCAACCAGCTCAAGAGGAGGGGGTGAAGAGAAGAATGGACGGTAGCCAGTGTAGCTACCTATCTCGGGATGCAAGACCAGTGTAGTCAAGTCATCCTGCTGCAGGCTCACATATTTGACTTTGGAACTCAAGCTTGCTTATTGACTTTGTACTTGCAGGCTTTTTATTTTTGTACATGCCTGAACACTTTTTTTTTTTGAAATACTATTCACAGCAGCATTTACATAAGGAGTTTTTCCTCTTGAGCCAGTAGACTATCCCTCTTTTGAAGCTTTATCGCAACCCACAGCCTCCTGTCTTTAGGATTCCTAATCACTGGACGGGTTGGGGTGCACTTCCCTCCCTAGAGGAGGACAAATGTTTCCACTTGTGTGCGTCTCATACCGGCAAATCCAATCCCCTCACCACTCCAACTGAGTTGAGCCATGTGAAAGGTGCAGGTGTCCAAGTTAGGTCATTATCAACAAGAGTCGTGCGTGTGTTCCGAAATACTCTACTCAGGCAGTCAAGAATCCATTGAACCAAGTCTCGTAATTCTCAAAGAATTAAGTCAACTAGACCTGAAGTACCTCAAACCTGGTTCCTATAAGGTTCCTGTTATTAGGTAAATTATAAGGTCCAATCAAGCTCCAATCTTCGGATTTTACTTAGACTCGTTCAACTATCAAACTCAATCCGAAAAATGCTCATGCTATGCAATGCAATGCAGAAAATATTTTTGTGATGCAATTTTCAAAGATTTTGAACTTTTTATGGATTTTTGAAAATATGGTGATGCATATGCAGATGCATTTTTTGTCTTTTTCAAAAAAAGATTTTTCAAATGTTTTTGGATTTTAATTTTGCAAATATTTTTGGGCTTTTTGAAAACAAAAAGATTTTGGCTGAAAAATAGGTTAAAATATGTACACGGGAGTGCTTCTTTATATACAAGAAGTGGATTTTAAGAATTTACAGGGTAAGTGGTCAATTTTATACATATATACATATATAGTGGATTTTGGTGTGATGTGTATATTGCTCAAACTTATTTGAAAACAATTTTACACACAATTTTTGAAAACTATAGTCCAAAATAATTTTTACAAACATTTTACACATATTTGAAAATCATTTTGCAAATGCTTTCAAAACAGTATATATAGGTTTTTTCAAATCATTTTTGCAACCATTTTTTAAACCATTTGCAAATCATTTTAAAAACATTTTATTTTCACACAAAGAAAAGAAGTTTTACAAAACACACATTTTTACAAAGGTTGAAAACATGTAACAAAATATTTTCAAAATAGTTTTCAATAGATGTTCACAAAGTTTTCAAACTATTTTTCAAACATTTTGCAAAAAAAATTTTCACCTGATTTATTAATCAGTAAATACCAAAAGAATTTGAGGAATAATGACATCTTTTTATTAAGAAATTTTAATGAATTTTAAAGAATTATTAGCCATATTATTAAGAAAATACGAAAGTACGAGTTATGGCTAAAGTATATACATAGTATATACGACCCCCCTATACTTAGCTTGAGCTATGTCCTCATAGATCGGAGAGAAAAGAGAAGACATAACTCGTACTAAGTATAGACAAGTCTAAAGAATATATGAATGAATCAATGAGAAGTTGACCGTCCCCCCTATACTTAGGATCAAATAATCCTAAGTATAGCAGACTGTACACAACGCAGGGAGGGTCAAGGGTGGGAATGAACAGATCGTACTCAGATTGTCTCCCCCTATACTTAGGGTAAGATATCCCTAAGTATAGACAAGAAGAGGAGACAATGGAGAGGATCGAAAAGAATAGAAAAACTCGGGGTGCACGCCCCCCTATACTTAGGACAAAGTACATCCTAAGTATGGAAAGCTGTCTACAAGGGCGACACCTTTTCGGTAGATGAAGAAGATAGAAAAGGAAAAGAAGAAAAGAAGAAAAGAAGAAAATAAATCAACAGACAACAGAGTGATATAAACAGATGGATCTGTACAGCGGAAGATAGAATTTGATCACCATGTATGAGATGTAGATGATGAGAGTCAAATGACACATCTCATACCAGCAGAATGGGAGCAACGTCAATGGTCGGCGGATCATGATCAAGATATAGTTTCAAGCGTTGACCATTGACGCGGAAGGTAGAGGAAGATGACGGTTCGGATATGTCGATGCTGCCATTGTCATGTACCTTCCTGACCACATACGGTCCTTTCCACTTGCTCTGCAATTTCCCTGGGGAATAATTTCAGCCTGGAATCAAACAACCAAACTCTCTGATCTGGCTCAAACTGTTTATGGCTGATATGCGAATCGTGCCATGTCTTCACTTTTTCCTTGTACTGTAGGCTGTTGGAAAAGGCTGTATCTCTCAGTTCTTCCAGGGCTGCCAATTCAGCTCTTCTCTGATCTCCTATACTCTCGGGATCTAGAAGCAGCTCAGTAACTGCCCAAAAAGATTTATGCTTGATCTCCACTGGCAAATGGCACGGCTTGCCATAGACGAGACGAAAGGGAGATGTCCCCAATGGATTCTTGAAAGATGTCCGATAAGCCCACAAGACCGAGTCCAAAAGCTGTGACCAATCCTTTCGGTCTGGGCGGACAACTTTCTGCAAGATAGTCTTTATCTCCCTATTCGATACTTCGGCAAGACCATTAGTCTGAGGGTGATAAGGAGTGGCAACCCGATGATCAATGCCGAACTCGTCTGCAAGGGCCCTGACTTTGTCATTGATGAAATGAGACCCCCCGTCTGAAATCAAGACTCTAGGTACTCCGAACCGTGAAATGATATTTTTCCTCAAAAATTTGCATACGGTTTTAGCATCTGCGGCTCGGGCGGGGATGGCCTCAACCCATCGGCTGGCATAATCTACAGCGAGCAAAATATGCTCGAATCCCTGACTCTTAGGAAATGGGCCCATGAAATCAATCCCCCATGCATCAAAAACCTCACAGAAGTGAATGGGTTGCATGGGCATCATGTCTCTCTGTCCGCAGGTTCCCATTTTCTGACAGTCAGTACATCTCTTCACGAACTCATCAGAATCCTTGAAGAGAGTAGGCCACCATAGGCCGGATTGAAGCACCTTCTGTGCTGTCCTTTTTCCAGAATGATGTCCTCCTGCCTCAAGCTTGTGGCAGTATGTGAGAACTCTATGCTGCTCTTCTTGAGGAATGCACCTCCTCCAGATACTATCCCCTCCTTCATGATAAAGGACGGGATCCTCCCAATGGTAAAACTTGGCCTTAGCTAGGAAGGTCTCAAGTTTCTGCATGGGCCAACCCTGAGGGACTGTCTTGGCAACAAGATAGTTTACAAAGTCAGCATACCACGGGAGTGAGGTGATGGCCAAGATCGCCTAATCTGGGAATGTCTCTGTGATAGGTGCGCTGGGCTCAGATTCCTCAAGATTCTCCAATCTGGAGAGATGATCCGCCACCACATTCTTTACTCCAGGTTTATCCTTAATTTCAATATCGAATTCCTGGAGTAGAAGGATCCATCTGGTGAGACGTGCTTTGGCATCCTTCTTAGCCATTAAGTACCGGATGGCGGTATGATCAGTGTAGATGGTCACTCTAGATCCGAGAATATATGATCGATACTTATCAAGAGCAAAGACTACAACCAGCATCTCTTTCTCAATCACAGTGTAATTCCGCTGCGCGGCATCCAAAGTCCGGCTGGCGTAGTGAATGGCAAAAGGTAAACCATCCCTCCTCTGTCCAAGCACAGCCCCAACGGCAAAATCTGAAGCATCCGTCATGATCTCGAATGGGAGAGACCAATCGGGTGGCTGAAGGACAGGAGCTGAGACAACCATGTTCTTGAGAGTCTCAAAAGATTCAAGACACTTATCATTAACAATAAACTCGGTGTCTTTGGTCAGCAAGTCAGTGAGCGGTCGGGCAATTCGACTGAAGTCCTGAATGAACCGTCGGTAGAAACCGACATGCCCCAGAAAAGACCGTAACTGACGTAAGTTGGACGGCGGATTGAGTTTTCTGATGATATCCACCTTAGCCGGATCGACCTCCATGCCCCTGTTGGAGACGATATGACCAAGGACCGTCCCCTGAGTCATCATGAAATGACTCTTCTCCCAGGATAAAACAAGGTTAACCTCAATGCAGCGCTTGAGCACACGGTCTAGACAGTCAAGACAAGCGTCGAACCCGTCGCCATAGACCGAGAAGTCATCCATGAAGACCTCTAAACAGTCACCTACCATGTCCGAGAAGATGGACAACATGCACCTTTGGAATGTCGCCGGAGCGTTACATAGACCAAAGGGCATCCGTCTGAAAGCATAAGTCCCAAACGGACATGTGAATGTCGTTTTCTCCTGGTCTTCGGGTGCAATGGCCACTTGATTGTATCCAGAGTACCCATCAAGGAAACAATAGTGACTCTTCCCGGCTAGCCGCTCGATAATCTGATCAATGAATGGTAGCGGGAAGTGATCCTTCTTGGTGGCCTCATTCAATCGTCTGTAGTCCACACAGACCCTCCAAGAAGTTGGTACTCTGGTAGCGATCTCCTCTCCAGACTCATTGACAACTGTAGTGATACCCGTCTTCTTAGGTACCACATGTAGCGGACTTACCCATTTGGAGTCGGAGATGGGATAGATAAAATCGGCACTCCACCACTTGGAAATTTCTTTCATGACTACGTCTCGAAGATTCGGGTTCAGCCGTCATTGGAACTCACGCGACGGCTTAGCGTTATCCTCAAGATAAATGTGGTGAGAGCAAAGATTTGGGCTCAGCCCCTGGAGATCAGTTATACTCCAACCGATTGCCTTGCGGTTTCTTTCAAGAACCTCCATCAGACGAGATTCTTGCTCTCCAGTCAAATCTGCTGAGATAATGACTGGGTGCATTTCTGGCTCTCCATCAAGGAATCTGTACTTCATCGACTGCGGTAGAGGTTTCCGTTCTGGACAACTGGGAGGTGGCAGATCTGGTTTCTGATATGTCTGTGTAAATGCTACCAGGTCTGCATGGGAGAACTCTCGCTCTGCATGAATTCCTGACGAAGGGCGGCCTGCTGAATCATCAATAAACTGCACTGGCTCGCAATCTGTCATGGCTGCTAGCTCAGAAGGAATCAGACAAGGCAAATAATCATCAAAGTCATCCCAGTCAATGTCTGAATCCGAGGGATCAGAAGAAGATGAGCAAGAATGGAACTCATCTGCACCACTCATCACAACACTGTCAGCCTCAGAGATATCTTCATCCAGGGATGTGCTCTCCCGGCTCTCGACTGCCATGAGCTTGAGATATAGTGAATCTGTAGGCAAGGCGAGGGTCGGTGCTACAGGATCTTTCCAGTTGGATTCATCATCAGTCATCTCAAAATCACAGACCTGGTGGATGTCTAGCTCCTCCTCTGTCATCTGCGCTGCTTCACTGGATTGCTCGGAGCACTCTACCTCTCTGGCTCTGATTTCTTTGATCGTCTCTATTTGTATGGTTTTGCCCTCTACGCGAAAGCATACCTTCCCACTATCATGGTCGGTCACCGCCTTGGCTGTGGCCAAGAATGGACGTCCGAGAATGATGGGGGCATCAGTTACCGACTCAGGGATCTCCATGTCCAACACAACGAAGTCCACGGGGAATTTCAGGCCCTGAATGGTAACGACCACGTCTTTCAATAACCCCTTCGGCCTCTTAATCGACCTATCAGCAAACTGAAGGACGGTTCTGCTTCGAAGAAGAGGGCCAAACTCGAATTGCTTGAGTAAGGCTGCCGGAAGGAGGTTAATTGAAGAGCCGCTGTCTAATAGAGTACGATCAAACTGCTGCTCCTGAATCTCGCATCTGACATAGGGAGCTCCTGCGTCTGGTCGCTTGGCTGGCAGCTTGTTATGGATGATGCAACATGTGTCATGAGTGAGCATATGGATTTGATCTCTGTGCCTCTTCTTCCTTCGAACAGTAGTTGTCTCTTTCAAGTTCTTTTTGAAGAAGGGGATATGCTCAAATGCTTCCCGTAGAGTCAGCTAAATGTGAAATCTGTCAGTCATTTGGTCGCCGAACTCTACCTGCTGATTCTTTTTTGGATTTTCTTTTTTGTTCCCCTTCGCCCGGCAGAGTGCTTCGGGAAAGGGGATGGTAGGGACCTCCTCAGATGGAGGACTAGGAATCGGTCCCTGTGCCTGTGAAGACGGAGAATCCATACAATAATCATCATTCACCACATATGGATCCGCAATTTGAACAGAAACCTTTCCTTTATTCATATTTTTGTTTTTGTTTTTGTTCCCACAGTCTCTAGGTAAAAAATGTGGTAACATCACAGTTGATGGCTCGACAAAAGTAGATGTGGTGGCTTCAGCACCACCACTAGCACCTGTCTTTGCGGCATCAGCACCGCGCTCTGGTTCAGCATCCAAAATGGTGGCATCAGCACCACCGTCTGCATCTGGTATCACGACGGCATCAGTACCGTCGTCCTGGACTCCATCATTGGTGGCATCAGCACCACCGTCTTCAACATCATCATTAGCGGCATCAGCACCGCTAGTCTGCTCCTCTGGCGCTCCTGGTTCAGCATCTGGTCGTCGCTCAGAAGAGGCGCCGCCGGCTGGCATCCTACCGCTCCTAGTAGTCACAAAATTAGCATCATTCAAAGAATAAGACATATCATTCAAATTGTCACTAGGAGAGATATCCTCTGTGAACTCTACCTGCTCAGATTTTCTTTTTAGGTTATTAGGATTAGGTTCGATCTGAGCGGGTATGGCGGCTTTGCCTTTGATGATATCTCGCATCTCCTGCCAGAATTCATCCATTTCTTGCCTGAAAGATGCTCGCTGTTCAGATAGCAAGCGGGCAAGATCATCGAGGGCTGGGTTCTCATAGGCTGGACCCTGAGAACCGGATGTCTGTCCCTGCTGGAAATGGGGCTGCTGCTGCTGGTGTTGCTGCTGATACTGGGGGGAAGGCTGGTGATGAGACTGCTGAGGCGGCTGGCGCTGCCTCCACTGTTGTCCCTGATAGGTGGGACGAGGACCACTGTGATATTGCTGCCGCTGGGCATACTGGGGCTGCTGGTTATGCTGTTGTGTCGGCTGGCTGTTCTGCTGTCCTTGGGCAGGAGGATGCTGCTGGGATGAGGATCCACCATTGCCCCAACGGAATCCGGGGTGATCCCTACGAATTGCGGGCTGAGGGTATCGGTCATACCAAATCCCATTGACTTCCATCAATGGCTCCTGCTCAAAGGAAGGTGGAGGAAGAACTGCCAGTGGCTGCTCCGGCTGATAGACCACCATCTGAGTCTTCTGAGATGGCGGTTGCTCTGAATGGTATTGCAGCAATGGAACCGGCTCCGCCTGGATATGGTTCACCTGGCGGTATGAGGTAGAGGCCTGGTTGGGATTGCTGCTGCTGGAAGCAACCTGTGACCTGGGAGGCTGTTGGGAATGGGCTTGTGCCTCCTGAATACATAGAATTTGAGTCTTCAGGTCACTCATGGTTTTGGTGAGAAGGTCCATCTGGGCTAGACCTTGGTTCTGCTTCTTTTCAAGGATCTCCATGCGGTCCAATTTTTCACTAATAATGCCCATGTCGGCTGCTGCTGATTCGGCTTGGGCTGCGGCTACTGACGTTGTGCTGGGACCAGCATCGATGCGGGCGATCCTCTGAAATGATCCCGCTCCTTGCGGGGGCTTCTGCTGTGTATAGACTCGGGCCTGGGTCATCACTGTGGAGTTTTCTGCCATGCCTTCATAGATGGCCCAGACGTCGTCTTCTCCCTTGGAGAAATAGGACCCACCGCAAGAGGCGTTCACTAGCCCCTGCAGCTCCGGTGTCAGCCCACAGAAGAAACTCTGCACCAGGTTGGGCTTGGAGATATCGTGATGTGGACACCGGTCTATGAGCTCTCTGAATCGATCCCAGGCTTCATGGAATTGTTCATTTGGGATCATGACGAAATTGCTAATCATAGCTCTAGCTGCATTGGTCCGGCCAAGAGGATAGTATTTCTTCAAATATGCGGTCCGGAGATCTGCCCAAGTATCGACGAATCGCCCTAGATGCTTGAGCCAGTAGGCGGCACGATCAACCAATGAGAATGGGAAGGCGATCATCTTAATGGTGTCCTCGGTCATCAACCGATCATGGATAGTACTGCATATCATTTCAAATTCTTGGAGGTGGAGGTGCGGCTCTTCGGTCGGCAACCCATGGAATTTGGGAAGAAGCTGGATCGTATGGGGCCGAAGCTCGAAATCTCCGTGGATTGGCGGGAGTCTGATCCACCGGTGAGTGAGGGATGCTGCTGGGTTGTGCAGTTCCCTCATGATGGTCTGTGGCGGTCGCTCAGCGTCTGGATCGCCTCCTCCTGCATCGGGTCCTCCTCCTCCACCTCCGCCACCGCCCCCAGGTCGGTTCTCTCTCAGCTGTGCTATCTCTCTCATCAGATCACCCATGAATGTTCCCTGATCACGGATCTGTCTCTGCATATTTTCTAGGGACGCTAGCAAGGAATTGTTGATGGCCACCTGATCGATTATGAATGGAGGGTGATCGTGGTCATCTGGGTGCTCGCCTCTGTCTGCCATTGCTGGATTTTCTGAAAAAGCAAAAGAGGCCATCTCAGGTGCTGTTGAATGAGCCGAACTCTGTGATGCACTGAATTCTGACACAATTGGACTGAGAGAAGGAGAATGGGAAGGGTGGTCGAGGGGGAACAGGGTGGATGTGAACTCGGGCTCGGAGAGCGGACTCTCCGAGGCATTCCTAGATGAGTAAGGAGGAGTGCTAGATAGCGGTGCCGACAAAGTCGGCCTAAGAGATCTCCGTCCCATCATCTTGATTATTCGAGAAGATTGGGGATAATGCAAGAGAAGAAGATGATATGCAACAAAATTGTGCACAATTGTGCGGTGTTTTTTTGATCTTGACCTAAATAAATCTAGCAATCAAACGCAAAGCAAGGGTGAATTCACCAACTCAACTCGTGAAGCCGTGAAGGTTCGGCTTTTATCTTGTCAATTTTAGCTTGTTTCAGGTATTTATCTTTTCACGAGTCCTTAGAACGCTAAGCCTATAGGAGCGAGAGTACTGCCAGGAAAGTGTCCTCGTACTTGTCCTCCTCCTGTGTAACCTGTAACTTGCGCTCTTTAAGATCCTTGTAACCCTTCCTGGATCCCTACTCAGCCAAAGAAATAGAGGGAGGAAGCCGATAGGCGAAACCGATACTTCGGACCTCGCTCGCAACGGAATCACCAGTGAGCGTGCAAGATCCTACTCGGACGCAGCCGGTGAGACAAACACACCCGTGAAGGCGTGGCCTAGGCTCGGTACTTCGGACAAGGTTGGTGCTCACACAATAGTGAGTCACCAATGGCGACCAAGTCCTACTCGACTACGTACGATAGTAGCGCCAATACTTCGGAAATCCAGGCGATACACAAGGCAGCCACAAGTTGGGTTTTGGGCTCTAATCCTTACGAAGCGCTCACCTCACTTGGAAGGAGACCTTCCCATGCAACCTGAATACAAGTGAGGGTATTACTCACCCCAAGCAATGAATCCAATTACCAATTTTATTTTGGTCAAGTTTTCTTTAGCAGTCCCTTTTTTAATTTTTTTGGTGTTATCGCTTCTTTTGAGTAAATTCAAACAAGCGCCTAACGGTTTTTGTATTTTTCCTTTATCCTACTTTGTTCCAAAAACAGAGGGAGAATAGAGTCGGAAAAAGCCGTGCAAGTCGACACCAAGGTGGAAATCTCACCTTTGTGCCTAGATGATGCGTGCAAAGTAAGAGGACTTACAGTGAATCCCAGCTCTCTCCATGCGGGATGCAAAGCAGAATTTTTAAACCTAAGATATATGGCGATATGCAAGCGGAAATCGTCCTAGAACAGGCAACTGCTAGCGTAAAGAACCACAAGCTAACTATTAACTCCCAATCCGAGTGTCCGGTCTAGGCTCACCCCTCCTCTGCTCAACACATTTGAGTTAGGAGAAAGCGCTTGTTCGGGTGTGAGCTCGCGGCGCGTGGATCGGAAGCTACTAGCTAACTGTTTAATTAGTCTAAGTCCAAATACGAATCTATAGGAGCATGCAAAGATAATTAGGTGTTTGGACCTATTCTAATCGAATCAAGCAGGACCTAGAATTAAGAGCTCAATCCACAAAAGAAAGTGAAAAATGAAAACAAAACCGGAAAATGACGGCAATGAAAACTCGTCAAAAACTGCGGTGAGCCCCCGGGTGAACAAACACCCGGAAATTAGGCCCGATAGTCTAAGTGTCCAAGTCCAAGTGTACCTGTATTATTACAAATTAATAGGTCTCTCTCTCACAAAAATAAATGTAAGCTAATCTAATCACTCTCCCTCACTCCTCCTGCTCTCTCCTGCCGGCGTGACCTAAGAAGGCCGGCTCCGCTTCCCAAGGATGCTCCGAATCACCTAAGCAATCCGCCTTGCTCCGCGGTCCCTCGCAAGAAGACAAGAAAAGAGACGGTCAGATAGCTCAACAAGATGTATCAAAAAATGTAAGAGATGGAAAATAATGCTATGGTAAACAATCACTCAATCAAACAAAATGTGAACTATTCGCTGTTGCTCCCCGGCAACGGCGCCATTTGATAATCTCGAAAATCGATCGGTCTTATGTTCCACACAAAGCGGGAACACAGTCGAAGTGTCGACCAATCAACTTCTGAGATTAATCAACAATTAACCCACACTAAAGATCAACAAATTAGAACTAATGTGGAGTTAAAATTTATTTTTAACTCTGCACAAATGGTGTATAGGGACAAGTATGCAGAGAGTTCGAACACAGGGAGCAAACAAGGTAGTTCAAGCAAATGTGCTCAAGTGTGTGTGTGTGATGTGTCTACACTAAGCAATCAAGCAAAGGGAATTTTTGTGGGTTTTTAGTTTTTAATTTTTTTTAATTTTTTTTATTTAATTTTTAATTTTGTATTTTGGTTTTTAATTTTCTGATTTTTATAATTTTATATTTTATATATTTTTTTCTTTTTCTTTTTCAATATTGGAAAGTAAAGACAATCTAATAAAAGACAAGCTAAAATATTTATAAAAATGTGCAAAAATAACCTAAAATTCAGAAATAAATTGTTTTTAATATTTTTGGGATTTTTTTACTGTTTTTGTGATTTTTGGGGATTTTTCAAGGTGTTTTTGGTATTTTTAAATGCTGAAATAAGGCAAAACAGTGGAAAGGGTGCTGGCTGTGAGTAAAATGGGATTTAAAAATAGCAACCAGTAGCTAAAAATTTTCACACTATTTTTCAAATAGAAAGGACAAAATAAGGAACAAACAGGAACTGAGTTTTTGATTTTTGGAGTTTTCTACTATTTTATATATTTTTTTTGAAGTTTTTGAGTGTTTTTAAATTTTTAGTGTTTTTCTTTCGAAATTTTTAATGATTTTTGGACTGACACTAGAATAGGATATAATAGACACTAGGTAATTTTTTTAGAATTTTTGGAGGGGTTTTAATATTTTTTTGGCATTTTATAAGCTAGACAGTACACAAAAAGTATGTTTTTGATTTTTAATAAATATGAAAATAAAATAAAATCAAAAACTAAAATGGTGGCGTTAAAGTACACATGTCCAGGATCTTAACCCTATTTTTGTGTAATTTTTGGCTTGAAATGATCATTCAAATAAATACAACAAGCATCCAATTAATAAATAAGCCTGGTAGGGGTATTTATGCAATTTACAAAACATCCAGGAGCATACATGCAATTTTCCACAAAATATTGAACGGAATATTTAATTTCTAGCACCAAAATGTAATTACAAAACCCGCCTGGGTTCGTTAGCAATTTTACCACTAGGGCGCGTGACTCGCACGCGCTTGGCGAGGACTAGAACGCAATATCCAAGAACTCAGGGGGCTTCTATGCAAAATATCCAAAAATATAACACTTAACATCACAGTTTTGGTACTAAAACAAAATACGCAAACAACCGAGGGTATCCTTGCAAAATGCCCACCCCCTCACGTGTACAGGTCACGTGAGGTGATGTGGCGAAGGACCTGGATGCAAATATTGAAAGCTTGGGGGTCTCTAGGCAAATATTACAGAATATTTAAACTACATAACAAAGTTTTTGGACTGAATAGAAATTTCAAAAATAGCGGGGGTTGACTGCAAAATACCCTCGCCCGGGCGCTGACGAACGGTGGGATGAATCCCACTTATCCACGTGGCGGGTCCTGGCGCGCCGATGCCGGTTCGCGGGCGGAGGGCTGAGATTAGATCTCAGCCCTTGATCTGAGGGTGCTGGTGATCCGCCATCCAACGGCTGCTGTTGAAGGGGAAGAACGACCAGAAGATCAACGGCGCGCGAGATGGCAGGAAGAACAGAAGATGAACTCGCCCGGGGCGAGTTTGGATCAGGTGGCGTGGGCTCCTCCGGCCTCCTCCCGGGCTGTTGATGGGCTCTCCGTCTTCCTGCAGGTGTCCTCTGGTCGCCTGAAGCCTCGGAGGGTGGCGGTGGCCACCAGAGCTCGCAAGCGAAGGGAGAGGAGCTGGAGCTCCAAAACCACCTCCGGCGAGCTTTCAAAAGGGCTCCAGAATCTTGATAGGCGCTGCTACCTGCACAAAAAGGGGTGATATGATCGGGGGCAAGTTGCCCCGATCACGTGGCGCAAAAGTTGGTGGTGTGCGGGGACGGTTGACAGAAAGAGTGACGGTGGCCGGAGGTGTCTCCGGCGACTGATCGATTTGGCGAATCGATGCACGAAAGGAACAGATGAACGGGGGAAATGAAGCGCGAAATGATGAGGAATGAAATGCAAACGAAATTATAGGCGATAAAGCTACCTCAAGCCCAGAATGGGCGAGGGAAGGGGATACCTCGACGGCGTCGCCGGAGGTTGGAACACGCCCCAAACTTGGCTGGTCCACCGCCCTGACGAGCGCTCCACGGAGCTGTCACCTCCGGGAACTCCAAGCAAGGTCAAGGGGGAAAGTTTGGCTGGATTATGCGGTTCGAATTTTCAAAAAGGATTCAGAAGAGGTTTTAAGGGGCTGACGGTCACGGTGGGAAGAACGAGGTGCGGAGGTTGATTCAACGCTCGAAAACCCAAATAATCATCTGGGCGAGCATGAGGAGTGATAGCAGATCAAGGTTGCAGAAGGTGGAATCACCAGAAGATGAAAGATGCATCCTCGAAAAATCCGCAAAGGCGGACAAAAAATGAGGTAGCAGGAGCTACAGGGGGTAGGGCGTCCAGTTGACCGTGGTCAACTGTTGACCCCTCCTGGTTGGTCCACGTGGACCAACCAGGAAAAACCCTGGAAAAACCTCTTATTAATTCATTTTAAAATACTAAATGGCCGAATTAATTAAAGGTTATAAAATAAAAAATGCTTAAAATTTTATGTAGTATTTTATTCTGATTTTTATTTATTTTTATGAGATTTATTTTTACAAGTTGCCTTTTTAACCCTATATAGGTATAATACCTATGTAGTTTAGTATTTTATTTTTATTTTGTGTGTTTTAATTTCTTTAATTTTGTTTATAATTTTATAAAATTATAAAATACTTTTATACACATAAATATATTTTTATTTTATTTTGTTGATGCATTTTGTATATGTAATAAAATCTAAGAGTATTCTGTACAGTTGTAGATATAGGCAGTATACCTATGTAGTCTTTATACAAGTATTTTTATTTTTATTTTTTTTTCTTTGCATTTTATTTTAATTTTAATGCACATATATATTATAAGTAATATTTACAAAATTATAAAAATATAAAAATATAAAAATAATGAATAAATAATAAATTGAATATTTTATTCAGTACACGTATACAATAGGGGTCCAAAACTCAACTTTCAAACCGTAGCTCCGCCAAATGCGAAACCACCGCCATTAAAGAGATTATTTTCTTCTATATACAATTAAAGGTGAGTACACTGCATTTGGAGTTTTTATTTGTGAGATACGGGTCTGGGAAGTTGGGCTTTTGGATTTTTATTCAGACCATAACTTTTTATCTGTACATTATTTTTCTGTGAAATCAATTTTGTATTTTTCTTTATTAATTTATCTACAACTTTCATGTACAAAATTTCTTTATTTGATGTACAAAAAGTGGAACCAAAAATAGGTCCCAAAATGAATAAAGAATGAATAAAATGTATAGGTATTTTATCTGTGTTTTGGCCCTTATCTCCCCCTACTTTATTCCTTGTTGACCTATTCATCAAGATGCCTAGGTCTCGGGGGTTTTGGGTCATAAAATATTTGCAATATTTTATTCTTTTTCTTTTCTTTATTTATTCTATAATTTTGGCCTTAATTACAGTAATTTATACACTGTTTAGATGCACATGCATGAATGCTAAGATGATGATTTTAATGCTATTTACAGGCATTTGCTAGGGTTTTTGGTGCCAAAATGATAGAATAAAGATGATGAAATGTGGATTCATCACTCCTTCAAGAAGAGCTACGTATAGAGTGCTTGTTCAAGATAAGCCACGGTCTGAAAGAATCATGCGTGTGTTGTTAAATGTTCTACTTAGACTAATCAAGATGACATGTGAACATAGTCTTATGTACTCAAATAATTAAGTCGCTAGTACCTGAAAAGTCTTAACTCCAGTTCTTATAAGGTTCCTCTGAAATTAAGTGGATTAAGGCCCTACTAAGCTCCATTCTTCAATTTTATCCAGACTTAGTTTAAATGTCAATACTATCCTGAAGAATGCACATGCAGATGCAAGAAATATGCACAATGCAAAAAGAAAGCATTTTTTTTGAAATAATTTTCTAATTTTGAACTTTTTTTGGGTTTTTGGAAAAGAAAGGAAAAATGATTCACATGCGAAAAGAGTTTATTTTTATTGCAATTTTTTTATAGATTTTTGGTTTGTAGTTTTTTTTTCAAAAAGGAAAAAGGCATAGTAAAATATATTCAAGTATATATAAGGTTTTTTTGTTTTTTTTTGTTTTTTTATTTTTGTGTGCTTTTTGTTTTTGTTTTTTTTATTTTTCTGTTGTTTTGTTTTGTTGTTTTGTGTAGTTTTTTTTGAAGGTGTTCAAAGTCTATATACACACGTGGATTTTATGAATATACATATCCCTAAAAGTAATCTTATTTAAAAGTACAAGTTATGTCTAAAGTATATATACAATGCATACGACAGCCCCCTATACTTAGCTCGAACTATGTCCTCATAGTGATTAGAGAGCGGCAAAGGAAGACATAACTCATGCTAAGTATAGAAAAGTGAAAAGACTCCTATGCTACAACGACTCAAAGTGAAAATGAAAAGAATAGAAGTCGGTGATCCCCCTATACCTAAGATCAAGTAATCCTAAGTATAGAAGACTGCACAAAAGGGAAAATCGATGAATAGAATGTACGGAATCAAGAATAAAAATAAAAATAAACGATATGAACAACATCACCTCCATACACTTTGGGTAGAGTATCCCTAAGTATATGCAACAACAAGAGTGATGAACAAGAAAAATATGCAAACCACAAATCATTAACTCCCCCTATACTTAGGACAAAGCACATCCTAAGTATAATATATATATATATATATACACAGAAAAGGGGTGAATGATAAAAGGGAAGAATAAAGAATGAAATGAAAGGATATACAAAAGGAGTGGATGTACAAAGGTCAAGAAGGTCGAAAGAGAACCTTCTTGCGGGACTGCTGAGGAATGGATCTAACAAGGTGTAGGTCAATATTGCGGTTATAATTAGACATAAACTGATCAGGATCAACCAAAAATTTATCCTCAACAGTCTCAGAGTGTGCATGCACGAATCGATTAGTGGAAGTAGTGTGGTCATGTCCTGTCTGGGAAGTCTTGCATATATCAAAGTAAAAAGGCTCGAAATCATTAACAGAAAAAGTCATATCAATTCTAGCCTGGCAAGCCTCTACTATATCATCACCTTTATCAAAAGGCCCGAATTCCTTTATAAAAGCTATAAATCAAATTTGGTTTTATCGGTCTCATCTAAATCAGGGTGACTAGGAATGGACTCATCGATGAAAGTAGTTAAATCATGTCCGTCTTGTATAGTTTCAAATTCTGCCTTCCGCTCTAGGGTGCCTATTGTGTAAATCACGCAGATGTCATCAATGCATCTCCATATACCAGAAGGTGAAACTCCAAAGTCTATACTTTCCGTGTCTTCCTCGTTGAAGAGGAATTCTTGGGTCTCAGTATCATCCATCATACAACAAGAATCTCTGATATTATCATCAAGGTCAAGGTCTTTGGGTTTATCTAACATGGGCATACTCTCATAGGATGCAGGTCTCTAGTCAGTAATGGTTGTAAACACATCGCTCCCTACATCATAACGGAAGCGAATCTCTCCTGATCTATAATCAATAACAACTCTTGAATGGGCGAGAAAAGGATGTCCCAGGATGATTAGAGGGTGCTCCATAGGGATGGAGGTCTCCATGGGCAATACAACCAAATCTGAAGTGAAGTTCATGACCTGAAGAAGAATGATAGTGTTTTATAGAATACCCTTCGGCATCTTGATAGATCCATCAGCAAATTAAACTATCATCCTGGTTTTCGTGAGAGTCCTAAGATAAGGAGACTGTACCATAGAGAAGGTTATTATATTGATTGACAACCACCATCAAGGAGAGTGCTATCATAAGAATAGTCGGATATGGAGCAACTCACAAGAGGTGTGGCAGTGTTCCCTTTCTTAAAATGTGGATGGTGGGAGATGGCGTAGGCAGTGGCCATGGTCAAGATGTGACGATCAGATCTGCTCGTCCACTTTCTCTTATTGTGTTGAGGAGAAGATAAATGGGTCATGGCCTGATGAAGTGGGGCTTTAATGATGTCATGAATGGTGGCCATCACATCGGGTTCAGTCGACATTTTTTTAATTTTTGGACCTCCTCCATACAAGGGAGGAGATCAGAATCAACATATACACGAGGATTGCCAAGAGCAGTCTATACAGTGGCATCCTCGGGGTCAAAGATGGGACATGTGGTGAATGACTGGATGGGAAAATAGTTTGGCATGGGTTCTCTCTCCTCGCAAAATGAATCAAAAATATGTCTCCCAAAGTCTTTTTGGATTTATAAAATTTTCTCATTTTTTTGTATTTTGAGTGATTGTAAGCTCTCATGATTATCCTCAAGTAAATCCATATCCTCAAACATTGGAGCAGCGTTCTGGCTCTTATTTATGTTAAATAGATTAAGATTACTAATCCTTAAATTCTTATGCTCCATCATCTGGTTCAAGGTCTCAAGTGTGGAAATCATGAAAGGTGACTCCAAAATCCCAGGATCGGGTGAGTGGAATGAGGGTGAGTGAGAATCAGAGTCCAACTCCTGAAATAATGGATTAGGGGGTATGCACAAAAATCAAAAGGAAAGTCCTCCTAGAAAGAGGAAGGTGGATCAGCTGGAGAGTGCGAAAGATCCGCGAAGATCGGATTAAAATAACTCCAGTCGGCCATCTCCAAAACAAAAGACTGGATCGGGAGAGCACGAGTTTCAAGTCAAAAGATGTGGAGAAAAAGTTGCAAATGTGCAAAAGAATCTAGAATGCATACAAGCAATCAAACACAAAACAAACACAATATAAACCCCTAGTTCACGAACTCAACACAATGTGAAGACCGTAAATGTTCGGTCTATTATCTTGTCAATTTTTAGAGTTTTGCGAGAATACAATCTAAAAAAGTAGTTAAAGCAAACTGTTAGGAACCCAATGCTCGCAGGAGGATGTCCCAATCTCACAACTAGTTTTTCCCAGCCAGTATGGGTGCGAACCATTTACTGGCTACTCGATCTGCCCATTCTGCTAAGGAATTCCTTGACCGATTACCGGCTACCCGGTAAAGTCTTTACTGGAGAGAAACCAATCACAAGACAATAGTCCGAAGAGAGATCAGCCGTAGTCTGGAGAGTCTTTACTGGCTACTCTCTCGCTGCAGATAAATCAAATAAGGTGGGGGTTACTCTCCCCAAAATAATTATTTTTCCTTACGTTTATTTTAAGATCGAGTTTTCTTTTGCAGTCCCAAATTTTAGGCAGTTATCACTTGATTTGAATATTTTTAATGAATCACCTATCGAGTGTCTAATTTCCTCTTTAACTTATGTGAGCGAAAAAAAGGAAGGAGATCAGAAATGCCAATGCGCGATTAAAGACAATGATGCATGCAGGGGTTAGAGATGCGTACCTTGTCGCTAGCACTCTACATGCAAGGTAATTCGTGCAGAGTTTAAATGCACAAAAGTAAACTAACCTTTATGCAAATGCAAGTGAACCGTCCAAATTAATACCTTGTATTAACAAGCAAGAACATGTTAATTTGACTAAGTCCAATTACGCTCTATTCTATAGGTACATAAATTCTTGTTTAGGGTGTTTGGACCTAATTAATTACTTGGTTCAAGCAAATTAATTAAAGCAATCAATAGGTAGCTTACGAAATATGCGTGAAATAAAGAAAAATAAGGCGATGAAAACAAAGCCGGCGAGGTCCCCCAAGTGCACCGACATTTGACAAAACAGACCCCGCAACAAATGAATGCCCGTTTACAAGGGTTCAAATGCTAGAAATAAATAAAACAGGGTCTTTGTTTTTTCGGTCTCCTCAATTCTTTTTCTCCTCCTTTCACGCTATCCTGCAGCTCGGTGAAGAATCAAGCTGCCTCCGCTTCGCTTGGATGCTTCGGCTCTCTTAGGTTCGCCTGTTTGCGTCGTGGGCCCTCGCAAGGAAAAGAAAAGAGAGAATGTGTAAGAAACACAATTATCAAATATGAGTAGGAAAAAATGAAATAAAAACAATGAATATGAACAATGGAATAAATGGGGAAAAATATAAACAAATATGTACAACCAAGAATAACAGGTCAAAAGAGAAACCTAACTACCCTCGCCGTGCCTCCCCGCCAACGATGCCATTTTGTTGGTTCGGTATCTTCGGATTTTGAATTATTGATGTGAAAATAAATTGCACAGTAGTTGTTGCTACCCAAATATCCTGCAACAAACAAACAAATTCTTTTTCTTCTCAAGCTACAAAATTAATTACAAGAGAATAATGAAGCGAGAGAAATTTTTGCTACTTATTTAGCTGTATAGCAACAAGTTCGAACTCAGGGAGGCTACACTTCCCGAGGGTTATTAAAATAATCAAAAATCAATTAAAAGAAAAAGGGAATCTCAAATGCAAACTATCTTGATTTTTTTGTGATTTTTTTATTTTTTTAATTTTAATTTCTAATTTTTTATTTTCTGATTTTCAAAATTTTAATTATTTTTATTTTTGATTTTTTTATTTTAAAAAATATAGAATAATATGCACAAGGGATGATATACGCACATCGCATACTTTTTATATTTTTCAAAATAGTCAGAAATGTCCATAAAATTATAAAGAAAGTATTTTTTGTTTTTAAAGGCATTGAAATGTTTTTGGGAATTTTTGTAGAATTTTCAGATGTTTTATATTATTCCAACATGGAGTAATTTGCAACATAAAAATATTTTAAGTGCTTAAAACTCATGAAGACTATTTTTATCCTAAATAATAGACAAATATCTACAAATAGGAAGTGAAATCAAGATTTTTGGATTTTTGTAGCTTTTTCTATGATTTTTCTAAGATTTTAGATATTTTTCAAATTTTTTGGATTTTGAAAAGAATTAATGCACAAAAATTGGAAGAAATTAAAACATAATAAAATAAAAATTAATCTATTTTATTGGGGATTTTTAGAGCAATATTCAAATTTTATGAATTTTTGAATTTCAGGAAGAGAAAATGACACTGTTTTTAATTTTTTCATAATATTAAATCGAAATAAAATGCAATGAAATTTATATACAATTACAAGACACACAGGAGGAGACCGCACAAATTTTTATAGAATTTTCAGAGCAATAAAACATTTATTTCAATGAAAAGAAATCTAAAATAACTATTTGGAACTCTAGTGAGTCTCTTTGCCCAGTATGAACGTGTGTCGCACAAGACTTGAACTCTGGTGGGTCTCTTGGCATATTGGAATTGATGGGTGCTGAATTGCAATTTTTCCATTTTTTTAATCCTATTCCAGTTAGGGCTCTGTTCGTGATCCACCCACAACATAGAAGGGGTCTGTCGCCACTTCTTCCCTCACGCCCAAGCACAGGGACGGTTCTCAGGCGGAGTTCGGCGGGCTTGGCGATCCTTGCGCAGGCAGAGAGCTCGGTAGCTATAGGTACGCGCGGTCGTGGAGCATTGGTGATGGAATAGGGAGCTCTAGGCGGATTAGGTAGATGATGCGCAAATGTTGAGGGAGACGCAAGGCGGTGGCCCCGCAGGCGGATGCGGAGGTCTATGGCGGTCCAGGAGGTGGCGTTGGTAGTAGCTCCGACAAGCGGCCGACAGAGGTTGATGTGGAAAGGCAGCAGCACTCGTGGAGGTGCAGGAGCTTGGTGGGCAGGACGGCGGACGTCGGCTCCACGAAGGGCGGCTGGTCGGTGGTGTTCACTAGTGGCGATCTGGGCATGCTAGGCTAGTGGCGCACGTTCTCACAGGCGACGAAGTTAGAGCTGTGCGGCGACCGCGTGTCAGCGGTGGGCTGCCAGTGGTGGAAGGTGCGGAGGACTCCAACAGTGGAAGCATCTGGGTGATGGCGAGCCGCAACAGAGCGACGAAATGGCGATGGAAGGGCGACAAGCGTCATTGGGGCATGAGCGGCGACGCCTATTGTGTTTTTTATTTTTTTTATTTTTTTAAATAGAAACCAAAAAAATTTATTTATTTTTATTTATTTGGTTTTTTATTTGATCCTGCAAAACAAATATTGGAAAGAAAAGCTATATTTTTTTATCGCACGCATGCTGGCTCGGGAAAATAAAATAAAATTGAGATATATGAGCTGGTGCAGTTCCGAGAAAAATGGCGGATGGAATCGAGTCTCCGACCATCGTGCGTGGTCAGATGTGGGAGATCGTAGAGGTAGAACATGAAGCGACAAAATCAAGAAAATGAGATGGAAATATCAGATCAGATTCAGATCAAATCGTGGTTTGTGACTCTAAGATCAAGATAAAAAATGATAATGAAATAAAAATGCGAAAAATAATCTATGATTAACCTAGGTTAAGAATAAGAGGAAAAAATGGATCTCACCTTAGGAGCGGAAAAGACTGTGGTCACCTTGACGAGGCCGACTCGTTGTCACCGGAAGGCTCAAGTGCTAGGCACTTCTCTGCAATAAGAAGACTTTCGGAGAATAGGCTCCTCTCACCAAAGATTGATCCAGTTGAAATGAGGGAGAGGGTGCCATATTAATAGATACAGAATGGAGTTTGAATTTTTGAATGAAGATAAGAGATAAGAGGAAAAAATTTGAAATAAGATGAAGTTAAAATTATTTACAAAATTTATTTTTTTTGTATTTTCGTCACTTAATTAATTTGAATAATAAATGTTAATTTTTTTATTTTTTATGGTGGTTATTTAGGAATAGAAACTATATACATATACTATATACATATGGTACATTATATACGTAGTTTAATAAAGAAATTAGTTTTTTTAAAAAAATTGTATGTTTTATTTTAAATAATTAGTAAAAAAATTACAAATATTTACAAATACAATATGTACAAATACATGGTAAAATTGCACAAACAATCCTAGAAAAACCGTCTTTTCAACTGTAACTGCAAAAATTATGAAATCACAACCATTCTAAAGATAATTTAATTTAGAATACAATGGAAGTGAGTTTGGTTCAATTTGTGTTCTTATGGAGCCAGCATTGGTCTTTCAATTATCGCTTAATGGATTTTTCCAAGTGTGGTTTCTTTTATTCTGTACATGATTTTATTTTGCAAACATTTTTATTATATAGAAAACAATTTTATATACAAATTCTGTTTTGAAAATTATTTAGTTTGAGGTCTATTTATGTGCAAATAAAATAGTGTAGGTATACAAATATTTACAACACAATTATTTGCATTTTCCGATTAAGGTCCCTATCTCCCCCTACTTTATTCCTGGTCGATCAGGTCAAGTCTTGACCTTCTCTCGGGGTATGGGTCAGCCTGTATCTATTACATATATAGAGTCTTCTTTTTTTCTTTTTTTTTTATTTTTTCTTTTCATCATTTTTCCTTTCTTTCTTTATATATTTATTTTAATATGGTAATAAGTGTACAATATTTACACATTGTAAGAATATGGAGTTAGTATTATATACATGTGTTTTATAAGTCATCATCCCCCTACGCTTTACCTTTGCTAGTCCCTTAGCAAACACTTATTTGAAAGAATAAGTGAATAAAATAAAAAGAAAGGAAAAATTAAGAAATTAGGACAATATTGAGTATTAAACTTATCTCAATAAAATTTAAAAGAAATGTTAATTATTTAATTTTTTTGGTGTGTTTATTTAAGGGAATTGATTATATACAAATACTATATAAATATGGTACATTATTTACAAAGTTAAATAAGGAAATTATTTTTTTTTAAATTTTTATTATTTATTTATTATTTTAAATAATAATTAAAAATATTTACAAATACAATATATATATGTATACATATAATAAATTGTATAATTGCACAAACTACCCAAGAAAATCATCTTCAAACCGTTACTCTAAAAATTATGAAACTACAGTCATTTTAAAGATAATTTCATTTAGAATAAGATGGAAGTATGTTTGATTCATTTTGAGTTCATATGGAGCAATAATCGGTCTTTCAATTATCTCTTTATGGCTTTTTCCTGATGTGGTTACTTTTATTCGGTACATGATTTTATTTTGCATTTATTTTTATTTTTTAGATAACAATTTTATTTACAACTTTTGAATTGAAAATTATTTTATTTGAAGTCAATTTATGTACAAATAAAATAATGTAAGTTTTATACAAATATACACAGGATAAATAAAAAGTATTTACAAAACTTTTTTTTAGATTCACTGATAAAGGACCCCATCTCCCCCTACTTTATTATTGGCCGATCAGGTCAAGTATTGACCTTCTCTCGGGGTTCGAGTCAGCCTGTATCTATTATATATATACAATCCTTTTTTTCTTCTTTTCTTCTTTTCTTTATTTTTCCTTTCTTTCTTTCTTTATTTTTAGGTTAAAATAGTAATAAATGTACAATATTTACAAAGATGCAAGTTAAATAGAATATGGAGTTAATATTGTATACATGTGTTTTATAAGGGATTTTAAGCTAAAATAAATGAATAAAGAAGATGAAATGCAGATTCATCATGCCCCCATGCTTTATATTTGCTAGTCCCTTAGCAAACACTTATTTGAAAGAATAAATGAATAAAAATAAAAAAAAAAGAAAGAAAAATAAAGAAATTAGGACAATATTGAGTATTAAACTGATGAATATGCGATTTGTCATCTTTATTCATTTATTTCAGCTTAAAATCTCTTATAAAACGCATGCATATAACACTAACTCCACATTCTTACTAACTTACATCTGTGTGTAAATATTGTATTTTTGTATATTATTTAAAATAAATGAAGAAAGAAAGAAAGGAAAAATAAAGAAAAGAAAAAAGGAAGATTGTATATATGTAATAGATTCAGGCTGACCCGAACCCCTAGAGAATGTCAAGATTTGACCTGATCGACCAGAAATAAAGTAGGCGGAGATATGGTCCTCAAAAAAAATAAAAAAATGTGTACTATGTATATTTGTATACTAAACTAATTTATTTGTACATTAATTGATCTCAAATCAAATAATTTTCAAAATCAAAGTTGTAAATAAAAATGTGTTCTAATTAATAAAATTAATTGCACAGTTAAATCATGTACAAAATAAAAGCAACCACACTTGAAAAAAGCCACTAAGCACTAATTTAAAGATCCATTCCGGCTCCATATGAACTCAAATTGAACCAATCTCACTTCCATTGGATTCTAAATTAAATTCTTTAAAATGGCTATATTTTCATAATTTTTGGAGTTATGGTTGAAAAGTCGTTTTTTCGGGGTGCTTTGTGAAAATTTTCCATGTATTTTTTACATATTATATTTGTATATATTTGTAAATTTTTTACTAATTTTTTAAAATAAAAATAAAAAAATTAATTAGAAAAAAACTAATTTGTTCCTTTACCCATGTATATAATGTCATATATGTATATAGTGTATGTGTATAGTTGTTATTCTTAATTAACCACAACAAAAAAATAAAAAAATTAACTTTTAATTTTCCAATAAATAAAGTGACGAAAATTCAAAAAAAAGTTAATTTTTGTAAATAGTTTTTGATACTTATCTTTTTATCTCTATCTCATCTCAATTCTATATCTTATCTTTAACCAAAAGCCAAAAATTCAAATTTCATCTCAATCTTTTCTATTTATATGACTCCTTCTCCATCATTCCATTTAGATCGATCTTTGGTGATATGAGCCCTATCTCCGAGAGAAATTTTCGTCGAGAAAGGTGCCTAGTCCCCGAGCCGTCCGGTGACATCAAGTCGGCGTTCATCGTGGCGATCACGGCCGTTTCCGCTCCTAAGGTGAGATCCATCGTTAATTCTTCATTTTTTTATCTAGGTTAATCGTAGTTTAAATTCCGCAACTTCATTTCATCGTCATTTTGTTTCTCTAGATCTTAAAAACAAATCCATCATGATTCGATCCGCTTCGATCTCAGTTTTTCATCTCACGTTCTTGTCCTCTCCATGTTCATTTTCTATCTTCCCTGATCTATCAACTCCGACCACGCACGGTGCTTGGAGGATCGGATTTGATTCTTCCATTTTTTGCTGGATCCCCATTCACATTTTCCGTTTGATCTTGGGATTTGAACCGTCGTGTTTGCATCCTAGGTTGTCTATAAATAAACAAAATAAATAAATATAAAAAAATATATTTGTTTTCTTTTTCTCTAACATTTATTTTGCAAGATCATTAAAAACAACAATAAAAAAATAAATAAAAAAAATTCTATTTTCTATTTTTAATTTCTCTATTTCGGATTTGATAAAAAAATATATACATATATATAAAAAAAGTTTTTTCATTACTGTTGACATTCAAAAAAATAAATAAAAGGGGGGAACGACAGCCAGGAGCCACCACCGCCCCCTTCCATCTCCGCCCGCAGCCACCTACGGCCCCGACTGCCGCAGTCCACGCCATCGGACACCTTCTCCACCCATGCCCTCCACCATCGCGGGCACCCTCCTCCATCAGCCCTCGCTGCCCTCCTCCGCACAGCCATCACCACTGAAGACCACCTTGCCGCCGCCATCGGGTGGAACCCCCTCAAGCACCTCATCCTCGACCCTCCACACCACCGCTCATCACGCGCTCCTCCATCGGCCTTCGCCACCCTCCTGCGCGTATCGACCCCTGTCCTTGGCCGCAAGATCGCCACCATGCCACTGCCATCCCCTCTATTGGCAGCCACCATTGCCTTTGGGAAGAAGGAGGGTGGGCGGCGCCACATCCTTTGACTTGTGAACAAAGCGACAAAAAGGAACCCTAAGGGGGGATATAAAAAAAATCTTTTGGAGAAATTACATAAATACCCCCAAAGTTTCTAGACCTACAATAAAGCCCCTGCTCTCCAACAAGTCACGTGCTCGACACGTTTACTTGGGTAATTTGCATTTTCAATCCTATGTTTATTTCTTATTGTTTATTTATGCAAGAACAATAAGCATTTGCAGACCAGACCTTCATTTCCAGACATTATTTTGCAAAATGTCTTCATTTAAACAAATGTTTTCTTTGGTCAATAAATTCTTGAAAAATCATGCTATACTTCCGATGTGCTACTCTTTTTAGCATAAATTTTTCATTGCAATTTAATTTCATTTATTATTATTTTAAAAAAATGTCATTTTTATCTTTTTGAAATTCAAAAATTCATAAAAATTCGAATATTACTCCAAAATTCCCAAAAAAATACGGTTGTTTTATATCATTGTCATTTAATTTTTGTCTATATTTCATGCATTAACTCTTTATAAACCCAAAAAATTGAAAAATACTAAAAAGATTATAAAAATCATAAAAAGTCTTACAAAAATCCAAAAATTGTCATTTTACTTCATGTTTGTAGATATTTGCATATAGTTTATCATAAAAAATAATTGCTAAGAGTTTTGGGCATTTAAAATATTTTTAAGTTGCAAATTACTCCAGGCCGTGCATTGTTTCTCATTTTGCCTCTATTTGGTTTTTAGAAAAATACAAAAAAATCAAAAAATTCTACGAAAAATTGCAAAAACATTTCAAAATCTTTAAAACACAAAAATATTTTCTATGGATTTTTCTTATCATTTTTGATACAATTGAAAATTGCAAAAAGAGTTAGTGTGCATATTTCTTGTTGTGTGCATATTGTTCTTGATTTAAAAATAAAAAAATGAAAAAAATAAAAATCACTAATAATTTGAAAGTTATAAAATAAAAAATAGAAATAAAAAAAGTAAAAAAATTAAAAAGAGAAAAATTCCAGAAAAACCAAGGAAAGTTTGCCTTTGAGATTTCCTTTTTCTTTTAATTGAGTTTTTATCGATTAATTTAATAACCCTTGGGAATTGTAGCCTTTTGAGTTCGATCATGTCAGCTATATAGGTAAATAAGTAGCAAAAAAATTGTTTGTTTATTGCAGGATTTTTGGATAACAACGACTTTCATATCATCAATTTTCGATCCTCGAGATCCTGTGCACAACAAAATGACGTCGTTGCCAGGGATATAAAATAGAAAAAATCAAAACCCCCAAATTTTCTGGCACAACAAAATTGCGTCGTTGCCGGGGAGGCACGAGGGGTAGTTAGGTTTCTCTTTTGACCTACTATTCTTGGTTGTACATAGCTGTTTATAATTTAATACATTATTCCATTGTTCATATTCACTGCATTTGTACATTTTTTTCTCATATTCGGTAATTGTATTTCTTACATATTCTCTTTTCTTTTTCTTGCAAGGGCCCGCAGAGCGAAGGAGGCGATCCTAGGAGAGCTGAAGCACCCAAGCGACAGGGAGGTGGCTTGATTCTTCACCAAGCCGTAGGATAGCGTGAGAAGAGGAGAAGAAGAATTGGAAAAAAATTAAAAGAGAGAGAGAGAGTATTTCTTTTCTTGCATTTGAACTCTTGTAAACGGACATTCATTTGTTGCGAGGACTGTTTCACCAAGTGCCGGTGCACTTGCGGGACCTCACCGGATTTGTTTTCATAGCCTTATTTTTCTTTGGTTCCCGCGGATTTCGTGAGCTACCTCTTAAATGCTTTAATTAATTTGCTTGAGCCATGTAATTAATTAGGTCCTAACACCCTAAACAAGAATTTATGTACCTATAGAGTATAACGTGATTTGGACTTAGTCAAATTAACTTGTTCTTGCCTATTAATAGAAGCCATCATCTAAGACGATTCACTTGCATCATATAGGATAGTTTATTTAAATTCTACGTGGATCACTTGCATGTAGAGTGCTGGCGACAAGGTACGCATCTCTAACCTCTGCACGCATCATTGTTTTTAATCAAGCATTGGCATTTCTGATCTCCTTCCTTGTTTTCACTCACATAAGTTAAAAAGGATATTGGACACTCGGTAGGCGATTCTTTGAAAATATTTTAACAAAGTGACAACTGCCTAAAATACGGGACTGCTAAAGAAAACTCAACCCTAAAATAAACACAAGGAAAAATCATTGTTTTGGGGAGAGTAACCCCCTCATTGTTTAGTTTGTATGTAGCGAGAGAGAGAGATGCACACATTAAGATAGAGACACGCTCGAACTCTTTTCAGACTACTATCTTGGGTTAGTCGTTCTCCAGTGAGGATCTCTCTAGTAGCCGGTAAAGCAGCCCGTAACATCCTTAACAGATTGAATTGATCAAGTAGCTGGTAAACAATCCGCAATTCATAATGGTTGAGAAAGATCTAACTTTGAGATTGGGCCAGACTCCTGAGAGCATTGGGTTCCTAACAGCTCGCTTTAATTGATCTGATAGATTGTATTGTCACCAAACTCTAAAATCGAGAAGATAATTGATCGAACCTTCACGGTCATCACATTGAGTTGAGTTGGTGAACTGGGGGTTTGTATTGTGTTTGCTTGCTAGCGATAAAGATCCTTCTACACAATTTGCGCCTTCATTCACTTTCACTCTTGCATTGACCTTCGTTTTCTCGCATACTGCCTATTGATTTCGAAGATGTCGGACCAGAGTATTTCTCATTCGGACTCTACGAACTCATTCTACACTCCGAGCCGTTCACCTTGTATTCGGGGTGACTCACTTCCCGAATATTCCTCTTTCTCCACTTCGCCCTTCACAACATCCATCAATCCACTATTTGAGATTGGCTTTAATCTCAAAATAATATATGAGACTCCATCAATACTGAGTACTAATCGAGTATCATGCACATTTTCAGAGTCAGATACTGAACACTTGATGCCATCAAAGGAAAAGGGAACCATGTCGGAACAGAGCGAGATCAACAACACCATGTTAGTCTCCATCCAGATAATTCAAGCCCAGATAGCGGAGCAGGCTAACTTTCAAAATGCATTGAGAGACATGATTCTCGAGCTGAGACAGGAAAGCGAAAATAAGAGAGAGGGAGATAACAGAAACCCTGGAGGTGGGAATGGGGGAGAAGAACCTTACATAAAACATGGGGATAATCCTACACTAAAAGATGCTTATAATCCAGTGGTAGGACATATAAATTCTTGGATACAAATCCCTGCGTTTCATGGGCATTTTGAGCTTAAGCCTACTATTTTACCTCTTCTCCGAATATTAAATGGAAATATTAATGATGAAACTTATATACACCTCTAGCAGTTCGATCGCATTTGTGGAACAATACACTACCCAAATGTCCCATTAGAGGAAGTGCAGATGACCGTCTTTCCATTCAGTCTAATGGGCAAAGCTTTATATTGGTTAAATTACTTGGGGAAGGTTGTCACTACTTGGGAAGAGTTGAGGTCCGCATTTCTGAACAAGTATTATCCACTTGGACGATTCAACCAAATGTGATCCTTGATTGCTAATTTCTCCCAGATGCCCCAAGGGCCTATTCACGAGGCGTGGGAACGATTCAAAGATCTGACGGAGAAATGCCCCCATCATGATATTGCAAAGACTAGCCTTGTACAAAATTTCTTTGGGGGTTTAAGAATTGAGAATCAGAAGCTGGTAGATGTCGATTGTGGGGGAAGCCACTTCAACAAGGATGAGGATGTCCTTTATCAAATTTTTGAGGAGATGGCGGAAAGTTCAACAGCTCTTTCTTCTTCACGTGCTTTTCAGAACCAACCCGTCACCGCACCTGCAGTACCCCACAAGGATGTCCATATGACGACAACACAAGAAGTGGATAAGGTGGATAGCATTGACCTGGCCATCATTGGAAACCACCTATCCAAAGTGGATATTTTTGAAAAGCGACCCCAGAAACTTGATAAGCTTCATGTGATCGAGCAGAGGACAAAGAACCTGGATAAGCTGGATGAGATAACAAACCACCAGGAGCTTCTTGTGGATACGATCAACGGAGTCCACAGTACGAGTGCAGTAATCAATACCTCTACTAGGGAGAAGACTTCTTCGACCAAGCAGAGTAGCGGAGGACCATCCACAGTTCAGCATGTCTACTACGTGCAGACACCTGATGAGGTTCAGAAGCATTCACATCAGATAGTTCCATATCAACAGGAAGTAGCCTACATTTTTTAGCAACAGTTTCCACCTCCACCTGGTATTCAAGAGGTGAACAGTATCTGGTTCGATTGTGAGCGAAACTAGCCCCGTCCATTAGGGCAAGTCCAGTTGGGTTCACAGCAGGGTTAGAGACCCGCCCACCAGTTTCAGGGAGGCAGACAACAACAGTACCAGTACCAGCACCAATAGTTCCAGCCTCAGTATCAGTCTCTACCTCAGTTCCAAAACTAGAGACAAGGCCAGCCACAGCAGCAGTCCATGTATTTCCCTCATCCTAACCAGCAACAGACTGCATATTATGGACATCATTCTCCCCCTCCTCCTCATTACCAGAATCCGTATGGGTACCAATAGCCTCCGTACTATCAGCCTCAGTGACAACCATTCAATGAGCAACCTGAGGCCTTTTAAGTCAATCGAGCACTGGACCAACTTACACTGCTTATGAAGAACATGAATGAACTGACTCAGCAGATTGACGACCTGACCACCACCAAGACACAGATTCCATCACAGGTTGAAGCAAACCCCAAAAACTTCAAACGCAAGGAGCAGGAAGCCAATAGCCCACCCACCCCAGAGACAGGTATGTCCCTTGATTTTACATGTTTATCAGACACCATTCATCTCAGGAGCTGTAGGAGATTGCAGTCGCCTATGCAACATATGGGGTTGGGAGATCGATCCACTGAGAGAGCATCATCTTCTACATCATCTCCTTCACCAGCAGTCGAGAGGCCCAGTGTAGCAGCACCCACATCTGGAGTTTCACCGCCTTTACCACCACCTTCGCCAGGAAGATGTGGATCACCATCAACAAGGGAGAATATACCTGTCGCAGATTCTTCCTCTTCCCAGCAGCAACATCCTGTTCTATTTTAGATTCTGTTTTTCCTTCACCTAGATTGGACAACACTGTACAGACTGATTCTAGTTGTCCTCTTGTACATGATGATTTTACTTTGAATAAAGGAAATGAACGCTTGCATGTTTATTTTGATTCGGTGCCATTTTCTTCTGCTCTCAATGATAAAAAAATTCAAAAATTCAAAACAACACCATCTGATCCTGGAGTGGTTGAGATCTTACAGAACATATTTTTAAAGATGCCACTCCTCAAGGTCATGGAATACATGCCTACAGTAAAGAAGGGAATGAAAGAGGCATGCACCCAAAAGCATCAACAAAGGAAGAACAGACGAAAGGAAACATAGAAACACATCTTGACCATGAACACAGTTCATGCCATCAGTAACCTTCTGCCTAAAAAGAAAGACAAGGGAGCACCTCACATCCGATGCCATATCTTTGATCAAGAATTTGATCGTACTCTTCTCGATAGCGGTCCCTCTATTAATCTCATGCCTTCCTCTTTATTAACTTAATTCCAGTTAGAGCCTCTTAAAACAACCAGAATGATCCTTCAATTTGATGATAGATCGATTAAGAGGCCAAGAGGCATTTTAGGGGATGTTATTAGAACGGTACAGGGAATGAAATTCCCTATTGATTTTATTGTCATGGATATGGACAAACCTGTACTGTTACCTCATACCCCGATCATACTAGGTCGACCGTTCCTCCGAACGGTCAAAGCAATAGTTGATTATGGTACTGGAGAGATCATCTTTCACAATTGTAGTGACAAGGTGAAAATTGAGACGATATCTGATCTTAGAACATCACCGTTACTAGCAACAAATGATACAGAGAAAGTTATAGCGGAGCAAGATGACTATGATTTTCTTGCTGAATTCAGAGAGACAAATCTTTTCACATATTTTTTGGATACCCAGAGGTTCCTTCCCCAAAAGGACTCTCCGGAAAGCACAGTCGACATGAGTTCCCTTGGTGGTCCAATTGAGATAGTTGCCGATGAGCAGTTTGAGTAGAATTCTGAGGTCCAGATATCTGAGCCATTCGTTGAATTTCCTGATTTATGCACAGATGAGAGACATCTTTCTAAGATTATTGATGAGATATCTGAGCCGTTAATTGATAAGAATATTGAACATCCTGATGAGCCCTTCCTTTTTGAGCAGAGATCATTCATTACAGATCTATTAGATATTCTATTTGCTGAGCCGTCAGTAGCCAAGGTGGATAGTTTACAGAGTACAGATAACATACTATCTACCAGTATAGTAGTGGAGGTTATTGCAAAACCCTCCCGTGAATGTCAGCGCTGTCTAAATCCAAATCTAAGGGAGGTTGTCATGAAGGAGATCAAGAAATGGTGTGATGCTGGCTTTATATATCCCATTTCGGATTCCAAGTGGGTCATCCCTTTACATGTGGTCCCAAAGAAATCCGAGATTACGATCGTAAAGAATGACTGTGGTGAGGATATTTCGACTCGAGTACCTACTTCACGGTGTGTCTGTGTAGATTACTCATGCCTGATCTCAGCTACCAAGAAGGATCACTTTCCACCGCCCTTTATTGATCAGATTATTGAGAGGTTGGTAGGGAACGAGTTCTTTTGCTTCTTGGATGGGTACTCAGGATACAACCAAGTTGCTATCGCTCATGAGGATCAGGAGAAAAGTACTTTCACTTATCCGTTTGGCACCTACGCCTTTAGACAAAAGCCCTTTGGATTGTGTAACACCCCTGCTACATTTCAAAGGTGTATGTTGGCCGTTTTTGCCAACATGGTGGGTAATTTTCTTGAAGTCTTCATGGAGGATTTTTCGGTCTACGGGGATAGTTTTGACACATGTCTTGCTCATTTAGACCGAGTTCTTCAACATTGCTATGAGGTAAACCTAGTGCTCTCGTGGGAGAAGAGTCACTTTATGGTGACTAATGGGATTGTATTGGTCCATGTCATCTCCAAACATGGTATGGAGGTTGACCCGGCTAAGATTGATGTGATTTCCATGTTAGAGCCATCGCATAATTTGAAGAAGTTGAGGTCATTTTTGGGACACGTAGGATTCTATAGGCGATTCATAAAGGACTTCAGCAAAATCGCCAGACCTTTGACTAAGCTTCTGTGTAAGGAGATTGATTTTGTTGTCAATGAGAAAGTCCTCCTTGCATTCAATCAAATGAAAGAGATGGTTACTAGTGACCCTATCTTGTAGCCACCTGATTGGTCTCTTCCTTTTAAGATCATGACAGACACATCAGATTTTGCAGTTGGAGCTGTTTTAGGACAAAGAAGGGATGGGATACCATTTGCTATATACTATGCTAACAAGACTGTGGATGAAGCACAATTGAATTATACAGTTACAGAGAAGGAGATGTTGGCAGTTGTGTTTGGGCTAGAAAAGTTCAGATCTTACCTCATCGGTTCGCACGTTATTGTGTACATGGATTACACGGCCATATGATACATGCAGGCAAAGAAGGATACCAAACCACGCCTTATCAGTTGTATACTTCTTCTCCAGGAATTTGATTTAGAGATTCGAGATAAACCTGGAGTGAAAAACGTTGTGGCAGATCACCTTTCCCGTAACACAGATATAGAGATCTCTAAGCAGAACATGATTCCTATTTCCGAAACCTTTCCAGATGAGGCCATTTTGTCTGTGGACTCACTCCCACAGTATGCTGATATTGTGAACTATCTTGTCTCCAAGAAAGTTCCACAAGATTGGCTGAAGTACAAGGTAGGAAGATTTCTGTCAGAGATTCATTATTACCAGTGGGAGGATCCGTACCTATTTTGCGAGGGTGTGGATTGTATCTAGAGAAGGTGCATTCCTCAGGAGAAACACACCAGTGTACTTTAGCACTGTCACAAACTAGAACCTAGTGGGCATCATTCGGGGAAACGCACGGCAACAAAGGTTTTACAGAGTGGCCTATGGTGGCCCACATTGTTTAAGGATGCTACAGAGTATGTTCGAGGTTGTACTGATTGTCAGAAAATGGGAGGAACTGTTAGTTCCAAAGATACCATGCCCCTAAGATATATACATATTTCTGATATTTTTGATGCGTGGGGCATAGACTTCATGGGCCCATTTCCTATCAGTCAGGTATTTCAGTACATCCTGCTCGCCGTGGATTATCTTAGTCGATGGGTGTAGGCTATCCCCACCCAGGCCGCAGATAGTCGTACAGTGTGTTCCTTTCTCAAGGACCATATTATTGTGCAGTTTGGTATTCCTAAAATACTGATTTCAGATGGGGGAAGCCATTTCATTAATAGAGAAGTAAAGAAGCTTGTGAAGGAGTATGCTATTGAGCACAGAGTTGCATCTCCTTACCACCCTCAGACTAATGGCTTGGCAGAAATTTAAAATAGGGAGATCAAGACGACATTGCAAAAACTTGTACGTCCAGATAGGATGAATTGGTCCCATATGCTTGATTCAGTTCTATGTGGTTATCGAACGGCGTACAAGTCTCCTTTGGGTAGGTCTCCCTACAGATTGGTGTATGGAAAGCCTTGCCACCTGCTAGTGGAATTAATTCACAAATATTTATGGGCACTCCATGTATGCAATTTAGATTATGAGAAGGCAGGAAAGAACAGAAAGTTGGATTTGAACAGATTACTGGAATTCCGAGACTTTGCATATGATAACTCACTTATGTATAAGGAGAAAGTCAAGCGCTGGCATGATAAACACATTCGAAGAAAGACTTTCTCCCCTAATCAAAAAGTTTTGTTATTTAATGCTAAGTTGAAGTTGTTTCCAAGAAAATTAAAAAGCAAGTGGTCAGGACCGTTCATCGTGAGAGCTGTGCGTGACAATGGGGATATTGTCATATATGGGTTGTCATCTGACGCACAACCATTTGTTGTGAACGGACAGTTGCTGAAGCCATATCAAGATCATGATACATTTTTGTCCGTAGTTGATTCGATATATGTGATATCAGATGATGACCTTTTGATTCAATCTTCTGCGTTGGATACATGATCATCCACTCCTCTTGTATATCCTTTCGTTTCACTCTTTCTTCTTATGTTTTATCATTCACCCCTTTTCCGTGTGTATATATGCCATACTTAGGATGTGCTTTATCCTATGTATAGAGGGGATGAAGGATTTGTGTTGTTCATATTCGTCATGTTCATCATTCTTGTTGTTGCATATACTTAGGGATACTCTACCCTAAGTATAGGGGGATGATTGTTGTTTATATCGTGTCTTTTTATTTTTTAGTCTGTACATTCACTTCATCGATTTTCCCCTTTTGTACAGTCTACTATACTTAGGATTACTTGATCCTAAGTATAGGGGGGATCACCAACTTCTCTTCTTTTTATCTTTTCTTTGAGTCATTGTAGCATAGGAGTCTTTTCACTTTTCTATACTTAGCACGAGTTATGTCTTCCTTTTTCGCTCTCTGATCACTATGAGGACATAGTTTGAGCTAAGTATAGGGGTGTGTCGTATATATTGTATATATACTTTAGACATAACTTGTACTCTTAAATATGTTTATTTGGGGGGATATGTATATAATTTTGTAAAATCCACATGTGTAGAAAAAAAACCAAAAACAAAAAACAACAAAAAATAACAAAAAAACAACAAAAAAAACAAAAACAAAAGCAAAAAAAACATAAAACAATCATGTATGTACTTGTATATATTTCACTAACCATTTTTCCTTTTAAAAAATATAAAATCAAAAATCTATAAAGACTTGCATAATTCAAAAAAAACTTTCTTTTACATCTGCATTTTTCTCAAAAAAATCCATAAAAAGTTCAAAATTAGAAAATTGTTTTTTTCACATGTGCATCATTTTTTTCAAAAAAATGCTTTCTTTGCATTGTACATATTTTCTTGCATTTGCATGTACATTTTTCAAGATAGTTTTTATATTTAAACCATGTCTGGAATAAAATTGAAGAATGGAGCTTTGCTGGGCCTCAATCCACTTAATTTCAGAGGAACCTTATAAGAAATGGAGTAAAGACTTTTTAGGTCCTAGTGACTTAATTCTGTGAGTCCATAAGACTATGTTCACATGTCATCTTGATTAGTCTAAGTAGAACATTTAACAACACACGCATGATTCTTTCATACCGTGGCTTATCTTGGACAAGCACTCTATATGTAGCTCTTCATGGAAGAGGTAGTGAGGAGGTAGAATCTTTTGGCTTGGGTAGAATACGAGGGTAGTACATCTAGGCGGAACCTCTCGTCTTCCTCTAGGGAAGGAAGTGCATGTCAACCTGGTCTAGCAATGTTGAGGTCTAAAGACAAGACGTTGTGGGGTTGCAATGATGCTTAAAAAGAGGGATAGTTTACTGGAACAAGATGAAAAACTCTTTATGTACATGCTGCACCTTGTATATGCTTTCAAAAAAAAGTATGGAAAAATGTAGAATCTCCAAAAGTGGACATGCCTGATTGAAAAGTAAAATGCCTGCCGGAGTGTATATACAAGGATAAAAAAATACAATAAGCTTCAAAGACAAAGTTTTGTTATCTTGCAGCATATGACTTGGCTACACTGGTCATGCATCCAACGATAGGTAGCTACACTGGTTACCGTCCATTCTTTTCCCCATCCCCTCTTCTTGAGCTGGTTATACTTGAACATAGAAGGGAATATCTCCGCTCCTCGAGGAAAGAGTTGCAAGACCAGGGAACTAGAGTGACCTTGTTGAGGGAGGCTGTTTCTTTGCTACTTCTGAGATGGGGAGCTATACCTTACTTACATCGTACAAGTAAAGATTCATAGTCATAAGAATTTGTGTATGTAGACTTGTTCTGACATGACAGTTGACGTGACTGATAACTGACATTTTTAGAGGGTCAAAATATGTGTCGCTGAGGCGACCGCTCACAAAACATCGGTTATTCAGCAATTAACCCACAATAAAAGAATGAATGAATTAAGTCCAAAAAGTGTGAATTAATAATTATTTCTCTACCACAAAATGCACAGTGAATAAGTATGTAGAGGTCGATCCACAGAGAGCAATACAAAAATGCAGTAGCCTATGATGTGCATATACCACAGAGTCATCCTTGTGTGAGTTCTATTCGTGGGTTTTTATTTTTATTATTATTATTTTATTTATTTATTTATTTAATAATAAGATATGTAATATATATATATATATTTAATTTATAGAATTTAAATATATAAAGACATAGATATCCCTAGAGGGTAGGTATATAGCATATAATGCATACATTAGATATATGTATATATATAAATAATTTTTTTACTTTAATTTTAGAATTTTATATATTAATTAATTAATAAATAAATATATTATATTTTTTTCTTTTTTAATAAGGGAATATATATATATAATGTAGAGAGAGGGGTCATATAATATTTATAAAAATATACACAAATAGTCAAAAATTCAGAAATAAATTCTTTTTGGTATTTATATGATTTTCTACTGTTTTTGTGATTTTTGGGTGTTTTTCAAAATATTTTTGGTATTTTTAAATATCAAAATAAGGGAAAACAGGAGTTAGCTACTGGCTGGGAGCAAAATAGAAATTAAAAATATAAATCAGCCACAAAATTTTTCCCAACTATTTTTAAAAGAAAGAGGATAAAATATAGAAACTACAGAACTTGAATTTGCAATTTTTAGGATTTTCTAGAATTTTATATTTTTTGGAAGTTTTTGAGTATTTTTGAATTTTTAAGGTTTTTCTTTTGTGATTTTTAATGATTTTTGTACTGACACTTAATTAGGCTAAAATAGACCATAGTCAATTTTTTTGGAATTTTTCGAGGTATTTTACTATTTTTTGGCATTTTATAAGCTAGACAGTAAATAAAAGGCATGTTTTTGATTTTTAATAAATGCAAAAATGCAACAAAATTAAAAACTAAAAATATGGCGTGCAAGAGTAAGCTAACAGGAGCCTATGTCCATTTTTATAAAAATTTTCAAATTAATATGAGGCATGAAATAAATGGACAAAGCATACAAAAATATATGGCCTGATAGGGGCATTTTTGCAAATAAAAATAAAGTCAGGGGCTCCTGTGCAAAAAATTCTACATAAATAAACATTAAATTTTATTTTTGAGCCCATTTTACAATTAACAGAACCTGCCAGGGTTTAAGTGCAAAAATCACGCGCCTCACGTGGGATTGCACGTGAGGCGCGGAGGGACCAATATGCAAATATAAAAACTCCTGGGGGTGTACTGCAAATAATACAATTTATTTACAACGTCACATTTTATTTTTGGCATTAAACTATAAATACAAGAAGGCGGGAGGTTATGTCTGAAATTTACCCCCTAAGGCGCGTAAATGGACGGCGATGGGCGCGCCACTTATCCACGTGTCGAGCCCTCGAAGCCCGATACCCCTTCGATGATCTTCGGCCGAGATTGCTTCTGATGTCAGATCGAACGACCGAGGAATCTGCTACATGGACGGCCCTGATTAGATCTGGGGCCGTCTCCTTCATCCGGCGGTGGCTGCTGATCACGAAGAACAGGGAAGAACAACTGGCTTCACCGGCTTCGATCTTTGATTTCTCCGCCTCCAGACACTCCTGGTTGATGGCGATGGGTTCCATACGTCCGGCGAGGTGGTGCGCACTGTCCGAGGTACTCCAGAAGGTCCAGGACCCCCTAGATTGGTTCAACAAGCTCGGAGAAGAAAGGGGGGGTCCTGGAACCTCGTAGGGGATCGAATCGAGCCCCAGGGGGCTCCGTTCAGCTTCTAACTTGCACCAAAAGTATGAGGGGCTCGAGGGGGTCTTCCTCGACCAGGGGTTAAGGCTTAAAAGATAGGGAATGACTGGGGGTGGCGAGGTCCGGCGAAGCGGAGGAGTTGGACCTCGATTCGCAGAGCTGGAGAAGCTCTGGATGATCTGATGCGTGGGTTAAGCGTGGAACGCGTAGGGAAATGAAATGAGGTGAAGCGAGGGGTCGGATGGTGCGTAGATCAGGGTAGAGAGGATCGTCGGAGCTGAACTCCGGTGAACTTCGATCTGGGTCTAATCAAGCACCTAAGGTCCTACTGATTACTCTAAAGACCGGATTAAAGATTAAAAACTAAAACTAAGTTACAAAACGAGATAAATCATCTCTTATACCTGGTGGTCGACCAAGGAGCAGGACCTCCGGCGAGCGGCGGCCGTGGGCACTTCCTTCGACTCCTCCGACTGACTGAGACTGCCAGGAGTACCCCCCTGTCACGAGGATCCTCCAAGGGCTGGAATTGAGGGTGGAAAGCAACCGAAGGGAGACCAAAATGGGGGAGGAGGTCGAAGGCGTTATTTATAGACATGGGTATGTACCCTTATTGACCGGGGCACCACGAAGAATCAACAGGTTAGATGGTCGATCTGGGTTGGTGGCGGTGATGTACAATGATCGCAGATCATTTTGTCAGAAGACGTCGATGGCCAACGATGGACGAGTCGAGCGGGAAAAAGGAGGAAAACAGGGGACTTGATGGTTCTGACGGGAGTCAGAGGCGCAGGGGGGAGTTGACCAGAGGTCAACAGTCCCTGGCCTCTGATTGGCCCACATCAGACCGATCTTGACCCAATTATTAGACATAATAAATGATTTAATTAGAATTTATTTATAAAATAAAAAATGCTTATTAATTAATGTAGTATTTATTTATGATTTTTATTTAATTTTTTATGTGTTTTATTACGGGTTTATTTTAATAATGTATTTATAAGTATGTTTATATGTATTTATTTTTATTTTGTTTATTTTTATTTTATTTTTTTATTATTTTATTTATAAATTTATAACTTGTTTTTATGAGTATAAATATATTTTTATTTAATTTTTATGAGTTTATTTACGTTTTTAAATAAATAGGTATATGTATATGTAGTTATACTTATAGGTATTTTACCTATATTATACTTTATTTATTTTAATTTATTTTCTTGGTTTTTATTTTGGATTTGTATTTTTAATATATTATGTATAATATGTACAACATTATAAAAATATGAGAAAATAAAATAATAAAAGAATGTTTTCCCTTTTTCTTTATGTACATATTGGATCATAGGTATTTTGCCTATTATCTTGCATTTACTTATTTTATTTTGTAAATCCCCTTTAGTTTTATACTAATTTCAGTATGTTCATGCATTATACACATTATTTACAAAATTCTAAAAATATAATTTGCTAAAAATAATGGACAATGAATATATTGAATATTTTAGTCAAGCAGGTTGCACAATGAAGGCCAAAAACCTAACTTTTGCAGATGGACTCTAAAATTATGAAACCAATTTTATTAAATAGTTCTTGGAAAGCTATATACAATTAAAGGTGAGTTTTAGTGATTTGGAGCTTTTATTTGCAAGATATGGTTCTGTGAAGTTGAGATTTTGGCTGTTTATTCTGTGTATAAAATGTACACTGAGTATTTTTTTACACAAACTCAATTTTGTATTTTATTTACATTATTGTCTACAACTTTCATGAACGAAGTTTCTTTATTTGATGAATAAATAATTATGTACGAAATAGGTGTCGAAAATGCATAAATAAATGCATGAATAAATGAGGTATTTATTATACACTGGCCCTTATCTCCCCCTACTTTATTCCTTGTAGACCAATTCCATGCTGGCCTTGGTCTCGGGGTTAGGGTCATAAAATATTTCCAATATTTTACTCCTTTTTCTTTTCTTCTCTTTATTCTATAATTTTGGCATTAAACACCTTATTTAATGTGTAATTAATACAATGAATCATGAATGCTATTATGCACAAATTGGTGCTCTTTACATGCATTTGCTGGGGTTTTTGAGGCCAAAATGATAGAATAAAGGTGATGAAATGGAGATTCATCACCCCCTATACTTGCCTTTGCTAGTCCCTAGCAAACACTTATGCAATAAGTACAAAAACAATAAAGAAAAGAAAAAGGAGACTTAAAGAAGGATAGAGTGAATAAGGATGCTTTCAGTGCCATGCATGTCTTTATAAAATCTGAATTTGGAGCTCCTGTCAGACCTTGGGTGTAGATGTGTGTGGAACCTAGTCAGGAACCAACTCTAAAATACAACAGCCTTCGATAGTCACAGAACTCGGTTCAACCCACCTCAATAGCCTGGTCAGAACTGGTCTACATCATACGCAAACCCTTATAACTATGAAGCTGACTTGTACAGTGTAAGTGATAGTGGCTCTGCCCAACTGACATGATAAAGGAACTGACTTCTCCAGAATGACAACCCAATGATTCCCCAATCCAACAGCTCTTTCCTCGAGGAGCAGGGTATTCCCTTCTAAGTTCAAGTGGCAACCAGCTCAAGAGGAGGGGGTGAAGAGAAGAATGGACGGTTGCCAGTGTAGCTACCTATCCTGGGATGCAAGACCAGTGTAGTCAAGTCATGCAGCTGCAGGCTCACATATTTGACTTTGGAACTCAAGCTTGCTTATTGGCTTTGCAACATATATACATACTTTGCAGGCTTTTAATTTTTGTACAGGCCTGACCATTTTTTTCTCAACATACTATTCACAGCAGCATTTACATAAGGAGTTTTTCCTCTTGAGCCAGCAGACTATCCCTCTTTTGAAGCTTTGTCACAACCCACAATCTCCTGTCTTTAGACCTCATGGCTATTAGACCAGGTTGGGGTGCACTTCCCTCCCTAGACGAGGACGAATGTTTCCACCTGTGTGCGTCTCAGACTGGAAAATCCAACCCCCTCACCACTCCAACTGAGTTGAGCCAAGTGAAAGGTGTAAGTGTCCAAGTTAGGTCACGGCCGGCAAGAATCATGCGTGTGTCTCGAAAAGTTCTAGTGAGTCAGTTGAGGTGACTTGAACCCAGCCCTGATTTCTCAAAGAATTAAGTCTGCATAGACCTGAGGTACCTTAAACCTAGTTCCCGTAAGGTTCCAGTGCAGTTAGGTGCGGTAAGGTCTAACCAAGCTCCAACTCGAGACTTTATTAGATTGATTCAGTCATCAAGCTCACTCAAAAAGAATATGAATGGTATGCTCATGCTATGCACAATGAATGATGCAATTTTTCACAAAGAGTTTACAAGAATCAAAGAATCTTTTTACACAAAGAAGAATTTTTTTTTACAAATAGAAAGCTTAACAAAGGTATACACAATTATTTACACAGGCGTACCGCCTTATTTACAAAAGGTATGGATTTTTAAAGACTTTACAGGTTTTAATGAAGTACTTTATTCAGCTTGTACAGAAAGAATTTTATGTATTTAATTTACAAGTGTTTGTAATGATGCTTTTATTTCTCAGCTCTAGTTTGAAAGTAATTTTTTTGCCAACTATAGTACACGATAATTTTTTGCAATCATTTACACACATTTGAAAACTATTTTTGCAAAGATTTTTCACACTATATATATATACATTTTCCACAATTATTTTGACAAACAATTTTCAAAACATTTGCACATAGGTTTTTCAAATCCTTTATTCCACACAAAGAAAAGTTTTGCAATCCAAACAATTTTACACAGGTTGAAAACATTTCACAGCAAATTTTTCAAACAGTTCACACTATTTTTCAAATCCTACTGTTTAGGTATTTAACCTGATTTATTAATCAGTATATACAAAAGAAGAAAACTATATTTGATGTATAATATGGTTTTGGCTCTTATAAGCTTTATTTGGGATTATGCTTATTTTTGTATGAGAGATTTTTGTGCAGACTCCTCAGACTTATTTTCACAAGAATTTTGAAAACTATAGTCCAAACTAATTTGACAAACATGTTTACGCATTTGAAAATGATTTTTGCAATAGGTTTTACACAGCATAGATAGGTTTTTCAAAACAATTTGACAATCCATTTTTACAATCATTTGCACACTGATTTTCGCACATTTTGATTTCACTCAAAGAAAATAAATTTTACACACAAAACTGATTTTCCAAAGGTTGAATACTTGTACACACTATTTTGCAAATGATCTTCAAAAGATTTTTCAAAGAGAATAATTTGCAGAAAACACTTTTCCTGACTTAATAATCAGTACAAATACAAAGAGTCTGAGGAGCTCACAATCATCTTTTATTATTATAGAACTACTTTTTCCATTATACTTTATATTAAGGTGATATTTTATTTTTCAGTATGAGTTATGGCTTATAGTATATACATGGTATATACGACCCCCCTATACTTAGCTTGAGCTATGTCCTCATAGATCGAAAAGAAAAGAGAAGACATAACTCGTACTGAGTATAGACAAGTCGAAAGAATATATGAATGAAAAATGAATGAATGAGAAGTTGACCATCCCCCCTATACTTAGGATCAAATAATCCTAAGTATAGCAGACTGTACACAAAGCAGGGAGGGTCAAGGGTGGGAATATACATATCGTACTCAAATTGTCTCCCCCTATACTTAGGGTAAGATACTCCTAAGTATAGATAAGAAGAGGAGACAATGGAGAGGATCGGAATGAAATGAAAAACTCGGGGTGCACATCCCCCCTATACTTAGGACAAAGTACGTCCTAAGTATAGAAAATTGTCTACAAGGGCGGCACCTTTTAGATACAACAAGAAGCTAGAAAAGAAAAAGAAGGAAAGAAGAAAAGAAGAAAATCAGATAAACAGTGGTTGGAGTACATCGTCTGAATCTTCTGATGCTGCAGCAGTTGTGGAAATGTCTTCGTGGTGCACGAGCTGAATGGAGTCTACAACGGCCAAGAATGCATCTGGTTCTAGGTACGGCTTCAGGAGTTGGCCGTTGACGACGAAGGGCTGTGCGTCAGGGGACAATTATGATATGGCAATACTTCCATTGTCACGCACTTCACAAACTCGAAATGGCCCTGTCCACTTACTCTTCAATTTGCCCGGGAATATCCACAACTTTGCATCAAATAACCACACTTTCTATCCAATATCAAAGGCCTTTCGTCTGATGTGCCGGTCATGCCAGCGTTTCACCTTCTCTTTGTACATCAAGGTGTTATCATATGCATAGTCTCGGAATTCCAAGAGCCTGTTCAGATCATCTTTTCTCTTCTGACCACTTTTGCATGAGTCCAAATTACAACTGTTGATTGCCCATAAAGACTTGTGAATTAATTCCATGGGCAGATGACACAGTTTTCCATATACAAGACGATAGGGCGACATGCCCAAGGGAGACTTGTAGGCGGTTCGGTAAGCCCATAGGACCGAGTCCAAGAGTTGAGACCAGTCCTTTCTGTTTGGCCTAACAAGTTTCTGCAGGATAGTCTTGAATTCTCTGTTTGATAGCTCCGCCATGCCATTGGTCTGAGGATGGTAAGGAGACACAACACGATGATAGATGCCGTACTCCTTCGTTAACTTCTTGACCTCTTTGTTAATGAAGTGGCTACCCCTGTCTGATATGAGAATTTTCGGTATCCTGAACCGCGAAATTATGTTCTTCTTCAGGAACTGGCATACTGTTCGGTTGCCGGTGGCTCGAGCAGGGATAGCTTCAACCCAACGACTCACATAATCGACGGCAAGAAGGATGTGCTCAAAACCTTGACTATTAGGGAAAGGTACCATGAAGTCAATGCCCTATGCATCGAAAACGTCTGCTATCTGAATGATTTTCAGGGGCATTGAATCTTTGGCAGTAAGTGTACCTTTCAATCTCTGACTGTCAATACATCTTTTTACAAACTCTGCAGCATCCTTAAATAATGTGGGCCACCAGAATCCACACTGAAGTACTTTGGCTGCCGTACGATCTCCAGAATGATGTCTGCCAGATTCGAGTGAGTGACAATGCTCGAGGACACTAGATTGCTCTGTCTGAGGGATGCACCGACGCCAAATGCAATCTGCTCCTTCCCTGAATAAAAGAGGATCCTCCCATTAGTAGAGCCGGATGGTCGACATGAATTTGTTCTTCTGATTCTTCGTCCACTCCGACGGGGTTACCCTAGAGGCGAGGTAGTTGACTATATCAGCGTACCAAGGAAGAGAATCCACTGCAAGGATTGATTCGTCAGGAAAGGTTTCTGTGATAGGTACATTATTCAGAGTAGGCTCATGCTGCTCTATTCTGGAGAGATGGTCTGCTACCACATTTTGAACTCCAGGCTTGTCCTTGATTTCCAAATTGAATTCCTGGAGGAGAAGGATCCAGCGAATCAGTCTTGGCTTAGCATCCTTCTTCAGCTGGAGGTACCGGATAGCAGAGTGGTCTGTGAAAATTGTGACTTTAGATCCCAACAAATAGGATCTGAACTTCTCAAGGGCGAAAACCATAGCCAACAACTCTTTCTCTGTCACGGTATAATTTCTTTGTGCTTCATCTAATGTTCTGTTGGCATAGTGAATGGCATAGGGCGCTTTCTCTTTCCTTTGCCCAAGAATAGCCCCGACTGCAAAGTCTGACGCGTCAGTCATTATCTCAAAGGGAAGAGTCCAGTCAGGCGGCTGTAAGATCGAAGCCTGAGTAATAAGCTCCTTCAACTGATTGAAAGCAAGGAGAACATGCTGATCTACATTGAACTCTGTTTCCTTGCATAAAAGTTCTGTCAGAGGTCGGGCAATGCGGCTGAAATCCTTGAAGAATCGCCTATAGAATCCCACATGCCCCAGGAATGACCTCACATTCTTCACTGACTGAGGTGGCTAGAGATTTGAAATAACATCCACCTTCGCCGGGTCGACTTCCATGCCACGTTTGGAAACGACGTGACCTAACACAATGCCTTAAGTGACCATAAAGTGGCTCTTTTCCCATGAAAGCACTAAATTGACTTCTCGACATTTCTGAAGCACTCTGTCTAGGTGCTCAAGACAAGAATCGAAACTATCACCATAGACAAGGAAGTCGTCCATAAACACCTCGAGAAAACTGCCTACCATCTCGGCGAAAACTGCTAACATGCATCTTTGGAAGGTTGCGGGTGCATTGCATAATCCAAAGGGCATTTTCTTGAAGGCGTAGGTACCGAACGAGCAAGTGAAGGTAGTCTTCTCTTGATCTTCAGGGGCGATTTCCACTTGGTTGTACCCGGAGTACCCATCTAAAAAGCAGAAGAACTCCTTGCCTGCGAGTCTTTCCAAAACATGATCAATGAATGGCAAGGGGAAGTGGTCCTTCTTCGTTGCTGCATTAAGACGATGGTAGTCAACACACACCCGCCAGGATGTTGGTACCCGAGTGGAAATTTCCTCTCCTTTGTCATTTGTAACCACGGTGAGCCCGAATTTCTTCGGAACTACATGCAGTGGGCTTACCCATATGGAGTCGGAGATGGGATAGATAAAGCCTTCGTCACACCATTTCGTTATTTCTTTCATGATGGCGTCCCGGAGATTAGGGTTCAACCTTCTTTGGAATTCGCGGGACGGCTTGGCATCTTCTTCTAGATAGATATGGTGTGAACACAAGGCTGGATTTATCCCTCGGAGATCTGATACACTCCAACCAAGTGCCTTGAGGTTCTTTTCTAGAACCTCGAGAAGACGAGATTCCTGATTCAGATTCAGCCTGCTGTTGATGATGACCGGATACATTTGTTCTTCACCCGCAAGGAAAGCATACTTCAGGCCTGCAGGAAGTGGCTTGAGTTCTGGTTTTGACCTGTCCATCTTGCCGGTCACTTCAGAGACTATGCTGGTGGTGGGATGTACTTCCTTGAAGCTACTACCATCCTCATCATTCTGTTGAGATCCCTGGCATGTGCCGAACGGTTCTGCGCCAAGCTGATCGTGTTCGGTCTGGAGTGAATGATCAAAGAGATGCGTCTGCATCTGATAATTTGTCTCCCAAGAATCATCGGAGCCAAGGTTGACTGTGCTTTCCAAGTCCTCCTCGAGTGTGAGGATTTCTCGGGTCCAAGAATCGTCCAGTGACAAGAATGAATCTCTGATCTCTGCAATAAAGTCACAGTCTGCTTGGCATGCTGGCTGGCTCTCATCAGTCGTGGCATTCGGCTCTCTATTCATGTTGATGGTGATTTGCTTGGCATTCGAGCTAAAGGTAATTTTGCCAGACCCGTAATCAACCACGGCACCTGAAGTACGAAGAAATGGTCGGCCAAGGATGATAGGGGTCTGGAGTAGAGGTGCAGGCGAGTCCATATCAAGGACTACAAAATCGGCTGGGAATTGCATCTCCTGCACTTTAACTACTACATCTTCCAAACGACCTCGGGGCCGCTTGACGGATTGGTCAGCGAACTAAAGGATCATGTGTGTCTGCTTGAGCGGACCCAGCCTGAATTCTTGCATTATGGATGAGGGCAGAAGGTTGATGGAAGATCCAATGTCAAGGAGAGTGCGCTCGAACACCTGGTCAAAAATCTCACAACTGATCAGAGGTTCTCCTGTGTCTTGCTTCTTCTGCGGGAGGTTACTGATAGCTGCTACCGTGGCCAAGGTGAGGACATGCTTCTCAACTTGCTGGCGTCTGTTCTTTCTTGATGGACGACGCTTGCTGGTACATACCTCCTTTAGTCCTTTCATCACGGCTGGCATGTACTCCACGGCCTTCAACAAAGGAATCTCAACAGTCAACTTATCTAAAATTTCCACAACTCTTGGATCAGACAATGCCTTTTTTCGTTTTGCAATTTTTTTGGATTTTTCTATTGCATGAGGAAAAGGAATATGTACATCACTGGCAGGAAAATTAGAGTTCTTATTTACATCAAAATCATCGCCCATAGAATGTTGTACATCCGGACTACAAAAAGGAGTACAAACTGTATCTTGGCCTATTGGTGCTGCAGGGCGATCAAAAAGGGTAGCGTCTGCTCCGTCGGCTGGCGAGGGATCGGCTGCTGCTGGAGGCTCCTCCAATGCTGGCGCGGCTTTGCTTCGGCTGCAAGCTTCTTTTTTTTGTTTTTGATTTTGCTGATTTTTTTTGTATTTTCTGCTGGAACTGATGCAAATACACGATGGCTGGACTGACTTCTCCTTCTTCTTCCTCCTCACCCGCCCCTGTGGCTGGCACGGCTGATGCGGAAGATGACGATCCACCTGTTTCTTTATTCACCCCAATCTTGGTGGCAGGCGGAGGCAAGGCCCTACCGCTCCTTAGAGTAACAGTATTAGAATAAACAGTTATATCATTATCAGACTCGGACAGGACATCACAATCTACCTGCTCTTTTTTCTTGAAATTATTGGGGTTGGCTTCGACCTGAACCGGAATGGTGGTTCGGGTGACGGTCAGGTCGTCAAGCCGCTTGGTCATTTCCGCTAGCCCTTTGACAAGCTGGGCCAGACAATCCATGGTGGGGTTTGCAGGGGGTGCTTCAGTGGTTTCAGCGTGCAGACCACGCTGCTGTTGCATAGATGGGTGTGGAGGTTGTTGCTGGTGGTGCTGAGGTGGTGCAGGAAGTTGAAGTTGTTGATACGAGGGAGGAGGATACTGCTGATATTGTTGAGGTTGGGCAGCCGCATACTGATGAAACGGTTGCGGATGGCGGTACTGCGGCTGCTGGTATGGTGAGTTCTGCCTCCATTGGTTTGGATACTGGGGAGGCTGATGGTACTGCTGATGAGGCTGCGAGGACTGCCCAAAACGACCACCCTGAGGTTGGTGGTATTTCCGGTTGGCAAGTGGCTGACCCTGGGGTTGTCCCATAGGACGGGTCGGCTGTGCATCGTTGGTCCATACCACGTTCACTTCCTAAATCAGGGATGGTGGTGGGAAGACTGGATCAGGTCCTGAGAGGAACTCTGGCTGGTACACAACCATCTGCTGCTGCGGCTGGCCCTGGTCGGGCGCCTGCACATAGTATACGTGCTGGACTGCCGGTGGCTGCTGGCTCGGCTGAGGCTGATGCTGCGGTTGCTGCTCGTCCTTCTTCTCAGCTGGAGCTTCGGATGGTGTTGCCGACTGAACAGAGTTGATGGTGCCCACCAACAGTTCAAGGTACTTGTTGATCTGATCAAGCTTGTCTAAATTCTGGGTCCTCTTCTCGATCACAGAGAGTTTTTTGAGGTCCTGTGATCGCTTCTCAATGATGTCAACTTTAGAGAGATGGCCCCCAATGATACTGAGGTTGGAGCTCTCATCTCTCTCTGCCTCCTTGGACGCTGCCATGTGTACTTGCTTCTGGAGGAAATGGGGCTGCTTCTGATATGCCTTGGATGAAGAGAGGGCGGCCTCTCCTTCGGCCATTTCTTCAAATATCTACCAGACTACGTCTTCATCCTTGTTAAAATGTGAGCCCCCACATGCTGCGTCAAGGAGCCTTTGGCTCTCAATGTTCAGTCCCCCAAAGAAGTGCTGGACCAAGCTGGTCTTCGGAATATCATGATGGGGACACTTCTCCTGCAGGTCAGTGAATCCCTCCCATGCTTCATGTATTGACTCATGGGGTCCTTGGGAGAAATTACTGATTCGGGCTCGCATCTGGTTGAGCCGACCTAGAGGGTAATATTTGTGCAGAAAGGCGGACTTCAGCTCCTCCCAGGTCGTCACAACCTTTCCCAGATGGTTGACCCAATAGAGGGCCTTGTCTTGTAGGCTGAAGGGGAAGGTCATCATCTTGACAATGTCTAGAGGGACATTGGGATAGTGCGTAGTATGGCAAATGCGGGAGAATTGCTGCAGGTGAATGTACGGCTCCTCACTGGTGTTTCCATGGAATGCATGGAATGCAGGGAGAAGAGCAATGAATTGGGGCTTCAGCTCAAAGTGAGCGTGTACCGGTGGAATGAGGATCCACTCGGTCATCTGGCTATCTCCTGGATTGTATGTTTCTTTAAGTGTAGGCTTGGGTGGTGGTAATTCAGGGTCATCATCATCAGGACCACCACCTCCACCTCCACCTCCTCCTCCCCTGGATCCTCTGCCTCTGCCTCCTCCTCCATCGTCTCGGTTCATCATATCATTCAAGATATCCTGAAAGGCTGTCTGCGTGAGGGCCTGCTCGGTCAACTGCTGCTGGATGGCCTGGATAGATGCCAGTAGTTGTGCATTGACTTGATTCTGATCTGGCACCTGTCCCTCTGGTTGGGGTGGCTGCTGACCCTTGTCCTTTCCTCCGGGGGCCATGTCAGGGTCTGAGTCGGACGAAATAAACTCCGGAGTAGTCTCCAGGGCTCGCTCTGTCTTCTATCTGCATAATGAGATAATCCGAATCAGATCACTTGCAATTGTGTTCAGCTGCCGTGATGAAGCTGGAATTCAGGTCAGCCCCAGCATGTTGTGAATGAAAAAGGATGTAGACTGTAATCGACTTCCATTCACAACGGTGAAGGTGTGACAAAAGTGATCCCAGTTTATTGAGTGGCCAAGAGGAAGGTAGAAAACGAGGAGTCTGGAGACCGATCCGCAAAGTCCGGATCGGGTTCTCGGGAATCGCCTCAAACTTATTGGCGGAGTTGAGTCTATGGAATCGATGTGGGTGTCGGCATGGTCCCGACGAAAACCATCCATGGATCAACTTCGCGAAGCACAAGAGAAGGTCGGATGTTGAAAGAAAGATACGGTAGTCAATGAGGAATAAAGGGAGTGTAAAACAGTAGAGAGGCTCGGTTGAGCGGGGTGGTCAAAGGGAGAAACAACAAAATGTGCGCAAAGGCACGAGACTTGATCTTTGAACCTTAATCTAGATCCATACAAACACAATACAAAATCGGGTTCACCAACTCACGCCATGTGAAGCCGTGAAAGTTCGGCTATTTATTATCTTTTCATTTTTAGAGTTGCGATTTCAGGCATATCTTATAACAAGTCCTTAGTACGCTACCCTATAGGAGAGAGAGTACTGCCAGAAGAGTATCCCGTACTTGTCCTCCTCCTGTGTAACCTGTAGTCTGTACTTTTTGGAGTCCTTGTAACCCTTCCTGGATCCCTACTCAGCTAAAGAAATAGAGAGAGGAAGCCGATAGGCGAAACCAATACTTCGGTTCTCGCTCGCAACGGAATCACCCGTGAGCGTGCAAGAACCTACTCGGACGCATGACAATGAGACAGACACCCCCGTGAAGGCGTGGCCTATGCTCAATACTTTGGACAGGGTCGATGCCCTACACAACAGAGAGTCATCATTGGTGACCTAGCCCTACTCGCCTACGTACGATAGAAGCGCCATTACTTCAGAAATCCAGGCGATACACAAGGCAGTTGCAGACTGGGTTTTTGGCTTTAATCCTTAGGGGGTCGCACTCGCTCAAGGGAGTAGGGTTTTGGTCCCCCTCCAAGGTACCTGAAAACAACGAGGGCTTTATGAACCCGGTACAATGATAGTCCATTACAGATTTTAATTAAGGTCGAAGTTTATTTAGCAGTCCCCTTGTTTTAATTTTTGGATTTTCACTTTTTTTGAGTCTGTTTTCATACCAGCACCTATCGTTTTTGTAGATCCTCATTTAAGTCCTAGGTGTTCAAAATCAGAGGGAGATAGCGGAAAAGCCGTGCAAGTGGTTCCATGATGGAAATCTCACCATTGAACCGAATGATGCATGCTGAGTTAGAAGACTTACAGTGCATCCCAACTCTCTCCATGCGGTATGCAAAACAGAATTTTTAAACCTATCTACATGTCAGTATGCAAGGCACAAAATCATCCTAAACATTAGCTGATATTAGCGTGAAGAACCATAAGTCGCTCATTCATCTTTAGCCTGAAGGGTACGGTCTTGGCTCACCCCTCCTCTGCTCAACACACTTGAGTTTAGGAGATAGCGCTTTATGGGGCTCACTGTGGCACAAGGCTAAGAGACAAATGAACGGCTTGTTTAAGTTTGACTAGATCCATACGAAGTAGACTATAGGAACATGCATTCTTATTAATGTGTGGACCTAGCTACCGAGTCAAGAAACCTACATCTAGGGGCTCCAAGCACACAAAACAAAGTAAAATAAAGGCGGAAAGCTCAAAACTTCGGAAAACAAAGAAAAGAAAGCGATGGAAACTCGGAAAAGCCGCGATGAGGCCCCCAGATGAACAATCACCCGGGCACTGGACCTCATTGTGAAGAGTAGAGTCCTGTTAATTATTCCATGCCAAAATTGTCTCTCTCTCACCATAAATTACAAAAATAATCCTAAGTGTTCTAGATCTGTCTAATCCCCATCTCTTTGCTTCCTTGGTGCTCTCTCCAGTTGGTCATGAGGTGAAGACCAACCTCCTCCAAGCTTGGCTGCCTTGGCTCCCTAAGAAGCCATTCTCGCGTGGCAGGCCCTCATATCAAAGTCACAAAGAGATTTAATTAGTATGGCTTAATCAATACAATAAAACATGCAAGAATTAATCACAATGAATAAATAAATCAATAAAGCATGGTGATTAATTACATTAGATATAGCTGCTCATAAAATCAATAATGAATCAAATATTTTTACAGAAGAATGACAAAATAAATTAGGCGATGCTCATTGCTCCCCGGCAACGGCGCCATCTGATAACTGGCATTTTTAGAGGGTCAAAATATGTGTCGCTGAGGCGACCGCTCACAAAACAACGGTTATTCAGCAATTAACCCACAATAAAAGAATGAATGAATTAAGTCCAAAAAGTGTGAATTAATATTTATTTCTCTACCACAAAATGCACAGTGAATAAGTATGTAGAGGTCGATCCACAGAGAGCAATACAAAAATGCAGTAGCCTATGATGTGCATGTACCACGGAGTCATCCTTGTGTGAGTTCTATTCGTGGGTTTTTATTTTTATTATTATTTTATTTATTTATTTATTTATTTTAATAATAAGATATGTAATATATATATATATATATATTTATAGAATTTAAATATATAAAGATATAGATATCCCTAGAGGGTAGGTATATAGCATATAATACATACATTTGATATATGTATATATATATAAATAATTTTTTTACCTTAATTTTAGAATTTTATATATTAATAAATATATATATATATAAAATATTTTTTCCTTTTTCAATAAGGGAATATATATATATATATATAATGTAGAGAGAGGGGTCATATAATATTTATAAAAATATACGCAAATAGTCAAAAATTCAGAAATAAATTCTTTTTGGTATTTTCATGATTTTCTACTGTTTTTGTGATTTTTGGGTATTTTTTAAAATATTTTTGGTATTTTTAAATATCAAAATAAGGGAAAACAGGGAGTTAGCTACTGGCTGGGAGCAAAATAGAAATTAAAAATATAAATCAGCCACAATATTTTTCCCAACTATTTTTAAAAGAAAGAGGATAAAATATAGAAACTATAGAACTTAAATTTGCAATTTTTAGGATTTTCTAGAATTTTTTATATTTTTAGAAGTTTTTGAGTATTTTTGAATTTTTAAGGTTTTTCTTTTGAGATTTTTAATGATTTTTGGGCCGACACTTAATTAGGCTTAAATAGACCGTAGTTAATTTTTTTGGAATTTTTCGAGGTATTTTACTATTTTTTTGGCATTTTATAAGCTAGACAGTAAATAAAAGGCGAGTTTTTGATTTATAATAAATGCAAAAATGCAACAAAATTAAAAACTAAAAATATGGCGTGCAATAGTAAGCTAACATGAGTCTATGTCCATTTTTGCAAAAATTTTCAAGTTAATATGAGGCATGAAATAAATGGACAAAGCATACAAAAATATATGGCCTAGCAGGGGCATTTTTGCAAATAAAAATAAAGTCAGGGGCTCCTGTGCAAAAATTTCTACAGAAATAAACATTAAATTTTATTTTTGGGGCCATTTTACAATTAACAGAACCCGCCAGGGTTTAAGTGCAAAAATCACGCGCCTCACGTGGGACTATGTCTGAAAATATAAAAACTCCAAGGGGCATACTGCAAATAATACAATTTATTTACAACGTGGCATTTTATTTTTGGCATTAAACTATAAATACAAGAAGGTGGGGGGTTATGTCTGAAATTTACCCCCTAAGGCGCACAAATGGACGGCGATGGGCGCGCCACTTATCCACGTGTCGAGCCCTCGAAGCCCGATACCCCTTCGATGATCTTCGGTCGAGATTGCTTCTGATGTCTGATCGAACGGCCGAGGCATCTGCTACATGGACGACCCTGATTAGATCTGGGGCCGTCTCCTTCATCCGACGGTGGCTGTTGATCACGAAGAACAGAGAAGAACAACTGGCTTCCCTGGCTTCGATCTTTGATTTCTTCGCCTCCAGACGCTCCTGGTTGATGGCGATGGGTTCCATACGTCCGGCGAGGTGGTGCGCACCGTCCGAGGTACTCCAGAAGGTCCAGGACCCCCTAGATCGGTTCAACGAGCTCGGAGAAGAAAGGGGGGTCCTGGAACCTCGCAGGGGATCGAATCGAGCCTCAGGGGGCTCCGTTCAGCTTCTAGCCTGCACCAAAAGTATGAGGGCTCGAGGGGGTCTTCCTCGACCAGGGGTTAAGGCTGAAAAGATAGGGAATGATTGGGGGTGGCGAGGTCCGGCGAAGCGGAGGAGTTGGACCTCGATTCGCAGAGCTGGAGAAGCTCTGGATGATCTGATGCGTGGGTTAAGCGTGGAACGTGTAGGGAAATGAAATGAGGTGAAGCGAGGGGTCGGATGGTGCGTAGATTAGGGTAGAGAGGATCGCCGGAGCTGAACTCCGGCGAACTTCGATCTGGGTCTAATCAAGCACCTAAGGTCCTACTGATTACTCTAAAGTTTGGATTAAAGATTAAAAACTAAAACTAAGCTACAAAATGAGATAAATCAACTCTTATACCTGGTGGTCGACCAGGGAGCAGGACCTCCGGCGAGCGGCGGCCGTGGGCACTTCCTTCGACTCCTCCGACCGACTGAGACTGCCAGAAGTACCCCCCTGTCACGAGGATCCTCCAAGGGCTGGAATTGAGGGTGGAAAGTGACCGAAGGGAGACCAAAATGGGGGAGGAGGTCGAAGGAGTTATTTATAGACATGGGTATGTACCCTTATTGACCGGGGCACCACGAAGAATCGGCAGGTTAGATGCTCGATCTGGGTTGGTGGCGGTGATGTACAATGATCGGAGATCATTTTGTCAGAAGACGTTGATGGCCAATGATGGACGAGTCGAGCGGGAAAAAAGGAGGAAAACGGGGGACTTGATGGTTCTGACGGGAGTCAGAGGCGCAGGGGGGAGTTGACCAGAGGTCAACAGTCCCTGGCCTCTGATTGGCCCACATCAGACCGATCTTGACCCAATTATTAGACATAATAAATGATTTAATTAGAATTTATTTATGAAATAAAAAATGCTTATAAATTAATGTAGTATTTATTTATGATTTTTATTTATTTTTTTGATGTGTTTTATTACGGGTTTATTTTAATAATGTATTTATAAGTATGTTTATAAGTATTTATTTTTATTTTGTTTATTTTTATTTTATTTTATTATTTTTTTTATTTTATAAATTTATAACTTGTTTTTATGATTATATATATTTTTATTTAATTTTTATGAGTTTATTTACATTTTTAAATAAATAGGTATATGTATATGTAGTTATACTTATAGGTATTTTACCTATATATTATGTATACTTTATTTATTTTAATGTATTTTCTTGGTTTTTATTTTGGATTTCTATTTTTAATATATTATGTATAATATGTACACCATTATAAAAATATGAGAAAAGAAAATAATTAAAGAATGTTTTCCCATTTTCTTTATGTACATATTGGATCATATGTATTTTGCCTATTATCTTGCATTTACTTATTTTATTTTGTAAATCCCTTTTAGTTTTATTCTAATTTCAGTATGTTCATGTATTATATACATTATTTACAAAATTATAAAAATCTAATTTGCTAAAAATAATGGACAATGAATATATTGAATATTTTAGTCAGACTGGCTGCACAATGAAGGCCAAAAACCTAACTTTTGCAGATGGACTCTACAAATTATGAAACTAATTTTATTAAATAGTTCTTGGAAAGATATATACAATTAAAGGTGAGTTTGAGTGATTTGGAGCTTTTATTTGCAAGATATGGGTCTGTGAAGTTGATATTTTGGCTGTTTATTCTGTGTATAAAATGTACACTGAGTATTATTTTTACACAAACTCAATTTTGTATTTTTATTTACATTATTGTCTACAACTTTCATGAACAAAGTTTCTTTATTTGATGAATAAATAATTATGTACGAAATAGGTGTCAAAAATGCATAAATAAAAGCATGAATAAATGAGGTATTTATTATACACTGGCCCTTATCTCCCCCTACTTTATTCCTTGTAGACCAATTCCATGCTGGCCTTGGTCTCGGGGTTAGGGTCATAAAATATTTGCAATATTTTACTCCTTTTTCTTTTCTTCTCTTTATTCTATAATTTTGGCATTAAACACCTTATTTAATGTGTAATTAATACAATGAATCATGAATGCTATTATGCACAAATTGGTGCTCTTTACATGCATTTGGTGGGGTGTTTGAGGCCAAAATGATAGAATAAAGGTGATGAAATGGAGATTCATCAGTGACCTGCATAGGAGTCCTGTGGAACTTAGAGGCTGTTAGGTTTTAAATCCATTTCCCATTAAGGTTCCAACACACTAATAATCCAAAGGTCCGACAGAGCTCCAAACTATAATTTTATGAAGAAAATTTAACACTCAATATTGTCCTAATTTCTTTATTTTTCCTTTATTTCTCTTTTTATTCACTTATTCTTTTAAATAAGTGTTTGCTAAGGGACTAGCAAAGTAAAGCATAGGGGGTGATGAATCTGCATTTCATCATCTTTATTCATTTGTTTTGGAGTTACGGTTGAAAAGTCGTTTTCCGGGGTGGTTTGTGCAAATTTCCCATGTACTTTTATACATATTGTATTTGTATATATTTGTAAATATTTTTATTATATATTTAAAATAAAAATACAAATACAAATGAAAATAAATAAAATTAATTAAAAAACTAATTTGCTGATTTACCCATGTATATAATGCCATATATGAATATAGTATATGTATATAGTTGTTAGTCTTATTTAACCACCATAAAAAATAAAAAAAATTAACTTTTAATTTTCCAATAAATAAAGTGACGAAAATTCAAAAAAAATAGTTAATTTTTGTAAATATATTTTGACATTTATCTTTTTATCTCTACCTCATCTCAATTTTATCTCTTATCTTTATCCAAAAAGCTAAAAATTCAAATTTCATCTCCATCTTTTCTATTTACATGGCTCCTTCTCCATCATTCCATCTAGATCAATCTTTGGTGATAGGAGCCCTATCTCTGCGAGAAATTTTAATCAAGAAAGGTGCCTAGTCTCCGAGCCGTCCGGTGACAGCGAGTCGGCGTTCATCGAGGCAATCATGGCCATTTTCGCTACTAAGGTGAGATCCATCGTTATTTCATAATTTTTTATCTAGGTTAATCGTAGTTTAAATTTCACAACTTCATTTCATAGTCATTTCGTTTCTCTGGATCTTAAAAAATATCCATCACGATTCAATCTGCTTCGATCTCGATTTTTCATCTCACGTTCTTGACCTCCCCATGTTCATTTTCTATCTTCCATGATCTATCAACTTCGACCACACACGGTGGTCGGAGAATCAGATTCGATTCTTCCATTTTATGCTGGATCCCCGTTTGCATTTTCTGTTTGATTTTGGGATTTGAACCATCATGTTTGCATCCTAAGTTGTCTATAAATAAAAAAATAAATATAAAAAATATATTTGTTTTCTTTTTCTCTAACGTTTGTTTTGCAGGATCATTAAAACAAAAACAACAACAAAATACAAACATTAAAAAAAACATTTCTATTTTCTATTTTTAATTTCCCTATTTCGGATTTAAAAAAAAAGTTTTTTTCATTATTGTTGACATTAAAAACAAATAAATAAAAGGTGGGGGGACGGCAGCTAGGAGCCGCCGCTGCCACCCCCTTCCATCTCCGCCCGCAGCCACCTGCGACCCCAACTATCGCAACCCACACCATCGCATGCCTTCACCACCCGTGCCCTCCACCGCTGCAAGCGTCCTCCTCCATCGGCCCTCGCTGCCCTCCTCCGCACAGCCACCGCCGCTGAAGACCACCTCACCGCTGCCTTCGGGTGGAACCCCCTTAAGCACCTCATCCTCGACCCTCCACACCGCCTCTCATCGCGCTCTCCTCCATCGGCCTTCGCCACCCTCCTGCGCGGACCGACCCCAGCCCTTGGACGCAAGATCGCCACTGTCGCTACTGTCATCCCCTCTATCGGCCGCCACCGTTGCCTTTGGGAAGAAGGAGGGTGGGTGGTGTCCCTTCCTTTGACTTGTGCACGAAGCGACACAAAAGAAACCCTAAGGAGGGATATAAAAAATATTTTGGGGAAATTACAAAAATACCCCCAAAGTTTCCAAACCTACAATAAAGCCCCTACTCTCCAACAAGTCATGTGCTCGTCATGTTTACTTATGTAATTTGCATATTCAATCCAATATTTATTTCTTATTTATTTATGCTAGAACAATAAACATTTGAAGATCAGACCTTCATTTCCAGACATTATTTTGCAAACTGTCTTCATTTAAACAAATGTTTTCTTTGGTCAATAAATTCTTGAAAAATAATGCTATATTTCTGATGTGCTATTGTTTTTAACATAAATTTTTCATTGCATTTTAATTTCATTTATTATTATTTAAAAAAAACAACTTATTTTTTTTTGAAATTCAAAAATTCATAAAAATTTAAATATTGCTCCAAAAACTCCTAAAAAATAAAGTAGTTTTATTTCATTGTCATTTAATTTCTTTCCAAATTTCATGCGTTAACTCTTTATAAAACCAAAAAAACTGAAAAATACTTAAAATCTTATAAAAATCATAAAAAAATTACAAAAATCCAAAAATTTTCATTTCACTTCCTGTTTGTATATATTTGCATATAGTTTGTCATGAAAATAATTGCCAAGAGTTTTGGGCATTTAAAATATTTTTAAGTTGTAAATTACTCCAGGTTGTGCATTGTTTCTCATTTTTCCACTGTTTGTTTTTTTAGAAAAATACAAATAACATCTGAAAATTCTACAAATATTCCCAAAAAACATTTTCAAAATCTTTACAACATAAAATATTTTCTCTGGATTTTTCTGATCATTATTGATACAATTGAAAATTACAAAAAGAGTTGGTGTGCGTATTTCTTATTTTGTGCATATTGTTCTTGATTTAAAAATATAAAAAATTGCAAAAATTAAAATGACTAAAAATGTGAAAATTATAAAATAAAAAATAGAAATAAAAATATAAAAATTAAAAAGAGAATAATTCCATAAAAACTAAGGATAGTTTGCCTTTGAGATTTCCTTTTTCTTTTATTTGAGTTTTTGTCGATTAATTGAATAACCCTCGGGAATTGTAGCCTCCCTGAGTTCGATCATGTCCGCTATACATGTAAATAAGTAGTAAAAATAAAAAAATTTGTTTGTTTGTCGTGGAATTTTTGGGGATAACAACGACTTTCATATCATCAATTTTCGATCCTCGAGATCCCGTGCAGAACATAAACTTATATTAATAAAATTGTAGTATGGAGCTCTGTCAGACCTTTAGATTATTAGTGTGGCGGAACCTTAATGGGAAATGGATTTAAAACCTAACATCCTCTAAGTTCCACAAGACTCCTATTCAGGTCTCATCAACAGTCATGTCAGAACAAGTCTACATACACAATTTCTTATGACTACGAATATTTATTTGTACGGTGTAAGTGAAATATAGCTCCCCATCCAAAAGTAGCAAAGAAACAATCTCTCTAAACAAGTTAACTCTAGTCCCCGGTCTAGCAAATCTTTCCTCGAGGAGCAGGGATATTCCCTTCTAAGTTCAAGTACAACCAACTCAAGAACTGGAGATGCAGAAAAGAATGGACGATAACCAGTGTAGCTACCTATCCTTTGATGCATGACCAGTGTAGTCAAGTCACCCAGCTGCAAGCTTAAAAAATGACTTTGAAGCTCTTATTTGTTTACTTGTATATACACTCCGGTATGCATTTTACTTTTCAATCAGGCCTGTCCACTTTTGGAGAATTGCATTTTTTTCTCTTTATCTTTTTCTTTTTTATTGAATATATATACAAGGTGCATCATGTACATAAGGATTTTTTCTTCTTGATCTAGTAGACTATCCCTCTTTTGAAGCATTATTGCAACCTGACAACATCCTGTATTTAGACCTCAATACTACTAGATCAGGTTGAGATGCACTATCCCCTAGAGGAAAACGAGGAGGTTCCGCCTAGATGTAATACCCTCATATGATACTCCAAGCCAAAGAGATTCTCCCTCCTCACTACCTCCTCCATGAAGAGCTATGTGTAGAGTGCTTGTCCAAGATATGCCACAGTCTGAAAGAATCATGTGTATGTTGTTAAATATTCTACTTAAACTAATCAGGATGACATGTGAACAAAGTCTTATGGACTAAAAGAATTAAGTTTCTAGGACCTGAAAACTCTCAATTCCATTTCTTAAAAGGTTCCTCTGAAATTAAGTGGATTAAGGTCCAACTATGCTCCATTCTTCAATTTTATTCCGAACTTAGTTTAAATGTCAATACTATCCTGAAAAATGCACATGCAAATGCAAGAAAATATGTACAATGCAAAAAATTGAAACAAATTTATTATTTTGAATTTTTTACAGATTTTTTGAAAGAGAAAAAATGATGCACATCTAAAGAGATTTTTTTAATGTAAATTTTATAGACATTTGGTTTTGTCGTTTTTAGGGATTTTTTTAGGATTTTTTTAGAGGGAAAAGATTAGTAAAATATATACAAGTATATACAAGGGTTTTTTTTGTTTTTTTGAATCTGTTTTTTTGTTTGGTTTTTTATTTTGTTTTTGTTTTGTTTCTTTATTTTGTTTTTTATAAAAGGATACCAAATTCTATATACACACGTGGATTTTACGAATTTATATAAGTATCCCTAAAATAATAATATTTAAAAGTACGAGTTATGTCTAAAGTATACATACAATATATACGACACCCCCTATACTTAGATCGAACTATGCCCTCATAATGATCAGAGAGCAGCAAAGGAGGACATAACTCTTGCTAAGTATAGGAAAGTGAAAAGACTCCGATGCTACAATGACTTAAAGAAAAGATGAAGAAAATAGAAGTCGGTGATCCCCCGTATACATAGGATCAAGTAATCCTAAGTATAGAAGACTGTACAAAAGGGAAAAACCGATGAAGAGAATGTACGAACTCAACATCTCGACTTGCCCCCTATACTTAGGGTAGGATAGCCCTGAGCATAGAATATCAACAAGTTGTGGGGGCAATCGAGAGATCAGAAGAATAAAAACACAAAAGAGATGATATGAACAACATCACTCCCTCTATACTTAGGGTAGGATATCCCTAAGTATAAGCAACAACAAGAGTGATGAACAGGACGAATAAGAGCAACACTCGGCTCGTCCACCCCCTATACTTAGGACAAAGTACGTCCCTGGCAAGGCTGCCATTTTGTTGGTCAAGATTTTTGAGATTTTTAAATAGAGATATGAAATAAAAGTACAGTGGTCGTTGCAACCAAATATCCCGCAACAAAAAAACTATTTATTTTTTTCTTCTCAAGCTAAAAATTACAAAAGAAGTAGCATGAAAAATTGGTTATTTAATTAACCTGTATAGCAACAAGATCGAACTCAGGGAGGCTACAATTCCCAAGGGTTATCGAAAAAAAATCAATTAAAAGAAAAAGGGAATCTCAAATGCTAACTACCTTAGTTTTTTTTCTGATTTTTATCTTTTTTTTAATTTTTTAATTTTATTTTTGCTTTTCAACTTTTAATGATTTTAATTTTGCAATTTTTTTAATTTTCAAAAATATAATTCTCAAAATAACTTTATACATAAAAAAGACGCATTTTTTATATTTTTTTAAATACGATAAAATGGTCAAAAATGTCCAAATAAAATTGTTTTGTATTTTTGATGATTTTTTATTATTTTTGTAATTTTTCAGATATTTTTAGATTTTTTAGGATTTCAAAATGCATAAAAAAGGGAAATGCAAACTGTGACCAAACATGATTATTTTTCAGTTTTAAGAAACCAAATAAATGCAAAAATTAAGAAAACTATTTTTCATAAAATAACTACAAGAAATTATCTACAAATATGAGTTGAAATCACATTTTTTGGATTTTTCTACAATTATTTATGTTTTTTTTTAAGATTTTGTGTATTTCACAACTTTTTGTGTTTAAAAAATAACTAATGTGTGAAATTTGCACAAAAATTAAAGCACACCAAAAGAAAACTAATCTATTTTTTGGAATTTTTGAAGCAATATGTATATTTTTATGATTTTTCAAAAGTCAAATAGGGAAAAATACAATATTTTTGATATTTTAATAATATCAAATTATAATAATGCAATGGAATTTTTAAACAATGAAGAGAAACACATCAGAAGGATAACAAGATTTTTGCAAAATTTATTAACCAACAAAATTATTAATTTTAATAAGGAAACATGTAATTTTAAAGTCTAAAATTGAAGGATTGAATTGCAATAATTTAAAGTGTGTGCATCAGAAATCAACATAAAATAATATTGGAGAGAAAATCATAATTTACCCAATGATGGGTGTATGATGCGCGTGACTGGCTCTGGCTCTAACGGGGGCTTCTTTATAATTTGAAGAACTTCCAGGGGTTTACCTGATATTTGCCCAATTTTTTTTATTTTTATTACCCTAGGGTTCTCTTCATTCTTTCATTTCCAAGCAATAAACAAGGGGGCACCGCCCCTAGGCAGAGAGGTGTGGTTGGTGACGGGTTCGATTGTGGCGACAGGGCGACGCACGCCCCCAGCGGCTCGACGGTGAGGTGGTCCAGGAGCAGCGGGGCTATCAACGGTCTCCTCCAGGCGATGATCGGGCGGTGACAGTAAAATGAAGTGAGAGCAGTGGGCGTCGCCCGCTACTCCAGCATAGGAGAGGGGCATAGTGGCAACCGTAGTGCAACCCAATTCCTTTTTTTGTTTTTTTTGTTTATTGTAAACAAAGAAATTGTAATTTTTTATTTTTTTTAATTTTTGCAATTTTTTTGAAAAGTCAACAACTGTATTTTTTATAATTAATTTTTTTATTTCAGGAAATAAAATATAGCTAAAAAATAACTCGAGCACAATGGCTCAGTATAAAATCAAATATGGAAATGTGAGTGGATGATAGATCTAACAGTTGTGATGGAAGATGCGTATATCCAGCCACAATACACAGTCGGAGGTGAGAGATTGTGTGAGGTAGAACATGAATGTGGGTAGATCAAGAAGATGATGTGGATAATTGAATCTGTTCGGAAAATGAGAATAATGAACTATGATTAAGAACTACGATATTGAAATAAAAAATGATAACGAAATTAAAAATGTGAAAATTAAACTAAGATTAACCTAGATGAAAAACAAGGAAAAAATGGATCTCATCATGGTAGCGGAAAATACCGTGATGACCTCGACGAAGGCCGACTCCCTATCACCTTAAGGCTCAGAAGCTAGGAACCTTTTTACAACAAGAAGCTCCTGGAGATTAGGCTCCTCTCATCAAAGATTGATCAAAAGAGAATGAGGGAGGAGGAGCCAATTAACTATAAAAATAATTGAATTTGAATTTTAAAAATTGAATGGAGATAAAGATAAGGGAAATTTGAATGGAGATAAAGATAAGAAAGGAAGATAAACTTATTTACATAATTAATTAAACAAATTTATTTATTTTAATCACTTTAGTAAATTGAATAATAAATGTTAATTATTTAATTTTTTGTGTGGTTATTTAAGGGAATTGATTATATACATATATTATATACATATGGTACATTATATACATAGTTAAATAAGGAGATTTTTTTTAATTATTAATTATTTTATTTTATTTTAAATAATTATTAAAATTATTTACAAATACAATATATATAAATATAAATATGGACATATACAATAAATGGTAAAATTACATAAAACACCATAGAAAACCATCTTTCAAACAGTATCTCAATAAATTATGGAACGACACCCATTTTAAAGATAATTTAATTTAGAATACGATGGAAGTGAGTTTGATTCAATTTGATTTTATATGGAGTCAAAATTGGTCATTTAATTATCTCTTTATGGCTTTTTCCGGATGTGGTTACTTTTATTAGGTACATGATTTTATTTTGCAATTATTTTTATTATTTAGAAAACATTTTTATTTACAACTTTTGTTTTGAAAATTATTTAATTTGATTCAATTTATGTAAAAATAAAATAGTATATTTTTATATAAATATACATAGGATAAATGAGAAGTATTTACAAAACATTTTTTTTATTTTCTAATTAAGGACCATATCTCCCCCTACATTATTCTTGGCCGATCAGGTCAATTCTTGACCTTCTCTCAGGGTTCGGGTCTGCATGTATCCATTACATATATACAATCCTTTTTTCTTTTTGTTCTTTTTTGGTTTCTTTATTTTTCCTTTCTTTCTTTATTTTTTTAGGTAAAAATAGTGATAAATGTATAATATTTACAAACAGATGCAAGTCAGTAAGAACAATGAGTTAGTATCATATACATGTGTTTTATAAGGGCTTTTAAGCTAAAATAAACGAATAAAGATGATGAAATGCATAGTCATCAGATGGGAGCCTAAGTGACTAGCACTTTCAACTGCTTGAATGATTGGAGAACCTGTTGATCAACATTAAACTCGATCTCCTTGTAGAGTAGCTCAGTGAGATGTCAAGAAATGCGACTAAAGTCCTTGATGAATCTCTAGTAAAAGCTGACACGTCATAGGAATGACCACATACCCTTGATATTATGAGGTGGATGAAGATTAACAATAACATCCTGGTCAACTTCCATGCCATGCTTGGAAACGACATGGCCCAACACAATTCCTTCGGTGACCATGAAGTGGCTCTTTTCCCATAATAACACAAGATTTACTTCACGACATTTCTGAAGCACACGGTCCAGGTGCGCAAGACAAGAATTGAAGCTGTCACCATAGACCGAGAAGTCATCCATAAATACCTCAAGAAAACTACCAACCATATTTGCAAAAACTGCAAGCATGCACCTCTAGAATGCGGCAGGTGCATTGCACAGAATAAAGGGCATTCTCCAGAATGCATAATTGCCAAACATGCAAGTGAAGGTGGTCTTCTCTTGGTCTTCTTAGGAAACCGCCACATGGTTGTACCTGGAGTATCCATCAAGAAAGCAGAAGAACTCCTTGCCAGCCAATCTTTCTGACACTTGATCAATAAATGCCAAGGGGAAGTGGTCCTTCTTCATTGCGACATTAAAGCGACGATAATTCACACACACGCCATGATGTTGATACCCGAGTAGAAATCTTCTATCCTCTTTCATTGGTGACCATAGTGACTCTAATTTCTTTGGAACTACATGTAAGGGACTCACCCATTTGGAGTCGGAGATGGGATAAATGAATCCTACGTCACATAATTTCATGATTTCTTTCATGACGGCATCCTATAAATTGGGTTCAATCTTCTTTTACATTCTCAGGATGAATTGGCATCATATTCCTAATAAATGTGGTGTGAACACATGGTCAAATTGATCCTACAGAGGTCTAATACATTCCAACCAAGTGCCTTGCGGTTTTTCTCTGGAACCTCGAGCATTCGAGATTCCTTATATGGGCCAGCCTGTTGCTGATGATGATCGTATAGACGTAAGGAAAGCATACTTGTGGCATGCTAGAATCTGCTTTAATTCAAGATCTAATCTAACTTGATTCTCATAGACTTCAAAAACATTGACGATAGGTCATTGATCTACCAACATTTTTAGGCGTTGCTCACCTCAGTCACTCATGGCCCGGTTGATAATGCATCGAACAAATCATTAATGAATTCATCATGCCGGACTAGTATGAATCTTCTGAATCAAAAAAGGCCCATCAACAAGTGAGAATCAGTCTTCTAGTTGACATTGAAGCATGTATAGACTGTGCTTTAGAGGTCCTCAAGAGAGAGGATTTCCAAGGTCCACGTGTCATTCAAAGATAATTTTGCATCTTTGATTTTTGCAATAATGTCACAGTGTACTATTGGAAGTTCTGTGCGGTTTTCATCAGATGCAACTTTCGATTCAATGACCATATCCATTGTTACTTTGTTGTAGCTCGAGCGAAATGTGATCTTCCCCAGACCCATAGTCAACAACGGCCTCTACAGTTCGCAGGAATAGCCGACCAAGAATAATCGAGGTATGGAGTAATGGGGAAGGATATTCCATATAAGGGACTACAAAATCAACAAGAAACTGCATGCCTCGTACCATTACGACAACGTCCTCCAACAAACCTTGGAGTCACTTGATTGATCGATCATCGAACTGAATGATCACCTTTGTATGTTTTAGTGGACCCTGCATGAATTTCAGAAGTAATGATGAGGGCATGAGGTTGATTGAAGAGCTGATGTCAAGCAGAGTTCACTCAAAGACCTGCTCAAAAATATCGAATATGATTAAAGGTGCTCCTTTGTTTGGCTTCTTTTATTGGAGATTACAGATTGTTGCGATTGTAGACATTGTCAAGACGTGATTCTCTACTTTGTATCTTTGGTTCTTGTGAAGTTGATGCTTTGTTGTACATGACTCTTTCAATCCTTTATTGACTGCACACATATATTCCATAGTTTTCATAATGGGCAATTCAACAGTCAAGTTTTTAATGATCACCACAAAACTTATATCAGATATTGCACTTTTTTGTTTTGAATTATTTTTTTTGGATTTTTTAATTGAACCAGGTAAAGGGTAATGTACAGAACAGAAATCAAAAGTATAGTTCTTAATTACATCAATATTCATGTCCACAACATAAGGTACAACCGAACTGCAAAATAGTGAATAATCTCGAGCATGGGGTGGGCATCCAAAAACTGTGGTCTCTGCTCCATCGATTGGTGCTGGATCGGCTGCTAGAGCTGGCTCCTTCAGGGCTGGTGTGTCTTCACTTCAACTGCAAGCACTTTTTGATTTTTTTTCCATTTTTCTAATTTTTTTGTTCTTTTACTTGTTGGTGGCGACTAGATGGCATAACTCCTCCTTCATCTTCCTCACAAGGACCTATGGCTGGCATGATTGACACACAAGATGATGATTTACCATATGAAGCTTTATTCTTCTCTTTGATGGCGGCAAACAGCGGCAAAGTCCTACCCCTTTCTGAGAGTAACAGTGTTAGACAAAACAAAATTACAATCATCTGAATCTACAGGAATAGACAAGACATCACATTCTACCTGCCCTTTTCGCTTAAAATAATTAGGCTTGGCTTCAACCTGGGCTAGAGTTGGAGTTTTTATGGCCGTCAGGTCATCCATCTTCTATGTCATATCCACTAAACCCTTTACGAACTAGGCCAATCAATTGAGGCTCGGGTTCACAGGAACCGCCTCGGATAGTTCAACGTGCTGACCATGTTGTGGCTGATTATGCTGAGGCTGCTAGTGGTTGGACGGATAATGATGCTGAGGTGGAGGAAGCTGATATAGCTAAGAGTGAGGACGATAGTGGTGTTGAGGTGCAGCACAACATACAAATGATACGACTAGTGCTGGTCATACTGCGGCCAGTGGTACTGCTGGTTCTGTCTCTAATTATTATGATACTGTGGAGACAGATGGTAATGAGGCTGAGAGGACTGAACAAATCTCACTCCTTGATGCTGAGGGAATGGACAAGAATTTGTAGGCTGGCTCTGCTGAGGTCCACCTAGATGGGCCAGCTGCTTATCATTAGACCAAACTCCATTCACCTCTTGAATGAGAGGCGGTGGAGGGGTGAATGGATCATAAGAAGATTGGGGCTCTGATTGGTTTACCATCAACTTCTACTGCCACGATGCTCGGTCGGGAGTCTGTACATAATACATATGATGGACCACCATCTACTTTGGACTTGGATGAGGTTGATGCTGGGTGGGTTGCTCTTATTTCTTCTTAGTAGGAGTCTTAGATGGTGGAGTCACCGACTGGTAAGCATTGATGGTACTCACCAGCAACTCTAGTTGCTTAGTGATCTGATCCAAGTTGTCCAGATGTTGGGTTCTTTGCTTGATCACTTCTAGTTTCTTGAGATCATGTGATCATTTTCCAATGATGTCTACTTTGAATAGATGCCCCACAATGATAATAAGGTTGAAGCTTTCATCTATGTCTGCTTCCTGAGATGTTGCCATATGGACAAGCTTGTGGAGGATATGAGGTTGCTTCTGGTATGCTCGGGATGAAGAAAGGGAGGCCTCTTCTTTGTCCATTTCCTCGAATATCTGCCAAACAACATCTTCACCTTTGCTAAAGTGGTATCCACCATAGGCTGCATCTACAAGCCTCTGACTCTCAGTAGCCAGGCCCCCGAAGAAGTGTTGTATCAAGCTGGTCTTCGGTATGTCATGATGGGGGTATTTCTCCTGTAGATCCTTGAATCTCTCCCATGATTCGTGAACAGACTCATAAGTGTCATGGGAGAAGCTGCTAATCCGGGCTCGCATCTGGTTAAGCAGACTGAGAGGGTAAAACTTGTGTAGGAATGAAGATTAAGATCCCCCCAGGTCTCACGACCTTACCTAAATGGTTGACCTAGTACAAGGCCTTATCTTGGAGAATAAAGGGAAACACGATCATCTTGACTACACCTAACAGGATGTTAGGGTAGTACATGGTTCCACATATGCGGGAAAGCTGCTGCAGGTGAATGAAGGGGTGCTCATTGGTGTTTCATGAAAGGTGGGAAGAAGAGCATGGAGAGAAGGCTTGAGCTCGAAGTGGGCATGCACCGGTGGAATTCGTAGCTACTCAGTCATTTGGCAGTCTCCAAGATTGTAAGTCTGTTGTATCGTGAGCTTAGGAACATCATGTCCTTCTTCTTCCTCTCTGTAAGTGTGGGGTGGTTTATCTTTGCTTCCTCCTCCTCTTGGTCTATTCCTCAAATCATTCAGCATAACTTGAAAAGCGGTTTGGGCCAAGGCTTGCTCAGTTAGCTGCGTTTGTATGTCTTGAATGGACATGAATAATTGAGCATTCACTTGATTCTGATCGGGTGCTTGGCCCTGCTTCATCTGCGGAGGCTGATGTCCTGATCCTTTTCCTTTTCCACCTAAAGGATCCATCTCAAGGTCCGAGTTAGACAACACAAATTCTTGATTGGGATCCAGGAACTGACTTCAATCTGCAATACAAAAGGTATCTCAATCAAACCAACTATGAAAGAAAGCACCAGCTAACTAGATGAATCTGAGATTAGGGTCAATCCCATATAGTTGTGAATGGAGCATTTGATGTAGATTGTAATCAACCTCTATTCATAACGGGTGGTAATTGGATAGGAGTGATCCAAGCTTATTTAGGAATTAGAAAGGAAAGAAGATGAGGAGTCTGAAGATCGGTCGACAAGATCCGAATCGGGTTCTTGGGAATCATCTCAAATTTATTGAATATGCCAGATTCATAGAATTGATGGGGGTATTGGCAGATTCCTGACTGAGCCATCCATGAGTCGACATCTTAGAGAAATAAGAGGAAGAAACATACGATGGTCAACAAGGAATAAAAGGAGTGCACAACAGTAGAGGCTCGAAGTGATCTGGGGATCAAAGAGAAAAAGACATGAACAAAATTTGCACTAGTGTGCATGATGTTATATTTGAACCTTATTCTATATCTATATAAACACAATACAAAATTGGGTTCACCAACTCAACACAATGTAAATCCACAAGAGATCGGCTATTTTTATCTTTTCAATTTTATTTTTATTTCAGGAAAATATAATAAGAAGTCCTTATCGTCTAACCTTATAGAAGTTTGTGTACTGCCATAAAAGTATCTCATACTTCTTCCACCTATTTTTTAACCGGTGTTCTACGTGATTATATGTCCTTGATCTCATGCTTGAGGGGGCTACTCAACCAAAGAATAAGAGAGGGGAAGCTGATAGTGGCGAATCCAATAATTCGGACCCAGCTTGCAACAGAATCACCGGTGAGCGTGCTAGGCCCTACTCAAACGTGAGATGATGAGACAGACACAATCGTGAGGGTGTGGCCTCAGTACTTCAGACAGGATGAGTGTTCCACATATGCCGGGAAACACCATCGTTGACCAAGTCCTACTCATTCACATACGATAGAAGCGTCAGTTCTTCACCACACCCACGTGATCATCAAGGCACCCCATAACAAGTTTTTTGGATTTAGTCCTTAAGGGCTATGTCTCGCTCTGTCTAGAAGGTACCTAAAATAATGAGCGCTTTATGAACCCAAAGCAATATAGTATATTATATATTTTAATTAAGGTCAAAGTTTATTGAGCAACCCCCTTGTTTTAGATTTTTGGGTTTTATTTTTTTTGAATATTTTGCAAAGCAATCTGCCAAACTATTTTTTGTATTTTCTTTTGAATCCTAAATGATATAAACAGAAGGAAGAGAGAATGGAAACGTATTGCAATTTGTCACTAAGATGGAATCTCACCTTAGCGATGAATGATGCATGCAAAGTTAGAAGACTTGTAGTGCTTCCCAACGCTCTCCATGCAGAATGCAAGGTTGAATTGAAATATTTACACTACATGGCGATATGCAAGTGATGAAATCGTCCTAAACAATACTTGCTATTATCGAGAAGAACCAAATGCAAACTTCTCAAAGATGGATACTAAGTGTCCGTTCTTGATGACTCTTCGGTGCCCCCCATGATGGGTCCTGCAAGAATTGTATGGAGTCCCTCACGACATATGGTTCCAAGTTCAAGAAGTTTGCAATTAATTATTTTGACCAAGTCCAATGTATATCATTATAGGTACATGCTTGTATTAGGTGTTTGAACCTAGCTACTTATGCAAGCAAGCATAGATCTAGGGGCTCCAATCACATAAAACAAATGAGAATAAAGGCGGAAAGCTCAAATCACAAGAAACAAAATAAAATAATGGTGAATAAAATGAAAAACAACAACGATGCCCCTAGGTGAACACTCATCCGGGCAGTGGACCTCGTTAAGTAGAGTAGTGTCCAAGTCCAAAAATTATTACAAATTATTTAAAGAAAAAAAATAAATGGCACTCCCCACATAAAATAAAATATAAGCTAAAATCTATGCTACATGGCTCCTTGCTTTATTTGTTGCCTCTCCTACTAGCCAGGGCAAGAATGTCAGTCTCCACCAAGCTTGGCCGCATCAACCTCCTAAGAAGTCGTCCCCGTGTAGAAGGCCCATACATAAAACACAACAAAGAGATGTATTAGCATAGATAATAAAAAATCAAATAAAAGTAAATAAATAAAATAAAGAGTTATGTACAAACAAATATGTGCAGATAAACATGTACAAAAAGAGAATGCTACACTCCGTTGCTCCCCAGCAACGATGCCATTTGATTAGTCAAACTCGATAAAGTGAGGTGGATCTTGTGCTACACACACGGTGGGAGCGTAGTCGATGTGGCGACCGCTCACAGAGACCAAGCGGCTAAGCAACAATTAACCCACACTAAATAATGAAGCAATGCAAACCAAGATGTGAATCAAAATTTATTATAAACCCTATAAATAAATACGTATAACGACAAGCGGAGTAGGGTGTCGAACATAGAGAAACAAGTAAGTGTAGCAGGTATACTATTTATAAAAAAAATAATGAATAAATAATATAAGTGTATTTTGTACAATATTTACTCAATTAATTAATTAATTATCAAATTTTTGGTGTGTTCTAATTAAATAAAATAAATTTATATATTTATATACCTTTTTAATTTTTAATATTATAATAATTTTAATTTTTGATTTTTTCTTCTGATTTTTAACTTTTTAATATATAAGTTGGATATATATAACTACATATAAGTAATATGTATAATATATGTAATAAATATATAGAATGTATAATAAATATAGAAAAATCAGAAATAACTACAAGAACAATACATTTTTCTAAAATATTTTAAAATATTTAAAAGGTTTTTATATTAATAATAATTATAGTAGATATATAATACTATATATGCATATATGGGCTAAATAGGATATAATAGATATAAATATAAGTAAAAATAGTTGAAAATCAGAAAAGAAATAATTTTTGTTCTTTTTTTCACTTTTCTAAAGTTTTTTGTGATTTTTCTAGAAAATTTTTTAATTTTAGGTATTTTTCGTCATAAAAACCCAAAATCAAGGACTTTTAAATATGCCGAATTGTTTGGAATTTAAAAAAACTAATTAGAGTCAAGAGTTTCCAAAACTATTTTCTATAGATAATATATAATCTAAAGAAAATTCAGAAATAGAAATAAATATTTTTTGATTTTTTATAATTTTATAAAGTTTTTGGAGCTTTTTAATTTATACTGATATTCTTTTTCTATTTTCATGGATTTTTTGTTTAGAGGTGCAAAATATGATAGTATGCAAATACTATTTTTTGGAATTTTTAAATTTATTTTTATAATTTTTTTGGATTTTTTAAAACAAGTAGAAAATAAAACTAACTATTTGATTTTTAACAAATAGAAAAATGGATGAAATGCAAATTAAAAATATGTTGTGGAAGAAATTGCATTAGACACATTACACAATTTTTTCATGATTTTTGGAGCATGTATGATATTTAAAAAAAATACAAACTTGCATAAAAATGTTCAAATTAGAAAGGGCATATTTGTAACTAAAATATAAGGCATGGATTTACATGTAAATTTCCCAAAAGTTTACAATTGATATTTAGATTTTATTGACTAATTTAAAGTTACAAAAACCAGTAGTGTACCCCTGCAAATTGCCCAGCTCACGCGGGGAGCAACGTGAGCTGAGATGGAAAGGACCAAAATATAAATATCCAAATGTATCAGGGCTTTCTTACAATTATTTAAAAAATTCTACAACTACTAAAATTATTTACATGAATAAAGATAAAATAAAATAAAATAAAATGAATGTGGTTAAATAATTTACCCCCTTTAATCAGAGGAAGGGAGTGGATGTGGTGACACCACATAGGCGCAATTAACTCGATCAGATGACGGAGCTAGGGCAGTGTTTCCTATGGAATCAATGGCCCAAATTAGATCTAGGTCGTTCTTGGCATCTGATGGTGTTCAAGTTTAGAGAAAAATAGGGAAGAACATCTCCCTTCCCTTACGTTGCTCGAGCATTCCTCCTTACTCCGACCTTCATTCTTCATTTTGAGTGGTCCATTTTCCTCCTGGGAGCCTTCCATTACGAGTGGCACCAACAAGAAGGTCCAGTCCCTGCTGGAAGGGGCATGGAGCTCATCAAAATATCCAGCACTAATGGTGTTTGTGCAGGTCCGAAATCGACCATTTTGGGGTCCATTTATGCTTTGACATGCAGAGGGAAGTTGAGGGCCTCAAGGCGACTCGCCTCGGGTCATTTTGATGTTGTTGCACATGCAAAATGAGAAGGATGGGGGAGCTTCAATGAGAGGCAGTGGAGGAGCTCTAATTCAGTGATCCACGAACGATTAGGATGGGTTGAAAGGTGGAATAGGTGCATCATGCGAGAGGGAAGAAAATTGGAGTGGTATGGTGGGTCGAAACAATGAGGAGACAATGAGATAGAGGTAGCCGGAGCTCTAGGGAACTAGCGAAGTTAATCGATCTAACCCGAGCTAAAACAATAATTAAAGCATAAAATAAAATGTGAAATGAATGGCTTCGACTAAACCTAACTAGAAAGGGAAGAAGCACATCTCGAACTTGGATTGCACGCCAAGCAGCAGAGGTACCTGAACACCGCCTTGGGTATCCTCCTCTCCTCCTTTCTCTGATCCAGCACCACAGGGGATCACCTCCAGTCACTAGGATACACACTTGGTCGAGGGTAGTCTGATTTAGGGTTTGAAAAGGGACCATATCAGACGAAGAAGGTGAGAGGCTTTACTTATAAACATAGATGCTAACCCTTATTGACTGGTGATTTACAAAAGTTTTAGGCTATGTTCAAAGGATTTGAGGGGTTAGGCGTGTATTACTATCGATCGTGATTGATTTATGTGATGATTAGAATGAATATAAGCAAGGAGACACCCTAGAAAAATGGAGCAAAATCGGGGAGTTGACAGGTCTGAGACGCTTGAAGGAGAGAGGGGGCAGTTGACCCCTTGTAAACTAGGGTTTGATTCTGGTTGGTCCATGTAGACCAAACTGAAAAATCCATGGCTGAAATGCTTTATTAAAAAGATAGAATATAATAAATGATTTATTAATTTTTGTTAAAAACATAAAAAATGTTTCTTATTATATGTAGTATTTAATTTATATTTTTATTTATTTTTTGAGATGATTTATTATAAGGTATTACTTACATGCATAATCTTAGGTATATTTACCTATATATTTATGTTTTATTTTTATTTCTTATTTTTAATTTTATTATTTTATACTCATAGTTATGTATTTACAACTTATTTAGTTACACACAAATATATTTTTATCGTATTTTTCTAGGCTCATTTGCATATTTAATAAATATAGGTCTTAATCATATAAGTATATATACAGTATATATTCATCTATGCATTTTTTGTGCCTTTATTTATTTTAGAGTATTTTAAATGTATTGGATTTATTATAAATATGTACATATACTATATATAACATCTAGAAAATTATAAAAATTTAAAATAAAGGTGATGAAATGGAGATTCATCACCCGGGTCATTTAAGGTGTAGTCACACTATAGTACCGCCAGACCACTTCTTGAGTTTCTGAAAATAATTTATTCTAATAATTATCTAGTTAGGTTTTCAGGATTTATCTGAAGCTCATCTAATTATCTTTAGTTTATATTCTATTTATCATTATTATATTTACTTTCTTTAATATTTGTTATCTATTTATCAAATTATTTTGTTGTTGTTAATTTTTCTATACATGACACGTGTTCAGGTCCAATCTTGGACCTTGGATTGGTCTTCATATTAACATGTCCAAGCCCCAATAGGTGCCCATTCCTCTCTCTTATATAGTTAACCCCTGATCAAAAAGGCCTTCAACTTACTTTCCCTTGTTTACAACCTGGGGAAGAAAAACCAAATGATTGGAATCTCACTACACCTTTGTTTACCAGTGAGTTAGCTAAACTTTTGGTTATCAATAACCTCTACTCTTTCGCACTAAAACATACCCTTGAGTGTGCAACTTAAGCCTTCATATCATTCTTTCTATTTAAAGATGCTACATAGCACATAACGAACACATCCGTCATAGCTATATACCTCTGAGTTCTTGAGAGTAGATTTATAGGGTGATAAGTAAAATTGACCAAGTGGTAAAAAAATATCACCTAGTCTGTGTTGTATCATCAACTACTGATCAAAATAAGAGAAACATATGCAATTTATAGGAAGTGGTATGTGGATTAACCTGGACAAGCCTAGGATTAAACTTCGAAGACAAACTCACTATGGAGGTGTATAAATCAAGAACTAAGATTGTGTCACAAGTGTCTTTCTTAATGCATGTATGTCTTTGTCTCTTATTAGTATTTTTTAATTTTAAAGTGATTTTTAATTTCTTTTAGATTTTCAAATTAGTCTATCTTAATTTAAATTAAAATATACTAGTAATAGATTGAAAATGAAATAATTATAATATATATATACACTATATACAATGATAAAAGGGAGGGGATAATAGGTCTTAAGTAAAAGCTATTGAAAAAAAATAAAATAAAAACGTGGAATATATATTTTTGTTATTTTGGAATTTTGCTAATATTTTTGGGAGTTTTTTGATGTAGAAAAAATATGACTAAAATCTAAAGGGTTTTAACATTTATGCCCCTCTGAATATTGCAATATCAGTTATGCCCTTCCCTTTTTTGTAATATAATTGTGCCATCGACTTCTTGTCATTCTATCACCGGTGCCCCTTAGGTTAGTTATCGTCCATCTGTGTCCCAAATGATTGTTGTCTTTTGGGACACAAGGGTCATAACAATGAATAAATAGATCTCGAAAGTCCATCTACATCCCTCATACTACCCCTCCCCCTCCTCCATCAGCCTCCTCCTCCACCGCCCCTCCTTCACCATCCTCCTCCTCCCCCTCCTCCTCCTCCTCCTCGTCACCCTCCTCACACATTCCTCCTCCTCCTCCGCCCCTCCTCCTCCTCCTCCTCCAAACCTATCCTCTGTGCCATCCCTCTCTACTTCTCTACGTATTTTGCAATTGTAGCAAGAAGTGACTATGTTGGTGGACTGATCTCCAAGAAGAGGCACAGCTATAGCTTCAAATGTGCAGGTTAGTAGACCCTCACCTCAGTGTAGATGAAATCAGGTGAAGCTCTTGTGAAGGACATGTTCATTATAACCTCCCAAGAAGCTCTATTGCGGTTCAATAAAACATAGAGCTAGTGGTTCTCCAGATCTTTCGAGGTGGTTGGAGTCCTAGCTAAAGGCTATGGGAAAAAGCCTTAAGCGCATCACGGAAGCATGATGATCACATCCATTGCGATCGGGAACGACTAGTTATACTAGTTGCTCAGGGCAACATAATTTAAAAGAAATTAAATATATGAAACAACAGAAATTAAATATATGAAACAACATGATCCGAGAACACTTCTCAAATCATTTAGCCAAACCACAAACAAGATAATGGAATACCTCTTGAAGCATGGTTGTGATTGAAGTCTCTATACGAAGAGACCACATGTCTCATGTCCGACCCGACGGAGGAGATGCTTGCGAGCGCTTTGATGAGACGTGGGCTACTCGCAATCCAAGATGAATATCGAACTCTTGAATCTCCTGATTTCATCACATGAAATTTGTTGTCTTCTTCACGAGCAAGAAGAACCAAAGAAGATGGAGATCTGCGAGCGGTCAAAGCGTCGACACAACGGTGTTGCGACAACAACGTTTCTCTCTAGCACAAGGGGTAGACGACCACACTTGCGAGAGAGAGAGAGGGGCATGAGAATTAGAGAGAGAGACTTGCAAACTATTTTTAAAAGAAGAGCTAGGATTGTTTCTTCTTTTATAGTATTTTATGAGTCCATGGATCACATTCTATGTCCAACACAAAATAAATGGTTAGATTGATTTGTGTTGTTAATCAATGGTCGTGATCTTTGTTTCTTAAAAATGCAACAACAATTAATTTACATTAAATTCAATATATATTGAATTATCATCACCATTTTTAATTTAGTTAAATCAATTTGGATGATGAATGAGTCCACTTTCTAAATATAGGGGGGACGACCACTCTTTATGAAGTCAAGGGTGGTCGTCCACCCTCCATATATGGATGGTGACTCATCCTTTTAGTTTATGTGATATTTTATATCTCACATAATCCTTTATATAGTTGCAACAACTTTTATTGCATAGATATTCACAAGTTCAAAGTAATTTGTTAATATTCCAATCATGCCACTGAAAAAATATGAATCATATTCATATATCAAAAATTACAAGTAAATTGTATTTTCAATTATTTATCTAATGTGAATCCAATTCACATCAACAATTAATTCATAAATACTATTACAATTACATTAGCTCTTTAATATATTATAAATCACATTTATAATATATAAATAATATGGATAATTCTATCCACATTATTAATATCCTTTATAATTAAATCATATTTAGTTATCATTGATCATCATTCTCATGCATATAATATGAGTCATATTCACGGTATTCATGATAATCAAAATACATTAAATTATCAATTTCTCAATGCTCAGATACACAATTCATTAATGGAATTATTCTTGAACTATTTTAAAAACAATATGCTTTCTCCATGGATACTTGGAGATAAGGCCATGGCGATTGTACTTTCCCCATATAGTTACTTGGATGTTGAGATCATATCTCAAATCCAATCTTGGAGACCTCTCATAGACATTTGAATAAATCAAAACCATAAATCTAATATTCTCAATATCGTATCCATATCAATGCCCAACATTTAGACTAAGATTATATTACTTCTCTATTGAAAGGAGTCACTAAAATCCAAACATGTTTCATCACTCCCTCGGAATGGAAGTGTCATGGTTGTACGATCGTTTACGATCACCTCACCCTCGAGTATTCCTAATAGCCATACATCTTGCATACATGCAGACTTGGAATAAACCCGAAGTTTTAGATCTCTTTTAGACTATCTTCTTCATGGCTTTATCATTCAGTTTCTCATTCAATCGTTGGGAGTTGGTATCGATCATATGCTTTCCCAAAACATATATCATATCTCAGATTCTTGTCATGCTTCAAAAGCAAGACGACCATGCATGGAATTTGATCGGTCCCAATACCTCATGAGTGAGTTCATGTCTTTCGATTTAGAACTGAACTTGTCTGATCCCTTTGAGAGATCGTATTACTCATATGCCCTCATATACACACCATCTCATCAGTATATAGACCTTGAATAGGCCATCAACCTATCAGTCTGCAAAATGTACATACTCAGACATATAGTAACAAATCTTTCTCCAGTTAGAGTATGTGTGCCTATATCGTGAGAGCATATGACATAGGTCTTGGTTATCTCGATCTCGTTAAGTCAACTCTTTGACCTAACTTATCTGACACCTTCGAATTTCTATTTCTATGCAGAGGTCTTGTATCAAGAGGTCGGTCAGATATCAGCCTTTAGAGAAGGCTTTCCATCTCCTTCTCACAATGGAGATCATCTCTTGACAATCATTTGACGGTGCTTGATGAATCTTCAATCTAACTCTTTATATATAATCCAAGCACCAACCTCTATGATTAAACCTTTGAATCAACATTTGTATGATGATCAAGATGACCATGGTACATAACCCTAATTGTACAGAGGGACCTTATAGTGCATTCATTCATTTAATCTCAGATAAGGAGTGGTTTAAATCAATAACTTTTATTGATATAATGGTTATTACAATAACATTTATTGTAGGAATGGTCCTCCTCGGGCTCACATGGCTAACAATCTCCCACTAGCCCTCATAACCATTCAGGTACAATCCTTAAACCCAAGCTTATTATACGCTTATCGAAAACATTTTGTGTCAAAGGTTTGGTAAGAGGATCATCAACGTTTTTGGCAGAGGCCACCTTGGTGATGACGATGTCACCATGCTTTTGACTTTTCCCAAATGATGTTGTGTTTCCTTTCCACGTGTTTGCTCTTTTCTTGCCATCTGGGTTCCTTAACCTAAGTTATGGCTCCCGTGTTATCGCAGAGTAGCGGGATGGGAGTATCAAAGGAAACTACACCAAGCTCTAGGTTGAAATTGCGCAACCAGATTGCCTCCTTTGCAGCATCTGATATGGTAATGTATTCGGCTTTTGTTGTTGAATAAGTTGTAGTGTCCTACTTTTTGCTTCTCCAGCTCACAACACCACCATTTAACTGGAACACAAACCCTGATGTCGACTTTCGATCATCATAATTAGACAGGAAGTCAGAATATATGTATCCTAAGGCTTGGAGATCACCATCTTTAGAGATCAAGATGTAACCTTGCATCTGTATTAGATACTTGAAGTTGTTCTTCACTGCATTCTAGTGTTGTTCTCCATAGAGAGATTGGTGATGGCTTACCACTCCCACTACAAGGCATATATCCAACCTTGTGCACATCATGGCATACATTAGGCTTCCCATAACTGATGCGTAGGGGCATCCAACCATGGCTATCTTGTCCTCAACACTTTGAGGAGCCATCTTTTTAGACATGTGGACATCATTCTTAAGGGAAGGAAGCCTTTCTTTGAATTCTCCATATCAAAATGTTCCAAGATCTTCTTATTGTACCCATGTTGTGACAATCCCAAGATCCTCTTTTCTCTATTGCCTAATAGTTTCAGACCCAAGATATAAGAGGCTTCTCCAAGATCTTTCATCTCGAAGGTATGGAGAGTGTTCAATCGTGTCAATCAAGTGAGGAGGGTCTCACGCTCCACACAAGGTGGGAGCGCAGTCGATGCAGTGGCCGCTTACAAAACCAACTTGCTAAGAAACAATCAACCCACAATATAAAAAAATGAAGCAATACAAATCAAGTTAGATGAGGATTAAAATTCACTATAACCCACAAATAAACGTGTATGGTGGACAAGTAGTCTAGGTGTCGAACACAAGGAGACAACTCGGTGTAGTAGGTATGTTAATTATAAATAAATGAATAATTAATATAGGTGTATTTGAACGATACTTGCTTATTTAATTAATTAATGTTTTTATGGGTCCTTAATTAAACAAATTGATTCTTTTTATATGTATTATATATTATTTTTAAATTTTATAAATTTTATTTTCTTTTCATAATTTTCTGATTTTTAATCTCATTTCTTTTAATATAATATATATAAATATAAATATATAGATATATGAGATATGTATAATATAAGTGATATATAATATAAAATATATAATGATTATATAAAAATCAGAAAAATACCTAAATATTAGTCCTTTGTATTTTTTAAAGATTTAAAATATTTACAAGGTTTTTATAAGACTTAATAGTAATATTAATTATATAAAGCTATGTATAGGTATATTATACAATATAGAGTATTATAATTATAAATATAGTAAAAATTTATCGAGTAAACTAATTTCGTGATTTTAATATTTTTCTTATGTTTTGTAATTTTTCAAGATTTTTTGGTAATGTATTGTATTTTAAAATCCAAAATATACAAAATTAGGAATTTAATAAATAGACCGAATTTATTTGAGATTTAAAAATAGTAAAAAGGTTCAAAATTTCTCCAAATCAATTTTAATATGTAGATAAAAATATATATAAAAATATAGAACATAAACTAATAGTTTTGGATTTAAAAAAAATTGATATTGTTTACGGTTAGCAGGGGTTTGCTAAATTTTTTGGGGTTATTTTTAATTTATTTGTGATTTTTTGTCTGTAGCTATAAAATGCAATAATAAATATGAGATATTTTTGGAATTTTAAAGGTATTTTTTCTATTTTTTGCATTTTTACCTCTAAACAGGGACTAAATAGCATGTATTTGATTTTTAATAAATGGAAAGTGCAATGAAATAATAATAAAAATGGTAGAATGAATGGATATCATTCAAAGCACATTCAGTGATTTTTGCATATTTTTAGAGCGAAGTGTCTAATTAATCCAAAATGAAATTCATAAACTAAAATACATAAAATTGGAAGGGGTATTTTTGCAATTTAAAAAAGCCCATGGAGAATAATGCAAAATGTCCTAAAGTTTGACTAAATACACATTTTTTAATACTATATCTAAATATACAATGTCAAAGGGGCTTATGTCCAAATATTGAACTCACGTAGGCAACCATGTGAGGCAACATGGCACAGTATTCAACTTACGTGATTTATCTTATTAGAACTAAAAACGAGCTAAGGAAACTAAGCTAGCAACTCAACGAGTTTATGAAGCTCGGAGTAGAAGAGGTCGCTGGAGGGGGAAGTCGGCAGACCTGAATCTGGCTCTCCTCCTACTTGTCTACGTCGCAAATGGCCGGAGCGGACCCTGCTATCATGAGAAGCTCAATGGTGGGTTCAAATGGGGGTTACGGTTGGAGAAGAGAGATAAAACTTCAAAATGGTGGAGAGGGGAGATTTTTAAAGGACGATAGATGGCGTTTTTCAATGCGGGATTTCATGACGAGGAGAGGTGGTAGGTGAAGATGGAGAGGTCGGCATGGGTCGAGGATATTCAATGATCACAGATGGGGGGCTTCAAGGCGAGGATACACATGGATGTTGTGTGGAAAAGGGAAGAAAAATTGTTCCCTATGAGGTTTCTGATATGGCTTTGGGTTAGACATACAGTTGCCACAGGTCAACAAACAAACGTGCTCGGTTTGTCCACGTGGACCAACCGAGAAATTCCAAGTCAAAAATTTCTTAGAAAATGAATATACAATAATTGATTATTTAATTATTTTTTATTAAAAATTAAAAATTATTTAATTTTATGTATTATTTATAACAAATTTTTTTATTTTTTGGAGGTGTTTTATTAAAAGGTAATACTTGCATGTATATTAATACCTAGATTTTGAATATTTAATTTTTATTTGGTACTAAATTTTTTATTACTTTATATAACTATTTTATGTATTTTTTATTTATTTAATCAAATATTTTGTTGTATTTTTATGATCTTATATGTATAGTTAAATAATTATGTATAGATTCTTTATATGAATATATAGTAAAATTTATCTAAGTATTGAATTATGTGACTTATTTTTATTTTATTGCGATGGTTTTAATTTATTTTAATGAAGGTTATGGATTCTAAATAATATTTACAAATATGAAAATTGGAAGAATACAAAGAATAAATATATTGATTAAAATATATAGGTATATTACACAATAGGGACCCAAAACAAAACTTTTGCATCTTAGCTCCAACTTAAATGAAAACCACCTTCATTAAATTGCTAATTAAAAGTTATATACAATTAAATGTGATTTTGGTTCATTTTTGCATATTATGGAGAAGATATAGGTATGTGAAGTTTTTATTTTGAAATTTTTATTTTGTATGTTGCGGGCACACTGTACATTATTTTTCTTTCAAATCAATTTTGTATTTTTCTTTGTATTTTTATCTACAATAATCAATATAGGGCCTTGTTATTTGAGGTTTAATATAATAAAATAAAATAGGTCCCAAAATTCAATTATAGATGAATTGAAATTAAGGTTTTATGTGTGGTTTTCTGTGTATCTCTATCCAATACTTCAGCCCTATCTCCTCCTACTTTATTCCTAATTGACAAAGTCATCATGACGACTGGGTCTCAAGTTGTAGGGTCACTCAACACCTATGGTGTTTCATTTCTTTTAAGGCCGAAATGAAAGAATAAAGGTGATGAAATAGAGATTCATCACCCCCTATACTTGCATTCGCTAGTCCCTAGCAAACACTTATGCCTATAAGTGTAGAAAAAAATAAAGAAAAGAAATAACTTGGATTGATTTTAACCATTGGACTTGTATTCATAATATCAAAGTTTACAGCTCAATCAGACCTTCGGATTCTTAGTTTGGTCAAAATCTTGTTCATGAATCAGACTTGCAACACAACAACTTCTGAGAATCACAAAACACTACCCAAGTTCTCTTAAAAGCCATGTCCTAATAAGTCAACATCATACGTAAACCCTTATAACTATGTGTCTATCTCGTACACTGTATGTGATATATAGCTCCTCTCGGCTGAAGCAGGAAAAGTCAGTATTCTTCAACATGGTGACCCTAATTCCCCAATCCATCAACTCTTTCCTCTAAAAATGGGGTATTCCTTTCTAAGTTCAAGTACAATCGACTCAAGAAGATGAGGTGGAGAAGGGAATGGATGGTAGCCAGTGTAGCTACCTATCCTACGTTGCTTGAACAGTGTCGCCAAGTCATCCAGCTGCAGGCTCACATATGTCTTGGACATTGAAGCTCAAGCTTGCTTATTGAATACATGTATCTGACGTGAATTGATTTTTCTTTTATTTTTGCCCATCTATTTTTTGGAGTTTTTATTTAATTATTTTTTAATACAATGTACAACAACATTTACATATGGACTTTTTCCTCTTAGAGGAGTATACAATCCCTCTTTTGAAGCATCATTGCAACCCACAACTTCTATCATTAGGACTCATGGCTACAGGATTGGGTTGGGCTACAACGGCCACAAATATGTGACTTCCTATGTTTCCATTGGCTTGTGTCGCATACCGACAAATCCAACCCTCTACTACTTCATCTGGTCGAGCAAAGTGTAAGGTGCAAGTGTGCAAGTTAGGCCACTATCGACAGGAGTCATGCATATGTTCGAAAATTTTCTACTTAGGCAGTCAAGATGACACTGAACTAAGTCTCGTTTTCTCAAAGAATTAAGTCTGGTAGACCTGAAGTTCCTCAATTATAGTTCCCTTAGGTTCCTGCGATTAAGAGGATTAAGGTCCAACCAAGTTGTAATCTTCGAATTTCATTTAGACTTGTTGAATTTTTATTATCAATCCAAAAGTGCAAACGTTATGGACAATGCAGAAAAATATTTTTGTGTTGCAATTTTCCGATTTTAAAATTTTTATGGACTTTTGAAAAAGTTTTGCAAATTATTATGTAATTTTGAAAACATTTTCTAATTTTTTATAGATTTTTTATTTTGCAAATTTTTAGTGTTTTTTCAAAACAAAAGTTTTTTGGAAAATAAATGTGTACAGATATTTACATGAGATTGCATCTTTTACTTACAAGAATTTTGGGTGAAGAATTCACAACAGGTATTTATAGGTTAAATTTATAGGGTTTGTAAATAATTCCTATAGTCTTCAAAATAATTTGTAAAGATTTTGACAAACTTTTTGAAAGCTTTATTTTGAAAGAATAATTTGACAAATATTTTTTTGCATCACTTACAAAATTTGAAAATCATTTTGCAAGGATTTTTCAAACAATATGGGTCGATTTTTCGAACTATTTTTTCCACCATTTTCTAAACCACTTGAAAATATATTTTTAAAAAAATGTTCAAACAAAAGAAAGAACTTTTTACAAATAAAATATTTTTAGCATGGTTGAAAACATTTTACAAAACATATTCCGAACAGTTTTCAAAAGATTTTTCAAAGAGATTTTCCAACTATTTTTCAAATATTTTGCAAAACATTTTGAACCTATTTATTAATCACTATATACAAAGGATTGGATGTATGATTTTAGTGTATTTAATTAGACATATTATTAATAATACGTAAGTTCAAGTTATGCCTAAAGTATATACAAGGTATATACTACCCTCATACTTAGCTCGAGCTATATCCCATGTATCGAAGAGAAAAGGAAGACATAGCTCGTATTAAGTATAGGAATGTTTATACTACAATAACTGAATAAAGAATAAGAAGTCGACCACCCCCCCATACATAGGATCAATTAATCCTTAGTATAGAAGATTGTATTCAACATGCCGGGAAGGTCGAGGGTGGGAACGAATAAATCATCTGATCGGCCTGCCCCCCCATACTATGGGTAAAATATACCAAAGTATAGATAGAAATCAAAAGTTGAGGAGATAGGCAAGAGATCAAAGAATGAATAACCTGAGGGCACTCACCCCCCCATACTTAGGATGAAGCATATCCTATGTATAGCATAATGAATGGGGTAAGGACAACATGGAAGAAAAAAAATTGAAGAGTGAAAACAAAAATAGAAAAAGAAGAAAATAAGAAAAGGATTAACTAATCAGAAATGTTTTTTGAAGCATTACCCAACTCCGCTAAAGGTGGTATAGCAATGAGGTTTTCGTCCAAAATTACTTGTACAGAGTCAACACGGTTAGGAATGTATCATGGTCTAAGTACTGCTTCAGCAACTGACCATTGATCACAAAGGGATGTGCATCTGCTGGCAATTCAAATATCATTATGCTTTCGTTGCCACGTACAATCATGACTTTATAAGGCCCAGCCAATTTTCTCTTTAATTTTTCCCGGAAATATCTTCAATTCACATCGAACAACCATACTTTCTTACCAGGTTCGAAAATCTTTCTTCTGATGTGCTTGTCATGACAGTATCTGACCTTCTCTTTATACATCAGGTTGTTGTCGTATACGTAATATCTAAATTCCAGGTGTTTGTTCAGATCCATCTTTCTTTGCTGACCACCTTTATGTGAGTCGAGGTTGCAAATATTCACTGCTCACAATGATTTGTGAAAGACAGGTGGCATGGCTTGTCGTACACAAGGCAATAAGGCAACATTCCCAAAGGAGACATAATCTTTTCTGTATGCCTAGAGAACTGAGTCCAGGAGCTATGACCAATCCTTTCTTTCCGACCATGCTAGTTTCTGCAATATCATCTTGATTTCTGGGTTAGACAATTATGCCAAGCCATTATACTATAGATGATAAGGAGATGTGGCCCGATGTTCGATGTCGTATGTCGTACACCTTTGTTAATTTATTAACCTCCTTATTAATGAAGTGGCTGCCACCATCTGAAATCAGAATCTTTGGAATGCAGAACCACGAGATTATGTTATCTTTCATGAACTTGCAAACTGTCTTGTTTTCTGCAGCTCGAGCTGGAATGACATCCACCCATCGACTCACATAATCAATGGCAAGAAGGATGTACTCATAGCCTTGACAATTAGTAAATGAACTTATAAAATTAACGCCCCATCATCGAACACATCAGACATCTAGATATATTTGAAGGGCATGTTGTCTTTAACTCTAAGGGTTTTTCCTATTTTCCGATAGTCTGTACATGCTTTTACATAATTGTCTACATCCTTGAATAGTGTGGGCCACTAGAGGCCTTACTGTAATATCTTTGCTAATGTTCTGCTTCCAGAATGGTGTTTACCAGATTCGAGCTTATGACAGTGCTAGAGGACACTTGTGTACTCCCCTTGAGGGAAACACCAATGCCAAATGCAACTTGCACCTTCCCTGAACAAGTTCATGTCTTCCCATGGGTAAAAATGAATGCAAACATGAATTTGTCCTTCTTGATCCGTGTCTAATCTTGTGGGACTACCTCGGAGGCGATCTAGTTCACGATATCGACATACATTGGAAGAGAAGCCATACTAAGGATTGATTCATCAGGGATAGTTTCTGTTAACGGTTCATTGCTCAGTGGAGTATCTTGGCATTCAATTCTTGATGAATGGTTTACCACCACATTCTGAACTCCAGGTTTGTCTCTGATCTCCAAATCGAATTCCTAGAGGAGACGGATCCATCTGAGTAGTCTGGATTTGGAATCCTTCTTATGTTGTAAGTATCAAATGATAAAGTGGTCAGTGAAAATAATGTCTTTTATCCTAAGAGATAGGATTTAAACTACTCTGAAGTGTACACCACCGCAAGCATCTCCTTTTCTGTGACTGTGTACTTTCTTTGTGCTTTATCGAGCGTCTTGTTGGCGTAGTGAATAGCATAGGGCACCTTGTCTCTTCCTTGTCGTAGTACAACCTCAATTGCAAAATATGATCCATCCGTCATTATCCCAAAGGGAAGAGACCAATCGGGTGGCTGCAGGATTGGAGCCTGAGTGACGAGCTCTTTTATATGATAAAATGTCCGGAGAACCATTTGATCAACAATAAACTTGGTCTCTTTACAAAGCATCTCAGTGAGAGGTCGGACAAGCTTGTTAAAGTCCTTGATAAAGCGATGATAGAAGATGACATGCCCTAAGAATGACATCACATTGTTCACATTCTGTGGTGGCTTGAGTTTAGATATCACATCCACCTTTACCACGTCGACCTCCATGCCTCGCATGGAGACAACGTGGCCCAGCACGATTCCTTCTTTAACCATGAAGTCGCTCTTATCCCATGATAGTACAAGATTAACCTCACAACATTTCTACAGTAATCTGTCCAGGTGTTGAAAACAAGAATTTAATCTATCACAATAGATGGATAAAATCATCAATAAAGACCTCGAGAAAACTTCTAACCATGTCAACAAAGATGGAAAGCATGCACCTCTTGAAAGTTGCTGGAGCTTTACCAAGGACAAAGGGCATTCTCTGGAAAGCATTGGTGCTGAACGGATAGGTAAAAGTTGTCTCCTCTTGATATTCAAGGGCAATGACACTTGGTTGCACTCGGAGTACCCATCTAAGAAACAGAAATATTCCTTCCCTACTAGTCTTTCGATAACTAGATCATTAAATGGTAGAGGAAAGTGGTCCTTCTTCATTGAGGCGTTCAGACGGCGGTAGTCTACACAAACTTGCCAAGATGTCAATAGTCCAGTAGAGATCTCCTCTCCTTTATCATTCTTTACAACGATGAGCCATGATCTCTATAGAAGGGGGCATACCCATTTGTAATCAGATATGGGGTAAATGAAGCCTGCTTCACACCACTTCGTGATTTCATTCATCAACACATCTCACAAATTTAGATTCAATTTTCCTAGGAATTCTGGGGACGACTTGCAATCTTCTTCCAGATGAATGTGGTGTGAACATAGACTTGTATTTAACCAACGGAGATTAGATATGCTCCAACCAAGTGCCTTGCGGTTCTTTTTTAGAACCTCGAGAAGTAGAGATTCTTGAGCTGATGTCAAAAAACCGCTGATGACGACTTGATACATGTTCTCTTCATCTATAAGGAATGTGTACTTCAGACCTACCGGGGGAGGTTTGAGTTCCGGTATCTATTGAGTCTGCTCTGCGGCTACTTCAACAATTGTGTTGGTAGTTTGATGAACTTCTAATTTCAATGAGGTGTTGTCCACCTCTTTCACTCTTGGCTCAGAAATGAATTTGCCGAACATGTTTGCAATGAACTCGTCCTACTCGGACTAGCTTGAATCTTCCTCGAACATGCCGCTCAATGACTTAAATTCTGATTCAGTCTCTCAATTGGCAAGGAAGCATGGATAGACTACGCTGTCCAGGTCTTCCTCTGAAGAGAGGAATTCCTGTGTGAAGGTATAATTCAAAGAGATTTGTTTATCTTTGATATCGATGATGTCACATACCTGATTTGCTAATTTTGGCTTCCCTTCATCAGATGCAGTTTTGGACTCGTTCACCATATCCATAGTAACTTTGTCAGAGATGGAGAGAAAGGTGACCTTCCCAGACCCATAGTCGACGACCGCCTCGGCTCTGCAAAGGAATCGTCAACTCAGAATGATCGGGGTTTGGAGTAACGATGAAGGTGAGTCCATATCTAGGAGTATAAAATCAACTGGAATTTTCATGTCATGCATATTTACGATAATGTCCTCCAACATACCTCTGAACCACTTCACTGATCGATCTGCAAATTGCAAGATCATTCTTGTTGGCTTAAGCGGTCCAAGCCCAAATTCTTGCAGTAGCGAGGAGGGAATAAGATTTATTGAAGACCCTCTATCTAGTAGAGTTCACTCAAATACTTGGTCAAAAATCTGGCATCTGATGTTGGGTGCTCCCTTGTCTTTCTTTTTCCGCTGGAGGTCACTGATTGCATTTATTGTGGCCATTATCAAGACGTGTTTCTCTCCTATGTTTTGCTTATTCTTATGGTTCAAACACTTGGAGGTACATGCTTCTTTCAGTCCTTTCTTGACAACTAGCATGTAGTTCATGGCCTTCAAGAGTAGTATTTTCAACACAAGAATGTCAATTATTTCAACCACTCAAGGATCGAATAGTGAAATTTTTAATTTTTAATTTTTTGGGTTTTTTTCATTGCTGCAAGAAATAGAATATGCACCTAACAAAATTCAATGTTCTTAATTACAAACTTATTTATAGATGATTGGCCAACATGTGGTTCATAATGCAAAACCAACAAAAAATTATGAACATGAGCTTGGGCTTCATCGGATTGCACTAGAATTACTGCTAGTGGTGCTGGCTACTCCAATGTTGGTTATTCTCGACATGGGCTCTTCATTTCTTTTTGTGAATTTTCATTTTGCTATTGGGAATCTTTCTCTTGCTAGTGATGGTATATGGTGGCTAGTGCTGCTCCTCCATCATCATCTTCCTCACCCAACACTGTTGTTGGATTAGATGATGCAGAAGATGACTCTATAGATGTGGTTTTATGCTTCCCTTTGGCAATGGCAGATGGCTACAATGATCTTCCTATCCTAAAAGTCACTACATGAGACAAAGCATAATCTAAAATATCTAACTTTGACAGATTGGTTGAAACATCACAAACGACTTGCTCTTAATGCTTGAAGTTATTAGGGTTTGCCTCAACCTGCGCTGGAATAGGTGTCTTGGTGGCAGTGAGGTCGTCTAGCTTCTAGGACATCTCTATTAGGCCCTTGAAGAGTTGGGCCAAGTAGTCGAGTGCGGGGAAAACTGGAGCAACCTAGGATGAAGCATGTTGACCAATTGTAAATGGTATACATGCTATTGGTACTGCTCATCTTGCCTCCAATTGTTCTGATATTATGGAGGTTGCTAAAAAGGCTGTTGAGATCCATGGACAAAACACCCACCTTGATTCAGGTGATACAGTCGAATTGCTTAGGATTGTCCATGATTTTGTCTGTCTGGATAGGCTAATTGGACATCATTGTTCCAGATGATGTTCACCTCTTGGATACTTTGTGGTGGTGAGAATGGATCATAAGAAGTGGGTAGGAGCTCAGGCTAGTAGAGGACAATTTGCTGAGATGGAGGAAATGACTAGTCAGGTACCTGCACGTAGTACACGTGTTGGACATACTTCTGGACCTACGGCTGAGTTGCACTTGGCTGAGGCTATTTGTAGAGATGATGGTTCCTTCGGCTCAGCTGAAGTGGTGGCAACGAGGCTCACATACTGCACGACATTGATGGTGCCAACGAGCATCTCCAACTGCTTTGTGATCTCATCCAAATTATCTCGGTGCTAGGTCCTCTTTTTGATCACAGACAACTTTTCCAAGTCATGTGATCATTTTTCAATGATATCAACTTTTGACAAGTGGCTCCCGATAATGTTGAGATTGGATCTCTCGTCCCTGTCTTGCTCACTAGTTGTTGTTATGTTGTCAGGCTTGTGGTGGACATGTTGTTGGCACTGATAATCTTGGGATGAGGATAGAGCAATCTCTCCTTCATCCATCTCTTCAAAATTTTGGAGACAATATCATCATTCTTATTGAAGAACGACCCACTAAAAGCAGCATCTACTGGCCTTTGACTTTTAGGAGTGAGTCTCCCAAAGAAGTGTTGAACTAGGATTGTCCATGGGATGTCATGGTGAGGGTACTTCTCTTGCAAATCTCGAAATCTCTCCCAGGCTCAATGTATTGATTCATGCAAGCCTTGGGAGAGATTGCAAATCTGAGTTCGCATCTAATTCACATGACCCGGTGGATAGTACTTCTAAAGGAATGCAAACTTCAACTTCTCCCAAGTTGTCACGACCTTCCATAGATGTGTAATCAAATAGAGATCCTTGTCTTGAAGGCTGAATGGGAATGCAGTCATTTTGACAATGCCCAATAGAAAGTTGGGGTAGTGAGCGGTGTGACAGATGCAGGAGAACGACTGAAGATGGATGGAGGTTCCTCATTGGTGTTCTAGTGGAATGAAGGCAGAAGAGCGAGGAATTGAGGCTTGAGCTCAAATGTCCATGTACTATAGGAATCTGTATCCACTCCAGCATCTGGCCAACATTAGCATTATAGGTTTCCTTGAGAGCAGGATTGGGCCTCCCCCTTCGTGCCTCATCAGCGGGTCCTCCATGGTTCTCATCTCCTGGTTCTTCATTTTCCTCCTCCTCCTCCTCCTCTGTTCTCTCTCTACTCAGATCATTCAATATTTCCTAGAAAGAGACTTGGGCTAAGACCTGATCGATCAACTTCAATTGGATTGCTGGATGGAAGGAAGCAGTTGAGCATTGACTATTTTCTAATCGGGTTGCCCCTGATCTGGTAGTATTTGTCCCTTTACTTTCCCTTGAGGAGCCATCTCTAAATCAGACTCAAAGGAAGTGATCTACATGATGTTCAATGTAATTTCTGCACAAAAAACATATAGCCCATTCAGACTGAAATTCTTCTGCATCAAATGGGGTGGATGATATGGAATTAGGGCCAATTCTAGATGTCTTTGAATGCAGCATATTATATTGACTGAAACCGATCTCCATCCACAAAGGGAGGGAGCCATGATAAGAGTGATGCCAATTTATTGGAATAGAGGACTAAGTTGAGGAGTGTGGAGATTGGTTCACAAGATCCGAACAAGATTCTCGCGAATCGCCTCAAATTATAGAAGGTGGCAGACTCATGGAATCGATGTGGGCATCGACGGGGTCCCGACTAAACCATCCACAAGTCATATTCTTGGTGTTCTTAATAAGAGGATTCGATGAGGAATACAAGATACCATGATCAACATTAGAGTGACATGAAATGGAGGTAAGAAGAAGAAGGCTAAAAACGAGACGAATATAAGGAACAAAACAGAGGAAATGAAAAGGTGCGCAAGTGTGCAAGACTGAATATTTGACCTATATCTAGTTCAAACAAAAACAAGACGAGGATGGATTCACCCACTCAATACATGTGAAGCCGTAAGAGTTCAATAGTTTTTATCTTTTCAATTTTATTGTTATTTTCAAGCAATCTTATAATAAGTCCATAAGAGCACTAATCCTATAGGAGCATCTATACTACCTGGAAAGTTCCCTATACTTGTTCCACCTCCTTTGTAACATGTGATTTGCGCATTAGAGGTCCTTGATCTCGTGCCTCAGTGGCTACTTATCAAACGAATAGAGAAAGGAAGCCAATAGGCATGACTAATTCTTCCCTCGCAAGCGAGGTACTCGAACGTAAACTGATGATACAGACATAACCATGAGGGTGTGTCGTAAGGTCGATACTTCAGATCAAGTTGGTAATCTACACAAGGAAGAAACACCGTCGATGGCAAGGCCCTACTCGATCATGCACAATAGAAGCATCAATACTTCACCAACCTAGGTGATAATCATAGTGACACAGATCAGGTTTTGGGTCTAATTCTTATGAGTCGTGCCTCACTCAGTCTGGAATGTACCTAAAAACAATGTGGGCTTTATGAACCCCAAACAATGATTGTTGATTACAAATTCTAATTTAGGCCAAAGTTTATTAACGGTCCCCTTGTTTTAATTTTTGACTTTCACTTATTTTAGCATTTTTCAAAACAATTTGCCTAACAAGTTTTTTTTTGTACTTTCTTTTTAAATCTTAAGTGATATAAGCACAAGGGGAGATGGCGAAAAAACAATAGAAGTCGTCACTAAGATGGAAACCCCGCCCTAGTGAATAGTGATGCATGCAAAGTTTGAATTACTTACAGTGGTGCTCCCCAACTCTCCCCATGCAGGATGCAAAGCAGAATTTATAAATCTATACTATATGCATGACACGCAAAATGGTAGAAATATCACTAAATAGGAATTGCTATTAAACGTGAAGAACCATATGCTAATTATCTAGAGATGGAACCTAATGGTCCAGTCTTTGATACTCCTTGGTGCTCACCACAACGGGTCCTGCAAGCATTGCATGCAGTCTCTCACGGCATGAGGTCCCAAATCTAAATAATTAACAATTAATTTTGACTAAGTCCAAACATATAAGACTATAGGTACATGCTTCTATTAAGAATTTGAACATAATTTACCGAGCCAAGCAAATCCTAGTGTCTAAGGGTTCATTTCACAAAACAAAGAAAAAGAAAGGGAAGAAATCTCAAAATGTGTGAAACAAAATAAAACAAAGATGAATAAAATGATGATAAAACCCGACGAGGCACCCATGTGAACAAACATCCAAGCACTGGACCTCATTAAGTGTGGATAGTGTAGTGTCCAAAACTATTACAAATTAATTATGAAAAATAATAGCACTCTCTCACAAAATCAAAAGAAAAATCTACACTAAAAGTTTGATCCTCTACTTCTCTCTTTGTCTTTTTCCATTTCTCTCTCCAGCTGGCCTAGTAAGAGAATGGGTCAGTCTCCTCACGCTCGAGTGGGTCAAACACCTAGGAATTCGTTGTCACCATGTTGTCCCTTGAAAGAAAAGCAACAAAGATATATGTATTAGAACAGTCAAGTAATGATAAAAGATAAATAATGGAGAAAATAAAAAGATAAAGAAGCATTGTAATGTATAATAAGCTACACTCTGTTTCTCCCTGACAACGGCGCCATTTGTTCAACCGTGTCAATCAAGTGAGGAGGGTCTCATGCTCCACACAAGACAAGAGCACAATCGATGTGGTGACCGCTCATAAAACCAACTAGCCAAGCAACAATCAACCCACAACATAAAAATGAAGCAATGCAAATCAAGTGAGACGTGGATCAAAATTTATTATAACCCAAAAATAAATGTGTATAGCAGACAAGTAGTCCGCGTGTTGAACATAGGGAGACAAGTCGGAGTAGTAGGTATAATTAATAATAAATAAATAACAAATAATTATTATAAGTGTATTTACATGATACCTACTTATTTAATTAATTAATGTTTTGTGAGTTTTTAACTAAATATAGTAATTTTATTTATTTATTTATTTTATATTATTTAAATTTATATTTATATTTTTAATTTATATTTTTTTTATAATTTTTGGATTTTTATTTTTTCTATTTTCAATATAATATATATAAAAACTATATATATGTAATATGTATAATATAAGTGATAGATATTATAATATATAATAATTATATAAAAATCTGGAAAATACCTAAAGAACAATCCTTTTCTTTTTCTAAATGATTTAAAATACTTATAAGGTATGTATAAGAAGTAATAATAATATTATTTATATATAGTTATGTAAATGTATATTATACAAGTTAGAGTATTATAACTATAATTATTGTTAAATATAGTCAAAATTTACAGAGTAAAATATTTTCGTGTTTTTAATATTTTCGTATGTTTTGTGAATTTTCAATATTTTTGATAATTTTTAGATATTTTTAAAAACCAAAATATACAAAATCAATGGCTTAATAAATAGGCTGAATTGATTTGAGATTTTAAAATAGTAACCAGGTTCAAATTTTCTCCAAATCAATTTCAATATGCAGATAATATACATAATAGAAACTAATACTTTTGGTTTTTTCAAAAATATTTTGCAAATTTTTTAGGGTTAGCAAGGGTTTCCTAACCTTTGGGGTTCTTTTTTATATTTGTTTTGATTTTTGGTCGTAGATATAAAATACCATAATAACTACTAGGTATTTTTTTGATAGATTTAAAGGTATTTCTCTAATTTTTTGTATTTTACCTCTAAACATGCATTAAATAGCACATAATTGATTTTTAACAAATGAAAAGTGCAATAAAATGACAAATAAAAATGGCAGCGTGAATATTAATACTAAATCCTAAATATATAAAGCTGGATTGCTTAAGTGCAAATATTCAACTCATGTGGGACACTGATTGAGCTGGATTTTATCCTTTTAATAGTATCGAATTAACTATTTCGTTGCGGTCAGATAAATCCGAATCGATCAAAAATTAAACGCACGAATCGAATAATCAACAAATGAATTAATGTGTGGTTTTATTTTTTTTACCTGGGCAAGCCCCAGGGTCGACTCAAGGAGGCAAAGGAACAACTTATGATCGGATTAGAAGAATTAGATTACAGTTTTCCAAGTGGGATTTTTTTGTAATTATTTATGCAATAAAAATGGTAAATATAAAATACTATTGTATTAGGTTATTAAGTAAACAAGTGACTTAGCCAAATATAATGTCAATGTGAAATTAATATAAATTCAGCCAAATTTTATTTTTTTCAATAAACTTAATCCAATGATAAATGCAAATGTATTTTTTTTGGAAATTTTGGACTTAAGATGCAACAATGAAAAATGCAAGCTTTATTAGGGTTTTTATGTAATTTTTCATGCAAATGAATGCACAAATTATGAAAAAATTACTGGAAGTGAAATATGATGAAATGAAGCTACACTATTTTTTTGGAATTTTCTATCACTTTATGATTTTTTATGAACTTTTTAATGGAAATAGAGTGACTGTGCGTATTTAATTTCTAATAAATCCACTAAATCAAATAATTCAAAGAAAATTTTATCTCAAAAAGATATTTTCATTAGAAATCCAGGAGAGTTGAAATTTCGTAAAAATGTTATTCGTGCATTTAAATAAAAATCATTTACAAAAATCTCTCTATAATTTATTTTATACAAAAAACAACTCTAATTTTGTGAAATTTGCATAAAAAATAAAACAAAACTAGAGGCATCATCCACAATTTTTTCACAATTTTTGAGCAAGAAATATGTCTGTGAAAATTTCAGAGCCTAAATGGGTAAAATATAACTTAATTTCAAACTTTGATTTTTAATAAATAATCTGATGCTCACAAAAATATAAATAAATAGTAAAAATATACATAATTAATTTCTAAACAAAATGTTGTTTTTTATTAAAAAAATGATGCGAGATGAATGTATAAATTAAAATGCAAACTCAGGGTATTTTTGTAAAACTGATAGTGAAATAAATGAACTAAAATGTACTAAAGGATGATTTTGCAAATAAAGAAAATTAAAAGATCAACTATGCAATTTTTCCAAAATAATTAAAAATAAAAAGAAGTAAGACCTTCGTTCCAACATGTAGCCCAAGTTAAGGCACTATGGCAGAGGGGGTCCGCGCACAAGGAGGCGTGCGACGCGGGTGCTGGTAGTCGGTGCTGCGGCGTGGAGGGGCTTTGTGGCTACGACGGCCTTCACAGCTACAGTCGATCGAGGCAGCGTGACGGTCGATGTTGCGGCATGGAGGAGCTTCGTGGCAACGGCGGCCTTCGGCTAATAGGGGCAGCGCAGCCTGGAAGCGTGCACGTGGGGTCTATGATCTACGTGGGACAGGAGGTGCGGCGGTGAGTCGTGTGCGAACGTCAGCGGGCGGAGCGATGCCTGGAGTCGTGGCGACGCATCCTGATGTGGCGTAGGGGCGGCCAACCGCAAGAGGCGGTACGAGGGTGAGTCGTACGCGAACGTCGGTCGGCGGAGCGGTGCCTGGAGTCATGGCAACATGGCCTGACGCGACGTAGGGGCGGCTAGGGATGACCGTGAAGGGAGGAGGCACCAGCGGCAGCGAGGCCAAACGCACAGGTCCACACGGGGAGGGAAGGTTGCTGGAGTTGCGGGCGTCGACGCAGTGGAACCAGTGGGCCACGTGGAGTTGTGATGGATAGAGGTGGCGCGCGCTATGCGTGGAGGGGGCATGCAGTAGGGACACGCGTCGAGGCTGCGGAGGTCCCGCGGGCAGGCGTTGGCTGGGCGGACGCCTACCGGCAGCGTCGGACGGCCGTGAGGGAAGGGGGCATTGTAGCTGACCTGCAACTTTTTTTGTGTTTTTTTGCAATTTTTTTGTTGTAATTTTTTTGGAAACATGAATGAAGAGGATAAAATTGTGGTGATGGTGATGATCGAAAAATAAAAAAATAATGATGATGAATATATTGGTGGTGGATTGATGGTTAAAAAAATTGTGGTAATGAAAATCGGAGGATAATGAAAAAAAATGATGCTAGATAAATAATTATAAAAATGACAAAGTGAAGATAGGCGATTTACCTGCGGTTCGCCAGATTTTGGATGAGGTGGATCTCAACTCCGGTCGTCGCCTCAAGAAGGGTGGCAGAGTCCTTCGAAGCTGAAGCAGCTTCCTGTGAGGGACGGCTGCGATGAAGTGGATGAGACCACCTGGGATCTCGTTGTGGTCGGAGGTCGTCGCTCAACTGTGATTCTCGGTAGCTATCACCTACAGATAGCCGGAGCTCTCTCTCTCTCTCTCTTCTATCGAAATGGCAGATGCGGAAAATGGAGGAGGGGATGGGAATAAAAAGGATGCGGGGAAGTTGGAAATGAAGTGGAGAATTGTGGAGAATGGTGGAGGAAGTGGAGACTTGGAGTGGGGAGAAAATAAAGAAGAAGTAAAAGGGAAAATAAAAATAAAATAAAATAAGTAAAATAATTGGGCTACAAATAATAAAGGGAAAAAAGATAAAATAAAATAAAATAAAAAATAAATGTAAATAGAATATAAAATAAAATGATAAATAAAATAAAATCCAAAAATAATGAAAAATGGGGTGACATGTGGTGGCACCAGGAGCTGCACGTGTCGCTCTCGGAAAATTTAAAAATTAAATGTAAAGAAAAGTAAAAAAGAAATAACAAAACGGTTCAAATCAAAAAGTGGTCAATACGGAAGTTGCTCATCTCTACGAGATCTAAAACTTTCTTGTAGGGCTAAAAATCAAAGAAAGTCATATGTACAAAATGTATTTTTGGGTGGTAGTTATGGATATAAAATACCACATTTTATCTTTTGTTAATTTTTTTTATCATTTTTAAATAAGATAAAAATAAAAATAAAAATAGAGAAAATATGATAGGAATATTTACAATTTAATCTAATTTTTTGGATATTTAATAATTAATAAAAAAAAGGATAAAATAAAAGGGCATTTTGGTCAATATATACAATATACAATAGGGGCCCAAAACCCAAATTTCACATACGATCTTCGATTTTAATGAATTGGTCTTGTTTTGAAGGTCTTTGAATGTGTATTACTTTAAAAGTAAGTAGACCTAAATCGGACACTGTATGAGAGAGATATGTACATTTTAAGGCTCCTAGTTTCAAACTTGGATTTAAATTTTATTGGTCAATTTTACAAGTTAGTATTTTTCTTATATTTTTCTTTAATTAGTGTTAGTAATATATACACTATAGAGTTGAATTTATTGGATTTTGGAGTTGGTATAAAATAGATACAAATATGATATTTACAGGTGATTTTTACAAGTGAATTGGACTTCTTATTTAATGCAAATATGAATGCTAAAATGCAGATATTATTTATGGATGCATGAATGCTAATTATGCAATATAAGTGGAAATATGCTGCTAATTACTCGGGAACAAAGCTCTATTTTCAACTTTTAGAGTGATGAATCACAGATTCATCAACCCCTTATACTTAAACCTTGCTCATCTCGAGCAACTAAAATGAAATGCAAAAGTGAAATGATTTTGGGTTCCATACCAAGGTCATGAACAAATGGCAAAAATGGAGCTTGACTCAACCTTTGGATTAGTAATATGGTGGAACCTTATTGGGTTCTGAATTTAAAAAAAAGACCTAACAGCCTTTAAGTTCCACAAGTCTTCTATTCAAGACGCCTCAACAGTCAAGTTAGAACAAATCCTCACACGCAAATTTTTTGATGACTATGAATTTTACTTATACTGTGTAAGTGAAATATAACTCTACACATCAGAAATGGCAAAGAACCAGCCTCCTCTAACATGATAACTCTAATTCCCCAGTCCAATAACTCTTTCCTCGAGGAGCGGGGTATTCCCTTCTAAGTTCAAGTGAGACCAGCTCAAGAAGAGGGGGTGGAGAGAAGAATAGACGGTAGCCAGTGTAGCTACCTATCCCAGGATGCCTGACCAGTGTAGCCAAGTCATCCAGCTGCATGCTTCTTGTAAACATACATACTCCGATAGGTATTTCATTTTCAATCTAGCCTGTCCACTTTTTTGGAGTTCTTGCATTTTTTTAACTATATACAAGGTGCAGCATGTACATCAGGAGTTTTTCCTCTTGAGCTAGTAGACTATCCCTCTTTTGAAGCATTATTGCAACCCACAACATCTTGTCCTAAGATGTCAACACCACCAGACTAGGCTGAGATGCACTTCCCTCCCAGAGGAGGATGGATGTTTCCACCCATGTGCTACTCCATGTTAAAGGATTCTACATCCTCACCACCTCATCAATGAAGAGCTACGTGCATGGTGTTTTGTTCAAGTTAGGTCACTGTCTAAAAAAAGCATGCGTGTATATGAGATAATCTATTTAGACTAGTCAAGATGACATGTGAACATAGACTTGCGGATTCAAAGAATTAAGTCACTTGACCTAAGAAATCATAACTCCAGTTCTTATAAGGTTCCTCTTAAATTAGGTGGATTAATTTAAAATCAAGTCCCTCCTCAACATCTATTCATAACTTGGTTCAGAACCCACTAAGTTTTCACTTTGCATATGCTAGATATGCAGATGAGGTGCAGATGACATGCTATGTAGATGAATGCAAGACTCTCTTTTTTCTTTTTGAATGCAGGGATGATATGCAAGAGTAAATAAGAAGACTTCAATTTTGAATTATTTTATTATTTGTTTCATATAATTATACAAGAGTATTACAAATATACATGTATTTTACAAAAAAAATTAATTTTTACCCACCCGTAATTATTGTATAGTATACAAAAATACGCGAAAATACGCGACAATACGAAATATGGGTAAAGTATATATGTAATATATACACATACTCCTATACTTAGCATGTGTTATGTCCTCAGAGCACGAGAAGTTAGGAAAAAGACATAGCTCGTGCTAAGTGTAGGAGAGCATAAAATACAAAAAGTATAGAAGTCACTCTGCCCCCTATACTTAGGCTCTGGCAGCCTAGGTGTAGAAGAAAATCAAAAACGGGACAGACAAGGTCAAGAGGGGAAATGGGCAAGTATATACATGGAGGGAATCAATCCCCCCTATACTTAGGCTATGGTCAGCCTAAGTTTAGGACAAGAGTGAGTATAAGAACCGATGAGAACTGGAGAATGTACGTAGAATGATGAAGAGACTCGGGTCACTCTCCCCCCTATACTTAGGATCTGGTCATCCTAAGTATAGCCATAAAATGAAATGATACGGAGTGAGGGCAAGTGATTCGAATCACTGGGGAGGGAGGGAAAGAAAATATATACAAGGAGGATTGAGAATATACTATACAAGGATCAAGAAGGTTTGTGATGAACTTTCTTGCGTGAACGAGGAGGTGAGGAATATACAAGGGTGTCGTTGTCGGAATCGTCCTCAGATGAATAGTAGGAGGTGAAGGGATCGTCCAACGAGGGTTGACACACGACTGCTTGCTTAGATAAGGCTTGGGAACAACCGAACTGAGCTCACTCATATAAATCACCTCATCCGGACCCGATGAGGATTCCTCTGAAAATTCCTTCTCCGGTATGTTGAAGGAGACTTTCTTAGTCGGTTTTCTTGAACCTGAATCATAAGAGGAAGTGGAGAGCGACGCACCTTGAGGGGTTCGGGGAAACTCCTCGAGGAATCATTTCTCGACTTCCTCTCACTAGATAGCCGACTAGAGGAGGGAGCAAACGTGTTTTTATATGGAGTCAATTTAGTCTTGGTTGTTTCCTTTGAAGGTCCGGGATGTGGTGCAGTGCTGACCATGGGTTCCTCATCAGACAAGTCATTATATAGATTGTAATATTCCTGAAGGGTCAGAACACGTCTCAAGAAGGTGCTAGTGATCTCGGTTGGCTTGGCATTATTGGGCTCTTATGTCGGATCATCAAAATGGTAAATGCAATCAACAAAGGTCACGTCCAACTCAATGATATATTCCGGTTGTGAGTCCTCCTAAGAAGCTGTTACGATGGTGCTGCAAGCAGTTGATGAAGTGGAGGTGTGGGAGTCTCTGAAGCAATGGTCGTCCGGACAGTCAGTCTCTCAGGTGTAGCAGAGAGGTGGGACTCATCTACCTATCAAAGGTCACGACTGTTAGCGAATATGCAGATTACCTTAGAGTAAAGTGTATCAAAGACTGGGCGAGGTTGAAGCGCTCCCAATGCTGTAAAATCGATTTCCGAAGTCTCACAATTTATAGTTGCCTTAGTCAAGGCTAAGAACGGCTTCTCGAGAATAATGGGAGACTGGGTAAACTCTCCTCGGTGCTCAATGTCAATGACAATAAAGTCTACCTGGAGTAGAGCACCTTGGAAAGTTATGACGACTTTAATGGTCCTCTCTACCGTTTGATAGATCGATCAACCAGTTGAACGATCTCTCTCGACTTTCTGATTGGCCTAATTTTGAGATTGTCAAACACAAAGGTCGGGAGGATATTTATCGGAGAGTCATCATCGACTCTTGCATGGGTAAAGGTAGTGTCTTTGATTTCACATTCAACCCTAGGCAACAGCTTCACTCTGCAGCTCATGGTCTTCGTCCCCATCACTAAAGAGGTGGACATAGACACTATGTGTCTCTTAGTCCTTGTCCTCTTATTGCCCGACCTCTTGGGCATCAATTTACTTCTCACAAAATCGTTTGAGGTCGTAGAAGTGATCTATGTCCTTTATTAAGGTAAGATTAAAAATCAATTCTTCATCGAGTGCTTCCCTTAAGGAAAGATCCAATTTTTTTAGGTCCTTTTCATTTTCTATTTTTACGAGTTTTTATTGTTTTTCAATTTTTTTGGTCTTTTTGATATTTTCAATTTTTTTGGTATTTTTGATGGATGAATGATCAGACTCTAGATTGGAGGGTAAGTGGTTAGTAGAAGAGGGAGGTAGAATAGAGTCCATCTACAAAGCATGTGTTTCTCCTTGTGTTTGATCGGTCTTCAAAATCAAATCCACTTATTTCCTTTTCCACTTTCATTTCCAGGCTGGCAGAAATTGAGTGTAATATGTCGATGACATCTCTTAACTTGGCACCAAATGATTCATTCTTCTCAATAAGTCTAGAAATGTCATCCTCCAAAAAATTCTCATGACAAATCATGGCAGAGTTCTGCTCAATTGGAGGATACTGCTGATATGTTGGGGTCTCATACTCTACATACCTGGAATCTGACATGTAATTCTGGGTTGAGTATGGATTATATGTGTGGCAGATATCGATCGAAGCCTTATGTAATGGAGTCAATGAACGGGGGACTGTAAGTCTAGGTCATGAGTCCAAGCCCTTGAATAAGTAGGCTCTCCGAATGTATAATATGAAGGACGGTCAATGTAGGCTTGATTACTTGAGTCAATCAAGTCAGAAAGATTATAAGGTGCATGCCTTTCTATTCGATATGTTAGATCAACCATGTTATTCTTCCAGTCATCTGTCTCAACAGTGGCTTGCTCTTTGTATGGTTTATTGATTCCAGCAAGCTCTCGAGAATAAGGACAGTCAGCCTAAGATGGAAGTGGATCCAGAGTGTTAGAATATGGAGTAGGTGAGAAATGCGAAGAAGTGAAGAAGTCAGTCGAAGGTCTGACTTCATAATCGGATCGAGGTGGAACTGACCACGGGTAAGGGTCTCCCGTGGATGGCGGAGGATACATGGAAGAGGGAGAAGGCAAAGATGAATGGTATATGGTCAAGGAGGAATGACCAGAGGTCTCAGGGTATGGGGACCAATATACCGACATCTTAATGAGGAAAGGATGAATGTAAGCAGATCGAGGTAGAAAACGTGCAATTACACAGGATAACACACACTGACAGACACACATATAAATGCAAGAGAAAACCCTGAGTTCACACTCAACACAGTGAAGGACCCGAAGCGGGTTCGATTAATCTTGTTTATTTTAAGTGTGATTTTTCAAGCAAATAACAAAGGTTATGTGGCCTATAGGGAAGTCGGCTCAAAACCAGATGTGTCTCCCCTATTTAACCTGTCGCCTAAAATTCCAATGCCCTTCCTTTCTTCGCTCCTATCCCTAGCTGAGAATTCAAGGACCTTCCCCTATCTACCTACCGAAATAGGCGGAGGCTGACAAGGCTTTAACTTCGCTCTTATCTACCTGCCAGAACAGGCGAAGGCTACTAGCAACTTGTCGCGGTGCACCGCAATTTCACACCTATCTACCTACTGGAGCAGACGGAGGCTACGTGGCACTAGTCAGTTGAACCCATAATTCAGCTTGTGATATTTGCTCGATTCGGCGTACGTGATATGGAAGGCAGGGATTTTGGCTCTGCCTTAGGGTGTGCACACACACTCTATAACCTCACTCAGCTTGAAATTAAGGTCGGGGTTATTCTCCCGCAAACAAGGGTTAATTTTAGTTAATTGTTTTGGTCCAATTCAATTAGCAGTCCTGATTTTAGAGATTAGTTGTCACTGTAATTAATCCACGCAAGCAATCACGTCTACCGTCCAGTCCCAATTCCTTTATCCTAGGTAAGAAAAAATGAGAGAGAATCGGAAAAAGCTGATGCAATCGCGAAAAAGATGATGAATGCTCGAGTAAAAAGACTTATAGTGCCTCTATCTCTCTACAATGCAGTATGCATTACAGAATTGAAATTTTACACTTTATGAAATGCAAATGAGAAAAGTCGCTCCTAGACAGGCAGTTTTATTAGCGAGTAAAGAACGAATTCAAATTTGGCTAAGTCCTGCGGTCTAAGTGCGTCTTTTAACGTGAAGTGTGGTCCTAGATATTACGAGCACAAACAGTCCTAAGAAATCTCTGAGAGCTGCGAGTGCAGTTACTATCCTACGTCCATCAACTACACAACACAAAGACTCTTTTTAGTATTTAATTATACGCGCAAGAACCCAAACGGGAACCGCTGTAAATGCAGACACATTTTTTACAAGTTAATAAAAATGAAAATCTTTTTGGCGTCTCAACAGCCGACTTGATCCATGATTCGTCGACCTCCGATGCACTTCGAGATGTGTCGACTTCAAGAAAGCCGCTCCAAATCCACCAGGCCCTCGCACAAAAAGATAATAATTATGTTAGAAGAGATAGACAAAAATAAATAAATAGAAAATTAATTTTAAAAAATGGAATAATTAAAAAGTGGTTCGGGGTTCAAACTTCCCGAATGAATGGAAAACATAAATCTATTATTCTAAAGTGATCCTAAGTCGTTTTGCTCCACGACAACGGCACCATTTGATTGATCCGGATTTTATCCTTTTAATAGTATCGAATTAACGATTTCGTTGCAACCAGATAAATCCAAATCGATCAAAAGTTAACTGCACGAATGGAATAATCAACGAATGAATTAATGCGCGGTTTTATGTTTTTTTAACATGGGCAAGCCCTAGGTCGACTCAAGGAGGCAAAGGAATAACTTCGGATCAGATTAGATGAATTAGATCACGGTTTTCCAAGTGGAATATTTTTTTGTAATTTTTTTATGCGATAAAAATGCCAAATGCAAAATGCTATTGAATTAGTTTATTAAGAAAATAAGTGACTTAGCCAAATTTATTTTTAATGTGAAATTAATCAAAATTCAGCCAATTTTTTTTCTATAAACCTAATCCAATGATGAATGCAAACGTATTTTTTTAAATTTTTGGACTTAAGACGCAATAATGAAAAATGTAAGCTTTTTGGGTTTTTACGTAATTTTTCGTGCAAATGAAATGCACAAATTATGAAAAATTTACTCGAAGCGAAGCATGATGAAATGAAGCAACACTAATTTTTTTTAGAATTTTCTGACATTTATGATTTTTTATGATTTTTTTAATGGAAACAGAGTGATTGTGCATATTTAATTTCTAATAAATCCACAAAATCAATCAATTCAAAGCAAAATTTATCTCAAAAAGATATTTTCATTTGAAATCCAAGAGAGATGAAATTTCGTAAAAATGTTATTCGTGGATTTAATTAAAAATCATTTACAGAAATCATTCTATAATTTATTTTATGCAAAAGACAACTCTAATTTGTAAGAAATTTTTTTAGAAATTAAAACACAACTAGATGCATCATCCTCAATTTTTTCACAATTTTTGGAGCAAGAAATATGTTCGTGCAAATTTCAGAGCCTAAATGGGTAAAATATCACTTAATTTCAAACTTTGATTTTTAATAAATAATCTGATGCTCTCAAAAAAATAAATAAATAATCAAAATATACAGATTAATTTCTAAACAAAATGTTATTTTTGTATTAAAAAATGATGCGAGATGAATGTCCAAATTAAAATGCAAACTCAGGGGGTCTATTTGCAAAACTGAAAGTGAAATAAATGAACTGAAATGTGCTAAGAGATGATTTTGCAAATAAAGAAAACTAACAAACTGACTATGCAATTTTTCTAAAATAATAAAAAAATAAAAAAAGCTGAAAGACCTTCGTTCCAACTTGTAGCCCAATTTGGGGCATTGTGGCAGAGGGGGATCCGCGCACGAGGAGGCGTGCGGTGCGGGTGCTGGCGGTCGATGCTGTGGCGTGGAGGGGCTTGCTACGACGGCCTTGGGGGGGCCTTCACGGCTGCAGCCGACCGGGGCGGCACTATGGTCGATGATGCGACGTGGAGTAGCTTTGTGGCTACGGCGGCCTTCGGCTCCGAGGGATAGCACGGCCTGGAAGCACACATGCGGGGTCTGCGATCTGCGTGGGACAGGAAGCACATCGATGAGTCATGCACGGACATCGGTGGGCAGAGCGGTGCCTGGAGTTGTGGCGACGCAGCCTAACACGGCACAGGGGCTTCCAACCGCAGGAGGCGGCGCGGGGGTGAGTCGTGTGTGAACGTCGATGGGCAGAGCGAGGCCTGGGGTTGCGGCGGTGCGGTCTGAAGCGGTGCAGGGGCGGCTAAATTAAAAATCACAAAAAAAGGGCAAAACTAAAATCCGTGGTATTTTTAGGCTTAAAAATACCCCTACAAATATTTTATGTATTTAGTTTACCTCGTTTCCATTTTTGGTCAACAAGAAACTTGTAGAACTCATCGAGATCTACAACTTTCATGTTTTGAGTTTTCTCAAATTCGGTCGTTTAACCCCTCAAAAATAAACATTTCTCTTTGAATAATCTGATTGGGCCACGTGGCCCGTTCTGGTGGAGCCACGTGGCCCGGCCTCTTTGTCTCATCCGCCCCCATCTCCAGTCGTTGGATTCCTTCTTGAATCCAATGGCCGGAGTATCTCCACGTCCGTACTTTTCCCTCATCGTCTGATCTCCATCATGCTTCATCACCACCGCCCGTTGCCGCCTCTCCCTCCGTACGCCACGTGGCGCGTTGTGCACCGTTCAATCGCGCACCCGATGATCCATCACCGCTGTCCATTCCCGCTGCGTCCTCAACCCTTCGATCAACGTCTCCTTCGCATCGCGCCTGTCCGCCAGCGCTCACTCCACATAGCAACACGTGGCAGCTCCGCAACCCTTTGATCGCTTCACCTCAGTCCTAATCCACTCCGCTCCTTAGAGCCATCTTCTCAGCCGTTGGATCGCAAGATTCAGTGGCCGAGACTTCGTCTTCCACCTCCAGCCCCTCCTCTTTCCCACGATCGCATCTCGTTACCCGCCTTTCCCCTTCCCTTTATCTCCATCTCCTCCGACTACCTCTCCCCTTGCCAACCGCATCACCACGCACCCCTATCGCCCTTCTTCCTCACAAGCACTTCCACAACCCATGTAGGATTTCGAGTCGCCCCATATTCCCCACTCAAACCACCATGGTCATCACCTGAATCGCCAACCTTCACCCTTCAAATACGCCCTCCCCTCTGCCCATTTTCGATGTCCACCTTTACGTGGGGAAGGGGCCCAGTCCTCCTCCACCTCCCTGTGATAGGGGGAGGTGATTAGATTGAGCGACGACGACCTCACACCTCCAGTGAGAACCGCCAATCTCCGTGGCAGCGTTGCGGTGGCTCACACCCCGCCCGAGCTCACTGGCGAAGCCGACCAGTATATGTGACGACCCCGAGGTCCTCCAAGGACCTCGAGCCAAGCTTCCGCTCCGCCTGACACCAGGTAAGCTCTCCAATCTCAGATTGAATTTTTCTTAACTTTTTGCTTAAATTTTGTAGGTCGATATACCCCTTCTCACGCTCCATTGTTCACCTTCCGAGCTTCACCTCAAAACCCTCATCTTCGCGCTCGCCCCAGATCCTTCTCTCTTCCTTCACAACCCCAGATCGCCTCCAACCCATCTCCTCCGCCACCCACAGCGGAGGAGCACCGAGCTCCCACCTTCTTCATCACAGTAGTTCTCACCTCACATCAATTCACACGAGCACAACACATTGCATTCTTTGGTATTGTGACTAATGCTGCAGAGACTGACCTCAATGGACGGAGACTTCGCCGGCGTATTTTGGCCGAGCCTCGCTTCCGTTGTCAGAGCGTCGATGGCTTAATCGCGGAGGTTCGACGTCTCCCCCGAGCTACCAGCATCCTCAACATCCTTCACAGTAGCTCAGGGGAGGCCCCCCACATCCGAGAACCAGCGGCGTAGCTCCAGCCCCTTCACCGGAGTCCGAACGTCGCCGCCAGTTGCAGATGATGGAGAAGGAGCTGTTGCCGTTGGATTACCCTCTCCATGGGATCATCTAACGGTCCAGATGAATCCACGTCAGCCATAAGCGTCTTCTTCAGATACCGTTGGATCTCCAACATCCAACGGACTACGATGGGCCACTTGTCAGAGCCAGAGCACCTCCGAGCCTCAGCGTCTGAGCTCTAGGCTCAGATGTCCCGAGCCTCATCCGAGCCTGAGCCTTCCTCGGAGCTTGGATGGCGCGTGCATAGTACGTGCCATCTTGGTAATTTGCACGGAGGCCCTCCGTTTTCTTCAATTTTGCAACCAGGTCCTAGATCACGTGTAGTCCATGTGCGTCGTGGGTATTTTGCATTCATACCCTCGTGGGTTTTCATAATTGCAAAAATAACCTTGTGCGTGTGGGTCATTTATAGGGAAGGTCCCGATCTTTTTCGTATGTACATTTTAGTCCCCCCTAGGGTCTTGTTTGTAATTTTATTTCATGTTTTCTCTTAGTTATGCCCTTGCTTTCTTTCATGCATATCTTGAGCACCGCAATTCCGATTGAGTTGATTTCAGTTTCATTTTAAAGCTTATTTGACGAACTTTCTAATGGCATGATCATTTCTTATGATGGACACATTAATTTTGATGTATTTTTTTGTAGCCATGTGTCTCTTATTACTTAACCTATGCCTTGTTCAAATCAAGTTTGTCATCTAAATTAAATCAGAAATTGACTTATTGTTAAATTTGCTCATTACTCTGATTTAGGGCATATTTCCATTGCAACTCATTGCATTTATTTGCATGATAAAAATTTAATAAAAAATGCATGTTTTATATTTGCTTGTTGCATTGTTTCATCCTTTAGCATACTTTGAACTATTGGTATTCAACTCAACACTTAGTTAATAGATAAAAATCTGGATAATACGAGAGAGGCTCGTGTCCCTGAGTTCGACCTTGGTTTCTTGCCAAGTAAAATAAAAATACAACCATCTTATTATATATACAAATCAATTAGATTGTCTTTGATGAACTAATTCGGCCCGACTACAATGACACATCAAATGTTAATTCCACGATATTAAAGGGCCGTATTCACGGTTCGTCAAATGGTGCCGTTGCCGGGGACACAACTCATTTTTTTGTACTATTGGTATTTTCTATATTTAATTAAGTGTTTCTTTTATATAGGTCACTATGTTCATCTATTTTGCCTTATAAAAGTTTTTCTTTTCGATTGATATCTAAGCATTGCTTTTGTGGCAGGGCCTTGGTGTTCAAGGAGGCGAGGAGCCGTTGCTTCCCACTGCGAGGAGCCGCAGAAGTTTGCTTGGAGCAAGTCGAAAAGAGAAAAAAATGTTTCATTTTTGCATCTCATGTTGTAATAACCGTATTTACAGTGGTCTTCGATCGAAGGCTCGCGGTTGTAAAAGAACGACTATATGTGGTTGTGTGGGGATCGTCCCCACTTGAGTGTCGACTTAGGACCAGGCACGCGGCTCTCCGGGCTTATTTTATTTTTCATTTTTTACGTGCTTGCTCGTAGGTAGGACACACTAAAATGTAGACGCAGATAATCTCGCTTCACTTAGCCAAATTTAATGGACATCCTTCCCTGCTAATAGAAGCATGATTAGGTGCGGCTTTCTGATCGACTTGCATACATGAGTTTTAGTTTTCATAACAGCCCCAGTTTTCACGTATTTTCGCCAAGTTGCTGCATGATTTCTCGCTTAGCTTAGATCATGGTTTTTATCGAATACGTGGTTTTTCTCAGTTTCCCTTTCTAGCTTGATCACCTAGGATTAATGGAAAATGGGAATGAACAGTAGTCGATGATTTCTTGATTTATATGCTAACCATAATTCAGTGACAACCTTAAATAATAAATGGGACTGTTAATTGCAAGTCGACCTAAAAAATGGAGTAAAATTTTGTTTTGGGAGAGCAATACCCTCGTTTACTTATTGATTTTTACTTGACATTATTTTTCGCGTAAAATAAAATGTTTTAATCACCAATAAAACCGACAAGATAATAAACCAACTTCGGTTGGTTTCATGTGTGAGTTGGTGAAATTGAGGGTCTTGCATGCTTGATTGAGCCATGTTTGCTGCGATACACTCCCCAGATCCTTAAACACTCCATTCATCTCCGCAGATTCATCCGCTCACTTGTAAATCCATTCTTCTTCTTCGTTCACCTCAGGTCTCTTCCAACATCAAATCTCCATCTTTGTACTTAGGTTAATCTCTGCCTAAGTATAGGGGGGACCTGAGTCCCTGTGATTTTCTCTACTTTCCTTTCCTTGCCTTTATACTTAGGTTATTTCTAACCTAAGTATAGGGGGAGCCCACCTTGGTTCCCGTATATTTCTCTATATTTAAATGGACCTATGTCGTGTATAATCTAGTGCTATGAGGACATAACAAAGTTTAAGTATAGGGGTTATACCGTATAGACAATATACTTACTTTAGCTATAATCTGTAAATTTTGAAAAATTTAAAACTTTTTGGCTAAAGTAAAATTCTTTGGACTGAGAGGACTCAAATGTGTTTCACGGCTTTTTCTATACTATGTTGCACTATTTTTTTATAAAAATATTTTCGAAAATGATTTGAAAAATGAGTTTTCCTTGTTTTGAAAAATCTTTTGAAATATTTATAAAATTTTTATATGTGTGACATAGTTTTGAAAGCTTATTTCTATTTTCAAGGAAAGTTGGGTCTAACCATTGTTTTTACCTTTAAATTAAAATCCATAAAAATGAGAAAATACAAAATTCCTTTAGGAGTCATTAGTGACTACTAAGCCCAATTAAGTAGCCGCGTTCAGTGAGGGTTCGCCCTTAGCAGATTGGATGGTTTAGAGGACATCGTGTAAGGCCCCATCCTCAAGCAACGAGCTCTAGCATGTACTTACATCCATACTGGCAGAATGACGATGCATCTACTTAATTGAGTTTAGGCAGTCCTAATATCTCTTGAAGCCTGAAAAAAATGTGTTTCTGAATGAAGGAGTTGGATTAATTCTCTACTTTCACACTTCCACCTAGGACTTGAAATGTTCAAGGAAACTTAGTTTTATGAGATCTTTGAGATTTTAGGTTAACCAGCCTTAGCCATCAGGGTCTTAGACTTAATCATCCACATTTCCCTAGATTTCTAGATTTGCATGCTATATTTCATGCTTAGTCTCAGACAATAAGAATATGATCAGCACATCACATGCACGACTGCGGTTTCGATGAGATGAGTTGACTTTTCACCTGAGGGATTGGGATGAGGTATTCGAGTCTGGATTTGATCTAATGATGCTCGAGGATCGGATAAAATCTTTGGAGGCTTCATGAAACCTAAGTGTCAGCAAATATTAGCCAGTATGAGAACTTGGTTCTTATACTAATCTCTTGACATTTACCTAAGTGCCAGGGTGTGATTAAATAAAAAATGATGATCAGTGTGCGCCAACTCTTGGTAAAAGCAGTGGAGCTAGCCAAAAATACTACAAAGCAATGAAATGCCAAAGAAAAGCTCTCATTCTACAAAGTCAAATATCAAAGAGCTTCCACCAAAGGTGAGCGCTCCCAACCATTTCAAAGTGTCCACTTGGACCACCGCAATTAGGACTAGGAGGCTTGCACCAAAAAAGGGCTCTGCATCGTAAATGCTACAAGTCTGGGTGTAGAAGGTACGATAGGTACTCAAAAAAGGCACACCCTGGTGTACTCCCACAAAAACAAGTGCAGACGACTCCAACTTCTCTTGACGGACGCACTGATCAACACCAAAAAAATGTGTTGCGTAAAAGGCACTAGAGAGAATCCTTGTTCCAATGAGAGGGAGAGAAGAAATGACACAAACCCATGCCCTCCATCACTGGCCTTCCATCTACATTTTCTAAGTCTGGCAACTAAAGAGACGGTGGACAGGATGCAAGATGTGATTTATTCCCTAGTATTGAGGATTGGGTCCTTAGGAGAATTTCTTGGACCAAGACTTTGGGTGACGATTTGACTTTACTCTCGGAATCGCAGTCAACACTAAATTTCATATCCTTTAGATTATATGTACATCAGAGAGATTCTGGAGTATTAGAGGAATTGGGTGCCTCTTGATTAAGGTTGGGTTGAATTCTAGAATTTTGGACCTCTAAAGTTGAGTGGACTTGAACAGATTGGATCATGTACTCACATGCACAAGGGGGTTAATCCAGCTTATTCATTTTCTTTGATGCTCGGGGATGAGCATAGTTTAAGTATAGGGGGGTGATGAAACCCGATTTCAACATCATAATCTTACATTATTCTTGCTTAAGTTTTGTGTCAATAAAATCCAGGTAAAGTCCTGTAGTTATCAGAGTCCCTAATAAATTAAAAATCACAAAAAAAATGGCAAAACTAAAATCCGTGGTATTTTTAGCCTTAAAAATACCCCTAAAAATATTTTCTATCTTCAGTTGACCTCATTACCATTTTTGGTCAACATGAAACTTGTAGATCTCATCGAGATGTACAACTTTCATGTTTTGAGTTTTCTCAAATTCAGTCGTTTAGCCCCTCAAAAATAAACATTTCTCTCTATGTAATTTGATTGGGCCACGTGGCCCGTTCTGGTGGAGCCACGTGGCCTTGCCTCTTTGTCTCATCCGCCCCCATCTCCAGCCGTTGGATTCCTTCTTGAATCCAACGGTCAGAGTATCTCCACGTCCGCACTTTTCCCTCACCGCCTGATCTCCATCAGGCTTCATCTGCACCGCCCGTTGCCGCCTCTCCCTCCGTACGCCACGTGGCGCGTTGTGCACCGTTCAATCACGTGCCCGATGATCCATCACCGTTGTCGATTCCCGTTGTGTCCTCAACCCTTCGATCAACGTCTCCTTCGCATCGCGCCCGACCGTCAGCGCTTACTCCACATAGCGGCACGTGGCAGCTTCACAACCCTTTGATCGATTCGCCTCAGACCTAATCCACGCCGCTCCATAGAGCCATCTTCTCAGCCATTGGACCACAAGATCCAACGGCCGAGACTTCGTCTTCCACCTCCGACCCCTCCTCTTTCCCATGATCGCATCTCGTTACCCACCTTTCCCCTTCCCTTTATCTCCATCTCCTCCGACTACCTCTCCCCTCGCCAACCGCATCACCACGCACCCCTATCGCCCTTCTTCCTCGCGAGCACTTCCACAACCCATGTAGCAAACCACCACGATCACCACCTGAACCGCCAATCTCCACCCTTCAAATACTCCCTCCCCTCCGCCCATTTTCGATGTCCACCTTTACGCTGGGAAGGGGCCCAACCCTCCTCCACCTCCCTGTGACATGGGGAGGTGATTAGATTGAGCGATGACGACCCCACACCTCCGGTGAGAACCGTCGACCTCCATGGCAGCATTGCGGTGGCTCACGCCCTGCCCATGCTCGCTGGCAAAGCCGACCAATATGTGCGATGACCCCGGGGTCCTCCAAGGATCTCGAGCCCAGGCTTCCGCTCTGCCCGACACCAGGTAAGCTCTCCAATCTCAGTTGAATTTTTCTAAACTTTTTGCTTAAATTTTGTAGGTGGATATACCACTTCTCACGCTCCATTGATCACCTTCCGAGCTTCACCTCACAACCCTCATCTTCGTGCTAGTCCCAGATCCTTCTCTCTTCCTTCACAACCCTAGATTGCCTCCAAACCATCTCCTCCGCCACCCACAGCGGAGGAGCATCGAGCTCCCGCCTTCTTCATCACAGTAGCTCTGGACTCACATCAATTGACACGAGCACAATGCACTGCATTCTTTGGTATTGTGACTAATGCTGCAGAGACTCAAGACCTCAATGGACGGAGACTTCGACGGTGTATTTTGGCCGAGCCTCGCTTCCGTCGTCAGAGCGTCTATGGCTTAATCGCGGAGGTTCGACGTCTCCCGCGAGCTACCAACATCCTCGACATCTTCACAGTATCTCAGGGGAGACCCCCCGCATGCGAGAACCAGCAGCGGAGCTCCAGCCCCTTCGCCGGAGTCCGAACGTTGTCGCCAGCTGTAGATGATGGAGAAGGAGCAGTTGCCGTTGGATTACCCTCTCCAGGGGATCATCTAACAGTCCATATGAATCCATGTCGGCCATCAGCGTCTTCTTCAGATACCGTTGGATCTCCAACTTCCAACGGACTACGATGGACCACGTGTCAGAGCTAGAGCACCTCCGAGCCTCAGCGTTCGAGCTCCAGGCTTGGATGTCCCGAGCCTCATCCGAGCCTGAGCCTTCCTCCGAGCCTGGATGGCGCGTGCATAGCACGTGCCATCTGGATAATTTGCACAGAGGCCCTCCGTTTTCTTCAATTTTGCAACCACGTCCTGGATCACGTGCAGTCCATGTGTGTTGTGGGTATTTTGCATTGATACCCTCGCGGGTTTTCATAATTATAAAAAATACCCATGTACGTGTGGGTCATATACAAGGAAGGTCTCGACCTTTTTTGTATTTACATTTTAGTCCCTCCTAGGGACCTGTTTGTAATTTTATTTCATGTTTTTTCTTAGTTATGCCCTTGCTTTCTTTCATGCATATCTTGAGCACCGTAATTCCGATTGAGTTGATTTCAGTTTCATTTTAAAGCTTGTTTGACGGACTTTCTAATGGCATGATCATTTCTTATGATGGACACATTAATTTTGATGTATTATTTTGATAGCCATGTGTCTCTTATTACTTAACCTATGCCTTGTTCAAATCAAGTTTGTCATCTAAATTAACCAGAAATTGACTTATTGTTAAATTTGCTCATTACTCTGATTTAGGGCATATTTCCATTGCAACTCATTGCATTTATTTGCATGATAAAAATTTAATAAAAAATGCATGTTTTATATTTGCTTGTTGCATTGTTTCATCCTTCAGCATACTTTGACCTATTGGTATTCAACTCAACACTTAGTTAATAGATAAAAATCTGGATAATACGAGAGAGGCTCGTGTCCCTGAGTTCGACCTTGGTTTCTTGCCAAGTAAAATAAAAATACGACCATCTTATTATATAGACAAATCAATTAGATGGTCTTTGATGAACCAATTCGGCCCGACTACAATGACACATTAAGTGTTAATTCCACGATATTAAAGGGCCTGATTCACGGTTCGTCAGCACGGAAGGGGCGTGAAGTAGGGACACGTGTCGAGGTTATAGAGGTCCTGCGGGCTGGCGTTGGATGGGAGGGTGCATGTCAGCGGCGTCGGACGACCGTGAGGGAAGGAGGCATTGTAGCTGACCTGCAACTTTTTTTTGTGTTTTTTTGGCAATTTTTCGCTGTAATTTTTTCTAAACAGGAATGAAGAAAATAAATTTGTGGTTATGGTTATGATTGAAATATAAAATAAAAAAATAATGTTGAATATGGTGGTGGTGGATTGATGGTTAAAAAAATGTATAATGAAAATGGGAGGATAAGGAACAAAAACAATGACGTTAGGTAAATAATTTAAAAAATGGCAAAGTGAAGATAGATGATTTACCTGTGGTTCTCCAGATTTCAGAGGAGGTGGACCTCAACTCCGATCGTCGCCTCAAGAAGGGTGGTGGAGTCCTTCGAAGCTAAAGCAACTTCCTGCGAGGGATGGCTGTGATGACGTGGTTGAGAACACCTCGGATCTTGCTGTGGTCGGAGGTCGTCCCTCAACGGTGATTCTTGGTAGTTGTCACCTACAGATAGCCAGAACTCTCTCTCTCTCTCTCTCTCTCTCTCTCTTCTATCGAAATGGCGGATACGGAAAATGGAGGCGGGGATGGGAATAAAAAGGATGCGGGGAAGTTGGAAATGAGGTGGAGAAAGTGGGGAGAATGGTGGAGGAAGTGTAGACTTGGAGTGGGGAGAAAGTAAAGAAGAAGTAAAAGGGAAAATAAAAAAAATGTAAAATAAGTAGGCTACAAATAATAAAGGGAAAATAAAGATAAAATAAAATATATAAAATAAATAAATGTTAATAAATAAAACAATAACAATAAATAAAATAAAATGAAATCCAAAAAATAATAAAAAATTGGGTGACACGTGGCGGCTCCAGGAGCGGCCACGTGTCTCTCTCGGAAAATTCAAAAATTAAATGTAAATAAAAATAAAAAAGAAATAACAAAAGGGTTCAATTCAAAATGTGGTCAACACAGAAGTTGCTCATCTCGATGAGATCTACAACTTTTGTGAAGGGTCAAAAATCAAAGAAAGTCATATGTACAAAATGTATTTTTGGGTGGTACTTATAGATATAAAATATCACATTTTATCTTTTATTAATTTTTTTGTCATTTTTAAATAAGAGAAAAATCAAAATGAAAATAAAGAAAATATGAAAGGAATATTTAAAATTTAATTTATATTTTTTAGATTTTTAATAATTAATAAAATACAAGTATAAAATAAAAGGTCATTTTAGTCTATATATACAATTTACAATAGGGGCCCAAAACCCAAGTTTCACATACGATCTCCGATTTTAATGAAATGTTCTTGTTTTGAAGATTTTTGAATGTACATTACTTTAAAAGTGAGTAGACCTAAATCAGACACTATGTGAGAGATATGCGCATTTTAAGTCTCCTAGTTTCAAACTTGGATTTGGGTTTTATTGGTCAATTTTACAAGTTACTATTTTTTTTGATATTTTTATTTAATTAGTGTTAGTAATATACACTATAGAGTTGAATTTATTGGATTTGGAGTTAGTATAAAATAGATATAAATATGCTATTTACATGTGATTTTTATAAGTGAATTAGATTTCTTATTTAATGCAAATATGAATGCTAAAATGCAGATATTATTTATGCATGCATGAATGCTAATTATGCAATATAAGTGGAAATATGCAGCTAATTACTCAGGAACAAAGCACTATTTTCTACTTTTAAAGTGATGAATCACATATTCATCAGACGCCATGTGAGTCGACATGGAACAGGACCCAAACGCAATATATACAAAGCACATGGAACCTTATGAACTTTTTACACAAAAATTTATAACTGAAATAAATATTTACATGATTAGAAAATAATTAAAAAAAGACAGAGGCGTTACTTAGTAGTTTATCCCTTTAATCGCGTGCTAACGGGGGCTTAGGGTCTTCCACCTGGCAATCTGGATGGTAGATGCAAACGACGGTTTGCCTTGGATTCGACAGCCCAGATTAGATCTAGTCGGAGGCTCTGATTCGATGGTTCTCAAGGGTTCACAAAGAAAACTCAAGAACAAAGATCCATCTTACTTTGATCTCCTGTATCTCCTACACCTGGCTCTCTCTATCCGATCTGGTTGGCTCCTTAGCTTCCTGGAAGCTTTGCGTATGCGGTAGGTACCTCCATGAGATTCAGAGCTCGTTGAGAGAGCCCTGGAGGTCAGATGACCTGGGTCCACTATTCATAGCTTCAGGTGGAGCTCAGGTTATCTATGATGTCGTGGACCTGTCCAAAAATGTTAAGGGGGTTGAGGGTTATCTCCTCGACCCTCAATTGGAGCTGCAGATGCAAGGGGCCACGAGATGGTGGGACTCTATCGAAGGCGGCAGAGGTGGAGTCCAGCGAGGTGATTCAATGAATGAATCATAGTGGAAAGATGGGGCTAAGATGGAGAAGTGGGAGGCGAAGATAATGGAGGTGATTGGGGGTCGAAACGGTGGATAAGGATGGCAAATTTGGGGTTGTAGATAAAGCTCCAAAGATTTTAGATTTTGCAAATAACGCTAAAGGTATGATTAAAAACAAAAATTAAAGATAGACTATGTTACTGGAACTAAAAACGAGCTAAGGAGACTAACCTAGTAGCTCAACAAGCTCAGGAAGCTTGCAGCAGAAGAGGTCACTGAAGCGAGAAGTCGACAGACCTGAATCTGGCTCTCCTCCACCTTGTCCACACGACAAATGGCTAGAGCAGACCTTGCTATCACCGAGAGCTCAATGGTGGGTTCAAATGGGGGTTATGATGGATGAAGAGAGATCAAACATCAAAACGGTGGAAAGGGGTGATTTTTAAAGGATGGTGGTCAATGATTTTTTGAGGTGGGATTGCGTGACGAGGAGAGGTGGTAGGTGAAGATGGAGAGGTCAGCATGGGTCGAGGATGTGCAGGGAACAGAGATGGCGGAGCTCAAGTGCGAGGACATGCAGGGACGGTAAGTAGAAAAGTTTCTCACTTTGATAGTATTTTTTGTGGTGGTGGGAGAAAAATGGTTCCCCGTGAGGTTCTGAAATGGCTACAGGTCAGACGTACAGTTGACCTAGGTCAATGTTGGACAGGATTTTTGAGGTTTTAAGTTATTGATGAAAATAAATGCACAGTGGTCGTTGCGACCCAAATATCTGGCAATAAAGAAATTTATTTTTTTTCTTCTCAAGCTAATAATTAATTACAAAATAATGAAGTGAGAGAAATGTTTTTGCTACTCATTTACTTATATAGCTAACATGATTGAACTTAGGGGGCTACAAATCCCGAGGGTTTTTAGTTAATCAAAAAATCAATTAAAAGAAAACAGAATCTCAATGGCAAACCATGTTGGTTTTTTTGTGAAAATTTTGTCTTTTTATTTTTTAATTTATTTTATTTCCATTTTTTTATTTTCTGATTTTCAAATTTTAAATGATTTTTATTTTTGGATTTTTTAATTTTTAAAAAATAATTCATTTCAACAAGCTAGATACAATAATCAAGAATGAATTTTTTTGGATTTTTCAAATATATCAGAAATGCTCAAAATGTCCAAATAAAATCTTTTTGTGTTTTTTAATTCTTTTTTACTTTTTTTATTTTTGAAAGATATTTAGATTTTTTTAGGATTTTTAAAATGAATGAAACAAGGCAAAATGAAAACAATGAATAAACATGATTATTTCACAATTTAAAAATATTAAACGAAATCAAAAATTACAAAACTTATTTTTCTAAAAAAACTAGAGGAGATTATCTACAAATAGGAACTCAAATCACATATTTTTTAATTTTCTACAATTTTATATGAAATTTTTAATATTTTTAGTATTTTGCAATTTTTGTATTTTATAAATAATTAATGCACGAAATTTGGACAGGTATTAAAAGTTAATAAAAGAGAACAAATCTATTTTTTGGAATTTTATATGCCATATTTGAATTTTTATGATTTTTTGAATTTTAGGCAGAGAAAATGATGATGTTTTTTATTTTTTAATAATAACAAATAAGGATAAAATGCAATGAAAAAATTATGCTAGAAAGATACACAAATCAGGAGCATAACATGATTTTTGATGAATTTATTCATTAAGAAAAAATATTTATTCTAGCAAGACAATCATGGAAAGTGAATTCTAGAAATATAGGGACTTAAATTGCACAGGTTTATAATTTCTTCATTAAAAAGAAAGTAACATCATGTTATACTCTATAGGATAAATTTAGCGTATTACCCAATAACAACGTTCGTTGCACGTGTTGACTGCTGGTAGGGACATTTGTGAAATTTTCGAAACTTCGAGGGGTTATTTCGCATTATTTCCAAAAATTTTTAAATACCCCTAGGGTTTCTTCTATGTGTTCCTTCTCTTCGTACAAAACCAAAGGAGGCAAACAGGCCGCTGCCCCTCTTTCATCACTCCCACAAGGGTGGCGGCGTCAGGAGTCCAGGCGGCTAGAGACGAGATTAGCGGCGGTCCTATGTAGTGCTGGGGGCACAACGGGTGGCTGGAGACCCACTCCACTCCAGGCGAAGGAGGTTGTGGACTCGCAGCTTGTGACGTAAAGTACGACGGCTGCCGCGACGGTGTTTGCACGCTCCCTGCGGTGTTGGAGGTGGTCAAGCTTTGCGAGGATCATCAGTAGTCTACGGGCGCGGGGAGGTGTGGTTCTTCTCTAACGGAGTTGGATGCAGTGGAGGCGCCGGATGGAGGTCACGATGGCACTGACGATCGGGCAGTGATAGTGGCTCTTGAGGGCAGTAAACTCCACCCTAAGCGGATGTCGGTGAGGCGAGTCGAATGGTGGCGATGGTCGGAAGGGGGAGACGGAGGATAGTGGAGCTCGCGGGCGTGGACTGTTGGAGATGGTGCTGGCGGAGGCGACGAATGTGCACTGCGAGGGGCGGTGCCGCATGTGGCTGTGGTGGAGGCGCAACTGCCGTCGCCCCATTTTTTTTATTTGCAGAAAACATGCAAGAAAAAAACTGTAGTTATTTTTTTATATATTTTTTATTTCCTGCAAAACAAATGTTAGAGAAAAGTATGTATGAATTTTTTATTTTTTTTTATTTTATTTTTTTGAAATAGAAGAGGACTCAAGCACGATGCATCATCTCAGCATATTTAAATAAATAATAAAATTGAAAAAGATGTGAATGGGGATCCGACGAAATGGAAGAATCGAATCTGATTCTCCAACCACCGTGCGTGGCCGGAGTTGAGAGGTCGTGGGGGATAGAACGTGAAAGTGGAGAGATCGAGAAAATGAGATGAAAAATAGGAATTGAAGGTGCATCAAATCATGATGGGAATGCTAAGATCTATAAAAAAATTGACAACAAAATAAAAAATGAGAAAAATTAAACTACGACTGACCTCGGTAAAAAGAGGAAATGGATCTGATCTTAGGTGCGGAAAAGACCGTGATTGCCTCGATGAAGGCCAACTCACTGTCATCAGATGGCTCAGAGGCTAGTCACTCTTACGCGACAAGATAACTCTTGGAGAATGGACTCCTCTCACCAAAGATTGATCCAGTGATAATGAGGGAGTAGGAACCAATTAAATAGAGGATTAATTGAATTTGAATTCGAATTTAAAAATTGAATGGACATAAAGAGATAAGAAAGAAATTTAAATGAGATAAAGATAAAAAAGAAATTAGACTTAAAAATTTTTAGAAAAAATAATTTGTTTTTGTATTTTCTCACTTAATTAAATTGAACAAAATATTATTTTTTTATTTTTTTGTGGTGGTTATTTAAGAATATCAACTATATACATATACTATATACACATGGTGCATTATATACATAATAAAATAAGGGAATTAGTTTTTTTCTAATATTTATATTATTATTCTTTTTCATTTTTATTAAATATTAAAAATATTTACATGTATTTTCAAATACAATATGTACAAATAAATGGTGAAATTGCACAAACCACCCCAGAAAATCAACTTTTTAACTATAACCCCAAAAATTATGAAATCACAGCTACTTTAAAGATAATTTAATTTAGAATATAATGGAAGTGAGTTTGGTTCCATTTGAGTTCATATGATGTCGGAATAGGTCTTTCAATTATTGCTTTATGGCTTTTTCCGTATGTGGTTACTTTAATTCTGTACATGATTTTATTTTGCAAACATTTTTATTATTTAGGAAAAATTTATATTTACAACTTTTGTTTTGAAAATTGTTTAATTTGAGATCAATTTATGTACAAATAGTGTAAGTATACAAATATTTACAACACACACATTTTTGGATTTTTTTGATTGAGGACCCTATCTCTCTCTACTTTATTCATGGTCGAGCAGGTCAAGTCTTGACCTTCTCCAGGTGTTTGGGTCAGCCTATATCTATTACAGATATATAGTCTTCTTTTTTTCTTTTCTTTTTTTCCCTTTCTTTCTTTGTTTATTTATTTTAGGTTAAACTAGTAATAAGCGTACAATATTTACACACAGATGCAAGTTAGTAAGAATATGGAGTTCGTAATATATACATGTGTTTTAGAAGGGATTTTAAGCTAAAATAAATGAATAAAGATGATGAAATGCAGATTCATCATCCCCTTGTGCTACACCTTTTCTAGTCCCTTGGCAAACTGATAGAATAAGTGAATAAAGAGAAAAAAGAAAAAGAAAGGAAAAATAAAGAAGACAATATTGAGTAATAAACTTATCTTCATAAAATTTTAGTATGGTGCCCTATCAGGCTTTCAGATTATTAGTGTGGAAGAGCCTTAATGGGAAATGGATTTAAAACCTAAAAGCCTCTAAATTCCACAAGGCTCGTATTCAGGTCTCCTCAATAGTCAGGTCAAAACAAGTCTACATACACAAATTCTTATGACTATAAATCTTTACTTGTATGATGTAAGTGAAATATAGCTCTCTATCTCAAAAGTAGCAAAGAAACAACCTCCCTCAACAAGTTAACTCTAGTCCCCCGGTCTAGCAACTCTTTCCTCAAGGAGCGGAGATATTCCCTTCTAAGCTCAAGTACAACCAGCTCGAGAAGAGGAGATTGAGAAAAGAATGGATGGTACCTAGTGAAGCTACCTATCCTTGCATGCATGACCAGCGTAGCCATGTCATCCAGCTGCAAGCTTACAAGAAATTTAACTTTAAATCTCTTATTATTTTCTCCTTTTTTTCTTTATCCTTATACACACACTCCAGCATGCATTTTACTTTACAATCAGGCTTTTTCAATTTTGGAGATTATGCATTTTCCTCTTTTTTTATTTGAAAATATATACAAGGTTCAACATGTACATAAGGAGTTTTTCCTCTTGAGCTACTAGGCTATCCCTCTTTTGAAGCAGTATTACAACCCCACGACATCCTATCTTTAGACCATAATGCTACTAGATCAGGTTGAGATGCACAACCCTCACTAGAGGACGATGAGAGGTTCTGCCTACACGTACTACCCACGTATGCTACTCCAAGCCAAATGATTCTGCCTCCTCACTACCTCCTCCATGAAGAGCTACTGTAGAGTGCTTGTCCAAGATAAGCCATGGTCTAAAAGAATCATGTGTGTCTTGTTAAATATTCTATGGACTCAAAGAATTAAGTCTCTAGGACGTTAAAAGTCTTATCTCCATTTCTTATAAGGTTCCTCTGAAATTAAGTGGATTAAGGCCCAACTAAGCACCATTCATCAAGTTTATTCCAGACTTAGTTTAAATGTCAATTCTATCATGAAAAATGCACATGCAAATGCAAGAAATATGTACAATGCAAAAGAAAGCAATTTTTTTAAACAATTTTCTAATTTTGAACTTTTTATTAGTTTTTGGAAAAGTAAGGGAAAATGATGCGCATGTGATAAGTGTTTTTTTATGCAACTTTTTATAGATTTTTGATTTTGTAGTATTTTAGGGTTTTTTCAAAAAGGAAAATGTGTTAGTAAGTATATACAAGGATTTTTGTTTTTTTGTTTGTTTTCTTTTCTTTTTTCTTCTTTTTTTGTTTATTTTTTGTTTGTTTTTTTTTGTTTTTTTGTTTGTTTTTTTTTTGTATTTTGGGATTTTAACCTGACAGACCCTATAAACTTTGCCAATCACCTCCACGACCTTTGAAACAACCTAATTCCTCCCTCGACCCCGTAAACTTGCCAACTCTTTCCCATGAACCCTCCGGGTAATATGTTTTAAGCCCGTGGGGGTTCTTGGGGTAATTTACAGGGTCGATGGGGGAATTACGTTGTGCAAAAGGTCGTAGAGGCATTTTAAAACGTTTATAGGGTCTGCTGGGTAAAAATCCCTTGTTTTTTGTTTGTTTGTTTTTTGTTTGTTTGTTTTTTTTGTTTTTTTAAAGGTGATCAAAGTCTATACACACGTGGATTTTACGAATTTATATACATATCCCTAAAAATAATTATATTTAGAAGTGCGAGTTATGTCTAAAGTATATATACAATATATACGACACCCCCAATACTTAGATCGAACTATGTACTCATAGTGATCAGAGAGCGGCAAAGGAAGACATAACACGTGCTATGTATAGAAAAGTGAAAAGACTCATATGCTATAACGACTCAAAGAGAAGATGAAAAGAATAGAAATCGGTGATCCCCCCTATACTTAGGATCAAGTAATCATAAGTATAGAAGATTGTACAAAAGGGAAACCCGATGAAGAGAATGTATGGACTCAAAATAAAAAGAAGAATATAAACACATCACCCCCTATACTTATGGTAGAGTATCCCTAAGTATAGGCAATAACATGAGTAATGAACAGGACAAATATGAACAACACAAATCATTCACCCCCCTATACTTAGGATAAAGCCACATCCTAAGTCTAGCATATATACACACGTGGAAAAAGGGGTGAATGATAAAATGGAAGAAGAAAGAATGAAACGAAAGGATGTACAAAAGATTGTCAACTCATGTATCAAAAGCAGAAGATAGAATCAAAAGATCATCGTCTGATACCACAAATACATAATCAATGACGGACATGAATGTATCATGATCTTGATATGTCTTCAGCAACTGTCCATTCACCATAAATGGTTATGCATCAGATGACAACCCAGATATGACAATACTCCCATTGTCACGCACATCTCTCACGATGAACGCTCCTGACCATTTGCTTTTCAATTTTCCTGTAAACAACATCAACTTAGCATCAAATAAGCAAACATTCTGATCAGGAGAGAAAGTCTTCCTTCGAATGTGTTTATCATTCCAACGCTTAACTTTCTCCTTATACATGAGTGAGTTATCATATGCAATGTCTCAGAATTCTAGTAATCTATTTAAATCCAACTTCATGTCTTTCCTTCCATCTCATAATCAAGATAATACACGGAGTCCCCATAAACATTTGTGAATTAATTCCACTGGTAGGTGGCAAGGCTTTCTATATACCAATCTAAAGGGAGATATACCTAAAGGAGACTTGTACGTCGTCCGATAAGCCCATAGAACCCAAATCAAGCATCTAGGACCAGTTATTCCTATTTGGACGTACAAGTTTTTGCAATATCGTCTTGATCTCCCTATTTGAAATTTTGCCAAGCCATTAGTCTGAGGGTGGTAAGGAGACACAACTTGGTGCTCAATGGTGTACTCCTTCACAATATTCTTTACTTCTCTATTAATGAATGGCTTCCCCCATCTGAAATTAGTATTTTGGGAATCCCGAACCGTGCAGTAATGTGTCCTTCAGAAAGGAACACACTGTACAACTATCTGCAGCTCGGGTGGGGATAGCCTCCACCCATCGACTAACACAATCCATGACGAGCAGGATGTACTGAAATCCCTAACTGATAGGAAAATGGGCCATGAAGTCTATGCCCCAAGCATCAAAAACATCATAAATCTATGTGTATCTTAGGGGCATGGTATCTTTGGAACCAACGGTTCCTCCCATTTTCTGACAGTTAGTACAACCTTAAACATACTCTGTAGCATCCTTAAACAATGTGGGCCACCATAGGCCACTCTAGAAACCTTTGCTACCATATGTTTTCCCGAATGATGCCCACCAAATTCTAGTTTGTAACAGTGCTCAAGTACACTGGTGTGTTCGTCCTGAGGAATGCACCTTCTCCAGATACAATTCACACCCTCGTGAAGTAGGTACGGATCCTCCTACTGATAATAATGAATCTCTGATAGAAAATCTGTCTACCATATAATTCGGCCAATCTTGTGGAACGTTCTTGGAGACAAGATAGTTCACAATATGAGCATACCATGGGAGTGAGTCCACAGACAAATGACCTCATTCGAAAGGTTTCAGAAATAGGGATCATGTTTCTTCTTAGAGGTCTATGCATCTGTGATATGGGGAAAGGTGATCTACCACAATATTTTTCACTCCAGGTTTATCTCGCATCTCTAAATAAAATTCCTGAGAAGAAGGATCCATCTTATAAGGCATGGTTTGGCATCCCTTCTTTGCCTGCAAGTATCGTACAACAGTGTGATCCGTGTATACAATAACATGTGAACCAATGAGGTAAGATCTGAATTTCTCTAGTCCCAAACACAACTGCTAACATCTCCTTCTCTATAACTGTATAATTTCGTTGTGCTTCATCCAGAGTCTTGCTAGCATAGTCTATAGCAAATGGTATCCCATCCCTTGTCTATCCTAAACAGCTCCAACTACGAAATCTGAGGCATCCGTCATAATCTTGAAAGGAAGAGACCAAACCTATGGATGTAAGATAAGAGCACTAGTAACCATTTATTTTCATATGATTGAATGCAAGGAGACTTTCTCATCGACAACAAACTCACTATCCTTACACATAAGCTCAATTAAGGGTCTGACGATCTTGCCGAAGTCCTTTCTGAAAGCATATAGAATCCTACGTGCCCCAGAAATGACCTCAACTGCTTCAAATTCTGCGGTGTCTCTAATATGGAAATGACATCAATCTTAGCTGGGTCAACCTCCATACCATGTTTGGAGATGGCATGGCCCAATACAATTCCATTAGTCGCCATAAAGTGACTCTTCTCCCATGAGAGCACTAGGTTTACCTCACAATAATGTTGAAGAACTCAGTCTAAATGAGCAAGACATGTGTCATAACTATCACTGTAGACCAAGAAATCATCCATGAAGACCTCAAGGAAAACTACCAACCATGTCGACAAAAATGACCAACATATTACCTTTAGAATGTAGCGGGGGCATTACATAATCCAAAGGCACCCGTCTAAAGGTGTAGGTGCCAACGGACAAGTGAATGTAGTTTCCTCCTGATCCTCAGGAGTGATAGCAACTTGGTTGTATACCGAATACCCATCCAAGAAGCAAAAGAACTATTTCCCCTACCAACCTCTCAATAATCTGATCAATAAAGGGCAGTGGAAAGTGATCCTTCTTGGTAGCCGAGTTCAGGCATAGGTAATCTACACAGACATGCCATGAAGTAGGTACCCCGGTCAGAATCTCCTCACACGACATTCTTTACGATCGTAATCCCAGATTTCTTCGGGACCACATGTAAAGGGCTGACCCACTTAGAATCTGAAATGGGATATATAAAGCCAGCATCACACCATTTTCTGATCTCCTCCATGACAACCTCCCTTAGATTTGGATTTAGACGGCGCTGACATTCATAGGAGGGTTTACTGTCATCCTCTAGGTAGATATGATGCGAGCACAAAGCTGGATTAATCACACGGAGAACCGAGATATTCCATCATATGGCGGTGTTGTTTCTCTCAAGAACCTCTAGCACACGAGATTCTTGATCAGCGGTCAACTGCGAGCTAAGGATGATCGGAAAAATTGGGGGGGGGGCACCGATGAGGAAGGCATATTTCAACGTTGATGGTAAAATCTTGAGCTCAGGTGGGGTCTGAATCATCTTTACAATAACATATGCTATTGTACCGGTAGATGGTATTATTTTTACTCTGTGGAATGTCTACATTGGCTACTAACAATTCAACAAGTAAAATATCTGATAGATCTGCAATGAATGATGTCTACTCAGAAAGGAGGGGCTCATCAGGATGTTCAACGTTCTTATCAATTAATGGCTCAGATATCTCAGCAATAATCTCAGAAAAATATCTCTCATATGTGCATAAATAAGGAAATTCAACGAATGGCTCAAATATCTGTACCTCAGAACTCTCAGAAGGAGGCATATCATCAGTAATCTCAACAAAGTGTGTGAAAGGAATATCATAAGTTGCCTCTAAAGACTCGAATTGATCCTCAGAAATCAGCTCAAACTTCCCATCAACACTATCTCAATTGGACCACCGAGGGAACTCATGTCGACTGTGCTTTCCATAGAGTCCTTTTGGGAAAGGAACTCCTGGATATCTATAAAATTAGTGAAAAGATCTGTCTCTTTGAATTCAGCAAGAAAATCACAGTCATTTGTCTCTTATATAACTTTCTTTGTATCATCTACTGCTGGTGGAGGTGATGGTCTCGGATCAATAAGCATCTCAATTTTCACCTTGTCACTGCGAGAGTGAAAGATGATCTCTCCAGTACCATAATGAACTGCTGCTTTGGCCGTTCGGAGGAACGGTCAGCCAAGTATGATTGGGGTACGGAGTAACGGTGCAGGTGTGTCCATATCCGTGACAACAAAATCAACAGGGGATTTCATTCCCTATACTGTTACAATAACATCCTCTAGAATGCTTCTTGGCCTCTTAATTGATCTATCAACAAACTGAAGAATCATCCTGATTGTTTTAAGAGGTCCAAACTGAAATTCAGTTAGTAAAGAGGAAGGCATGAGATTAATGGAGGAACTGCTATCAAGAAGAGTACGATCAAATTCTTGATCAAAGATATGTTAACGAATGTGAGGTGCTCCCTTGTATTTATTTTTAGGCGGGAGGTTACTGATGGCATTAACTATGGCCATGGTCAAGATGTGTTTCTCTGTTTCCTTTCGTTTGTTCTGCCTTGGTTGAATCTTTGTTGTACATGCCTCTTTCATTCCCTTTTTTACTGTAGTCATGTATTCCATGGATTTAAGGAGTGGCATCTTTAAAACGATATTGTGTAAGATCTCAACAACTCCAGTATCAGATACGACTGTTTTTAATTTCTGAATTTTTTTATATTTTAGAGCAGAAGGAAATGGCACAGAATCAGAATAAGCATTCAAACGTTCATTTTCATTATTCAAAGTAGAATCCTTATGTACAGAAGGACAACTAGATTCAGTCTGTACAGTGTTGTCTAAACTAGGTGAAGGAAAAATGGAATCTAAAATAGAATGGGATGCTACTGCTGGTGAAGAGGAAGAATCTGCGAATGGTATATTCTCCCTTGTTGATGGTGATCTACATCTTCCTGGTGAAGGTCGTTGTGAAGGTGGTGGAACACCAGACTTTGGTGCTGCTACACTAGTCCTGGTGAAGGAGATGATGTGGAAGATGATGCTCTCTAAGTGGTTCGATCTCCCAACCCCAACTGTTGCGTAGGCAGCTATAATCTCATATCGTTCCTAAGATGTATGGCGTTAGATAAACATGTAAGATCAAGGGACATACCTATCTCGGGGGTGGGTGGTCTATTGGCTACCTGCTCCTTGCATATGAAATTATTGGGGTTGGCTTTGACCTGTGCTGGAATCAGTGTTTTAGTGGTGGTCAGGTCGTCAATCCACTGAGTCATTTTGTTCATGTTCTTCATGAGCAATGCAAGCTGGTCTAGTGATGGGTTGACTAAAGGGACCTTAGGTTGCTCATTGATTGGATGTCGCTGAGACTAATAGTACGAAGGTTGTTGGTAACTACACGGATTCTGATAATGAGGAGGAGGAGGATATTGCCCATGATATGTAGTCTACTGCTAGGTAGGATGAGGAAAATGCATAGTGCTGTTGTGGCTGACCTTGTCTCCAGTTTTAGAACTGTGGTGGAGAATAATAGTGAGGTTGGAACTACTAGTGTTGATATTGCAGTTGTCTGCCTCCCATAAACTAGTGGGCCGGTCTCTGACCTTGATGTGAACCCAACTAGCCTCGCCCTAACGGACGGGGCTAGTTTCGCTCACGGTCGAACCGGATGTTCTTGATGAATATGCATTTCATCATATTTATTCATTTATTTTAGCTTAAAATCCGTTATAAAACACCTGTATATAATACTACCTCCATATTCTTACTAACTTGCATCTGTGTGTAAATATTATACACTTATTACCATTTTAACCTAAAATAAATAAACAAAGAAAGAAAGGAAAAATAAAGAGAAGAAAAAAGAAAAAAAAGAAAAAAAAGAAGATTGTATATTTGTAATAGATACAGGCTAACCCAAACCCCGAGAGAAGGTCAAGACTTGACCTGATCGACCAGGAATAACGTAGGGGGAGATAAGGTCCTTAATTAGAAAATCCAAAAACAAGTGTGTCGTAAATATTTTTATACATACACTAATTATTTGTACATAAATTGACCTCAAATTTAATAATTTTCAAAACAAAAATTGTAAATAAAAATGTTTCCTAATTAATAAAAATGTTTGCAAAATAAAATCATGTACAAAATAAAAGCAACCACACTAGGAAAAGATAATTGAAAGACTAATTTCGGCTCCATATGAACTCAAACTGAACCAAACTCACTTCCATTGTATTCTAAGTTAAATTATCTTTAAAATGGTTGTGATTTCATAATTTTTGGAGTTACGGTTGAAAAGTTGGTTTCCTAGGGTGGTTTGTGTAATTTTATCATTTTTTGTACATATTATATTTGTAAATATTTTTGTTAATAATTTAAAATAAAAATAAAAATAAAAAAGTTTTAAAACAAGAAAAACTAAATTCCTTATTTAACTATGGATATAATGTACCATATGTATATAGTATATGTACATAGTTGCTATTCTTAAATAACCACCAAAAAATAAAAAAATTAACATTTTTATTCAATTTATTTATGTGACAAAAAAATAATTTTTTAAATAAATATAAATTTATCTCATTTCAAAATTGTTCTCTAATCTCTTTTCTTCATTCAAAATTTCAAAAAAAATCGAACTCCATTCTTTATCTATTAATATGGCTCCCTCTCCCTCATTTCAACTTGATCAATCTTTGTGAGAGGAGCCTATTCTCTGAGAACTATCTTGTCTTAGAGAGGTGCCTAGCCTCTGAGCCGTCCGGTGACAGCGAGTCAGCCTTTGTTAAGGCGATCACAGTCTTTTCCACTCCTAAGGTGAGATCCACCTTTCTTTCTCTTATTTTTAACCTAGGTTAATTGTAGTTTCTTTTTCGCATTTTTTTATTTCGTTGACATTTTTTATATATCTTAGAATTCCCATCACGATTTTATCCACCTTTGATTCCTATTTTTCATCTCATTTCTCGATCTCTCCATGTTCACATTCTATCCCTCACGATCTCTCAACTCCGGCCACGCACGGTGGTCGGAGACTCGGATTCGATTCTTCCATTTCATCGGATCCCCATTCACATTTTTTTGATTTTTTATTATTTATTTAAATAAACAGAGATGATGCATCGTGTTTGAGTCCTCTTATATTTCAAAAAAAATAAAAAAATCATATATATATATATATATCTTTAACATTTGTTTTGCAGGAAAATAAAAAATTACAAAAAATAAAAAAATAAAAAAGGTTTTGATGCTATTTCTATTTAAAAAATAAAAAATTTATGAATGGTTCTATTTTTACATTCACAAAAAAAAGTTGCTAGCAGCACGTCGACGCCACTGCCGCTCCGCTGACGCCGACTCCTGTTCCGCCCGTCCCCATCCGCCTTCCAGACCCGCCTCCACGCGAGGCCTGCACCACCCTGCCACGTTGTCAACTCGACCGCACCGCCGCTAGGGGCGTGTATCGCCCCCTCACGCGTCAGCCCCGACCTTCACCACCTAGGCGTGCGTCTACCTGCAGCGCCGACCTCCTGCTGTGACGCCGATCGATGATCGGCCGCCCCTCCATCCCGCCTCTTCGTCGAAGCCGCGCTCGCCTCCTCCATCAGAACTCCTGTATGTCGAAGCTGGGACATCCGCCTGCTGGAAACAGCAGCCCGCGCCTTCCCGACCGACCGCCTCTTCACCCAGCGCGCCAAGTGCCACCGCACACTGCTCCAGCCTTGCCACAGACCTCTACCGCCACTTGTGTGCTTGGAGAGAAAGAGAAAGGGGGTGGCGCCCCCCCTTTGGATTCAAAAGGAATGGACCAAACACAGGAAGCCCTAATTTTTTTGGACTAAAAATTACAATCACGTCCCTCGTGATTCTAAAAATTACAAAGAAGTCCCGCCAGCAGAGCCAATCACGTGTGTGGAACGTGTTATGGGTAATTTGCATTCGTTTTCTCTCTAATTTATTTTTGTTATTCTCCGATTCGAAAACATTTAACTATTCACATTTCAGTCCCTATGAGCCAGACTATTATTTTCTTGTGCTTTTCTCATTGAAATAATTATTGGAGTTTTTCACAAAATTATCAAAAAAACTAATTTAGATTCCAAATTTGTGTCTCTTCATTGTACAAATTTTGCATTTCATTTATCATCATTTGTTATTATTAAAAAATCAAAAAACATTGTCATTTTCCCTTCTTGAAATCCAAAAATTCATAAAAAACTGAATATTGTTCTAAAAATTCCAAAATAATTAGATTAGTTTTATTTTGTTATCTTTTAATTCTTAACCAATTTTTGCTCATTAATTCTTTTCAAAACCCAAAAAAAAATTAAAAATATCAAAAATCTTAGAAAAATCACAAAAAATCTAAAAAAATCCAAAAATCATGATTTCATTCCTGTTTGTAGTAAATTGTCTATTTTATAGCATAAAAATAGTCACCAGGTGTATTGTGCATTAAATTATTATTAAGTTGCAAATTACTCCAAGCTGTGCACTATTTATCATTTTCACCACTATTTGATTTTAAAAAAATAAGTAAACATATCAAAATTCTATAAAAATTCTCAATAATATTTCAAAGTCTTTAATACCCAAAAATATTTTCTCTATATTTTCCTGGGCATTTCCGACTATTTTAAAAAATACAAAAATAGTGTGGTGTGCGTATTTCTTTACTTGTGCATTTGCTCCTTATTTAAAAATAAAAAAATTGCAAAATTAAAATCACTAAATATTTGAAAATCAATTAATAAAAAGTTAGAAATAAAAAATTAAATAAAATTAAAAGACAAAAAATTCAAAAAAAACAACCAATTTAGTTCGCATTTGTGATTCCATTTTTCTTTTAATTGATTTTCGATTATTTGAATAATCCTCGAGAATTGTAGCCTCCCAGAGTTCGATCATGTTGCTATAAAAATAAATAAGTAGTAAAAATTTCTCTCGTATTATTATTAATATTGTAGATTGAGAAGAAAAAAAAATTGTTTGTTCGTTACAACCCAAACACACAATCAAGATATGAAATTTTATGCGCAGTGGTCGTTGCAACCCAAATATCCTGCAACAAACAATTTTTTTTCTTTATCAAGCTACAAAAATAATAATAAAATGAGAGAAATTTCTGCTACTTATTTACCTATTTAGCAACAGGATCGAACTCAGAGAGCTACAATTCCCCAAGGTTTTTCAAATAATCGAAAATCAATTAAAAGAAAAAGGGAATCTCAAATGCAAACTATCTTGGTTGTTTTTGGTGAATTTTTTTGTCTTTTTATTTTTTATAATTTTTTTATTTTAAGTTTTTTAAATTTCTGATTTTGAAATTTTTAGTGCTTTTAATTTTGCATGTTTTTAATTTTCAAATAAGGAGCAGTATGCATAAGTAAAGAAATACACAAACCACACTCTTTTTGTATTTTTCATAATAGTCAGAAATGTCCAGAAAATTATAGAAAAATATTTTTGGGTATTAAAGTCTTTGAAATGTTTTTGAGAATTTTTTTATAAAATTTTCAGATGTTTTTTGTATTTTTCTAAGAAATAAACAATGGTAAAAATGATAAACAGTGCACAACCTGGAGTAATTTGCAACTTAAAAATATTTTACCTACCCAAAACGCTTGGAGACTATTTTTATTCTAAAATATAGATAAATATCAACAAAGAGGGAATGAAATCATGATTTTTTGATTTTCGTAGAATTTTCCGTGATGTTTCTAATATTTTTGATATTTTTCATTTTTTGGGGGTTTTGAAAAGAATTAATGCACGAAAATTGGGCATGAATTAAAAGACTATAAAGTAAAACTAATCTATTTTTTTTGCAATTTTTAGAGCAATATTCCATTTTTACGAATTTTTGGATTTCAGGAAGAGAAAATGATACTGTTTTTTATTTTTTTAATAATAACAAATGATGATAAAATGAAGTATAAAAATTAAACAATGAAGAGACACAAATGAGGAGTCTAAATTGATTTTTTGAGAATTTCTTGAAAAATGCCAATAATAATTTCAATGATAAAAGTATAAGAAAATAATAGTCTAGCTCATAGGGACCGAAATGTGAATAGTTAAATGTTTTTGAATCAGAGAATAACAAAAATAAACTAGGGAGAAAACGAATGCAAATTACCCACTAACGTGCCACGCTCGTGATTGGCTTTGGCTGGCGGAACTTCTTTATATTTTTTAGAATCACGAGGGTTGTGATTCTAATTTTTTGTCAAAAAAAATTAGGGCTTCCTGTATTTGGTTCTTTTCTGTTCAAGCAAAAGGGGGGGGGGGGTGCCTCCCCCTTTCTCTTTTTCTCCAAGCACACGGGCAGCGGTAGAGGTTTGTGGCGAGGTCAGAGCTGCGCACGGTGGCGCTTGACACGTTGGGCGAAGTGGCTGCCAGTCGCGATGGCATTGGGCTGTTGTGTCCAGCGAGCGAATGTCCCAGCTTCGATGTGTAGGAGTTCTGATGGAGGAGGCGAGTGTGACTTCGATGGCAAGGGGGACTGGAGGGGCGGTTGATCGTCGATTGGCGGTCGCGGCAGGAGGTCGGCGTTGCTGGCAGACGCACACCTAGGAGGTGAAGGTCGGGGATGAAGCGCGAGGGGGCGACACACGCCCCCAGCGATGGCATGGTTAGGTTAACGACATGGCAGGGCGGTGCGGGCCTTGTGCAGAGGCAGGTCTGCATGGCGGGCAGCACAAGAGGCAGCGACAGCGGAGCAACGATGGTGCTGGAGTGCCACCAGCAACTTTTTTTTGTTTTTTTAATATGTAAACAAAGAAATATCCTAGTTTTTAAATAGAAATGACATAAAAACTCTTTTTTTATTTTTTATTTTTTCCTACAAAATAAATGTTAAAGAAATATATATATATATATATATATATGATTTTTTTTATTTTTTTTAAATAGAAGAGGGCTCAAACACGATGCATCATCTCTGCTTATTCAAATAAATAATAAAAAAATGAAAAATATGTGAATGGGGATCCGGCAAAATGGAAAAATCGAATCCGAGTCTCCGGCCACCGTGCGTGGCCGGAGTTGAGAGATCGTGAGGATAAAACATGAACGTGGAGAGATCGAGAAAATAAGATGAAAATCAGAATCAAAGGTGGATCAAATCTTATGGGAATTCTAATATCTATTAAAAAAGACAAATAAATAAAAAATACGAGAAATGAAACTATGATTAACCTTGGTTAAAAATAAGAAAAAGAAAGATGGATCTCACCTTAGGAGCGGAAAATGCCGTGATTACCTCGATGAAGGCCGATTCGTTGTCACCGGACGACTCGGAGGCAAGGCAACTCTCTACGACAAGATAACTCTCGAAGAATAGGCTCCTCTCACCAAAGATTGATCAAATTGAAATGAGGGAGAGGGAGCCATTTTAATTGATAAAGAATGGAGTTTGATTTTTTTTTTAAATTTTGAATGAAGATAAGAGATAAGAGAAAAAATTGAAATGAGTAAAGTAAAAATTATTTACAAAAATTATTTGTTTTCATCACATAATTAAATTGAATAAAAATGTTAATATGTTTTTGTATTTTTTGTGGTGTTTATTCAAGTATAGCAACTATAAACATATATTATATACATATGGTACATTATATACATGCTTAAATAGGGAAATTAGTTTTTTTTGTTTTAAAATTTTTATTTTTTTATTTTTATTTTAAATAATTAGCAAAAATATTTACATAAATGGTAAAATTGCACAAACTACCCTAGAAAACTGATTTTTCAACCGTAACTCTCAAAATTATGAAATCAAATCATTTTAAAGATAATTTAATTTAGAATACAATGGAAGTGAGTTTGGTTCAATTTGAGTTCATATGGAGCCGGAATTGGTCTTTCAATTATCGCTTAATAGCTTTTTCCAAATGTGGTTGCTTTTATTCTGTACATGATTTTATTTTGCAAACATTTTTATTAATTAGGAAATATTTTTATTTACAACTTTTGTTTTGAAAATTATTAAATTTGAGTTCAATTTATGTACATATAAAATAGTGTAAGTATACAAATATTCATAACACAATTCTTTTTGGATTTTCTGATTAATGATCCTATCTCCCCCTACTTTATTCCAAGTCGATCAGGTCTAGTCTTGACCTTCTCTCAAGGTTCGGGTCAGCCTGTATCTATTACATATATACAGTCTTCTTTTTTTCTATATTTTTAACTTTTTTCTTTTCTTTATTTTTTCTTTCTTTCTTTCTTTATTTATTTTAGGTTAAAGTGGTAATAAGTGTACAATATTTACACATAGATATAAGTTAGTAAGAATATGGAGTTAGTATTATATACATGTGTTTTATAAGGGATTTTAAGCCAAATAAAATGAAAAAAGATGATGAAATGCAGATTCATCATCCCCCTATGCTTTACTTTGCTAGTCCCTTAGCAAACACTTGTTTGAAAGAATAAGTGAATAAAAAGAAAAAGAAAGGAAAAATAAAGAAATTGGGATAATATTGAATATTAAACTTATCTTCATAATTTTGTAGTATGGAGCTCTGTTAGACCTTTGGATTATTAGTGTGGAAGAGCCTTAATGGGAAATAGATTTAAGACCTAATAGCCTCTAAGTTCCATAAGACTCCTATTCACATCTCCTCAACAGTCAGGTCAGAACAAGTCTACATACACAAATTCTTATGACTATGAACCTTTACTTGTACGGTGTAAGTGAAATATAACTCCCCATCTCAAAAGTAGCAAAGAAACACCCTCCCTCAACAACGTAACTCTAGTCCCTCGATCTAGCAACTCTTTCCCCGAGGAGCGGGGATATTCCCTTCTTAGTTCAAGTACAACCAGCTCAAGAAGATGAGATGGAGAAAAGAATGGACGATAACCAATGTAGCTACCTATCCTTGGATGCATGACCAGTGTAGCCAGTCATCCATCTGCAGGCTTATAAGAATTTGACTTTGAAGCTCTTATTATTTTCTTCTTTTTTATCCTTGTATATACACTCCATAGGCATTTTACTTTTCAATCAGGCCTGTCCACTTTTGGAGATTTTACATTTTTTCTTTTTCTTTTTTTTGAAAATATATATAAGGTGCAACATGCACATAAGGATTTTTTTACTCTTGAGCTAGTTGATTATCCGTCTTTTGAAGCATTATTGCAACCCCATAGCATCCTATCTTTATACCTCAATCCACCAGATCAGGTTGAGATGCACAACCCTCCCTAGAGGAAGACGAGAGGTTCCGCCTAGATGTACTACCCTCGTATGCTACTCCAAGCCAAAAGATTCTGCTTCCTCACTACCTCCTCCATGGAGAGCTACGTGTAGAGTGCTTGTCCAAGATAAGCCACGGTATGAAAGAATCATGAATGTGTTGTTAAATATTCTACTTAGATTAATCAAGATGATATGTGAACATAGTCTTATTAACTCAAAGAATTAAGTCACTAGGACCTCAAAAGTCTTAAATTCAGGTTTTATAAGGTTCCTTTGAAATTAAGTGGATTAAGGTCTGACTAAGTTCCATTCTTCAAGTTTATTCTAGACTTAGTTTAAATGTCAATACTATCCTAAAAAATGCCCACGCAAATGAAAGAAATATGCACAATGCAAAAAGAGGGCAATTTTTTTGAAATATTTTTCTAATTTTGAATTTTTTATGGATATTTGAAAGAAAGAAAAAATGATGCAAATGTGAAAAGAGTTTTTTTAATGAAACTTTTTCTATATTTTTGGTTCTGTAGTTTTTTTTCAAAAAGGAAAATGGGTTCATAATATATATACAAATTTATACAAATTTTTTTTGTTTTTTTGTTTGTTTTGTTTTGTTTTTTGGTTTTCTGTTTTTTTATTTTTGTCTTTGTTTTTGTTTGTTTTATTTTTTTTCTTCTTTTCTTCTTTTTTTGTTTGTTTTGTTTTTTTGAAAGGTGAACAAAGTCGACACACATACACATGGATTTTACAAATTTATATACATATCTCAAAAACAAACATATTTAGAAGTACAAGTTATGACTAAAGTATATATACAATATATACGACACCTACCATTACTTAGCTTGAACTATGTCCTCATAGTGATCAGAGAGCGGCAAAGGAAGACGTAACTCGTGTTAAGTATAGAAAAGTGAAAAGATTCCCATGCTTCAATGACTCAAAGAGAAAATGAAAAGAATAGAAGTTGGTGATCCCCCCCTGTACTTAGGATCAAGTAATCCTAAGTATAGAAGAATGTACAAAAGGGGAAAACCGATGTAGAGAATGTACATACTCAAAAACAAAAATACGATATGAACAACATCACCCCCCCATACTTAGGGTAGAGTATCCCTCAGTATAGGCAACAAAAAGAGTGATGAACGAATATGAACAACACAAATCCTTCACCCCCCTATACTTAGAATAAAGCACATCCTAAGTATAACATATATACACATGGAAAAGGGGTGAACGATAAACAGAAGAAGAAAGAATGAAATGAAAGGATATACAAGAGGAGTGGATGTAAAAAGGTCAAGAAGGTCGAAAGTAGACCTTCTTGCGAGATCATTGAGGAATGGATCTAACAAGGTGTAGGTCGATATTAGGGTCATCATTAGAATGTATCCTCAGCAGTTTCAGAATGTGCATGCACGAATTGGTTAGTTGAAGTAGTGTGGTCTTATCCTGCCTGGGAATTATCGCAAATATCAAAGTAAAAAGGCTCGAAATCATTATAAGAAAAAGTAAGATCAATTCTAGCCCAGCAGGCCTCTTCTGAATCATCATCTTCATCAAAAGGCCCAAATTCCTTTATAAAAGCAATCAAATCTAATTTGGTCTTATCGATCTCATCTAAATCAGGGTGAATAGGAATGGAGTAATCAGTGAAAGTAATCAAATCATGTTCATCTTGTCTAGTCTCAAAGTCTACCTTCTGCTCTAAGGTTTCTATCATGTAAATCCCACGAATGTCATCAATGCATCGCTACGTACCAGAAGGTGAAACTCCAAGGTCTATGCTTTCCAATTCTTCCTCCTTGAAGAGGATTTCTTGGGTCTCAGTATCATTCAACATACAACAATAATCTCCGATATTATCATCGAGGTCAAATTCCAAGTTGTTGGCTAACACGGGCAGGCTCTCATGTGATGCAAGTCTCTGGTCAGTAATGGGTGTAGTGATCAACACATCGCTCCCTACATCAGAACGGAAGCGAATCTCTCCTAATCCATAATCAATAACAGCTCTAGTATAGGTGAGGAAAGGTCGTCCCATGATGATTGGAGGGTGCTCCACAGGGGTGGAGGTCTCCATGGTCAACACAACAAAATCAGAAGTGAAGTTCATGCCCTGAATAAGAATGACAACATTTTCTAAAATACCCTTCGGCCTCTTCATAGATCTATCAGCAAATTGAACTATTATCCTGATTTTCTTAAAGGCCTAAGATGAAGAGACTGTACCATAGAAAGGGTATTATATTGATTGACAAACTACCATAAAGGAGAGTGTTATCACACGAATAGTCAGATATGGAGCAACTCACAAGAGATGTGGTAGTGTTCCCTATATTTAAAAAGTGGAAGGTAAGAGATGGCGTAGGCAGTGGCCATGGTCAAGATGTGATGCTCAGATCTGCTCCTTCGCTTTCTCTTCTTGTGTTGAGGAGCAGATAAATGTGTCACGGCCTGGTGAAGTGGGGCTTTAATGATCTCATGAATGGTGGCCATCAATTCAGGTTCAGTCCACATTTTTTTGAATTTTAGGACCTCCTCCATACAAGGGAGGAGATCAGAATCAGCATATACATGAGGATTGCCAAGAGCAGTCTGTATAGTGGAATCCTCGGGGTCAAAGTTGGGACATGTGGTGGATGACTATGTGGGAAAATGGTTTGCAATGGGTGCCCTCTTCTCACAAAATGAATCAATAATGTGTCCCCCATAATCTTTTTGGTTTTTTAAAATTTTATCAATTTTTTGTATGTTGGGCGATTGCAAGCTCTCATGATTATCCTCAAGTGAATCAATATACTCAAATAGAGGAACAACATTCTGGTTCTTATTTATGTTAAATAGATTGCTAATCCTCGAATTCATATGCTTCATCATCTGGTTCAGGATCTCAAGTGTGGACATCATGAAAGGTGACTCAAAAAACCAAGGATTGGGTGAGTGGAATGAGGGTGGGCGAGAATCAGAGTCTGTCTCCTGAAATAATGGGTTAGGCAGATATGCACAAAATCAGGAGGAAAGTCCTCCTGAAAAAAGGAAGGTGGATCGGCTCGAGGGTACGAGGGATCTGCGAAGATGGGATTAAAATAACTCAAGTCGGTCATCTTCGAAACAAAAGATGGGGTTTGGGAGAACACGATAGTCAAGTCAAGCTAGCAAGAAAAAATACGCAAATGTGCAGAAGGATCTAGTATGCAGACAAGCAATCAAATACAATACAAACCCCAGTTCACCAACTCAACCCAATGTGAAGACCGTGAAGGTTCGGTCAATTATCTTGTCAATTTTTAGAGTTTGGTGAGAATACAATCTATGAGAGTGGTTAAAGTGAGTTGTTAGGAACCCAATGATCCAAGGAGACTGTCCCAATCTCCCAACCACTTTTTCCCAGCCAATATGGGTACGGATCATTTACCGGCTACCTGATTTGCCCACTCTGGTTAAGAAATCCCAGACCGATTACCGACTACCCAATGAAGTCCTCACTGGAGAACAATTAATCACAAGACAGTAGTCTGAAGAAAGTTCGGGCGTGGTTCTATACTTGTGTGCGGGGTGCTCTTTCACTGCAGATATATCAAACAAGGCGGGGGTTACTCTTCCCAAAACAATAATTTTTCCTTATGTTTATTTTAGGGTTGAGTGATATTAGCAGTCCTGAATTTTAGGAAGTTATCACTTGGTTTAAATATTTTCAATGAATCGCTTATCGGGTGTCCAATTTCCTTTTTAACTTATGTGAGTGAAAACAAGGAAGGAGATCGGAAATGCCAATGTGTGATTAAACAAAATGATGCATGCATGGGTTAGAGATGTGTATTTTGTCGCCAGCACTCTACATGCAGGGTGATCCATGTGGAATTTAAATACATAAAAATAAACTAACCTATATGCAAATGCAAGTGAACCACTCTAATCAACAACTTCTATTAACGGACAAGAACAGGTTAATTTGACTAAGTCCAATTACGCTCTATTATATAGGTATAGAAATTCTTGTTTAGGGTGTTTGGACCTAATTAATTACCTGACTCAAGCAAATTAATTAAAGAAATCTATAGGTAGCTCACGAAATCCGCATGAAATAAAGAAAAATAAGGCTATGAAAACAAAACCGGTGAGGTCTCCCAAGTGCACTAGCACTTGACGAAATAGACCCCACAACAAATGAATGCTTGTTTACAAGGGTTCAAATGCTTAAAAAAAACCTATTTTTTTGGTCTCCTTCAATTCTTATTCTCCTCCTCTCACGTTATCCAGTGGCTCAGTGAAGAATCAAGCTGCCTCCGCGTCGCTTGGGTGCTTCAGCGCTCCTAGGATTGCCACCTTTGCACCGCAGACCCTCGGAAGAAAAAGAAAAGAGAGAATGTAAGAAACACAATTATCAAATATGAGCAAGAAAAATGAAATAAATTTAGTTAATTCTAACAATGAAATTAATGAGGATAAATATAATCAAATATTTACAACATAGAATAGAAGGTCAAAAGAGAAACCTAACTACCCTCGTCGTGCCTCCCCAGCAACGGCGTCATTTTGTTAAGCGAGTTTTTTTGGGGTTCACCTCCTGAATGACAGCTAGAGGCGGAGACTGCTGCTCAGGAATGTAGGTTACTTCCTATTGGTAAGGAACTATCTGATGTGAATGCCGCTGAACCTGATTAGGTGTTTGCACATAGTAGATGTGCTGAACTGTGGATGGTCCTCCTCTACTCTGCTGGGTGGAAGAAGCCTGCTCCCTAATAGAGGTATCAGCAACTGCACTCATGCTATGAACTGCACTGATCTTACTCACAAGAAGCTCCACGTGCTTTGTTATCTCATCCAGCTTATCTAGGTTCTCCATCCTCTGCTCGATCACTTGAAGCTTCTCAAGCTCCTTGGATCGTTTCTCAATAATGTCCACTTTAGATAGGTGGTTTCCAATGATGCTTAGGTCAGAGTTGTCCACCTTATGCTCTTCATGTGATGTCGTCATATTGACAACCTTGTGGTGTAATTAGGGGAGGTGACGGGGTGCTTCTGAAAAGCACGTGAAGAAGAAAGAGCTGTTGAACTCTCTATCATCTCCTCAAAAAATTGATAAAGGACATCCTCATCCTTTTTGAAGTGGCTCCCCCCACAAGCGGCATCTACCAGCTTCTGATTCTCTATACTTAAACCCCCAAAGAAGTTTTGCACAAGGCTGGTCTTTGGAATATCATGATGGGGGCATTTCTCTGTCAGATCTTTGAACGTTTCCCATGCCTCGTGAATCGGCTCCTGGGGCATCTGGGAGATTAGCAATCAAGGATCACATTTGGTTGAGACCTCCGAGTGGCTAATATTTGTTCAGAAATGCAGACCTCAAATATTCCCAAGTAGTGATAATCTTCCCCAAGTGATTCAACCAATATAAAGCTTTCTCCATCAGACTGAATGGGAAGGTGGTCATCTACACTACCTCTAATGGGACATTTGGGTAGTGTATCGATCCACAAATGCGATCAAACTGCTGGAGGTGTATATAAGGTTCTTCATTAATATTTCCATGGAATATTGGGAGAAGAGGTAAAATAGTGGGCTTAAGCTCGAAATTCCCATGAATCGTAGGGATTTTTATCCAAGAATTTGTCTATCATACCCCTGGATTATAAGTATCCTTTAATGTAGGCTTAGCCCCAGGTTCTTTGTTAGGGTCTTCTCCTCCATTCCCACCGTCAGGGTTGTTTATATCCTCCTCTCTCCTATCTTCTTTTTCTTGTCTCAGCTCGAGAATCATGTCAATGCGGTCTGAAAATTAGCTTGTACTGTTATCTAGGCTTGAATTGACTTGATGGAGGGTAACAGGTTGTTATTGATCTCTCTCTGCTCCGACATGGTTCCCTTTCCCTTTGGTGGCATCAAGTGTCGGTGTCTGGCTCTGAAAATGTGCATGACACTTGATTAGTTCTCAGAAATGATGGAGTCTCAGATACTAATTTGAGATTAAAGCCAAAGTGGATGGATATTGTGAAGGGTGACGTGGAGAAAGTGGAATATTCGGGAAGTGAGTCTCCCTAAATAGAAGGTGAATGGCTCGGAGTGTGGAATGAATTCGCAAAGTCCGAACAAGATATACTCCTGTCCGACATCTTCGAAATCAACAGGCAGGATGCGAGACCATGAAGGTCAATACAAGAGCAAAAGTGAATGAAGGTGCAAATTGCGTAGAAGAATATCTATCACTTGCAATCAAGCACAATACAAACCCCCAGTTCACCAACTCGTCGTAATATGACGATCGTAAAGGTTCAGTCAATTATCTTGTCATTTTTTAGAGTTTGGAGAATACGATCTATCAGAGCAGTTAAAGCAAGCTGTTAGGAACCCAATGCACCCAGGAGACTGTCCCAATCTCACAATTAGTTTTTCCCAACCAGTGTGGGTGCAGACCATTTACCGGCTGCCCGATCTGCCCACTCTACTAAGGAAGTCCCGGATTGATTACCGTCTACCCGATGAAGTCCTCACCGGAGAACAATTAATCACAAGACAGTAGTACGGAGAGAGTTCGGGCGTGGTTCTATCCTTATGTGTGGGTCGCTCTCTCATTGCTGGTAAATCAAATAATGCGAGGGTTACTCTCCCCAAACTGATGATTTTTCCTTACGTTTTTTTAGGGTCGAGTTTTCTTTAGTAGTACAAACTTTTAGGAAAATATCAAAAGGTTTGAATATTTTCAATGAATCGCCTACCGAATGTCCAATTTCCTTTTTAACTTATGTGAGTTAAAACAAGGAAGGAGATTGGAAATGCCAATGCACGATTAAACACAATGATGCATGCATGGGTTAGAGATGCATATCTTGTCGCCAGTACTCTACATGCATGGTGATCCATGTAGAATTGAAATACAGAAAATAAACTAACAAATATGCAAATGCAAGGGAACTATCCTATCAATAGCTTCTATTAACAACAAGAACCAGTTAAATTGGCTAAGTCCAATTACGCTCTATTCTATAGGTACATAAATTGTTTTTTAGGGAATTTGGACCTAATTAATTACCTGGCTTAAGAAAATTAATTAAAGCATTCAATAAGTAGCTCACGAAATCCGCGTGAAACAAAGATAAATAAGGAGATTAAAGCAAAATTGGCGAGGTCCCCCAAGTGCATCGGCACTTGGCGAAACATGCCCCACAACAAATGAATGTTTGTTTACAAGGGTTCAAATGCTAGAAATAAATAAAACAAGGACTTTCTTTTTTTGTTCTCCTCAATTCTTCTTCTCCTCCTCTCACATTATCCTGCAGCTCGGTGAAGAATCAATTCGCCTCCGCTTCGCTTGGATGCTTCGGCTCTCCTAGGATCGCCTCCTTCGCTCTGTGGGCCCTCACAAGGAAAAAAACAGAGAGAATGTGTAAGAAACACAATTATCAAATATGAGCAGGAAAAAATTAAATAAAAACAGTGAATATGAACAATGGAATAAATGTGGAAAAATATAAACAAATATGTACAACCAAAAATAGCAGGTCAAAAGAGAAACCTAACTACCCTCGTCGTGCCTCCCGGTAACGACGCAATTTTGTTGGGACAGTATCTTCGAGTTTCTATTTATTTATGTGAAAATAAATTACGCAGTGGTCATTGCAACCCAAATATCCAACAACAAATAAATAAATACTTTTTATACTCAAGCTATAAAATTAATTATAAGAGAATAATAAAGAAAGAGAATTTCTTGCTACTTATTTACCGGTATAGCAACGTTATCGAACTCAGGGAGGCTACAATTCTCGAGGGTTATTTAAATAATCAAAAATCAATTAAAAAAAGGAATCTCAAATGCAAACTATCTTGGTTTATTTGTAAATATTTTTTTAATTTTTTAAAATTTTTATTTCTATTTTTTTAATGATTTTTATTTTTGCATTTTTTTGCTTTCAAAAATAAGGAACAATATGTACAAGGGAAGAAATACGCATACCACACTCTTTTTGTATTTTTCAAAATAGTCAGAAATGTCCCTAAAGTTATAAAGAAAATATTTTTGGGTTTTGAAGGCTTTGAAATATTTTTGAGATTTTTTTATAGAATTTTCAGATTTTTTTTATTGTTCTAAAAATCAAACTGTGGCAAAAATGATAAACAGTGCACAACTTGGAGTAATTTGCAGCTTAAAAATATTTTAATTGCCCAAAACTCCTAGAGACTATTTTTATGGTAAAACATATACAAATATGTACAAATAAGAAGTGGAATGACGATTTCTGAATTTTTTCAAGATTTTTCTATGATTTTTCTAATATTTTTTATATTTGTCAATTATTTTGGGGTTTGAAAATAATTAATGCACAAAAATTGGGTAGGAATTAAAAGACAATAAAATAAAACTAGTCTCATTTTTTTGGAATTTTCAGAGCCATACTTAAATTTTTATGAATTTTTGAATTTCAAATAGAGAAAATGACCCTATTTTTTATTTTTTAATAATAACAAAAGAAAATAAAATGCAATGAAATTTACAAAGAATTACAAGACACACAACAGGAGACTACACAATTTTTCGTAGAATTTTCAGAGCAATAAAAACATTTAGTTAAATGAAAAGAAATGCAAAATAATTATCTGGATAATAGGGACTGAAATGTAATATTCCAAGTTTTTGAATGAAAACTTAACAGGAAATAAAATAGAGGGTAAAAGGCATAAATTACCTAGTATGAACGTGCGTCACACGTGACTTGAACTCTGGTGGGTCTCTTTGCAATTTTAGAAATGGTGGGGGATAAATAGTAATTTTTCCAATTTTTTTAATGCTTCCCCCGTTACGGTTTTGTTCGTGATCCATGCACAACATAGAAGGGGGATGCCGCCCCTTATTCCTTCACATTGTTCGTGATCCACACACAACATAGAAGGGGGTGGTTCCTAGGCGGAGTTTGACGGTCTTGGTGATCCTTGCGCTGGCGGCGAGCTCTGCCGCCACAGGCATATGCGGTCGTGGAGCGTCGGTGATGGACTCGGGTGCTCTAGGAAGATCAAGAAGAGGATGCACGGATGCTGAGAGAGACGTAATATGATGGCCCCGCAGGCGGCTGTGGATGTCGATGGCAGTCCAGGAGGAAGCGTTGGTGGCAGCTCCGCTAGGCGGGCGGCGGGGGTTGATCTAGAAAGGCGGTGAAAATCTTGGAGGGAAAGGAGCTTGGTGGGTAGGACAACATCCAACAGCTCCAGGAAGGGGGGCTAGTCGACGGTGTTTACTGGTGGCAATCTAAGAGTGCTCGGCTGGTGGCGTACGCTCTCACGGGCGATGAAGATGGAGGCGCGCGGCGATCGCGTGTCGGCAGCGGGCTGCCGGCGGTGGAAGATATGGGGGACTCCCACAATGGCAGAATCTAGGCGATGATAGGCCATAGCGGAGCGATGAGATGGAGATGAAGAGGCGATGGAAGGGCAGTGGGCGTCGCTGGGGGATGAGCGGTTGTGCCTGGTGCATTTTTTAATTTTTTTGTAAACAGAAAACCAAAAAAGATTTTTTCTTTATTTTTTTATTTTTTTGAATTTTTTTTGATCCTGCAAAACAAATGTTAGAAATAAAAACGATATTTTTTTAATTTTTTATTTTTTATTTATAAACAAATTAGGATGCAAACATGATGGATCAGAAAAAAATAAAATCGAGATATGTGAGTGGGTGCGGTTCCGAGAAAAATGGCAGATGGAACCGAGTCTCCAACCACTGTGCGTGGTTGGAGGTGTGAGATCATGGAGGTAGAACGTGAAGCGACGAGATCAAGAAAATGAAATGAAATATTGAATTGGATTGGGATCAAATCATGGTGTGTGATTCTAAGATCTAGATAAAAAAAAGTGACAACAAAAAAATGCAAAAAATAATCTGCGTTTAACTTAGGTTAAGAATAAGAGAAAAAATGGATCTCACCTAAGGAGCGAAAAGACTGTGATCGCCTCGACGAAGGCCGACTCGCTGTTACCGGACGCCTCGGAGGCTAGACACCCTTCCGCGACAAGATAGCTCTCAGAGAATAGGCTCCTTTCACCAAAGATTGATACAGTAAGAATGAGGGAAGAGGAGCCAATTAAATAGTGGATTAATTGAATTTGAATTTTAATTCGAAATTAAAAATTGAATGGAGATAAAGAGATAAGAAAGAATTTGAAATGAGATCAAGATAAAAAGGAAAGTAGTGTTAAAATTATTTACAAAAATTAATTTTTTTATTTTTGTCACTTATTAAATTGAATAAAAATATTAAGTTTTTTATTTTTTGTGGCGGTTATTTAAGAATATCAACTATATACATATACTATATACATATGGTGCATTATATACATATTTAAATAAGGGAATTAGTTTTTTAATTTTTATATTATTATTTTTTTCATTTTAATAAATTATTAAAAATGTTTAAAAGTAGTTAGAAATATAATATGTACAACTAAATTGTGAAATTGCACAAACCACCCCAGAAAACCGACTTTTCAACCGTAATTATAGCCATTTTAAAGACGATTTAATTTAGAATACAATGGAAGTGAGTTTGGTTCAATTTGAGTTCATATGGATCTGGAATTGGTCTTTCAATTATCGCTTTATGGCTCTTTCCGGATATGGTTACTTTTATTCTGTACATGATTATATTTTGCAAACATTTTTATTATTTAGGAAACATTTTTATTTACATCTTTTGTTTTGAAATTTGTTTAATTTGAGGTCAATTTACATACAAATAGTGTAAGTAGACAAATATTTACAACACCCACAATTATTTTGGATTTTTTTGATTAAAGACCCATCTCCCCCTATTTTATTGCTAGTCGATCATGTCAAGTCTTGACCTTCTCTCGGGGTTCTAGTCAGCTTGTATCTATTACATATATACAATCTTCTTTTTTTCTTTATTTTTCTTTTCTTCATTTATTTATATATTTTAGGTTAAAATAGTAATAAGTGTACAATATTTACACACAGATGCAAGTTAGTAAAAATATGGAGTTAGTATTCTATACAGGTGTTTATAAGGGATTTTAAGCTAAATAAAATGAATAACGATGATGAAATGCAGTTTCATCAGTCAACAAACAAACGCACCTAGTTGGTCCACGTGGACCAACTAGGAAATGCTGTAAAATGAATATAAAATAAAAGATGATTTAATTGATTTTTTATTAAAACATAAAACATTCCTAATTTTATGTAGTATATATTACCTATTTTTATTTATTTTTCCAAGTGTTTTATTACAAGTTAATATTTACATGTATATTAATATGTAAATATATCTGTATTTTGAATATTTAGTTTTTATTTTGTATTGTATATTCTATTATTTTATGCAGTTATTTTATATAATTTTTATTTATTGAATTTCATATTTATGTATTTTTGTTTATGAGCTAATTTCCATACTGAAATGATTATTTATAGATTCTATATAGGTATATAGTGGTATATTTCATCTATATATTGAACTTTGTGATTTATTTTTAGTTTATTTTGATGGTTTTAATTTATTTTAACTATGCATATGTGTTTTTAATAATATTTTCAATTTTGTTAAAATAAGAGAATTTGAAGAATACAACGAATAAATATACTGATTAAAATATACAAGTATATTGCACAATAGTGGCCTAAAACCGAGCTTTGTATATTAGCTCCAAATTAAATGAAATCACCTTCATTAAATAGCTAATTAAAAGTTATATACAATTAAATAATATTTTGAGTCATTCTAACATAGTTTGGAGAAGATACATGCATGTGAAATTTTTATTTTGAGAGTTTATTTTTTGTGTCTCGGACACACAGCGGATTATTTTTCAGTGAAATAAATTTTGTATTTTTCTTTGTATTTTTATCTATAATATTCATATTAATCATTTTTTCATTTGAGGTGTAAAAATAATAAAATAAAATAGGTCCCAAAAATATCAATTATGGATGAATTAAAATTAAGGTTTTATGTATGATTTTCTGTGTATCGTGTACAATACTTCTGCCCTACCCCCTAACTTTATTCCTTGTCGACCAAGTCATCATGATGATTGGGTCTTAGGGTCTAGGGTGACTCAACACCTATGGTGTTTCATTTATTTTACTTTTTGTCTTTATTCTTTTAATTTGGAATTAATTACAATAAATATATTGTATATTGTACAAATTATAGAGTATTTATTTTGTCAAATTAATGAAATATACATGCATTTAATTACAGATTTAAATCCAAAATGAAGGAATATAGGTGATGAAATACATATTCACGTGACAGCCAAATCTTAACACTTGTCATCATCTTTATATAATTCATAATGATAAGGATGACATCTATGTAAAGCACGATGAACACAATGGCACTCCCACTAAGCTTCTTATACACACATGGCTCATCAGGATTCTAAACAAAATCTTCCTTTATGGTTTCATCGTATCGAATGGTTCGACTATGAGAAGCTCGTTTGACTCCATAGATGGATTTCTTCAGCTTGCATACCTTGCCTTCCTCAATTATGAAGCCCTGGGGTGCTCCGTATAGATGTCCTCCTCAAGGTATCCATTGAGGAAAGTTGCCTTGACGTCCATCTGCCAGATGTCGTAGTCAAGATATTTAGCTATAGCTAACAGCGCATTGATGGACTTAAGCTTAGACACAGGAGAGAATGTTTCATCGTAGTTGATGCCTTCACTCTGTGTGTAGCCCTTGGTTACTTATGGGGTATCTTTTGCACTGGTTAGCTAATAAAAAACAATTAGCAATCATTGTGTGGCCAAGTGTGCCTCTAGTCAACAATTAACCCATAAAAAATTCGAGCGATCAATGTGCGTGAATTAAAATTTATTGTAACTCTAGTATAAATGTGTATAGGCATAAGTATGGTAGAGTACCAAACAAAGGGAGCAGTGCATGTAGAGAGAATTATTATTTATAAATAAATAATGAATAAATAATAATGTGTAGTTTGTACAATAAATAGATTAATTTGTTGGTTTTAAATTAAATAAAGTAATTCTTTTTTCAAATTTCTGATTTTATTTTTTAATTTTAATATTATATAATAATATATAGATATATATATATATATATATATATAAATATAAGAGTATAAGAATATATATAAGATAATGTATATATGATATGAGGTATATATATAAATAATAAATATTACAAAAATAAAAAAAGTACCTAAGGTACAATCCATGTATATTTATTATTTTCCTAAGATATTTAAAAATATTTATAAAGCATTTATAATAGTTATAATAATATACACTATGTATAGGTATATAATTCCATATTGGAATTATAATTACAAATATAGCTAAAACTAATAAAAATTTACAAAATAAAATGTTTTTGGGTTTTCCATATTTTTTACTATTTTTTGATATTTCTGCCATTTTTGCCAATCTTTAGGTATTTTTAAAGTTAAAAATAGTAAAAAAACATTGACTAGTTAAATAGGTTGAATTATTTTGAGATTTAAAATCACTAAATAAGTGCAAAAACTCCCAAAACTGATTTTAATATGTAATAATATACTTAAATAAAATTATCAAATAAAAACTAATATTTTTGTAGTTTTTAATAATTTTTATATCTTTTAATGGATTTTGGATATTTTTATTTTTTTATCATTTTATTTTCTTATTTTTAAGGATTTTTGGTCTGAAGCTATAAAATACTATAATAGAAAAAAATTTCTTTTGATTTTTTTAAATGTTCTATAATGTTTAGGTATTTTCTAAGTCAAATAGGGGTAAAATGTGCTCTTTTTTATTTTGAATAAATAGGAAATGTGCATAAAATGCAAAACAAAATATGTATGTGAAAGAGCATGCATCCAGGTACCTTGTCCTATAATTTTTGGAGCTCGGATGATAATTATATAAATCAGACAAACATGCACAAAAAGTAATAAGCTGGCAAGGACCAATTTTACAAATAAAAATAAGTTTACATATATTAACGAACCCTAAACAAAATACAAGGGCATGCTTACAATATTTCCTTGAGTATTTATATTATATGTGCCTACTAGACACATAAATGCAATAAACAAAAAACTTCAGGTCATTTTTACAAATTATCCACAAAAATTAATATTGAATATACAAATTTTTTGTCTGATTACAAATTCAAAAACTCACATGGGTATTCTTGCAAAATACCCGCCTCATAGGGAGGGCACGTGAGGTGAGATGGCATAGACATAGATTTAAATACAAGAAAAGGAAAGTTGCTCCATGAAAAATAACCACAATTATTCACACTTTAGACCGAACTTATAATAATAAAAAGAAATTAAAGAAAAGGCTCAAGGGTATGTGTGATATTTACCAAATTCTTGTGCACCAACAGATGGATGGATCTGGTCACTTAATCTGATTTTACAACTGAAACGCCACCATACCCCATTCACGATGACCACTCCAGATTAAATCTGACCTCGGATTTGATGGTGTAGTGGGGCCAAAATCGGACGGCTGCTATACAAACTGGGGCGAAGTCCCCATCGGATGGCTCTGGAGGGTTTGTATGAACACACGAAAAACTCTACTCCAGTTGGCTTGGATCTGCTATTTCCCACACCTTCGATCTCCTCCTTTTTTGTTGTGATGGGGAAAAGACTCTTGTCAGCCTTCCGCTGCTAATGGTGGTGTTTAGAGGCTCCAGGAACCAATGATGGGGTCTCACCAAGTTAGTGAAGATTGGGATACCTGGTCTCTCTACTTGGAATCGATTTGGCCCTTACTGGGCCCCATTCAGCTCTAGACTTGAACAGAGAAAACCACGGGTCCAGGGCTGACTACCTCAACCCGATTAGGCATGGAATGGAAGCCGAAAGAGTGGAGGTATGGAGGTCCAACAAAGATGATAGATTTGGACCTCAATCTCTAGATCGATGGTCGATCTGGGTGTTCAGATATCACATAGATGGAGAAGCGATGGGGATAAGTGGTGAGACAATAGGATGGGTCGAAACATGGCGTAGATGACAAGACAGAGGTGGCCAGATCTCTAGAGATCCGGCGAAGTTAATTGACCTAATCTAAGATAAAACAACAATTAAAATTTAAACTAAAAGGTGAAATTGAAAGACAATAACCAATTCTACCTAGATATAGAAAGGGCTCAGCTCGAACTTGGCTTGTATGCCAAGGAACATGATGACGATGGAGCAACGCCGTGGGTCGCCTCCTCTCCTCTATTCTCTGCTCCAGCACCGCTGGGGATCGCCTGTTGTAACCAGGTGACATGTTTGGCCGAGGGTAGAAGGATTCAGGGTTAGAAAATGGACCAAATAGAGCAAGATGGCTTGACGGACTTATTTATATGTGAAATATGGCGGATATTATGAATTGATTCAAGGAAGATATAAAGGAGATCGATGGGATCTAAGCACCAGGCATGAATCATAGAGATCCCATATGTAATATTTGTTCAAGGCTCAAGGCGATTGGATTATTAGATCGTTAGAGGAAATGGAGTAAAGTGAGATGCTCCAGTTGTCAGATGCGTCAGAGCTGTCAAACGACAAGTTGATTGGGTTTAAAAACCAACAAATCTGGTTGGTCGACGTGGACCAACCAGATTAAAGCGAGGCAAAAATGCCTTGTAAGATGAATAGTAATTATTAAATGAATTAAATAATTTTAGGTTATAAAATAAAATTTGTTTATTATTTTCCGTAGTATTTTGATCCTATTTTTATTTGTTTTTATGGGTCTATTTATTACAAGTTATTATTTCATGTAAAATCATAGGTATATTATTAAATGAAACCACCTTCATTAAATAGCTAATAAAATTGTATAAAATTAAAGTGATTTTGATGCATTTTGAGTTCATATGGAGATGATACAAGTCCATGAAGTTTGGGTTTTGGTATTTTATACTGAGTATAGAATGAACATTGTATATTGTTTTTGTGTGAAATCAATTTTGTATTTTTATTTTTATAAAGAAATAAAATTAGGGTTTTTATTGTTTGTTTGACCTTTTTCTCCCCCTACTTTATCCCTTGTCGACCAATCATCATGATGCATAGGTCTCGGGATTTAGGGTCATAAAATACCTTTGGTATTTTATTTCTTTTCTTTTCTTTATTCTGTTATTTTGGCTTGAAATACAACCTTTTGTGCAAAAATTATATAATAAATAATAAATGTTAATTTAGATAAAATAATGATATTTAGATTCATTTAACTAGGGAATGAAGGCCAAAATGAATAAATAAAGGTGATGAAATGGAGATTCATCATTCCCTATACCTACCTTCAGTTATCCCTAGCAAACAATTATACCTATAAGTTAATAAAAGAAAATAAAGAAAAGAAAAAGAAAGAACTTGGATCGATTATAACTTTCAAACTTGTCTTCAAGAAAATCAAAGTTAGGATCTTAGTCACGCCTTTAGAATTTAAGTTTAGTCAGAACCTTATTGGAAAACAGATTTGTAATGCAATAGCCTTTGAAACCCACAAAACTCTGCCCAAGTATCCTCAAAAGCCATGTCAAAATACATTAACTCATATGTAAACCTTAATGACTATGAATATATCTTGGACAGTGTGTGTAATATGTAACTCTCCTCGGTTGAAGCGATAAAAGTTTGCTTCTCCAACACGGTGACTCTAATTCCCCAATCCAATGACTCTTATCTCGAGGAGCAAGGTATTCCCTTCCAAGTTCATGTAAAACCAGCACAAGAAGAGGTCATGGAGAGAAGAATGGATGGTAGCTAGTGTAGCTACATATCCTAGGATGCTTGATCAGTGTAGCGAAGTCATCCGATTGCAGGCTAACATGAATGTGACTTTGAAGCTCAAGCTTGCTTACTAGCTATACTAATATATACATACTCCGGTAGGCTTTTTATTTTCAGTCAGGCCTGTCCATTTTTTTGGAGTTTTTATTGCATTTTTTGAATATTATATACAACAATATTTAGTAATAGATTTTTTCCTCTTGAGCCAATAGACTATTCCTCTTTTAAAGCATTATTGCAACCCACAACTTCTGGCATTAGACCTCATGGCTACTGGACTGGGTTGGGGTACAATGGCCACAAATGTGTGATTTCTGATATCAAAATTGTCTTGTGTCTCATGTCAACAAATCCATCCCTCTACTACTTCAACTAAGGTGAGAAAAGTGCAAAGTGCAAGTGTGCAAGCTAGGTCATTATCAGCAGGAGTCATGCGTGTCATCCGAAATATTCAATTAGGTAGTCAAGACGACACTGAACTAAGTCTCGTGTTCTCAAAGAATTAAGTCTAGCAGACTTGAAGTGCCTCAATTACAGTTCCTATAATATTCATGTGATTAAGTAGACTTAAGGTCCAACCAATCTCCAATCTTCAGATATTTAGACTCGTTCAATTACCATCAATCCGAAAAATGCAAATGCTTTGTACAATGCAAGGGAAATATTTTTATGATGCAATTTTTCTGGCTTTGAACTTTTTATGGATTTTTTTGAAAAGTTTTGCAAAATTTCATGCAGTTTTGTAAAAGATTTTGCAAATGTTTTTGGGATTATAAAAAGAAAAAGGTTTATGGAAAATAAATATGTGCAGATATTTACATAGGAGTGCTTCTTTGGTATTTACAAGAGATGAGATTTAAGAATTTTACACCAGTTGGTTATTCACAAGTTTATGTTTAAATTTAAAAAAAATTATTTACTTGAATTGTATATATAGTTCTCAAAATAATTTGAAAACATTTTTGCAAACATTTCGAAAACCTTATTTTGCAAACTAATTTGATAAATAATTTTTAAAGGCATTTTCAAAATTTGGAAATCATTTTGCAAATATTTTTCAAACAGAGTGTGTAGATTTTTCAAAATATTTTTGCAATCATTTCCAAATCATTTTACATATGGATTTTCAAAACATTTTATTCACGCAAAGGAAAGAATTTTTTACAAACAAGACATTTTTAAAAAGGTTGAAAACATTTTACAAAACATTTTCAAAATAGTTTTCAAAATATTTTTCAATTAAATTTTCCAACCATTTTCAAACATTTTCCAAAAAAACATTTTCACATGGAATTTTTATACAAGTATGTTATTTTCGATTAATTAATTGCATTTTTGCCATACTTATTGAAAATACAAAAGTACGAGTTACGGCTAAATTATATACAACAAATATGCGACCACTGTATACTTAGCTCGAGCTATGTCCTTATAGATCGCTGAGAAAAGAAAAGACATAACTCATACTAAGTATAAAAGAGCCTATACTACAATGACTAAAGAATAAAGAATCAAGGAATGACAAGTCAACCATCCCCCCTATACTTAGGTTGAAATAATCCTAAGTAGAGCATGTTGTATCTACATACAGGGAGGGCTGAGGGTGGGAATGAACAGATTAGCAACTCATCCTCTCTCCCCCTATACTTAGGGTAAAATATTCCTAACTATAGACAAGAATATCAACAGGAGAGGAGACATGTGAGGGATCAACGAATGAACAGTGGGACTCACTCATCCTCCCTTCCTACATACTTTGGATGAAACAAATCCTAAGTATAGCGGTGATGATTAAGTGGAATCATAGAAAGAAGCAAAAGAAAAATAATCAGAACTAAAAGTTGAAGAAAAGAAAACTAAAGAAATAATTTTAGAGGAGCATTATCTGAATATTTTGATGATGTTGTAGTGATGGAGGATGCATCATTGAAGATCACTTAAACTGAGTCTACAACGGCCAAGAAAGTGTCATGCTCTAGGTACAGCTTTAGTAACTGACCATTGATAATGAACGATTGTGCATTAGATGACAATTCTGGTTTCAAAATGCTTCCATTATCACGCACTTCTTTCACTATGCCCAGACTTGAAGGCCTTTTGTTTGATGTGCTATTCACGCTAGCATTTAACATTCTCCTTGTACATCAAGATGTTATCAAATGCATAATATGGAAATTCTAGGAGCTTGTTCGAATCCACTTTTCTTTACTGACCATCTTGGTTTGTGTACGAATTGCAAATGTTGATTACTCATAATGATTTACGAATTAGCTCGACGGGCAGATGGCATGGTTTTCCATAGACACGATGATAAGGTGGCATTCCCAAGGGAGACTTGTAGGCGGTCATGTATGCCCAAAGTATGAAGTCCAAGAGTTGGGACCAGTTCTTTCTGTCCAGCATCAGAAGCTTCTGCAAGATTGTCTTGATTCTCTACTTTATAGCTCTGCCATGGCATTGGTCTGAGGATGATAAGGAGAAGTAACTCAATGTTTATGCCATATTCCTTCATTAATTTATTGATCTCTTTGTTTATGAAGTGACTACCCCCATCTGATATGAGAATCTTCGATATCCTGAACCATGAGATGATGTTCTCTCTAAGGAATCGACAAATTGTATGGCTATAAGCTGTCCGAGCAGGAATAGCATCAACCCAACGACTCACATTATCAGTGACAAGAAGGATGTGCTCAAATAATTGACTATTAGCAAAGAGTCTCATGAAATCGATGCCCCAAACATCGAACACGTCAGATATATGAATGAACTTATGGGCCATCGAGTCTTTAGGTGTGAGGGTTCCTCCCATTTTTTGACAGTCAATGCAACTATTGGCATATGTTGATGCATCCTTGAATAGTGTGGGCCACCAAAGGCCACACTATAATACATTTGACGTCATTCTGTCTCCATCGTGGTGTCCACTGGATTCGAGCGAGTGACAATGCTCGAGGACACTACGATGCTCCTCCTGTGGGATACACCGATGCCAAATACAATGAGCTCCTTCCCTGAATAAGTGCGGGTCTTCGCATTGGTAGAAATGGATTGTGGATAAGAAATTGTCCATTCACGACATTGGCATAAAAGGGAGAGAATCCACGACGGGAATTTACTTTTCAGGAAAGGTGTATGTGATGAGTGCATCGTTCAGTTGAGGTTCTTGATATTCAATTATGGAGAGGTGATCTGCTACCACATTTTAAACTCCAGGCTTGTCCTTGATTTTCCAATCGATTCCAAAAAGAGAAGGATCCATCTGATCAATGTGGGCTTCACATCCTTCTTCTGTTGTAGATAGCGGATATTAGAGTGGTCAGTATAAATAGTGACTTTAGATCCAAACATATAGGATATGAATTTTATATGGGAGAAAACCATAGCCAGCAATTCTTTCTCTGTAACAGTATAATTTCTCTGTGCTTCATATAATGTCTTGCTGGCGTAGTGAATGACATTGGGCACTATGTCTTCCTTTGTCATAACATAGCTCCAACTGCAAGATCTAATGCATTTGTCATAATCTCAAAGGGTAGATACCAATCTAATAGCTGTAGGACGGGAGCTTGAATGATAAGCTCCTTCAGTTAATTCAAATAAAGGAGAACCTAATGATCAACATTAAACCCGGTCTCCTTGCACAATAATTCAGTTAGAGGTAGGGCGATGCGGCTGAGATCATTGATGAATGACCACACATTTCTTACATTCTGAGGTGGCTCAAGATCGGAAATAACATCTACCTTTGTTGGTCAACTTCCATGCCATGCTTGGAAATGACGTGGCCCAGCACGATCCCTTTAGTCACTATAAAGTGGTTGTTTTCCCAAGACAGTATGAAATTGACTTCTCAGCATTTCTAAAGTACTCTATCTAGGTTCTTAAGACAAGAATCAAAGCAGTAATTATAGATGGAGAAGTCGTCCATAAGCACCTTGAGAATACTACCAATCATATCAGTGAAAACTACAAGCATGCATCTCTGGAATGTGGCAGGTGCATTGTACTGACAAAAGGGCATTCTCCTGAAAGCATATGTGTCGAACGAGCAAGTAAAGGTAGTCTTCTCTTAGTCCTCTGGGGAGATTGCCACCTGGTTGTACCCAGAATACCCATCCATAAAGCAGAAGAACTCCTTGCCAGCTAATCTTTCTAGTACTTGATCAACAAATGGCAAGGGAAAGTGGTCCTTCTTCATTGCAGCATTGAGGAGGAGGTAATCAACACACACATATCAGGATGTTTGTACCTGAGTAGAAATATCCTCTCCTCTTTCTTTTATAACCATGATGAGCCGTGATTTATTCAGAACTACATGCGAGGGACTTACCCATTAAGAGTCAGAGATGGGATGAATGAAGCATGTGTCACACCATATCATGATTTCCTTCATGATGATGTCATATAAGCTGGGTTTAGTCTTCTATGAAATTATGGGATGGCTTGTCATCATGTTCCAAATAGTGGTGTGAACATAGAGCTGGATTTATCACGTAGAGGTATGATATGTGTCTATCTAGTGCCTTCCGCTTTTTTCTCTAGAACCTCGAGTTGTCAAGTTTCCTGATATGGGGTTAACTTGCTGCTGATCATGCATGTTTTCTACACCCTCAAGGATAGCATACTTAAAGTCTTGTCGGAAGTGGCTTTAACTTTGTTTCTAATCGAGTATGCTTCTCAGTCACTTTAGAAATAGAACTGGTAGGTGAATTATCTACCATGATTATGGAGGTGTTGCTCACCTCAGTCACTAGTGGGTCAACTGACAATGTACCGAACAAATCATCAATGAATTCATCGTGTTTGCATTGGCATGAATCTTCTACTACAAAAAGGCTGATCAACAAGTAAGATTCTGCCTCCCAGTTGACATTGGAGCATGTATCGACTGTCCTTTCAAGATCCTCCTATGGAGAGAGGATTTCCTAAACCCATGTGTAATCCAAAGAAAATTCTTCATCCCACAGTCAGCTTCAGACGGTTTTACTCAAACTTCACCAAATACAAATTTTAGTTCACTAACCATGTCCAATGTTACTTTGTTGTTGCTCAAGCAGAACATGATCTTCCCAGACCCATAGTCAACCAGGGCCTATGTAGTTCACAGAATGGTCGGCCATGAATAATCGGGTACTAGAGTAATGGTGTAGTAGTCCATATCAAGGACCAAAAAATCAACAGGAAACTACATGTCCTGCACCATTACAACAATGCCCTACAATAAACCTTGGGGTCACTTGAGTGATCGATCAACAAACTAAAGGATCGTGTGTGTCGTCTTGATTGGACCCAGCCCAAATTCTGTGAGCAATGAGGCGGGCATGAGGTTGATTGAAGAACCACTATCAAGAAGGGTTTTCTCGAAGATCTAGTCGAAAATCTCTCATCTGATTAAAGGTGCTCCTTTCTCTGGCTTCTTTTCAGGATGATTGCTGATGGTAGCCATGGTGAGGATGTGCTTTTCAACTAGCTCATGTCTATTATTATAGTTCAACTGACGTTTGTTCGTGCACGCTTCCTTCAAGCCCTTCTTCATAGCAGACATATATTCCATGGCTTTCATTAAAGTAACTCAATAGTCAAGTTTTTAATAAGCTCCACAACACCTGGATCAAAAAAGCATTTATTTAATTATATATTTTTTTAGATTTTTCAAATGCAGAAGTACAAAGAATATGTATAGAACTAAAATCAAAAGTATTTTTCCTATTTACATTAGAATTTATGTCCACAATATTCTGTACAACCGGACTACACAAAGGTGTACAATCATGGGCCTGGGGTGGACATCAAAAAGCTACAGTCTCTGCTCCAACGGCTGGCACTGGATCGACTGTTGGAGCTTGCTCCTTCATGGCTGGCATAGCTTCACTTTCAATGTGATCATTTTTTGTCTTTTTCATTATTCTGATTTTTTTATTCTTATTGATGTGGATGGTGGCTGGTAAATGGCGTAGCTCCTCCTCCTTCTTCTTTTTCACCTGAACTTGTAGCTAGCATGACTAATGTAGAAGATGATGATTCACTAGATGAAGCTTTATTCTTCCCTCTGACAGTGGAAGACGGAGGCAAGGTCCTACCACACCTAAGAGTAACAACATTAGAAAAAAAACAAAATCACAATCCTCTGACTCTACAGACATAGATGAGACCTTACATTCTACTTGCTCTTTTGCTTAAAGTTATTAGGGTTGGCTTCAACCTGGGCCGGAATCGGAATTTTTGTCGCTGTTAGGTCATCATGATTCCGTGTCATCTTTGTTATGCCATTTATTAATTGGTCCAGGCAATCGAGGCTCGGATTCACATGAAATTTATTGAAGAGATTCTCCGTGAGGGTCTAAAAGTTATCCTCACTAAAAAGAATAGCAAAGATAGAGTGTCATTGAGGCGACCGTTCACGAATACCCCACTCAAACAACAAGTACCCACAACATATATGTAATCAATGAATGACAAAAATGTGAAGTACAATTTATTCTACTCTACAAACAAAGATGTATAGAAAGTAAGCATGCAGAGGTCGAACCACTGGGGTATTCCGTGTCATCTTTGTTATGCCATTTATTAATTGGTCCAGGCAATCGAGGCTCGGATTCACATGAAATTTATTGAAGAGATTCTCCGTGAGGGTCTAAAAGTTATCCTCACTAAAAGAATAGCAAAGATAGAGTGTCATTGAGGCGACCGTTCACGAATACCCCACTCAAACAACAAGTACCCACAACATATATGTAATCAATGAATGACAAAAATGTGAAGTACAATTTATTCTACTCTACAAACAAAGATGTATAGAAAGTAAGCATGCAGAGGTCGAACCACTGAGAGCAAACAAGGTAGCCTAGTGGTTACTGCTAATCAAATATGAATTATGTACACAAGTCTATTTTTTTTATGTGGTTTTTGGTTTTTAAATTTTTATTTGATTTTCTTTTATACTTTTCTAAAATTTTACTTTCTTTATAATTTAAATATTATCATATAATAATATATGGATATGTATATATAAGGGCATATATATATGAGATAATGTACATAAGATATTATATATAATAATAAATATAATAAATATACAAAAATCAGAAAATTTTAATAAACATAGTCCTTAATATTATATATATATATATATGGTTTTTAAAATATTTATCAAATATTTATAACAATAAGTAATAATATAAACTATATAAATGTATTTATACAATATATGGTATTATATTTATAATGGCTAAAAATAATAAAAATATGCAAAATAGAATATTTTTGAGTTTTTCATATTTTCTAATGTTTTTTTTATGATATTATAGGTATTTTTCTAATTCGTACGTATTTTTAAAGTAAAAAATATTCAAAAACAATGACTAGTTATATATGTCGAATGGTTTTGGGCTTTAGAACTAGTAAATATAGTCAAAAATTCCCAAAACTTATTTTCATATGTAATAATATATGTTAAGAAAATTACCAAATAGAAACTCATATTTTCAAAATTTTTGAAGAATTTATATATTTTAATAGGATTTTGGAGCTTTTTAATTTTTTATCATTTTCTTTTTCTATTTTTTTAGAGATTTTTTGATCTAACGCTAGAAAATACTATAATAGACAAAATATAATATTTTTGGAATTTTTCAAAGAGAATTTATAATTTTTAGGTAGTTTTTAAATCAAACAGTGGCAAAACATGTAGTTTTTTAGTTTTAATAAATAGGCAAGGTGCATAAAATGTAAAATGAAATATATATGAAAGAACATGCATCTAGGTACGTTGTCTTATTTTTGCATAATTTCTGGAGTACGAATGATATTTATAAAAATTACACAAACAAGCACAAAATATTATAAAATAGAAGGGAATTTTTGCAATTAAAATATAAGGCAAGGGAGTACATGCAATTTTTTCAAAAGTTTACAATTGATATTTAAATTTTATGGACTAAATTAAAATTACAAAGATCGTAAGGGCATGCATACAAAATGCCCCCTCACATCAGGGTCCACGTTAGGTGTCATGGTGATGAATCTCCATTTCATCATCTTTATTCTATCATTTTGGCCTTAAAATCCGTAGTAAATGCATGTAAATACCCTTAATTTAGGCATTTTATCATTCATGCATTATTGTGTACATAGTGTATAAAATACTGTTTTAATGCCAAAATTATAGAATAAAGGAAAGAAAGGAAAAGAAAAAGAATAAAATATTGCAAATATTTTATGACCCGAAACCCCGAGATCTAGAAATTTCGATGACTAGGTTGATAAGGAATAAAGTTGGGGGAGATAAGGGCCAAAATATAATAAATTCCTTATTTATTTAATTCATTCTTTATTCATTTTTGGGACCTATTTTTAGTTCCACTTTTTATACTTCAAATACAGAAACTTTGTACATGAAAGTTGTAGATAATTATGTATAGGAAAATACAAAATTGATTTCACACACGAATAATATACAGATAAAAAGTTATTATCTGAATAAGAATCCAAAATCCCAACTTCCCAGACCTGTATCTCTCAAATGAAAACTAAAAATGTATCAAAATTACTTTAATTTTATATAACTTTTAATAAGCTATTTATTGAAGGTGGTTTAATATTATTTTGGAGCCATGGTATGAAAGTTGAGTTTTGGACCCCTATTGTATACTTATATCGATTAAAATATTCATGTTATTTATTATTCAATAATTTTATAATTTTATATTTTTATAATTCTTAAATATTGTTTATAATATATGTACATTATAAAATAGAAATAAAAACATAAAGAAAATGTAAAAATTAAATACTTGTAAAAAATACATAGGTAAAATGCCTATATCTATACCTATAAAGAATATACTTCTATTTATTGAATTATATAAAATACATCAGAAAAATAAAATAAAAATATATTTATGTTTATAAAAAAAGTTATAAGGTAATAAAATAATAAAAAAATTAATAAAATAAAATACAAAATAAAAATAAAATATTAAAATATATAGATGAATATGCCTATATAGCCCTAAAAAGGGAACTTGTAATTTTTTACCTCTAAAAGATAAATAAAAGTCATAATAAAATAATTTATAAAAGAATAAATATTTTTTATTTAATAACCTAAAGTTAAATAAATCATTTATTATTTTTTAAATTAATTTACAAATCAATTTTTGCAGGATTTTCCTAGTTTGTCCACGTGGACCAACCAGGGGGTCTCAGAGTTGACCGTGGGTCAACTCTTTGACCCGCCTCCTTTTCATGTCAGGCCGTGGTGTTGTACCCTTTTCTCGATTTTTTGAGGCATTTCCTATCATCTTTTCGTGTCACTTCCTTCTTGACTTTTGTTCAACATGCATCGAGGATTCACGCCTGGGGTTCTTCTCGATCTTTTCATCACTGACGTGCTCCAGAAGCCTCATTCATTTCGTCCATCCACGCCATTTGTACAAAAACCACCCAAGCTTCCTTTGCAAAAATTGAACCTCTTTTGACCTATTTTCCCTCTATTTGGCGAGCTCAAGACTGGAGCTCGTGACACGAGCTCCTCCAGCTCCCTGGAGCCGGGTTAGGCATGTTGCAAGTTGGTCTCCACCCACCTCCGGAAAGCCATCGTCATCGAGGTCAGCATCTATGGTTTCCAGTCATAGAGGTTGCTTTTTCTTTATTTTTTTAGCTGCACCGTAGTCCTAGGATCCATTCTAGCATTTCCGTTCGCCCTTTTAGCCGACCATCCACCTTCGCCGACCACCTCGCCGAAGCGTGCACCGGGGAGCTTCGTTTTCACCACCGTAGGCCATTTCACCCCTTTTTTTCCCAATGATGGGTCACGGCAGTTTGCCCGCGACCCTCGTAACACCTTCTTGCAGCTACAGGAGCTTTACACGCGCTCGGAGGCATTTTCAAAGACTCGTCGGAGGTAGCTGGGAGATGTGTGCTCCGTCGCCCTCCTAGGAGCTTTCCAGTCTTCTCCGAAGACATTTGGGACCTCCAGCATCTAGAGATGCCTTGCAGGAAACTATCGGGCCATTTTGGAGCTTCAACACGCAACAGAGGAGGACTTTCCAGCTGGAGGATGTTCGCCCAATCGGAGCTCCAACCTGTTCTTCCATCGACGTCCTCAGTCGTTCGATCAAGGCCCTCTTCCCAGATCCACCAGGTGCCGTTAGATCTCCCCATGTCGGAACTGTGTGATTCCCAGTCAGGATCTAATTTGGGACGTCATCAGCCGAATCCTCATCGGCCAGCGGATCATCGACACGTGGCATAAGTGGATACATTCAGCCGTCGGATTCCAAGGCATTGGGTATTCGCATCCCTGCCCTCGCCATTTTGTGTATTTAATTAATAGTTTATAAACTTTCATTGTGGTTTTATACTTTTGTAAAATTTACTAAAGGCCCTCTAAACTTTCCAGATTTACATTGTCGTCCTTGGCCACGTCACCTCACGTGCCCAGTGCACGTGAGGCGTTGACTTTTTACGACCAAGACCCTGGGCATTTTTGTATTAATATATACCCTTGAAACTTTTATATGCAGTTATACATTTTTGGTTATATTGCATTTTAGCCCTCAGGGTTTTTGATAATTACCAAAAGATCCCTGCCAAGCACGTGATTGTCACGTGCGACTGTGGAAATTTTGCATGGCTACCCCTAAGTTTTTGGTTATTTGTGATTGGTACTTAAATAATTTTATTTATTTATATTATTTCTGGGAAAATTGCATGTTGGCCCTCGAACTTTTCCATATTTACAAAAATACCCCTTTTATGGTTGCATTTTCTCTTTGTTGTTTGCATTTATTTCAAGCATCTATAAAATTCTAAAAAAATCCCCAAAAACATTCCTAGCTTCCTGTTGCATTGCATTTCAATGCCATATTTTCATTTTACATTTTTGCAGCATATTCATATTTATAAAAAATCAAAAACATGCATTTTTCATCTCTGTTTGCATTAGAAAATACATAAAAATTATAAAACTTTTTGAAAAATTCTTAAAAAATTATATCTTGTGTATTTTAGTGTCTTTAATCTTCATACCAAAAATCACTAAAAAATATAAAAGAAAAATCAAAAAAAGAAAACACTAAAAATCTCTATAAAAATATATAAAATCCATAAAAAATCACAAAAATATATCTTTGGTTCTGAATTTTATCTATTTTATTATCTTTATTTTAAAATTAATTTGGGGATTTTTTGTTACTGTTTAATATTTTTCATCTCCATTTTAATATCTGATATTTATTTTATTCCCTATTTGAGTATTTCTGATTTTAAGAATACCAAAAAATTAGCAAAAACATAGAAAAATAACAGAAACATTAGTAAATTATAAAAAGCACAAATTTTATTTCCTGAATTTAGCTTATTTTTACCTATTTTTATAAATACATTATCTCGCTTTCTCTTTCTGTATATATATATATATCTTATTTTATAGAAAAAGAAAATATAAAATAAATAAAATATAAAAAGAAAATACAAAATCGGAAAATTAATAATAAAAATATAAAAATACAAAATTAAATATAAAATTAAAAATATAAAATTAAAAACCCACAAAAAATAGCACATTCATAGACAAATACATCACATTCATTTTTGAGCATCTATTACCCCAATCTACATGTTTGCTTCCTGTGTTCGACACTCTACACTACTTGTACTATACACATCTTTTGTAGAGTTATAATAATTTTAACTCCGCACCGCTTTTCATTGATTGATTTATCTGTTGTGGGTTAATTGTTGTTTTAACGTGGATTTCGTGCGAAGTCAACTCAATGACTGTTGATTCGCCTTGTGGATTAACATGACCTCCCTATTTTTGCGTTAAACAAATGGCGTTGTTGCTGGGGAGCAACATCTCTTAGATTGGGATTATTTGTGCTTGTGATTATTTGTCTATTTTTACGAGCTTAATTATTTATTTTTATTTGATATAATTGCTTGACTTGTCTAATCACCCTCTCTCGTTGACTTTGTGCGAGGAACCGCGGATCGAGGGATGTGCTTCATCCAAGGCACCAACGCACCCACGTAAAGGTGGTGTGAGCTTCTGACCTAGCATCAAAGGAGACTTGGAGGACTTGAGAAGACAATCGCATTTTGAGCATCTTATTTTCTTGTATTTATTTTTGTAATTTAAGTGAGAGAGAGACCAACTTATTTGTAACTTAAACATAACTCTCAGGACTCTGCCACACTTCACGAGGTCCAGTGCCCGAGGGATTGTTCCCTTGGGGGCCACGTCAGTTTTATCGCAGTTTTTTGTCGCCTTTTTCCTTTGTTTTCTGGTTCTATTTTCTTTATTTGTGTGATTGAGCCCTTAGCTGTAGGAGTTGCTTGGCGATAGCATTAGTCCAAACACTTAATATATTTTCATGTGCCTATAGTGATGTTTTGGACTTAGTCAAATTTTGAAATATGGTTCTTCACGATATTAGCAAATTCTAAACTTAGGGCGATTTCATCGGTTGCATTTGCATATAGATAGGTTTCAATTCTGCTAAGCATCTTTGCATGTAGAGTGCTGGAGGCAAGATGAGCATTTCTCTTTAGCATCCATCATTGATTTGCCGCTTGCATTGTTTTTCTGCCTCTCCCTCTGATTTTGATCACCTAGGTGCTTAAAGGAATCGACTCCTCGATAGGTTCGTGCATTTTCTATTAAAAACAAAAAAAGTGATAACAAATAAAATTGGGACTGCTAACATTACTCGACCCTAAAATCAACCAAAAAAAATCTTGTCTTGGGGCGAGTAATCCCCTCATTGTCTTCGTTTTACATTGCTCGCACACACACTAAGGATTAGTGCCCAAATCCTACCTAGCCTCCTAAGTGTTTGCGCAATTTTTGGACTTCTCACCTAATTCTAAAAAAGACAAGATAAAAAGACTGCATTTGAGATCTTCACCGAACTGAGTAGGTGAATTGAGGGTTTTGTTTTGTGTGATTTTATTTGTGATTACTTGTCTGTTTCCTAGATCATCTATGAGCATTTGCGCCTTCTTATTCACTCTCTTGATTTGACCTTCGTGCTCTCCCAATCATTTCCTTTAGTTTTCAAGATTGACCCCATGGAGAGTATTTTATCCGGACTTTGCGGATCTCTAGTTCACTCCAGTCGGTCCACCTCCCTTTTATCATGAGAATCCTCCTATTTTTTTCTGATTTTTGTACATACCCGCCCCAGCCACAATTTCAGACCTCGGATTTCTACCCACATCCACCATCACCTCCAGATTTTTCACCTTCACAACCACCCGAGTCTGAGCTGTTGGAGTCACCTTTCATGGAGTCCACCCTTGAGCACTTGACCCAAATGATGGATCATATGAGACAGAGGATTGTCTCGCTAGTATAAATAAGAGCGGCCATGATATTCCACCATTTGATGACATGGGTTCATTTAAGGATTCCCATGAGAGCTTGCAATCGCCCAACATAGAAAAAAATGAGAAAAATTCAAAATCCAAAAAGAGTTCGGGAGACTTTTGGTTGAGTCAGACTATGAGGAGAGCACCCACTTGCAAGATCCCTTGACCACACAGCCATTCACACTTTGTCCCACCTTTGACCTTGAGGATGCCGCTGTACAGACTGCTCTTGGCATGCCTCATGTAGATACTGATTACGACCTTCTCCCTTGTATGGAGGAGGTCCAAAAATTTAAAAAATTATTGACTGAACCCGAAGTGGTGGCCACCATTCATGAGATCATCCGTGCCCACTTCTGCAGGCCATGACCGATTTATCTGCTCCTCACAAGAAGAGAAAGCAGAGGGGCAGATCTGAGCGTCATATTCTGACCATGGCCACTACCCACGCCATCACACATCGTCCCATTCCTAGGAAAAAGAACACAGCTATACCATTCATCACCTGCACCATCTCTGACATTACCTGTGATCACACTCTCCTCGATGGCGGTGCTTCGATTAGCATCGTAACCTTCTCGCTGGTACAGTCTCTTCACTTAGGGCCTCTCAACAAAACCAGGATGACAATTCAGTTTGTTGATGGATCTATCAAGAGGCCGAAGGGTATCCTTGAGAACGTTATCATTTCGATTCAAGGCACGAGGTACAATGTTGATTTTGTCGTTTTACCCATGCATACCTCCAATGGGGAGCACTCTTTAATCATCCTGGGACGACCATTCCTCTCTTCTGCAAGGGCCGTTATTGACTATGGATCAAGAGAGATCACCGCACCCATATTAGACTAGAGACCTACACCTGATGTGATTTCACCGATCTTAGCCGACCCCGAGGCCTATGAACTTTATGCGGATATTAGAGAGACTTTCTTTATGACCGATGACGAGACCCGAGAATTTCTCTCCAAGGAGGACTCGGAAAGAATAGACCTTGGAGTTTCTGCTTCTTGTGATTGTCGATGTGTTGATGACATCCGCGGGATTTACACGATTGACACCATTGAGCGGAGGGCAGATTTGGAGACTAGACAGGACGGACATGATTTGATTACTTTCACTTTTGAGTCCGCTCCTGTTCACCTAGATTCAGATAAGATAAAGGTCGAATTCGATTTTGTTGCTTTTATTCGGGAATTCAAGCCTTTTGATGAAAAAGATGATCCGGTTGAGATTATAGAGGATGAAAAGAGTTCGACTACTTGCATTGATGAGTTCATTCCTTTTGGTTTTGACATGGATGAGACCTCGCACGACGATACGGACTACACTACTTCTGATGATGATGAGTTCATCCTTTTTAACTTCGATAACAGTGAGACCCCTAAGTACAGACCTAGACTCACTTCTTTTTACTGACTCGTCTGTGCCTTCAGACCCTAGGGCCACTGAGGACCTACACCCTGTCGACCCCGATCGGTTTGCGTTATCTGAGGACCACGATGTCGACCTGCACCATACCAGATCTATTACTCAGCGATCTCGCAAGAAGGTTCGCTTTCTACCTTCTTTATCCCGTGTACATCCATCTCTATTGTATATTCTCACTCGCCATCTCTATCCATCTCCCGTATTGCCCGTCCACCCATTCTCATGTTTGCCTTGCTTAGGACGTACATTGTCCTAAGTATAGGGGGGGATGAGCCGAGTGTTCATTCTTCATTCCGTCTCATCATTCCTGTTGTTGCCTATACTTTGGGATACTTTTACCCTAAGTATAGGGGGAGTGGTGTGTACATCCTCTTCTATCTTCTTCCATCTTCTGATCTCTTTTCTTCTTTTCTTCTTTTCCTTTTCTATTTTCTTTTTCTACCGAAAAGGTATCGCCCATTGTTGTCAGTCTTCTATACTTAGGATGGACTTTGTCCTAAGTATAGAGGGGTGTGCACCCCGAGTTCTTTCACTTTTTTCGTTCCTCTCCATTGTCTCTTGTCCATACTTAGGGATATCTTACCCTAAGTATAGGGGGAAACAGTCAAAGTACGCTATTTTCATTTCTACCCTTGACCCTCCCTACTTTGTGTACAATCCACTATACATAGGATTATTTGATCCTAAGTATAGGGGGACAGTCAGCTTCTCATTGATTCATTCATTTCTTCGTTCGTTTATTCTTTAGATTTTCCTATACTTAGTACGAGTTATGTCTTCTCTTTTTCTCTCTGATCTATGAGGACATAACTCAAGCTAAGTATAGGGGGGTCTTATATACTGCGTATATACTTTATCCATAACTCATACTTTCGTATTTTTATTAATAATATGGCTAAAAATACAACTAAGTTCATTAAAAACCTCAATAAAAAGATGTTGATTATTCCTCAAATTCTTTTTGTATTTACTGATTAAAAAATTTGGTGAAAATGTTTTTTTGTAAAATGTTTGAAAAATAGTTTGAAAACCTGTTTAAAAATATTTTAAAAACTATTTGTAAAACATTTTGTTCAATATTTTCAACCTTTGTAAAAATTATTTTGTTTTGAAAATTTTATTTTGTTTGTGTGAAATAAAATGTTTGAAAAACTATTTGCAAATGTTTGAAAAATTGTTGCCAAAATATTTTAAAAATCTATATATACTGTTTGGACTATAGTTTTCCAAAATTGTTTGAAAAACCTTTTGGACTATATATTTTAAAAATCTAAATGTGTGTACACGTTTGTAAAAATTTTTTTGGACTATAGTTTTCCAAAATTGTTTGAAAAACCTTTTTCAAATAAATTTGAGGAATATATACTTCACACTAAAATTCTTTATATATACTTATAAAGTCGATAACTTACCCTTTGTAAATTCTTAAATATTTTAACCTAGTTTTTATCCAAAATATTTTGTTTTCAAAATCCCATAGACATTTGCAAAACTAAAAATCCTAAAACATTTGAAAAACTTTTTGAAAAATACAAAAAAAAATGCATATGCATCATCCTTTTCAAAAATCTATAAAAAGTTCAAAATCTCGAAAATTGCATCAGAAAAATATTTTCTACATTCTGCATAGTGATGTCATAGCATTTTTCGGATTAAGTTTGATAGTTCAACAAGTCTAAGTAAAATCCGGAGATTGGAGCTTGGTTGGACCTTAAATCTACCTAATTAACAGGAACCTTATAGGAGCTGGAATTGAGGTACTTCAGGTCTAGTTGACTTAATTCTTTGACGATCACGAGACTTGGTTCAATGGATTCTTTATTGCCAAAGTAGAATATCTCGGAGCACATGCACGAGTCTTGTTGATAATGACCTAACTTGGACACCTGCACCTTTCACATGGCTCAACTCAGTTGGAGTGGTGAGGGGGTTGGATTTGCCGCTATGAGACTCACATAAGTAGAAACATTTGTCCTCCTCTAGGGAGGGAAGTGCACCCCCAGTGATGAGGAATTCTAAAGACAGGAGGAGTGTGGATTGCAATAAAGCTTCAAACGAGGGATAGTCTACTAGCTCAAGAGGAAAAACTCCATATCTATATGTTGTTGTATATAATATTTCAAAAAAGACTACAAAAAAAGTGGACAGTCCTGTATAAAATTAAAATGCCTGCCGGAGTATGTGAATATGTTGTATAGAAAATAAGCAAGCTTGAGCTTCAAAGTCAAATCATGTGAGCCTCCGGTTGGATGACTTGACTACACTAGTCTTGCATCATAGGATAGGTAGCTACACTGGCTACCGCCTATTCTTCTCTTCTCCCCCTCCTCCTGAGCTGGTTGTCACTTGAACTTAGAAGGGAATACCCCGCTCCTCGAGGAAAGAGTTATTGGATTGGGGAATCATTGGGTTGTCATACTGGAGAAGTCAGTCTCTTTGTCATTTCAGTTGGGGAGAGCCACTCTCACTTACACTGTACGAGTCAGATTCATAGTCATAAGGGTTTGTGTATGAGTTGAAGTATTCTGACCTGACTATTAAGGAGACTTGAGCAGAGTTTTGGGATTCTCGAAGACTGTTGGATTTCAAATTGGTTTCCCATTAAGGTTCTACCCGCACAAAAATTTCAAAGGTCCGACATAAGCTCCAAACTTTGATTTTGTGAAGACAAGTTTGATAATTAAATTTAATCCATCTTCTTCCTTTTGTTTTCTTTGTTTTTCTTTATCTGCACTTATTGCATGAGTATTTACTAGGGACTAGCAAAGGCAAGTATAAGGGGGATGATGAATCTCTGTTTCATCATCTTTATTCTGTCATTTTGGCCTTAAAACCCCTACTAAATGCGTGTAAATACCCTTAACTTTGGCATTTTATCATTCATGCATTATTGTGTACATAGTGTACAAAATACAGTTTTAATGCCAAAATTATAGAATAAGGAAAAGAAAAGAAAAAAATAAAATATTGCAAATATTTTATGACCTGAAACCCTGAGACCTAGGCATCTCGATGACAAGGTCGACAAGGAATAAATTAGAGGAGATAAGAGCCAAAATATAATCAATTCCTTATTTATTTAATTCATTTTTTATTCATTTTTGGGACCTATTTTTAGTTCCACTTTTTATACTTCAAATAAAGAAACTTTGTACATGAAACTTGTAGATAATTAAGTATAGAAAAATACAAAATTGATTTCACACAAGAATAATATACAGATAAAAAGATATGATCTGAATAAAAATCCAAAATCCCAACTTCCCAGACCTGTATCTCTCAAATAAAAACTCGAAATGTATCAAATCCACCTTTAATTGTATATAACTTTTAATAAGCTATTTAATAAAGAACGTTTCATACTTTTTTGGAGCTTCGGTGTGAAAGTTGAGTTTTGGACCCCTATTGTATACTTATACCGATTAAAATATTCATTTTATTTATTATTAATTATTTTTATAATTTTATATTTTTATAAATTTGTAAATATTATTTATAATATATTTACATAAAAAATAGGAATAAAAACGTAAAGAAAATGTAAAAATAAAATACTTGTATAAAATAAATGGGTAAAATACCTATATCTATACCTATAAAGAATATACTTTTATTTACTTAATTGTATAAAATACAATAGAAAAATAAAATAAAAATATATTTATGTTTATAAAAATAAGTTATAAATTTATAAAATAATAGAAAAAATAAATAAAATCAAAAATAAAAAATAAATATAAAATATTAAAATATATAGATGAATATGCCTACATAGCACTTAAAAGGGAACTTGTAATTTTTTACCTCTAAAAAATAAATACAAATCATAATAAAATAATTTATAAAAGAATAAATATTTTTCGTTCAATAACCTAAAACTAAGTAAATCATTTATTATTTTTAAATGAATTTACAAATCAATTTTTTAAGTATTTTCTTGGTTGGTCCACGTGGACCAACCAGGGGGGTTTGAGAGTTGACCGCGGGTGAACTCTCTCACCCACCTCCTGTTCATGTCATACCGTGGTTTTGTCCCCTTTTTCTCAATTTTTGTGAGGCGCTTCCTTTCATCTTTTTGTGTCACTTCCTTCTTGACTTTTGTTCACAATGCATCGAGGATTCATGCCTAGGGTTCTTCTCGATCTTTGCATCGCTGGCGTGGTCCAGAGGCCTCGTTCTTTTCGTTTGTCCATGCCTTTTGTACAAAAACCACCCAAACTTCCTTTGCGAATGTGAACCTCTTTTGATCGTTTTTGCCCTCTTTTTGGCGAGCTCAGGACTGGAGCTCGTGACAGAAGCTCCTCCAGCTCCCTGGAGTCGGGTTAGGCGTGTCGCAAGTTGGTCTCCACCCACATCTGGCAAGCCATCGTCGTCGAGGTCAACATCTCTGGTTTCCAGCCATAGAGGTTGCTTTTTCTTTATTTTTTTAGCTACACCGTTGTCCTAGGATCTATTCTAGTGTTTCCGTTCGCCCTTTTAGCCATCCGTCCAACTCCGATGAGCTTCATTTTCACCTTTGTAGGCCGTTCCACCCCTTTTTGCCCACTAGAGGGTCACATCAGTCTGCCCGTGACCCTTGTAACACCTTCTTGCAGGTACAGGAGCTTTACACACGCTTGGAGGCATTTTTGAAGACTCGTCAGAGGTGGCTAGGAGATGTGTGCTCCGCCACCCTCCTAGGAGCTCTCCGATCTTCGCCGAAGATGTTTGGGACCTCCAGCATCTAGAGGCGCCTCGTAGGAAATTAACGGGACATTTTGGAGATTCAACATGCGGCAGAGGAGGACTTGCCGGTCGGAGGAAGTTCGCCCAACCGGAGCTCCTCCCTATTCTTCCATCGATGTCCTCAGTCGTTCGATCAAGGCCCTTTGCCTAAATCTGCCAGGAGCCGTTAGATCTCTCCGTGTCGCAACCGTCCGATTCCCAGCCGGGATCTAATCTGGGCCGTCATCAGCCGAATCATCATCAACCAACGGATCATCGACACGTGGCATAAATGGATACATTCAGCCGTCGGATTCCTTGGCGCTGGGTATTTTGCACCCCTGCCCTCACCATTTTATGTATTTAATTAATTGTTTATAAACTTTCGTCTGCAGTTTTATATTTTTGTAGAATTTACTAAAGGCCCCCTTAACTTTCCAGATTTACATTATCGTCTTTGGCCACGTCACCTCACGTACCCAACGCACGTGAGGCATGGACTTTTTGCGGCCAAGACATTCGACATTTTTGTATTAATATCTACCCCTCAAACTTTTATATGCAGTTATAAGTTTTTCGTTATATTGCATTTTGCCCTTAGGGTTTTTGATAATTACCAAAAGATCCCTGCCAGGCACGTGATTGTCACGTGCGATTGTGGAAATTTTGCATGGCTACCCTTAAGCTTTTGGTTATTTGTGATTGGTACGTAAATAGCTTTATTTAGTTATATTATTTCTTTGAAAATTGCACGTTGGCCATTGAACTTTTCCATATTTACAAAAAACCCCTGCTAGGGTTGCATTTTCTCTTTATTGTTTACATTTATTTCATGCATCTATAAAATTCTAAAAAATCTTAAAAAAAAATCCCAAGCTTCATGTTGCATTACATTTCCACGCCATATTTTTATTTTACATTTTTGCAGTATTTTATTATTTAAAAAATCAAAAACATGCATTTTCATCTCTGTTTGCATTGGAAAATACATAAAAATTATAAAACCTTTTTGAAAAATTCCCAAAAAAATATATTTTATGTATTTTCTTTTCTTTTACCTTTAGGCCAAAAATCACTAAAAAATATAAAAGAAAAATAAAAAAATAGAAAAACACTAAAAATCACTATAAAATATATAAAATCCATAAAAAATCACAAAAATATAATCTTTGTTTCTGAATTTTATCTATTTTATTATATTTATTTAAAAATTAATTTGGAGAATTTTTATTACTATTTAATATTTTCCATATCCATTTTAATCTCAAATATTTATTTTATTCCCTGTTTTGAGTATTTATGATTTTAAAAATACCAAAAAATTAGAAAAATATAGAAAAATCACAAAAACATTAGAAAATTATAAAAAGAACAAAAGTATATTTATTTCCTTATTGCTTATTTTTACCTATTTTTATAAATACATTATCTCTCTTTTTCTTATTGTATATATATCTTATTTTATAAAAAAAGAAAATATAAAAAAGAAAATATAAAAAGAAAATACAAAATCAAAACATTAAAAATCAAAATATAAAAATATAAAATTAAAAATAAAATATAAAAATATAAACATATAGACCCACAAAAAATAGCACATTCATAGACAAATACATCACATTCATTTTTGAGCATCTATTGCCCCGATCAACCTATTTGCTTCCTGTGTTCGACACTACACTATTTGTACTATACACATCTTTTGTAGAGTTATAATAAATTTTAACTCAATATCTTGCTTTTCATTGATTTATCTGTTGTGGGTTAATTGTTGACTCGGGTTTTGTAAGCTGTCGCTCTGCGACACTGTGATCCCACCTTGTGTGGATTACTTTAGATCCTTGCAAAATCTGTGTCATCAACTGGCAAGGACCTATATGTAATATTAACAAAGTGCATGGGTCTACGTACAATTATAACAAAACATTTACAACTATAAAATTTATTTATAGTACTAAAAAGTAAAATAAAAAAAGACGGACGGGTATATGTGAAACTACCCCATTCATCGGTGAAAGGGAACAGTTGTGATGACGCCATGTAGGCTCAAATCAATCGGATCGTACAGCTCAGACCTACATCTCTTTGTTCTGGCTTGGATGATCTCAATTAGACCTGGCACTGCTCCTCAATGGGACGATGGAGAGGCCATATGGAAGAACAGGGAAGAACACTTCCCTGTTGGACTTCGATCTTAAATACTCTGACCACCTTCGTCAATCCACTTCTCTAATTAGCGTAGAAGGTTCCTAGGCTCCTCCCGCACCTGCTCGTATAAGCCAATGGTGTCCATATCCCAACACTAGAGATATGGCGGTCGTTCTTGCTCAAAACAACCTAAAGTTCTATTGAGCCTTGATGCTTTACTCAAGGGGCTTCTCTTGACCTAGTAACCTACGAAAAACAACATAGGGCTCGAGGAAATCCTCCTCGACCAAGATTGAAGCTTAAATGCATGGAAATGGACGTAATGGAGGTGGCTTCTGTATGCGGGTGGAGAGGGAATCGGGTGCAAGTGGGTGCGGGGATGAAAGAAGAGTCGATGAAAGATGCAAAAGTATCAAGGTGGTCAGATACCATAAAAAATAGGGTGGAATAGAGCTAGAGCTGAGAGCTTCGACCATCGAAGAATCGATACTACGACTAAGCTAGTTATTTAATTATGAAATAAAAGGTAGGAAAGCAAAAACTAACACTAAATCAACCTAAAAATGGGTAAAATGTGCGCATCTCATACATGGGAACCATGTAGCATAGGCCTCACAGGAGAGACGCCTTGGGTCTCCTCCTCTCCTCCAAACTCCCCTCCAACACCGCAGGGGACCGCCTGATGTCACGAGGCTGCACCCTTGGCCGAGGGAAGGGGAACTCAGAGCTCAAAAAGGGACCAAATCAGAGAAAGGAGGCATAGGTTTTTATTTATAAGCAGAGTGAATTACCCTTATTGACCAGGGATTTGTGAGTGATCGAGGTTTTGTACAGAGGTTTAGAGGCTTCAGAATGGATTAGAGTTGATGGATGTCGAGGTTGACGTGAAGAATCGAAGAAAAAGAACGAAGAGACACTTGGGATAAAAGGATGAAAATCAGAGAGTGATATGCTTGACATAGAAGAGGCGCCAAGGGGCAAAGTTGACCCAAGTCAACTCGGGTTTGCTTCTGGTTGGTCCACTTGGACCAACGTGAAAATTCCACAGGGAAACCATTGATAAAATCAATAGAAAATAGTTAATGAATTAATTATTTTTAGCGTATAAATAAAAAACATGTTATTTTATGGAGTATTTTATTACAATTTTTATTTTTTGGTGCTATTTATTATGAGTTAGTATTTACATGTATTATAATATGCATTTTTACCTATATTATGTGTATTTTTTTCATTTTATATTTTATATTTATTATTTTATACATCTAATTTATATATTTAAAAGTTATTTAGATATATACAAATATATTTTTATTGAATATTCGTTATGTTATTTGGACATTCAAGTAATTAGATGTATTTATTATATAGGTATAAGTATAAGTAATTTATCGGTATATTCTATACATTTATTTATTTTAGTTTATTTTTAATAGTTTTATTTTATTTAGTTATGTACATATAATATTAATATACTTATGAAATTATAAAAATATAAAAAAATGAAATATATAAATCATAAATAAAATGAATATTTTATTCAAGTATATAGTACAATAGGGGTCCAAAACATAGCTTTTGCATCTTAACTCTTAATTAAGTGAAACTCCCTTCATTGAATAACTAATTGAAAGTTATATACAATTAAAGGTGATTTTGGTGCATTTTTAATTTTTATGGAGAAGATACGGTTATGGGAAGTTTGGGTTTCGACTTTTTATTCCGAGCATAGAATGTGCAATTTGTACTATTTTTTGTAAATTTAATTTTGTATTTTTCTATGTATTTTTATCTACAATTTCTTGTACAAAGTAATGATTTGAGGTATAATAACAAAGAATAAAAGAGGATCTAAAAGTGCATTATTGAAGAAAAATAAACGGGATTTTTATTGTGTTTTTACCCTTATCTCCCCTACTTTATTCCTTGTCGACCCAGTCATCATGATGCCTAGGTCTCGGGGTTTAGGGTCATAAAATACCTTTGGTATTTTATTTATTTTTCTTTTCTAACCTTTATTCTTTAATTTTTGTCTTTAAATACAATATTTTATACTTTTTTATACAAACACTGATGAATGTTAATTTAGGAAAAATAATGACATTTACAGACATTTATCTGGGGAATAAAGGCCAAAATGATAGAATAAAGGTGATGAAATGGAGATTCAACCCTTATACTTGCCTTCACTAGTCCCTAACAAACACTTATACATATAAGTACATAAGAGAGAATAAAGAAAAGAAAAAGAAAGAACTTGCATTTATTTTAATTCTTAAACTTGTCTTCACAAAATCAAAGTTTGGAGCTTAACTCAGACCTCTGGATTTTAGGTGTGGTGGGAACCTTGTGTGGGAACCGGACTTGAAATACAACAACACCTGAGATCCACAAAACATTGTTCAAGTTTCCTCAATAGCTAGGTAAGAATAAGTCCACTCATATGCAAACCCTTATAACTATGAAGCTATCCTTTACAATATGAGTGATATGTAGCTCTCCTCGGTTTAAGCGACAAAAGTCAGTCTTCTCCAACATGGAGACCCTAATTCCCTAATCCAGCAAATCTTTCCAAAAGAAGTATGGTATTCCCTTCTAAGTTCAAGTACAACCAACTCAAGAAAAGGAGATGGAGAGAAGAATGGACTATATCCAGTGTAGCAACCTATCCGTCTATGCTTGACCAGTATAGTCAAGTCATCTGGCCATAGGATCACATTTATTTGACTTTGAAGCTCAAGATTGCTTATTGGATATACAAATATATGCATACTCTGGTAGGCATTTTATTTTCATTCAGGCATGTCCACTTTTTCGGAGTCTTTCTTGTATTTTTTGTTTAAATACTATATACAACAGATACATATGGACTTTTTCCTCTTGAGCCAGTAGACCATCCCTCTTTTGAAGCATTATTGAAACCCACAAGTTATGTCATTAGACCTCATGGCTACTGGATCGGTTTGGGGTACAATGGCCACAAATATGTGACTTCCGATGATTCCATTGCCTTGTGTCTCATGTCAGCAAATCTAGATGAGCAAAGTGTAAGGTGCTGGTTTACAAGCTTGGTTATTATCAACAAGAGTCATGTGTGTGCTCTGAAATATTCTACTTAGGTAGTCAAGACGACACTAAACTAATTCTTGTGTTCTCAATGAATTAAGTCGAGCAGACTTGAAGTGCCTCAATTCCACTTCCTATACGGTTCCTGTGATTAAGTAGATTTATGGTCCAACCAAGCTTTAATCTTCGGATTTTACATACACTAGTTCAATTATCACTACCAATCAGAAAAACGCAAATGATATGTACAATGCAAGGAAAATATTTTTGTGTTTTTTGTTTTCTGATTTTGAACTTTTTATGGATTTTTGAAAAAAAGTTTTGCAAATTTTATACAATTTTGAAAAAGTTTTGCAAGTGTTTTGAGATTTTTCAAAAAAAATAGGAAAAGAAATATGTGCAAATATTTACACGGGAGTGCTTATTTGGTGTTTACAAGGGTTGTGATTTAAGAATTTACATTGTTTATACAAGGACTGTAAAGGCTCTTTATTTGCTTGGATCATGTACATAGTTCTCAAAATAATTTGAAAAGATTTTTGCAAACATTTTGAAAACTTTTTTTTTGCAAACTAATTTGATAAATAATTGTTACAAACATTTACAAAATTTGAAAATCATTTTGCAAAGATTTTTAAAACAATAAGTATAGAATTTTCAAATTATTTTTGCAACCATTTTTTCAAACCATTTGCAAATAGATTTTCAAAACATTTTATTCAAATAAAAAAAAAGAAATTTTCACAAGCAAAATATTTTTATAATGGTTGAAAACATTTTATGAAACATTTTCTAAATATTTTCAAAAGATCTTTTAAAGCAAAGTTACAACCATTTTTAAAACATTTTATAAAAAAATTTTACCTGATTTACTAATCAGCAAATACAATGAATTTTATACAAGTTTGTTCTTTGCAATTAATTAATTGTATTATTTTAGGCATACTTATTGAAAATACGAAACTACAACTTATGGCTAAACTATATATAGAGTATATACGACCCCCTATACATAGCTTAAGCTATGTCCTCATAGATCCAAGAGAAAAGAAAAGAATATCTCGTACTAACTATAAAAGAACCTATAGTACAAGGACTGAAGAGTAAAGAATGAAGCAATGAGAAGTCAATCACCCCATATACTTAGGATGAAATAATCCTAAGTATATCAGGTTGTATCTACATGCAGGGAGAGTTGAGGGTAGGAATAAATAGATCAACGACTTGTTCTGTCTCCCCCTATACTTAGGTTAAAATATCCCTAAGTATAGACATGAATATCAACAAGAGAGGAGAAGCATGAGTGATCAAATAATTAACAATGGGACATACTCATCTCCCTCTACACTTAGGATAAAGCATATCCTAAGTACAGTGGTGATGACTGATAGAATTGAAAGAAAGAATGAGAATAAACAGAAGAAAACAACATTGAAAAGAAGAAAACTAAAGAAATAGTTTTATAGGAGCATTATCTAAGTCTTTTGATGATGTTGGAGTGATGGATGATGCATCGTTGAAGATCACTTGGACCGAGTCAACTAGGACCAGGAAAATGTCATACTCAAGGTACGTCTTGAGTAACTGACCATTGACGAGGAACGGTTGTGCATCAGATGACAACTCTGACATTGAAATGCTTCCTTTGTCACGCTCTTCTTTCACTTTGAATGGCCCTATCTATTTACTCTTTAATATGCCTAGGAATATCTCTAACTTTGCATCAAATAACCATACTTTTTGTCCAGTCTCGAAGGTCTTTTGTCTGATGTGCCAGTCATGCCAGTGTTTAACCTTCTCCTTGTGCATCAAACTGTTATCATAAACATAGTATCAAATTCTAGGAGTCTGTTTGGATCCACTTTTCTTTATTGACCATCTTTATGTGAGTCCAAGTTGCAACAGTTCAGTGCCCATAATGATTTACGAATTAATTCAATTGGCAGATGGCATGGTTTTCCATACACAAGACTATAGGGCGACATGCCCAAGGGAGACTTATAGGCAGTCCTATATGCCTAAAGGATAGAGTCCAAGAGTTGGGATGAGTTCTTTCTGTCCAACCTCACAAGCTTCTACAAGATTGTCTTGATTTCTCTATTTGATAGCTTTTCCATGCCATTGGTTTATGGATGATAAGGAGAAGTGACTCGATGCTCGTTGTCACACTCCTTCGTTAATTTCTTAACCACTTTATTTATGAAGTGACTACCTCTGTCTGATATCAGAATCTTTGATATACCGAACCATAAAATGATGTTCTCTCACAGAAACTGAGATTGTATGGCTATTAGCGGCTCAGACGGGAATAGCTTCGACCCAACGACTCAAATAATCAACTGCAAGAAGGATGTGATCAAATTCCTGACTGGTAGGAAAGGATCCCACGAAATCAATGCCCCAAGCATCGAATACATCTGAAATCTAAATGAATTTCTGGGGCATCGAGTCGTTAGCTGTGAGGGTTCCTCCATTTTCTAATAGTCGAAGTAGCCTTTAACATATATTGATGCATCCATGAATAGTGTGAGCCACCAGAGGCCACACTGCAATACTTTCGCTGTCATTCTGTCTCCATAGTGGTGTCCACCATATTCGAGCGAATGTCAATGCATGAGGACACTCTTATGCTGCTCCTGAGGGTTGCACCATCCCCAAATACAATCTGCTCCTTCCTTGAATAAGAGTGGGTCTTCCCATTGGTAGAAATGGATAGTGGACAAGAACTTGTCCTTCTTGATTTTCATCCAATCTTGTGAGACTACACTAGAAATGAGGTAGTGTAATATCAACATACTAAGGGAGAAAGTCCACAGTGAGAATCGACTCATCAGGACAAGTGTATGTGATGGGTGCATTGCTTAGTGGAGGTTCTTGATGCTCAATTCTGGAGAGGTGATCTGCTACCACATTTTGAACTCCAAGTCTATGTTTGATTTCCATGTCTAACTCCTAGAGGAGAAGGATCCATCTGATTAGTCTGTACTTTGCATCCTTCTTCTGCAGTAAGTACCGCATAGCAGAGTGGTCAGTGTAAATGGTGACTTTCGATCCAAGAAGATAGGATATGAACTTATTGAATGTGAAAACAACAACCATCAACTCTTTCTTTGTAACAATATAATTTTAGCGCTTCATCTAATGTCTACTTGGCATAGTGAATGGCGTAGGGCACTGTGTCCTTTCTATGTCCTAACAAAGCCCCAACTGCAAAATCTGATGCATCCATCATGATCTCAAAGGGAAGAGACCAATCTGATGGTTGTAGTATGGGAGCTTGAGTGATTAGCTCCTTTAACTGATTGGGTGAAAGGAGAACATGCTGATCAACATTAAACCAGATCTCCTTGCATAATAGTTCAGTTAGAGGTCGGGCAACGCAGCTGAAATCTCTGATGAATCTTTTGTAGAACCCCACATGCCTTTACAATGACCTCACATTTTTGACATTCTGAGGTGGCTCAAGATTGGTGATCACATCCACCTTTGCTGGATCGAATTCCATGACACGCTTGAAAATGACGTGGCCCAGCACAATCCCTTCTATGACCATAAAGTGGTTCTTTTCTCAAGATAGTATGAGATTGAATTCTTAGCATCTTAAGTACTCTGTATAAGTGCTCAAGACAAGAATCAAAGATGTCACCATAGACAGAAAATTCGTCCACGAACACATGGAGAAAGCTGACAACCATATCGACGAAGACTACAAGAATGCACCTCTGGAATGTGGCAGGTGCATTGCACAAACCAAAGGGTATTCTTCTTGAAGCATAGGTGTCGAACGAGCAAGTGAAGTTAGTCTTCTCTTGGTCCTCTAGGGAGATTGTCACTTGGTTGTACCCGGAATACCCATCCAAAAAAAGAAGAATCTTGGTCCTCTAGGGAGATTGCCACTTGGTTGTACCCGGAATACCCATCCAAAAACAGAAGAACTCCTTGCCGACCAATCTTTCCAAAACTTGATCAATGAATGGCAAGGGGAAGTCATCCTTCTTTGTTGCAGCATTGAGGCAGTGGTAATCAAAAGACACACGCCAGGATGTTGGAACATGAGTGGAAATCTCCTCTCCAATTTCATTTGTAACTACGGTGAGCCCAGATTTCCTTGGAACTACATGCAAGGGGCTAATCCTTTTGGAGTCAGAGATGGGAAATGAAGCCTGAGTTGCACAACTTTGTCATCTCCTTCATGATGATTGCCTATAAGTCAGGGTTCAGTCATCTCTGAAATTCTTGAGACAGCTTTGCATCATCTTTTAAGTAGATGTGGTGTGAGTATAGAGATGGATTTATCTCGTTGAGGACGAATACGTTCCAACCAAGTGCCTTGTAGTTTTTCTATAGAATCTCAAATAGTCGAGATTCCTGGTCCGAGGTCATCCTACTACTGATGATGACTGGATACATGTTTTCTGCACTCGTAAGGAAAGCATACTTGAGTCATGCCAGAAGTAGCTTTAATTCTGGTTCTGATCTAACATGCTTCTCAGTCACTTCAGAAATGGAACTGGGAGGTGGATAATGTGTCCAAATTTGGGAGGTGTTGCTCACCTCGGTCACAGTGGCTCTACTGATAATGTGTCCAACAAATCATCAATGATTGATCATGTTCAGACTGGGATGAAACTTCTACCTTAAAATGGTCCATCAACAAGTAAGAATCTATCTCTCAGTCGGCATCGAAACATGTGAAGAATGTGCTTTCCAAGTCCTCGTCTAGAAAGGGGATTTCCTAAACCTGTGTGTCATTGAAAGAAAATTTTGTCAATCTCTATAATAAAGTCACAGTATGCTTCAGAAGGTCTGCTTGACCTTGATGAGACACGACTTCTGATTCACTAACAATGTCCACTATTACTTTATCATTGTTCAAACAGAACATAATTTTCCTCGACCCATAATTAACTACGACCTCTGTAGTGCGATGGAATGGCCAGCCAAGAATTATCTGGGCCTGGAGTAAGGGTGTAGGAGAGTCCATATCAAGGAATACAAAATCAACAGTAAACTGCATGTCCTGCACCATTACAACAATGTCCTCTAATAAACCTTGGGACCGCTTGATTGATCAATCAATGAACTAAAGGATCTTACGTGTCGGCTTGAGAGGACCCACCCCAAATTCTGTGAGTATAGAGGCGGGCATGAGGCTGATTGAAGAGCTGCTATCAAGCAAAATTCACTCGAAGACCTGGTCAAAAATCTCGCATCTGAGTAAGGGTGCTCCTTTGTCAGGCTTCCTTTCAAGGGGCTTGCTGATTGCTGCCACTGTAGCCATGGTGAGTACATGCTTCTTAAGTAGCTGGTGTATGTTATTGCGGTTTGACTGATGTTTTCTCTTGCATGATTCATTCAAGCCCTTCTTCACAGTAGCATGTATTCCAAGGCTTTCAACAAAGGTAATTCAATAGTCTATTTCTCAAGAATATCCACAACATTTGGGTCGGATAATGCATTTTTTGGATTTTTCAATTGCATATGGAAAAGGAATATGTACAATACTGAAATCAAAAGTAGTGTTATTATTTAATCAGAATTCATGTCCAAAACATTTTGTAGAAACGAGTTGCAAAAAGGTGTATAATCTGGAGCTAGGGGTGGACATCCACAAACTACGGTCTCCGCTTCATTGGTTGGTGTTGGATCGGTTGTTGGTACTTGATCCTCCATGGCTGGCGTGGATTCACATCGACTGCGATCATCTTTTTGGTTTTTTTAAATTTTCTGATTTATTGTTCTTATTGTTGGAGATGGTGGTGGCTGGTACCGGACACAGCTTCTCCTCCTTCTTCTTCCTCACCAACTATATAGCTGGCACGACTGATGCAGAAGATGATGATTCACCATATGAAGCTTTATTCTTCCCCCTGATAGTAGCAGATAGAGGCATGGTCCCACCGCTCTTAATAGTAAACAACATTAGACAAAAAAATCACAATCATCTGACTCTAGAGTAATAGAAGCTTCACATTCTACCTGCTCTTTTCCCTTGAAATTATAAGGGTTGGCTTCGACCTGGGTCATAATTAGAGTTTTTGTGGTCATCAGGTCATCCATCTTCTGAGTTATCTCTGCTCGACCCTCTACTAGCTAGGTCAGACAGTTGAGTCTCGGGTTCACCGGAACTGCCTCGGAAGGTTCCACGTGATGACAACATAGTGGCTAGTGGTGTGGAGGCTGAGAAGGGTGTTGTTGGTACTGCTGCTGAGGTGGATGTAGTCTATACTAATTCTGGTAGTGATGAGGAGGATACTGTTAGTGAGATGCAGTCGCGTACTGATGGTATGACAAGTGTTGGTGGTACGACGGCTGTAGGTACGGTTGAGTCTGTCTCCAATTGTTATGGAATTGTGGAGACTTATGGTACTGAGGCTGTTGAGACTGGGAAAATCTCCGTCCTTGATGTTGAGGGAATGGATGTGAATTTGCGGGCTGGCACTATTGAGGTCCGCCTGGACAGGTCAGTTGCATGCCATTCGACCAAACTCCATTCACCTCTTGAATGAGAGGCGGTGGAGGAAAGAATGGATCATAAGAAGTTAGGGCCCTCGTTGGTATACCACCAATTGTTGTTGTTGTGGTGCCTGGTCGAGTGTCATCACGTAATACACGTGATGGACTATCGGCTACTGATTGGGTTGAGGTTGTTGTGGTGGTGTTGGTTCATCTTTCTTCTCGGCTGGAGTCTCAGACGATGGTGTTGCCGACTGGAAGGCACTGATGGTACTCACCAACAACTCCAGTTGCTTGGCAATCTGATCCAATTTTTTCATATTCTGGGTTCTTTGTTCTATCACATCTAATTTCCGTGATCCTATGATTGCTTATCGATGATGCCAACCTTGGAGAGATGGACCCCGATGATATTGGGGTTGGAGCTCTCATCTCTCTCTACCTTGTGAGACGTTGCCATGTGCACTAGCTTATGGAGGACGTGGGACTATCTCTGATAAGCATCGGATTAAGAGAGGGCGGACTCTAACTCAGCCATTTCTTCAAAAATTTGCAAGACTACATCTTTATCCTTAATCTCTGACTTTCAACATTCAGGCCCTCGAAGAAAAAGTTTGAGCAAGTTGGTCCTCGATATGTCATGGTAGAGGAACTACTCCTGCAGATCTGTGAATTCTCCCATCTTGATGAATGGACTCATGGGTAGCGTAAGAGAAGTTGTTAATTCTGGCTTTCATCTGGTTGGGACAACTGAGAGGACAAACTTGTGAAGGAACACAGACTTAAGTTCCTCCCAGGTCATAACGACCTTTCCCAAATGGTTGACCCAGTAGAGTGCCTTGTTTTGGAGACTGAAGGAGAATGCAATCATCCTGACTACACTCAATGGGATGTTAGGGTAGTGTGTAGTTCTATAGATGTGAGAGAACTGTTGCAGGTGAGTGTATGGTTCCTTATTGGTATTCCCACAGAAGGTGGGCAGAAGAGTAAGGATTTGAGGTTTTAGCTCAAAGTGAGCATGCACCAATGGGATGCGAATCCACTCGATCATCTAGTTGTCTCCATAATTCTCTTTCAGCATATGATTAGGAACTTCATTCATTGGATCTTCTTCTTATTGATCATCACAGGATGGTTCATTATTTCTTTCTCCTCCTCATGTTGGTATATTCCCTATTTATTTTACATATTTTATTACATTTATGCCCCTGGACCATTTTCTTTATAACTTGAGCATCCGAACTTCGATATGGTTGATTTAAATTTTATTGTGTTGCTTATTTCATCATCAATCTATTGGCATGGTTCATTTCTTGATTGTATACTTAAATCAGTGTGCTAAATCCATGTTTATTGTACCACTTGCTCATTGATGTCTAATGTCATTCTCTCATTATTTGATGAAATTTGATTCTTTAATCACTAAATGAAATTGATTCACTTCGCCTTTCTCCAGTAATTAATTAATTAAAGGGTATAAGTATGCATATAATTTTGTTTGCATTGTATATTGTTGCACTTCCTCCTCGTTATTAAAAAGCATAAAAATCAAATAAAAATTATACATCATTTTCATCATATTTTTTCATCATTTTGTGCATTTTTATGTATTGTGTGATTGTGGACCTAGGTTTAGAAAGAACCACTTAGCTTGACCTTTAATTTCTGATTGATCATCAAAAGAGGCATGTCTCCATATGTTCGACTTTGGTATACTTGCCAAGTACAATATTCTCCACCTATTCAAAAGGGTGGTACTCTGCATGATCCGTTTTCACCTCCTATACTACGATAATATGCGACTCTTAAAGAGACGAAAATTCAGTTCATTAGATGGTGTTGTTGCCGAGGATACGACTCATCCTCGTTGAATTCTTGGATTTTAGTGTTTTATTTGAGTTGATTATTTTCAACACCTAGGACTACCTGCTATATTTTGTTTTTACATTATTGTATTATCGATTAAGATTATTGTAGTATATATAATGATTCCCTTTTGTGGCAGGGCTTGTAGAGATTGGGGACGCTTGAGAAACATGGAGGTGTGTAGCTAGAAGCCTGCTGCTGTGAGGAGCCAAAGAAGAACCTCTGGAATGATCAAGAAGTTTTTAACATAATTCCTTTTCATTTGTGTATAATGTCTAGAATAATTATCTTTATAGCTTGTCTCGATTGAGGACTCACGTGTATCATGGACTTGGACTTGCATGTAGTGTGTGAAGCCTATTTCAAACCAGTATGGGTGGGGCTCCAAGTGAGTGTTCAAACCTAGGGTTAGGCACATAGCTCTTTAAGATTCTTTTATTTTTTAAATTACATGTTCTTGATCGTAGGTTAGGACACACTAATAAAAATATATGAGATTCACTTGTTCTCATATCATTCAATGATACACACTGAACAACGATCAACTTAGCCAAAATTAATTCAATTCTTTCTGCTAATAGTATTATGTTTAGGATGGAGTTTTTCTCGACTTGAATACATGTCATGGTAAATTTTAAAATGTAGTCTTGGACGTGCATAGAGAATTCTGGAGGCATTGTATGTTTTTCTCTTAAGCATGCATCATGATTTCCGTTTGCATCATCTTTTCTCTATCTCTGTCTTGATTTATCACTTAGGATTTAAATGAAATTAGGACTGGACGTTAGGTGGTGTATGCTTGTTATATGCTCACATTAATTCAGTGATAACCAAAATCATAAAATTGGGAATGTTAATGCAAGTCGACCTTAATAAAATGGAGTAAAATTCACCTTGGATTATGGGAGAGAAGTACCCATATTGTACACATGTTGTGTTGCATTTTTAGAGGTGGGGATGCATTCCTAGGATACTTCCCATAGCCTATCATTTAACCTTGTGTAGTAGACTCAAATTTGGATGATCGTCAATGGAATAAAAAAGATAAGTGACCAACACTCATTAGTTTTCATGTGAAGTTGGTGAAATCAAGGGTATTTTTGCTTGATTGGTTGAGCCTTGGTTATGTATTCTGCCCAACCCTCTCATAACCCTAGACACTTCATCTTCCATCTCCATAGATTCATTCATCTCCAAGATCCTGCTATTTTGTAAATCCATTTCACTCCAACCCTTAACTAGTGACCTGGTTCCCCATCCTTAGTGCTACATCTAGATAATTAGTATACTCTTCTACCTAAGTAGAGGGGGAACCATGTAAATTGCTAAATGTTCACCTCGGGTATCTCCATCTTCATTGCATATCTCTATCTTAGGGTATTCTCAGCCTAATATAAGGAAGACTCGAGCCCCTGTCACTTTTCTTCTCCACTCATTTGATCCATTCCCTTAGTCTTCTCCTTACACTTAGGTTATTTTCAACCTAAGTATGGGTGGGGGGGGGGTTCCAAGTCAGTTTCCATATGTTCTTCTATATTTTAGCATGACCTATGGCTTCATATCACTTTATGCTATGAGGACATAGCAAAAGCTAAGTATAGGGGGGTGTACCTTATATATTTCATATATACATTAGCCATAGCTCATATTTTAAAATTTTCAAACTTTTTGGTGCTAGGGTTCAGTATCTTTGAATTGATTTTTGTAGAAAATGTTTGTAAAATCGTCGACAAATTTTCTACCTGTGTGATACTATTTTGAAAATTGTTTGACAATGGTTTGAAAAAAATGGGATTTTACTTGTTTTCAAAATCATTTTAAAAATGATTTGAAAATCTATATATAGTTTCAAAATTCTTTTAAAAATAAGGGATTAATTGAGACTAACTAGTGTTTGTAATTACTTCTAACCTTATTCCGAAATCCATAAAAATATGAATAATTAAATTATTTCTTTGGTAACAATTCTGACTACTAAACTTAAAAATGATTATCTACTTTTCAGTGAGGGAACTACAATCTCCCTTAGCATAGTGGGTGGTTAAAAGACAACGTGCATGGCACCGTCTTGAAGTAATATGGGTAGCCATCGAATAGTCTGTACCTACATACATACTTACTGGAAGTAGATGCAACTACATATGAGTTTAGGCCAGTCATTACTTTTCTAAAGAAACCAAAAAAATCCATAAAAATTTGCAAAATTCAAAAAATCACATAAATATGAACCTTTGAGTTGGTGTATCTCTGACATAGTCATAATCACTCATGGCTTGAGGAATTGAGAATACTTGGTTTTTGAGGTTTTAGGAGCCTGAGTTAACTAGACTTAGTCATTAGGGAATGAGACTTTATAATCCTTACTTCCCTAGTTTGAAAGATATGAGTTCTATATTGCACTCTTCATCTTTACCTTAAAGAAATATGATCGCACATCACCTGCACGGCTGCATGAATGATGAGATGAGTTGAAGTTTCACCTGAGGGACTGGGATTAGAATATGAACCTGATCTTTTGATGCTCGAGGATTGGATAAAGTCAATGAAAGCTTCATGTTACATGAGTGTCAACAAACCCTAACTAGTAAAAGAACAAGTTCTTGTGTTATCTTTTGATATTGACCTATGTTCCAGGGTGTGATGAAACTTAATATATTGTTGATCAGTGTGCACCAAACTTGGTAAAGTCAATGAAAAGAGAAGAGAACTATTGAATGAAAAAAGCTCTAAATACAAAGTCAATTACAAAGAGCTTCTACCAAAGGCGAGCGCTCCCAACCATTTAAAAGTGTCCATTTGGATTGAAGCTATTTGGATTAGGAGTCGGTCTAGTAGAAAAAAAGGCTCTGCATCATATAGTGATACAAGTCTGGGAGTAGAAGGTATCTTGGATACTCAAAAGAGACACACCTCAGTGCACACTTAGGAAAACAAGTGCAGACATCTCCAAGCTCTCTTGAGGGACACACTGATCAATAACCAAAAAAATATGCGTTAAGTAATATGGCACTCGAGAGGACCCTTGTTCTATTGTACAGGAGAGAAAAATTGACACAATCGTACACCCTACATCAATTGCCCTTCTATATACACTTTCAAGTCTGACGAACTAATGAGATGTTGGATTGAATGTAAGAACCGACTTATTCCCTAGTGTCGAGGATTGGGTCATGACGAGAGTCTCTTAGACTAGGACCTTGAGTGACATTATGACTTGACTCTCATGATTATAGTACACACCAAATGTCACTACTATATGTACATACATAGAGTCTCATAACTAGAGAAGTTGGATTCTTTTTGACAAGAAATTGGTTGAGCCAAGAATTTTAGGATCACTCAAGTTAAAGGTTATTGATGAATTAATCCTTGAAATTTAACATGCACTGTCAGGGATTAATCCAACTCTTTCGTTCTTTAAATGCTCGAGGATGAGCATGATTTATGTATAGGGGGTGATGAATCTCCGATTTATCATCACAATCTTCATCTATTATCCCTTTATCTTGAACCTTTCAATAAAACTCATTACTAATTCACCTTAATTAATAACCAACCTTCTATTAAAAACTAATCCTAATTATTACACATAATAAACATCTTTTTCTTTTCTTTATTTCCTTTTATTTTCTGTTTATTAAACAATCCAAAAAAGAATATAATTATTGTCTATTTTATTTTGGTACTAAAAAGAAATTAAAATTACAAAAAATTGCTAAAAATTTAGAAAGGGTGTTTTTATTCAATAAAAATGCTTGCAAAATTTCAAGTTTGTACATTTGACTTTTTTTGGTTTTGTGTGAAACATGAAACTTGTAGATCTCATCAAGATCTACAATGTTCATGATTTAACTTTTTTTAACTCAACTTGTAGCTATTTTATTTTGTTTTCTTTGTTTTTATCATTTTCTAATTTTTAAAATTTTGCCATTTGGTGCCCTCTGGGACACCCACGTGGACGTTTCATCTTCCGCCTCCTGCTCACTTCCCCCAACATCGATCAGATCCTGATGGATCAGATTTGACCAATCCAAGCTCACTCCGCTCCCTGCTATTTAATCTGATCTGCTGATCAGATCTAGAACCTCCATTTGCACCTAATCCCAAGCTATCCGATTGGTTCCATCAGACGGTTTTCACATACTCCACGTCAGCCTTGTTCGTCTGCAACTGGATTAGATCTCCAAATTTGAACAGGACCACCTGCTTCCATCGTTCCCTAGACTATTGGATCTCTAGATCCAACGGTCATCGTTTAGTGTCTACCTCTATAACCGCTCCACCTCATCACGCACCACCTTATTCACCCATTTCTTATGTCTGTTACCCACACCCTCTCCTCTTGCTAACCTCACTCCCATGTATACCTATCTCCCGACCTTCTCGCGCAGCCTTCAATGCCCACAACTGACCTTCTAGGGCCTCTAAGCGACCGTTACAAAACCTTCTACCACCTTATATAATGGTCAGAGACACACATTCAAATATGCCTCCTCCACTACCCATTCTTCTCATCCACCAATCTAAGCATGAAACCCTAGCCATCCTCTTTCCTCCTATGATAGAGGAGGGATGAATCAATATGCGAAAATGGGTGATCTTGTGGGTGTAGACACACGGTCTTCTCTTACCATGTCACGGTGCCCAGCTGTCATTGAGCTGCCTAGACCGGCTGGTCAGGTCCAGCGAAGATCGAAGGCTCAAATCGAGCCTTAGCCAAAGCCTCTTCTCCACTCGAGTTCTTATTCAACCTCAAGTAAGGTCTTTTATCTTATTTTCTTCCAAGCTTCTTCTTTTTTATTCACCTCACCTAGAACTATTCATCTTTGATTAACCCCCTTCCAAGCTCCGTCAATATTCCCTTACCTTTGCTAGAGGCTCAGTTCACCCTCTCCTTTCTCCAGCAGCTCCACCAACCCAAGCATTCTCCTCCGCTAAAGGCGGAGGATAACCCACTCAGAGCTTCCACTTCTTCACCTCACAACCCTTCATTCCATCTTGCTGTCTCTTCAGCTATGCTCCGCTAATCCATTTTGCATGTCCCATATTCAATGGCTGCACTTCGGGCGGAGCTCTGTTCTAGAGCTCTGCCTCTGGCAAGAACGTGCCAACAACCAATCCATAGGGCTTCACTCCTCCACATTTGCTCGACCTTCATCGCATGTCCTGCAGGGAGCTTTCTGGAGTGTCAGCTTGAACAGAGGAGCGTGGTGGAGCTCTGGCATCCTCAACAGATATTTAATGACATTGCTTCTGACATAGAGGAGGAGGTAGCCCATCAAGCTCCAGTGTCGCTGGATGGCACCCTCCAATGTCCATCCAACAGCTCAAGATCATCCATGTCACAACTCCAAAGCACGGAGGTTTGGTGGGACTGAGCCTTGCCCTATGTACTTTGAGCTGCCACATGGACTGAGCCACCTACACCATTACCGTACCGCCATCCAAGCCACCGCTCGCGTGCCCCGCACCTGATGGCTTGGGTAAATTGCATCAAGGCCTACCAACTTCTCTAGTATTGCAGAATGGTCCTCCCAAGCATGCGTGCTTCATGTGTCATGCCTAGGCAAATTGCATAAAATCCCCACCGACTATAAGAAATGACAAATATGCCCATAACAGGACCTTTTTACAACATTTCCACTTTTTATTTTGCACATTTTATTACATTTATGCCCATGGACCGTTTTCTTTACATCTTGAGCATCGAAACACTGATTTGGTTGATTTCAATTTTATTGTGTGGCATATTTATCATCTATCTAATGGCATCTGATTTCATAGTTAAATCCGTGTGCTAAAATTAATGTCTATTATACCACTTGCTTATTGATCTTTAATGTCATTCGCTCATTAATTTATGAAAGTTGATGCTTTAATCACTAAATGAAATTGATTCCCTTCACCTTGCTTCGGTAATTGATTAGTTTGGCGGTATAATTATGCATATCATTATGATCACATTCAAATATGCCTCCTCCACTACCCATTCTTCTCATCCACCAATCTAAGCATGAAACCATAGCCATCCTCTTTCCTCCTATGATAGAGGAGGGATGAATCAATATGCGAAAATGGGTGATCTTGTGGGTGTAGACACACGGTCTTCTCTTACCATGTCACGGTGCCCAGCTGTCATTGAGCTGCCTAGATCGGCTGGTCAGGTCCAGCTACCATGTCACGGCTGGCCAGATTGACTGACGCAACCTCTGATGGTTCAACGTACTGACCACCTTGGGACTTGTAGTGGTGAGTGTTAGCCATGTGAGCCTGAGGCGAACCATTTCTACAATAAATATTAATGCAATCTTTGTTATAACAATAAAATTTATTGGTTTATTTCACTCCCTTGTCTGAGATTAGATGAATGATTGTACTATAAGGCCCCTTTGTACAATTAGGGTTATGTACCATGGCCATTGTAATGATCAAATAGTTGTTGATTCAATAGTTGAATCATATAGGCTGGTATTTGATGAATATCTAAATAGTTAGATTGAGAACTCATCAAGTACCGTCAAATTATTATTAAGATATGATCTCCAATCTGAGAAGGATATAGCAACCATTCACGATAGGCCAGTATCTCACCGACCTCTTGATGTAGGTCCTCAATATAGGAATTGAGATTCAGAAGTGTTAGACAAGTTAGGTCAAAGAGTTGACTTAACGAGATCGAGATAACCAAGACCAATGTCGTATACTGTCACGATATTGGCATGCATCCTCTAAACGGAGACATATGTATTGTTATACGTCTGAGTATGTACCTTTGGTGGACGACAGGTTGATGTTCTAATCAAGGTATATACAGCTGGTGTACATATGACAACATATTAGTAATACGATCTCTCAAAGGGATAATATAGGATCACTTGTGAATTGAAAGACATGAGCTCTCTCATGAGGTATTGGGACCACTCAAATTTCTTGCATGGTCTTCTTGATTTTGAAGCGGGACAAGAATTTGTAGGTATGATATATGCTTCTGGAAAGCATATCATCGACACCAACTCCTAATGATTGAATGAGAAACTTAATGATAAAACTCTAAAGAATACAATATAAAATTTATCTAAATCTTTGGTTTTATTCTAGGTCTTCCAGAATGCAAGGTGTACAAGTATTAGGAACAAAAGAGGATGACGTGATCATAAATGATTGTATAACCATGACACTTACATTTTGACGGAGTGATGCAACAGGTCTGGATTTTAGTGACTGCTCTCAGTAGAGAGATCTGATCTTAGTCCAAGTATTGGACATTGATCTGAATGTAATTCAGATGTAATGAGAAGATTAATATCTTTGTGAGGTCCCCGAGATCTAGATTTGAGATGTGATCTCAATATCCAAGTCATTATACGTGCAATGTACAATCGCCCGGTCCTTATCTCCAAGTATCCATGGAGAGAGTGCATTATTCTTGAAAGAGCTCAAGAATAATTCCATTGATTTATTGTATATATGAGCATTGAGAAACGGATAATTAAATATGATTTGATTATCATGAATAATATGAATGTAATTCATATTATAAGATGCATGGGGATGATGATACAAGAAAATTAAATGTGATTTAATTATCACAGTTATGAATAATGTGGATAGTACTATCCATATTAATTATAGATACTATAAATGTCATTTACAATATATTAAAGAGAGCTATTTGTAACAGTACTTTCATTTTAAATGTTAATGTGAGTTGGATTCAAATTGGAAAATAAATTGAAAATGAAATTTACATCTTATTTTGGGTGTGCGAATATGATTCACAATTTCCAATGGCATGATTGAAATTGTCACAAAATAATTTTGGAATTATTTTTGTGAAATACAATAAAAATTGTGGTAAATAATTAAAGGATAATGTGAGATACAAAATCTCACATTATTGAAAAAAGAGGCACTCCTTCCATAAGGGAGGGTGGACTATCACCCTAGTCCTAATTCAAGGTGGACGTCCACCTCCTTAAAAGGAAGGAGCTTGACTCCTTTAAAAATTCTTTAATGCCTATTGATTTTATTGAATTAATTTATATTGATGATTTTCCAATATCTTTATTTAAATTTATTGTTGTTGTATTTTTTTACAACAAAATCATGACCATTGAGAGAAACACACATCAATCTCTACCATTGGATTTGTGTTGTCCATGGATTAAGATTCATGGACTCCCAAAATATTATAAAAGAAGAGGAAACCATGGCATTCTTTTACATTATAGAATTCACAAGATCTCTCTCTCTCTCTCATCATACATGCCCCCTCTCACTCTCTAAGCGGTCGTCCATTTGTGACCTGCAAAGGATTGCCATCGTCGTTATGTTGTTGTGCTGCTGCTTCGACCCATTATGGATCTCATCTTCCTCGGTGGTTCTAGTTTGTGTAGAAGACCTAGGATTGTTTGTGACAAAATCAGGAGATCCATCACTTAGATCTACATCTTCGATTGTGAGAAGGACACACCTCATCAACGCATTTGCAAGCATCTCCTCTGTCACGTCAGACTTGAGATAAGTGGTCGCTTTGTTTAGAGGCTTCAATTGCAACCACACATCAAGAGGTATTCCTATATGTATTTTGTTGTTTTGATGAAACGATTCAAGAAGCGTTCTCGGATCATGTGGTCTCATTTTTTTTAAATTTTTAAATTTCGTTGCCCTAAGAAACTAGTGCGACTAGTCACTCTCGATAGCATATGATGCTATATTCACACTTCCGTGATGTGCTTAAGGTTCTTCCCATAACCTTCAAGCAGTATTAGAGCCAGGTTCAGGTATTGGATATGATCCAAAACCCTAGGTAAACAAGGTTTTGAAAATTGGATGCTTGAGGACTCGTTATTTTACATTGGATGCAGATTTCGAATTGTTTTTTTTGCTAAAATAAAACATATTGTTTATGTACTATTTGTGCATGTTTTTTTTATTATTAAAAATGTATTTAGAGAGTCTAAACATATCCCATAAATAGTAGCCATTTATTGGTACCTAAATTCAAGGAATGAAATTTGAAAGTTCCCACCGTGATGTTTTTTTGCATGTATTCATAGATCTTTAAGAAAATGATTTCTACTTATCGTTTTCCCGACATTAAATATGAAATAAATACTTGTATTAAGTAGAAAATCAAACCAACAAAGCGCTCAAATTTATTTTACACGATTCTGATTCTGTTTGCCCTAGATATTCCATATTTCATGTAGACGGGTCAGATGATGATTGGATCATCAAGCCACTTTGCTTAATGAGTTTCTCATTCAACAGAAATCATGAAAATAATTGATTAATCATCATTATCCATTGAATGTATGTTTCAGGGAAACCCTAGTTTATCCTACAATAGTTGTAGGACAACTTTTAATGGCAAAATATATTTGCTTGATATGCTTAGAAATTTTAGGATCTCAAAATTGTTTTAAGATTCTTAATATTTCTGTGTGATTTTTTAAAAGTATAATGTCGATCAATAATGTTGATCGTTAAAACTATAAGTACATTAGCATTTTTGTATTGTTCACAATCAGAATGGTGAAGGTGTTTAGTCCGGGTATGATGGCTTGTTTTACTAATTAGCACCTTGCAAGTCAGGGAAATGCTCCCTCCCATCATAACTCGAGTGTAATGGCCAGATCCATTTTTGAGGAAAGAATAATATGACTATGTCAAGTTATACTCTAATTATTAAAAATACAAAATAATCTGTACTTGAGAAGGTATATACTATATAGTGATATAAAGCAAACCTAATTGTTTGTTGGTTGATTGGACTGGATTGATAATTAAAATAATATGGATAAATTAATTAGATCCAATTAAAATAAATACTCTATTGTGAATAGAGTTGTAACTCCTTGGAAGGATTTAATATGTGAATATGATTCATAATAATTAATTAAAATTTGAACAAGATATGGAAGATCACATAAGTGACATCCATGGTCTCCCGTCAAGGCGAAGGGTTTCGTCATCGTGGATTGTATATAGGAGGCACTTATCTGAAGTGATAGCTCTTGCATACAAGCGCACATGGATCATGCTCTTTTCTTTTCAAAAGAGTAAGGCCGTATGCGTAGTGACCCCAATATCGGTTCATCATATTATTGAGGCATATTGGATTGTGCATAGAGAGTTCTAAGCCAGTTAACGGTTGGTTGAATTAACAACTGGTCAACATCACCTTAGGGGTGGTGGGCCCGGCTGTTAAAGACCGAATTGGGAAATGCTAGTTGGACTTGCAAGGTAGAATGCGTTCCCACTTATTTTTATCTAAGTTACAGTTTCTCATATTATTGGGATGTAACAAAGGTAAGAAGGATAACCCAGTTCTTGTTATAGATATAGTTGTAAGCATATCTCTTGCTTTGAAAGTGATTAAGGGAATGAAATTTCGGAGTTGAAAAGGCAAGATTAATTTCATTAAAAATCCTTAATAACTGAATATATATTTTATTTATATGTTCTAATATAGCACATTCTTAATTTCAGACAATGAAGGCCATGAACCTACTCAATAGGCTCATGAATGTCAATTAATTAACATGGCCAAATTACTCAAATTGGATCCATAATTTAGATCTTGTTCTATATGTGGATCGCATTTCTTATGTGTTATCCTAACACACAAACCCTAAGACATAGAAAGAAATCATGTACAATGAAAAATATTATGAAGATCATTGATTGGCCTGATGTTATATTATGGGATCCCTCTCCAATGTCCTTCGGAAGCAACATGTGGAAATGGATAATTGTGAGGATATAATGTTGAATCTCAAAGAGATGTTCGGTGATGTCAATCACACGCAGCGTTATAATATGAAAGAACTTATTCGTTGTAAAATGCAGGAAGGAACTTATGTCCGTTAACATGTAATCAAAATGTTTGGTTACTTATCAGAACTAAAAACTCTCAGGGCTGAGACAAATGTAGACTTGTAGTCTGACTTCATTATATTGTCTCTCCCGAAGCCTTTTAATAACTATGTGGTAATGTACCACATGAACAAGTTGAATTTGCCTAACATTAAACTGATTGCTTCACTAAAGTCTCTAGAAGACGTAATTAGAACGAGAATACTTCTAGCAATGCAATAATTGCATGAGTCAAGGGGAAGTGCAGTCGAAAGCAAAGGTCTCGGAAGAGTCTGACCTAGAAGAAGAAGAGTCAAGGTGTTAGCTCGTCTTATAGTGCTTCCACATTGATAGCATCAAAGAATACCGATGTCTATCATCACTTCAAGAAGCTGAGGAACTAGAAGCGTAGCTTCCCAGATTACCTTAAATCTTTGGAGGAAGGTAAAGCCATAACAGGTATAAAATCTACATTCATCATTGAAACCAATTTTCTCTTAGATGAGAAGGTAGTTGGATCATCGATTCTGGTTCTTATGTTCATGTATGCAATTTGTTGCATCTATTTCAGGAAACTAGGAATCTTGATGAAGGGGAGATAGTCATCCAGATTGTATCAGATGCAACTATTGCAAAGGTCGTCGTCGGGACCTATAGACTATCATTATTTAGCATAAGAGTCCTAGTACTTGAAGAATGTATTTATCTTCCAGATGTTAGATGGAACCTTATATCTATATTTGTTAGTTAGAAATGGATATTCGTTTCTATTCTTTAATAAACTTGTCATAAATCATTATGATAAGTATATCACGGATGGTGTTCTAACTTCTGGTGGACTCTATGAAATGTGCATTGATGAAAACATCATGAATGTTACTACCACTGATAAAAACCCTAATAGAATCAGAGAGGATGGAAACCATTCTAACATGATTTAGCATCAAAGGTTTGGTCATTTATCTGAGATAGGATCAATAGACTGATAAAGGATGGGCTTTTAGATTTTCTATATGCCCAAATGTCGCCTACCTGTGAACATTGTATTCAAGGTAAAATGACTAGAACACCTTTTTGTAAAAAGGTTACAAGATGCGAGGGTATTATCGACCTAATATATATTGATGTATGTAGTCCCTTTAATACAACGTCCTAAAATGGATATCGATATTATTTGACGTTTATTGGTGAACTTTCGCGATACGGGTTTATCTTCCTACTACATCAAAAATCTAAAACCTTTGAAGTTTAAAGAGTTCATGGATTTGGTTTAGAAGCAAAGTGATAGGAAGATTAAATGGATTCGATTTGACCGAGGTGACAAGTACCTCTCAAATGAATTTAAGGAATACATTAAAGAGAGAGGAATTCACTCCAATCTCACTCCTTCTAGAACTCCCCAACTTAATGGTGTTGTTGAAAGATGTAACAGGACCATCATGGACACGGTTCGTTCAATGATGAGTAAAGCACATTTACCTCTTAGTTTCTAGGGACATTCAATAAAGACTGCAATATATATATATATATATATATATATATAACTTGAATAAGATTCCTAACAAATCCATACATAAAACTCCTCACGAGCTTTGGTATGGAATCAAACCTAGTGTTAGACACATAAGGAATTGGGGTTGCTTGGTCCATGCGAAGAATGTGGACACAAGTAAGCTAGAATCTGTTACTTGAGAGTGCTACTTCATTGGGTATGGAAAGAACGGTATTGGGTACCAACTTTATGACCTTGAGACTCAGAAGGTATTCATCTCTAGAGATGTGAAATTTTTGGAGAGTGATTTCTTTAAGAATCAAGACAAAAATGAAGTGAAGGAACTAAATGAATCCCCTAAGAATACTAAACTTCCTGAACAAAAAACTGAAGAAGTAAATAAAGATTTGACACTCGTACCTCTTCAAAGGAGTTCGAGGGTGATGAATATGTGATTTATCACTCTAAAAGTTGAAAAAAGAGCTTTGTTCCCGAGTAATTAGCAACATGTTTCCATCTATATCGCATAATTAGCATTCATGCATGTGTAAATAATATCTGTATTTTGGCATTCATGTTTACATTAAATAAGAAGCCCAATTCACTTGTAAAAATCACCTGTAAATACCCTATATGTATATATTTTATACTAACTCCAAATCCAATAAAACCAACTCTATAGTGTATATATTACTAACACTAATTACGGAAAAATATCAAAAAATACTAACCTATAAAATTGTCCAATAAATCAAAAATCCAAGTTTGAGATCAAGAACCTTAAAATACACATATCTCTTTCATTCAATGTCTGATTTAGGTCTACTCACTTTTAAAGTAATATGCATTCAAAGACCTTTAAAACAAAACTAATTTAATGAAAATCGAAGATCGTATTTGAAACTGGGGTTTTGGGCCCCTATTGTATATTGTAGATATTGACCTTTTTTGCCCTTGTATTTTATTTCTTTATTTTCTTGATTATTAAAAATCCAAAAAATTAGTTTAAGTTGTAAATATTCTTATCATATTTTCTTTATTTTTATTTTGATTTTTCTCTTATTTCAAAATGACAAAAAAATACAAAAGACAAAAATGTGGTATTTTATACCTATAAAATACCACCCAAAATACACTTTGTACATATGGCCTATTTTGGTTTTTGATCCTTCACGAAATTATAGATATCGTTGAGACGAGAAACTTTCATGTTGACACTTTTTAATTTGACCTCTTTTGTTATTCCTTTTTTATTTTTCTTTACATTTAATTTTTGAATTTTCTAGGAGCGATACGTGGCAGCTCCTGGAGCCGCCACGTATCACCCTATTTTTATATTAATTTATTAATTTCGTATTTTATTTTATTTTAGCTATTTATTATTTTTTGATTTTAATTAATATAATTATTTTATTTTATTTATTTTCCCTTCATTATTTTTACTAACCTACTTATTTTATTTATTTTTGATTTTATTTTCCTCCCTTTTTCTTCTCCCTTTACTTTTTCCCCACTCCAACCCATCAACTCCCCACTCCTCCACTTTCTCCATCTCTTTTCCAACTTCCTCCTCCTCCTCCTCTTCTTATTCACATATCCCCCTTTAGTCGTCATCATTTACCATTTAGATAGGAGAGAGAGAGAGAGAGAGCTCTGTCTATCTGTAGGTGACAACTACTGGGAATCACCGTCCTCCAACCACAGCGAGATCCGAGGTGGTCTCAACCACTTTGTTGCAACCATCCCTCGCAGGAAGCTGCCTCAACTTTGAAGGACTCCACCATCCTTCTTGAGGCCACGCCAGGAGCCGCATATCGCAGCTCCACCTTCAGGCGAATCACACAGGTAATATTCTTCTCTGTTTCCTTGTCATTTTTTTATAATTTATTTAACATTTTTTGTTCTTGTCATTCTAAATCAACAACTCCACATCATCATGACCATCTCATCATCTCCATTCACAAAAATTCATCTTATTTTTCCATTTTTTCTTGTTTACAAGAAAGAAATTACAAAAAAAAATTGAAAAAAAAAACAAACAAAAGAGATACGTAGCTGCTTGGATGACCATCCCAGCTGCCTGCCGCCAAGCTCCTCCGCGTACCCTCTCAGGCCTCCGTCAACCGCTCGTCACGCGTGTCTACATGCTACCAGCCCACCATCAGCGACCCCTCAACCACCGGCCGCCACACCCCTCAGCACGGCCGCACATCGCTGCCTCACGATCGTGCGCAACCACCCGCAGTACGTCCAACCAACACAACCACAACCTCTGGATGCAACTCCACGCGGTATAGCAGCTCCCCGTAGGTGTCTCCTGCTTCAGCGGTAGTAGGCCGCAACCCACCGTGCACCGGCACCTCCAGCCACGACCGCCATCCTCTAAGCGTGCGCCCCACGACACGCATAGAGCAGGTCCGCCAACCACATGCGCCTTCAACGCGCCCTATGCATGCCTACCACCACAGCTCCTCCACCACACCCCCGTGCGCGCCCAACTCCGTACTGCCTTCCAAACACGCATGTCCGCCAGTTTCCCTAGATGTGGGTTCCATTTTTGGAACCCACGAAAAGCTCTATTTTACTTTTTTTATTTTTTTATTTATGAAATTTACAGTATCATTCCTGCATATTTTGTTAATTTCAAAAGTACCCTTAGGAATAGTATAGTTTATTCATTTTAATTTCTATATAGAGAAGACATCCCTGACTTTGCATTAATTTGGACATCTTTCTTACATTATTTATTTTAATGAAAAATAGCACATTATTGAGCAACTAATTCTTTATCATTTGGATATTTATTTGCATTTTTATGAGCATTGGATAATTTATTAAAAATCTGAGTTTGAAATTTAAAGATATTTACCCATTTTTCTCCAAAATTCGCTCATACTTAAATATTGCTCTAAAATTGTGTAAAAATCAAAGATGGTGCTACTAATTACTCTTTAATTACTATCCAAATTTCATCTAAATTGGAGTTGTCTTTTGCATATAATAAATTTGAAGAGTGATTTTTGTAACTCATTTTTAATTTAATCCACCAATAACATTTTTATGAAATTTAAAGTCTCTTGGATTGCAATATCTCTTGGAGATAATTTTATATCTGGATAATTTGATTCTGTGGATTTATTCAGAATTAAATACTCATAGTCACTCCGTTTTCAGTAAACAATTCATAAAAAAAATCAAATTTTGTCAGAAAATTGTAAAAAGATTAATGTAGCTTCATTTCATCATGTTTATGTTCCAGTAAATTTTTCATAATTTTTGCATATCGTTTAATTGAAAAATTTCATAAAAATCCTAAAAAAGTTTATATTTTTCATTGTTGCATTTTAAATCCAAAAATTCTAAAAAATACATTTTGCATTCATCATTAGATTACGTTTTTAGGAAAAATATCATTTGGCTGAATTGGATTAATTTCGTATTAAAATTAAATTTGGCTAAGTGCATTCACATTTTTATTGCATAAAAAATATAGAAAAATCCCGTTTGGAAAACCATGAGCTAATTCATCCAATTTGATCCTAAGTTGTTCATTTGCCTCCGTGAGTCAACCCTGATGCTTGCCCAAGTTAAAAAAAGATCAAATCACAGATAAGTTAATTAATCGATTATTCTATTCGTGTGGTAAATTTTTGATCGATCCTGATTGCCCGACAACAACAATGCGACAAACATTCAATTATTAAAAGGGCGATTTTCAGCAAATGGCATCATTGCCGGGAAGGCAAACGACTTAGGATCATTTTAGAAAATTAGATTTTAGGTTTTCCATCCCCGGGTAGTCTGATTCCTGATTTTTCTTGTGAATATTTCTATGTTTATTTATTTGTTTACTTTTATGTTGTTTTCTCTTACCATTGTTTAATTTTGTGCTAGGAACGCGAGGCATTGAAGGTGATTTAACAGATGAGCCGAAGAACAAGCATCGATTTAAACTTAGTGGTTTTGAGAGAATCTGCAAAAAAAAGGTGTATACATTTACAACAGTTCTTGTCCAGGTTCTCGCACATGTAATTGAATTATAAAAAGAGTACTCTATGTTGTGTGGTTGATTGACGTAGGATAGAACCTGCACGCGCGGCTCTTAGAGCTTTCTTAGGACTGTTTGTGCTCGTAATATCTAGGACCACACTTCCCCATTAAAAGACAGGCTTAGACCGCAGAACTTAGCCAAATTTAACTTATTCTTCACTCTCTGTTAGAACTGCTTGTCTTGGAGCAGCTTTTTGTCGATTGCATTCATTTAGCATAAAATTTCAATTCTGTTTTGCATCTCGCATGTAGAGAGCGAGTATCACTATAAGTCTTCTGAACTTGGCATACATCATCATTTTATCGTGCATCAGCTTTTCTCGACTCCTTCCCTCTTGGTTTTCTTACTTAGGAATAAAGGAAATTGGGACTAGACGATAGGTGTACCTTGTGTGTTGGACTAACAAGTGGTCATCTAACTTAAAACCAGGACTGCTAAATAAATTGACTGAAAAATTCACATAAAATTGGAAATTCTGTTTGCGGGAGAATAACCCCGACCTTGATTTCTGGCCGAGTAAGGGTACAGAGTGTGTGTACACAACCTAAGATAGAGCCAAAATCCCCGCCTTCCATTTCACGTACTCTGATCCTAGCAAATATCACATGCTGAACTATTTGAGGTTTGACCGACCAGCACCTAGTAGCCTCCGCCTACTTCGGCAGGTAGATAGGGGCGAAATAGCGATGCACTGCGACAAGATGCTAGTAACCCTCTGAGGTGAAATCAAAAGCCTTGTCAATCTCCGCCTACTTCGGTAGGTAGATAGGGGCAGGTCCTTGAACTTCTCAGCTGGTGATAGGAGAGAAGAAAGGAAGGGCGTTGGTATCTTAGGCGACAGGTTAAACAGGGGAGATGCATCCGACTTTGAGCCGACTTCCCTTTAGTCCACATAATCCTTGCTATTTGCTTGAAAATCACATCTAAAAACAACGAAATTAATCGGACCCAGCTTTGGGTCCTTCACCATGTTGAGTGTGTAGTCAGGGTTTTGTGATTCAATTGCTTGCTTTAGGTAGGAGTCAAATCCTATCTTTGCACACATGTGCTCTCAACATTACTTCTTTTTGCCATCAAAGATGACTGACTGAGGGGATATTTACTCAAGCTTCGTAAATCTTTCATTGAACCCCGCACGAAGTGCATCTTCATCGGCTCGAGCGCAACTTGGGCCAACCCGAGCTCATGACCCTCTTGAGTTCAGGAACTCTCACTCCCGTGATGGTCACCCTCAAACCATCCCTTTTCTCGCCTCTCATCTCACTGAGGAAGACCTTTGCCTCCGTGAGAATGTCTTCTTTACAACGTCTTCTAACCTAGACCACATTATTTATCCAGAAGAAGAGGACGAAATTGAGACGAAGATGCCTAAGAAAAATCCAGACGAAGAGGAACACATAGATGATTCTATGCATCAAGTCCTTACCCATTTAGCTAGAGCTGAATAGATGAATGTAGATCTTACGGCTCGGATGGGACATGTGATTGAGGTGGGTGGAATAGTTAGACTGATGGTAGATGCCTACAACCCAACTGAGAATGAGATGCATAGTTGGCTCGTACCTGAGGCACCCCCAGAGGAATTTGAGCTGAAGCCCCATTTCCTTTGTCTGCTATCGAAGTTTCATGTAAATGCAACAGAAGAACCGTATGCTTTCTTGAGAGACTTCGAGTTAGTGTGTAACAACCTTAGCCATCCTAGGGTTGGACAAGATTACATCAGGCTGAAGGCTACTCCGTTTGCCTTAGGAGATAAGGTTGGCCATTGGCTGAAGAATCTCGGGGTTAGATGTACAACCCGGAGGCAATTCAAAGATTTATTCTTGAAGATGTTCTACCCACTCAATAGGACTAACCAGATCAGAACGAAGATCGCTAGCTTTTCCCAGGGTCCCCACGAACCATTCCATGAAGCCTGGGATAGATTCAATGACTTGACACAAAAATGCCCTTGCCATGGCATTACCAAGGAAATCCTAGTCCAGATCTTGTTCTGTGGTATGACCCCAGAAATGCAGGGGTTAGTGAGTACGGCTTGTGGAGGTAGCTATCTGAATAAGAATGGAGATGCTGTATGGAAGATCCTGGAGCAGATGGCAGAAACAGGCAGATCTCTTGACACCAGGGACTATCAGGTGTCTTTGTCAAGCCTATCTAATGAGACACCTAGAAGGATTGTAGCGTATCTGACAGGTGACCTAATCCCTAGTATGGGGATAATAGCTGATAAGCTCACCATGGTAGAATAGATCCACAAAGGGTCACTAACCTTGAGGTGCTTTCATGATTTCCGAAACAAATGGAGGAATTAACTGAGAAGGTAGCCAAGATACAACTACCTACCCTTCTGCACCACTTGTACCTATACATCGAGTTCATCTAGTACATGAGCAGGTATAGGGGCCTCAGAGCAGCTAGGTTGAGGAGCAGCAATACAATCAGCAGGAGCAGCATGCACCCCCACAGGTGGAGTCAATTTATGAGGAGCCTCCGCAGGTGTTTGAGATCAATGAGCTATGGTACAACCATGAACCCTTCCGTAGACCGTCGGGGATAGGGAATGGTCAGCCACACCGACTTTCCCTAGCTTACCAGGAAACCAGCTCCGTTCCCACACCTTACTTTGTACAGTCCTGAACAGGACAAGGGTACCAGCCTCAGTAGAACCAGAAGCAACACACATTCCACTCAGGCCTGCAGGGCCCCCACAGCCTTACACCTCACAGTCCCATCCACAGCTGTACTGGCAAGGCCAGCAGGGCCAGTATAGACAGCCGAATCACTCATCCTCTAGTCAATAGCTTTAGGCCCCGTCCACTAGTGAGTTGGAGTCCCTCACTTTGGCCATCCAAACTTTGACTGATAGGGTTCAACAGATACAGAAAAATTACCTTGACATAAGAGCATATCTGAACCATGTCTCACGCTACCTGGATCAGCAGATGGCACCAAAGACCCCAATTCCCGCCCAAGTTCAGGACAACCCCAATAACCTGAATTAGGATCAGCATCGACCACGAGATCAGGTATATTATTCAGATTATTCTCTATCTGAACACGAGATCCTTTCGTACGATAATGTTAATCATATGCCCCTCAGGAGCAGAAGGACCGTGACTGTAACTGATCGAGCGTAGGTACATGAGGAAGACGTGACCAAGTCTATACCTGAGGATAACTTGGAGGCAGAGGAGCAGCATCACCACCACCATCACCGACATCATCGGAATAAGAGGATTTCCAAGTCCTCAAAACATCATGGCAAGAAGAAGGAGAGGAGCACTAGTAATGAATCATGCGATCCTTATGAAGAGCTCGCACCTCCATCTAAGGTGGACACACCAGGAGTAGCAGTAGATGCACCACTTGTTTCGTTTCATGAATTTCTTTCCAGTCATTATCAGAGTCAGAGTCAGAGCCCCAGTCCTGTACATAACTCAGTTTCCCGTTTGAATGAGAAAATTTCAGTTTCAGAATTTGAGTTGTCATCAATAATCCCTTTTCCCCGTGGTCTTAAGGGTGGAAAGAAGTAATCCAAAAAAATCAAAAAGATGACCCTAAGATGGCTGAGTTTTGAAATAAATATATCAAGGTTACAATCCCCTTTGATAAATTTGTGGATATGCCACCTGCATTTCAGAAGTACCTTAATGTGAGATGCACAACTACTAGGGTCAGAAGGAAAACTAGAAGCCGTGTTGAAAAGTATGTTTTGTGAGTAGCCACTACTTGCACCATCAAAAATGCATTTCCAAGGAAACGAAGCGACATGGGTGCCCATTATGTAGTGAGTCATGTCGATGGCACTGCATTTGCACGTACTCTCCTGGATAATGGATCTTCAATCAATATGATGCCAACAACCCTCTATGAGCAGCTAAATCTAGGACGCCTTAGGAAATCCAGAGCTCTGCTCCAGTTTGCGGACAAATCCACTAAGAGGTGCAAGGGAGAATTGAGGAACATTATCATCAATGTCGAGGGACAGGATTACATGGTGGACTTTACAGTCCTTGATATGGAGACCCCTTGAAATTGGAGAGATTCCCATGTCATTCTTGGAAGGACCTTCCTTATAATAGCAGGGACCTTATTTGATTATAGGTCGGGAAAATTCAGTTCCAAACTCCAGGCGGAGATGAGGAACTTGAGATGAAGCAGACAAGGTGGCATAGGCCAAATTCTGAATCTAGCACCGAGTACACTTCGTCAGAAGTAGATTGTGTTCATATAGACACCGTTGGACCATGGAGACAAAACCCAGCTAGTATTGATGAGTCCCTCTCCACTGAGAGAATCTTGTACATGAGACAGTTTGCGAGATCCTTATAAACAAATATAGTGCATATTCTACAGAGAATGCATCCCTCTACATCTTCAATGACACAGAGGACCAACTGGGCCTGTCAGTCCATCCCTCTTTAGGACAATCAGAAGATGAGGACGATAAGTTGGACATGGCTTTCATCGATCGCTTGGTACTTTTGACGATCTGACTCCAGAACTGAGTCAGTTGGTGGCAGTTACTTCAGAGACAGATCCAACCACTATCAGCACAGAGCTAGAACTGATTGAGCCAGATTTTCTCGATGATCACACTTTACCTGCACTCAAACCATTACCCACAACCTTGAAATATGCCTTCCTTGTGGGACAAGAGAGGAAATTTTTCATCATCATCAGTTCGCGATTGACTGAGGAGCAGGAATCACACTTGCTAGAGATCTTGAAGAAAAACCGTAAGGCGATAGGCTGGAGCATCTCTGATCTCCACGGGATAAATCTCGCTCTGTGTTTGCATCATATCTACCTTGAGAATGAAGCTAAACCCTCTTGTGAATTCCAACGTAGGTTGAATCCAAATTTACAAGAGGTCGTGAAGAAGGAGATTGAGGAGTGGTGCGATGTGGCTTTTATTTATCCTATCTCAGATTCCAAGTGGGTGGCACCTATCCATGTTGTCTCGAAAAAATCGAGAATTCAGACAACCACCGATGAGGATAGAGAGGAGATCATGACACGAGTACCCACGTCGTGGCATGTTTATGTGGATTACAGATGCCTGAATGTCGTGATGAAGAAGGATCATTTTCCCTTACTATTCATCGATCAGATCTTAGAAAGATTAGTGGGAAAAGAATTCTTCCTCATCTTATATTGGTTCTCAGGCTACAATCAAGTAACTATCGCTCCTGAGGACCAGGAGAGTACCACATTCACATGCCCCTTTGGTACCTATGCTTTCAGGTGCATGCCCTTTAGGTTATGAATGCTCCTGGTACATTTCAAAGGTGCATGATTGTTGTATTCACCGAGATGGTCGGTGAATTCCTGAAAGTCTTCATGGACAACTTCTCGGTCCATGGTGATTCCTTCGATTCATGTCTTAGGAATCTGAACCGAGTCCTCAAACGATGTTGTGAGGTAAATCTGGTGCTCTCCTGGGAGAAAATTCACTTCATGCCGATGGAGGGCATTGTGTTGGGGCATGTCATCTCCAAGAGAGGAATGGGGATTGACACTGCCAAACGGATGTGATCAGACGACTCTAACCACCAACCAATGTAAAATAGTTGCGGTCATTCCTCGGGCATGTTGGATTTTACAGGAGATTTATCAAAGATTTTTCAAAGATTACCCGACCGCTATCTGAGCTTTTAGGCAAAGACATGGAGTTTATTTTCGATCATAAATGTCTCAGGCCTTTAAGCTACTTCAAGGGATGATCATGGACGCCCCGATCCTACAAGCCCCATATTGGTCTCTTCCTTTTGAGATCATGACGGATGCCTCAGATTTTGTTGTTGGGGTTGTATTAGGACAGAGGCAGGATAGTATCCCATTCGCTATACACTACACAAGCAAAGTGATTGACCTCGATCAACGTAACTATAGAGTTACCAAAGAGGAGATGCTTGTAGTAGTGTTCACCTTGGATAAGTTCAGATCCCATCTCATCGGATCTAAGGTGATTGTGTTCACATATCATACATCACTATGATACTTAATGGAAAAGAAGGACACGAAGGCGCATCTTCTAAGGTGAATTTTACTCATCCAGGAGTTTGACTTGGACATTAGAGATAAACCTGGAAAAAAGAATGTAGTGGCTGATCACCTCTCCCGTCTCGAAATTCTTGATACTTCTGATGATACACCTATTCGAGACCCCTTTCCAGACGAGTCAGATTTTATTATCGACTCACTCCCATGGTACACCAATATAGTGAACTATCTTGTCTCCAAGACAGTTTCTGAAGATTGGCCAAAGAGCAACATACACTGACTCAAGTCGGATGCAAGACATTATCATTGGGAGGATCTGATCCTTTTCTTTGAAGGATCAGATTGTGTCTGGAGGAGGTGTATTCCTTAGGAAGAGTATTATAGTGTCTTTACTTTTTTCCATAGTCTGGAGGAAGGAGGACACCACTCTGGGAAGAGGATCGCATGGATGGTTTTACAATGTGGCTTATACTGGCCGACTTTGTTTCACGATGCTCTCACCTTTGCGAACTCGTGCCCAGTATGCCGACGAATGGGAGGAACTGTTGGTTCCAAGGATGAGATGCCAATGTATCCTATTATCATTTGTGATGTCTTTGACGCCTGGGGAACCGACTTCATGGGCCCATTCCCGGTTAGACATGGTTTTGAATATATCCTTCTTGCGGTGGATTATATGTCAAGGTGGGTGGAGGCTATCTAACCCATGCCAAATATAGTAGGATTGTCTATAAATTTATCAGAGATCACATTTTTTTAGGTTCGGGATCCCCAAAGTGTTAATATCCGATGGGAGTAGCCATTTTGTGAACAAAGATGTAAAGAAACTTGTGAAGGATTACGGCATCGAGCACTGTGTCGCTAGCCCTTACAACCCACAAACCTATGGCATGGCAGAGGTGTCAAATAGGGAGGTTAAGACCATATTGTAGAAGCTTGTCCACCCAGACAGGAAGGACATGTCTCATATCTTGAATCATGTCCTTTGGGCTTACAGGATAGCTTATATGACATTATTAGGAATCTCCCCATTCAAAAAGGTATTTGGGAAGCCGTGCCATTTGCCCGCAGAATTAGTGCATAAATCAGAATGGACAATCAAGAAGGTCATTTGGAACACACACCTAGGGTAGAAACAGAAAGAGATTGATCTGAATGAACTTGTGCAATCAGAAACCGAACATATGACAACAGTTTGGTGTACAAGGACAAGGTAAAGCGTTGGTACGATAGATTTATCAGACGAAAGACCTTTGTTCCTGGACAGAAGGTATGGTTGTTCAATGCAAGGCTGAATGTTTTCCAATGGAAGCTTACATCCAAGTGGACGGGTTCATTCATAGTCTGTGCTTTGCATGAAAGTGGATGTGTATAGATTTCAGATCTTACAGATGGAGCACAAACATACCTAGTTAATGGACAACTACTGAAACACTTTGTCGAACCTAAAGAACATTTAGTCTATGTTGAGGAGATTGTTTTCATGCGTAAGGCAGACTCAGAAGACACACATAAAACCGTGCATGAGGCCTTGTAACATTGAGCTCTCTCCATCAGAAGCATCAAAAAGATTCATATCTTGATCATTGTATATTCACACTCCTCCTTGTGTATATTTTCTTTCCCTACCTCCCCAGTGATTCAAAATCACTCGCCCCGACTCCATATCGTTTCATTTTATGGCTATGCTTAGGATGACTAGATCCTAAGTATAAGGGGAAGATTGACCCGAGTTTCTTCATCATTCTATGTACATACTCCAGATCTCATCGGTTCTTACACTCACTCTTATCCTATACTTAGGCTGACAAGAGCCTAAGTATAGGGGGGATCGATGCCCGTCGTGTGTATGTACTCATCCCTTTCCCCTCTCGACCTCGTCCGCCCCATTTTTGATATTCTTCTACACTTAGGCTGCCAAAGCCTAAGTATAGGGGGTGGAGCAACTTCTATACTTTTTGCTATTTTAACTCTCCTACGCTTAGCACGAGCTATGTCTTTTTCCTCGCTTTTCGTGCTCTGAGGACATTGTACACGCTAAGTATAGGGGGATGTGTATATATTACACATATACTTTACCCATAGCTCATACTTTCACGTATTTTCATGTGTTTTTATATATTATGCAATAAGTATGGGGTGGGTAAAAATTGAAAAAAAATGTAAAATACATGTATACTAGCATGTATATTGTATCAACGTATAATACTTGTATAAAAAGTTGTAAAATTCTTGAAAATGCATACTCTTGTAAATTTGTTGTATACCAAAAAATAAAGGCTTCTTATTTACTCTTCCATATCATCCTTGCATTGTGAAAATAAAAAATAAAAAAATCTTGCATGTCATTCATCTCTATAGCATGTCATCTGCATCTCATATGTAAATTTAGCATATACTATGTGAAAAGTTAGTGGGTTCTGAACTGAGTTATGAATAGATGTCGAGTATGGATTTGATTTGACCTTAATCTACCTAATCTCAGAGGAACCTTATAGGAACTGGAGTTAAGTTTTTTCAGGTCGAGCGACTTAATTCTTTAAGTCCACACGTCTATGTTCACATTTCTTCTTGACTAGTCTAAGTAGAATATCTCGTACACACGCATGATTCTTAGACAGTGACCTAACTTTGACAAGCACCATGCATGTAGCTCTTCATTAATGAGATGGTGAGGAGGTAGAATCCTTTGGTCTTTTATACAATGACATAAATTGGACAAGAACCATGCACATAGCTCTTCATAAATGAGATGGCGAGGAGGTAGAATCCTTTGGCTTAGAGTAGCACACGGGTGGAAACATCCTTCCTCCTCTAGTAAGGGTAGTGCATCTCAACCTAGTCTGGTGGTGTTGACGTCTAAGGACGGGATACTGTGGGTTGCAACAATGCTTCAAAAGAGGGATATTCTACTGGCTCAAGAAGAAAAACTCCTTATGTACTTGCTACACCTTGTACATTAGTTCAAAAAAGAAGAAGAAGAAGAAGAAAGAAAAAAAGAGAGAACTCCAAAAAAAATTGGACAGGCCTGATTGAAAATAAAATGCGTGTCAGAGTCTGTATGTTTGCAAGGCATATGCTTCGAAGCCTCATACCATAGAAGCATGCAGCTGGATGACTTGGCTACACAGGTCAAGCATCTTAGGATAGGTAGCTACATTGTCTAGCATCCTTTCTTCTCTCTACCCCCTCTTCTTGAGCTGGTCGCACTTAAACTTAGAAGGGAATACCCTGCTCCTCGAGGAAAGAGTTACTGGACCAGGGAATTAGAGTTACCTTATTAGAGGAGGTTGTTTCTTTGCCATTTCTGATGTGGAGAGCTATATTTCACTTACACAATACAAGCAAGATTCATAGTCATTAGAATTTGCGTATGAGGATTTGTTCTGACCTAACTGTTGAGACATCTTGAATAGAAGACTTGTGTAACTTAAAGGCTGTTAGTTCTTAAATTCAGATCCCAATAAGGTTCCGCCATATTATTAATCCGAAGGTCGAGTCAAGCTCCATTTTCACCTTTTGTTCATGATCTTGGAATGGAACCTAAAATCATTTCACTTTTTGCATTTCATTTTAGTTGCTCGTGTATGAGCAAGGTTTAAGTATACGGGGTTGATGAATCTATGATTCATCACTCTAAAAGATGAAAATAGAGCTTTGCTCCTGAGTAATTAGCAGCATTTTCCATCTATATTACATAATTAGCATTCATACATGTGTAAATAATATTTGCATTTTAGCATTCATGTTTGCATTAAATAAGAAGCCTAATTCACTTGTAAAAATCACCTGTAAATGCCCCATATGTATATATTTTATACTAACTCCAAATCCAATAAAACAAACTCCATAGTGTATATATTACTAACACTAATAAAAGAAAAATATCAAAAAAAAATCTAACTTGTAAAATTGTCCAATAAATCCCAAATCCAAGTTTGAGATCAAGAACCTCAAAATGCACATATCTCTCTCATACAATGTCTAATTTAGGTATACACACTTTTAAAGTAATATACATTCAAATACCTTCAAAACAAGACTATTTTCATGAAAATTGGAGTTCGTATGTGAAACTTGGGTTTTGGGCCCCTATTGTATATATATATATATTGACCTTGTTGCCCTTGTATTTTATTTCTTCATTTTCTTGATTACTAAAAATACAAAAAAAATAGATTAAGTTGTAAATATTCCTTTCATATTTTGTTTATTTTTATTATGATTTTTCTCTTATGTAAAAATGATAAAAAAATACAACAGACAAAAATGCGATATTTTATACCTATAAGATACTGCCCAAAAATGCACTTTGTACATATGGCTTATTTTGGTTTTCAGTCCTTTACAAAAGTTGTATATCTCGTCAAGATGAGAAACTTTCATGTTGACTACTTTTTGATTTGATCTATTTTGTTATTTATTTTTTATTTTTCTTTATATTTAATTTTTGAATTTTTGGGAGCGATACGTGGCTGCTCCTAGAGCCGCCACGTGTGACCCTATTTTTATTAATTTATTAATTTCGTATTTTATTTTATATATTATTTTAGTTATTTTATTTTATTTTATTTATTATGCCTTCATAATTTTTAGTAGCCTACTTATTTTATTTATTTTATTTAATTTTTATTTTATTTTTTCTCCCTTTTACTTCTTCTCCCTCTACTTGTTCCCCACTCCATGCCATCAACCCTCCACTCCTCCACTTTCTCCATCTCTTTTCCAACTTCCTCCTCCTCCTCTTTTTATTCACATCTTCTCCTTCAGTCATCATCTTCCGCCATTTAGATAGAAGAGAGAGAGAGAGAGAGAGCTCCGCTATCTGTAGGTGACACCTACTGAGAATCACCGTCGAGCGACGACCTCCGACCATGGTGAGATCTGAGGTGGTCTCAACCTCTTCGTCAAAGCCATCCCTTGCAGGAAGCTGATGCAGCTTCGAAGGACTCCACCATCCTTCTTGAGGCCACGACATGAGCTACACATCGCAGCTCCACCTTCAGGTGAATCGCACATGTAATATTCTTCTCATTTTCCTTGTCATATTTTTTTATTATTTATTAAACATGTGTTGTTGTCATTCTACATCATCATCAACAACTCCATGTCATCATCACCATATCATCATCTCCATTCACAATAATTCATTTTATTTTTTCTATTCTTTTCCTGTTTACAAGAAAGAAATTACAAAAAAAATTGAAAAAAAAGAGACATGCAGCAGCTTGGACGGCCATCCAAGCTTCCAGTAGCCAAGCTCCTCCGTGTCCCCTCTCGGGCATCCGTCAACCGCCCGTCGTGTGCGTCTACGCGTTACCAGCCCACCATCAACGGCCCCTCAATCGCCGGCCACCACGCCCCTCAGCGCGGTCACGCATCGCTGCCTTACGTCCATGCGCAACCACCCACAGCGCATCCAGCCAGCACAACCGCAACCTCTGGTCGCAACTCCACATGGTACACCTGCTCCCAGTTGGTGTCTCCTGCTGCCCTAGACCTCCAAGCGTGTGTCGCGTACCCCCACGCACACAACCCCTCTACCCTAGGCTGTCGCCCCACCACATGCACAAAGCAGGTCCGCCAGCGGCGTGCGCCTCCACAGCGGCCCGTGCGCGCGCACCACCACGACGCTTCCACTATGCCTCATGCGCGTCCACCTCTGTGCCGCCCTCCAAACGCGCGTGTCCGCCAGTTGCCCTAGATGTTGGTTCCATTTTTGGAACCCACGAACATGTCTATTTTACTTTTTTTATTTTTTATTTGTGAAATTTATATATTGATCCTGCATATTTTGTTAATTTAAAAAGGTCCCTTAGGCATAGTACAATTTATTCATTTCAATTTCTGTATTGCGAAGACATCCTCGACTTTACATTTTAATTTGGACATCTTTCTTACATTATTTATTTTAATGAAAAATAGCACATTATTGAACAACTAATTCTTTATCATTTGGATATTTATTTGCATTTTTGTAAGCATTGGATAATTTAATAAAAATATGAGTATGAAATTTAGTGATCTTTTACTCATTTTTGCCCTAAAATTTGCTCATACTTAAATATTGCTCCAAAAATTGTGTAAAAAGCATAGATGATGCTACTGTATTTTCTTTAATTACTATCCAAATTTCATCTAAATTAGAGTTTTTTTCATATAATAAATTCTAGAGTGTTTTCTGTAATTGATTTTTAATTAAATCCACGAATAATATTTTTGAAAAATTTAAAGTCTCCTATATTGCTCATTATAATATCTATGGGAGATAATTTTATCTCTAGATAATTTGATTCCGTGTATTTATTAGGAATTAAATACTCTTAGTCACTCTATTTTTAGTAAAAAATTCATAAAATAATCATATTTTGTCAAAAAATTCCAAAATATTTAATGTAGCTTGATATCATCATATTTATATTCCAATAATTTTTCATAATTTGTGCATGTCATTTGCATGAAAAATCGCATAAAAATCCTAAAAAAAAGTTTACATTTTTCATTGCTGCATTTTAATCCAAAAATTCTAAGAAAAATACATTCTGCATTCATCATTGGATTACGTTTTAAGGAAAAATATCACTTGGCTGAGTTGGTTTAATTTCATATTAAAATTAAATTTGGCTAAGTGGCTTGTTTTCTTAATAACCTAATTCACCCGCATTTGTGCATTCACATTTTTATTGCGTAAAAATTACAAAAAAAATCCCGTTTGGAAAATCGTGAGCTAATTCATCCAATTTGATCCTAAGTTGTTCCTTTACCTCCTTGAGTCACCCGTGGGGCTTGCCCAAGTTAAAAAAACATCAAACCATGCATTAGTTAATTAATCGATTATTCTATTCATGATCCTGATCAATTATTAAATGGAGTTTTAGATACATCGGAGGGTAGTTGCACTACCTAAAAGGATCAGATTACATGTATCAGGTGAAACTAAAAATGATCTAGCTTCATTTTATGAAGCACTCGCGGATCATGACATGGATAGATGGATGCTGGCAATGAAGTATGAAATAAACTCCATTTATAAGAATGGAGTATGGACCCTAGAGGTTCCACCTAAATGGGTAAATAAAACCCATTTTGTGTAAATGTATCTTCAAGAGAAAAAGGGGACCTAATGATAAGGAAGAGAAATTTGAGGCACATCTCATAGCAATGGGATACACACATGGAGAAGGCATCGACTATGATGAGACATTCTTTCTTATGTCTATGCTTAAGTCCATCAGGGCATTGTTGGCTATAGTTGCACACCTTGATTGCAACATCTGGAAGATTGACATCGAGTCGACTTTCCTTAATGGATACCTTGAGGAGGATATCTATATGTAGCAGCCCCAGGGCTTCATAAGCGAGGATAGCAAAATATGCAAGCTGAAAAAACCCATTTATGGGATCAACCAAGTTTCTCATAGCTGGACCATCAGATTTGATGAAACCATAAAGAGTTATGATTTTGTTCAGAATCCTGATGAACCATGTGTGTACAAGAAGCTTAGTGGGAGAGCCATTGTGTTTATAGTGCTTTACGTAGATGACATCCTTATCATTGGGAATGATATAGGGATGATGACCAGTGTTAAGATTTGGCTATCCCATACCTTCAACATGAAAGATCTTGGAGAAGCCTCTTATATCTTGGGTCTGAAGCTATTCAAAAATAGAGAAAAGACGATTTTAAGATTGACACAACAAGGGCACATTAAGAGGATCTTGTAACGTTTCCATATGGAGAACTCCAAGAAATGCTTCCTTCCCTTAAGACATGGTATCCACCTATCTAAAGGGATGACTCCTCAAGGCGTTGAGGATTAGAAAGCCATGGTTGGATGACCCTACACATCAACTGTTGGAAGCCTAGTGCATGCCATGATGTGCACAAGTCCAGATATCTTCCATGCAGTGGGAATGGTAAGACGTTACCGATCCTGCTATGGAGAAAAACACTAGAATGCAGTGAAGAACATCTTTAAGTATCTAAGATGGATACAAGATTACATCTCGTTTAATGGAGATGGTGATCTCCTAGTCTTAGGATACACAGATTCTGACTTCTACTCTCATATTGATGATATAAAATCAACATCAAGGCTTGTGTCCCAGTTGAACGGTGGTGTTGTGAGCTGGAGAAGCAAGAAGCATGACACTACTGTCTATTCAACAACAGAATCTAAATACATTGCCGCATTAGATGTTACAAAAGAGGCATCATGGTTGCGCAAGTTCATCCTGGATCTTAGCATAGTTTCCTCAAATACTCCCATCCCACTACTATGCGATAAAGAAGGAGGCTTAGCTCTAGCGAAGGAACTCACATGGCATCAAAAGAGCAAGCACTTAGAAAGGAAATTCCACATCATTCAGGTGATTCAAAAGCGTGGTGACATCATCATCACCAAGGTGGCCTCTACCGACAACATTCTTGATCCCTTTAGCCAACCTTTGACAAAGAAGGTTTTCGACTAGCATGTTATGAGCATGGGTTTAAGTATTGTACATGAATGGTTCTGAGATAGTGGGAGATTTCATGTGAGCCTGAGGCGAACCATTTCTGCAATAAATGTTATTGTAATCTTTTGATGTACCAATAAAAGTTATTGGTTTATTTCACTCCTTGTTTGATATTAAATGAATGAATGCACTATAAGGTCCCTTTTTACAATTAGGGTTATGTACCACAATCATTTTAATGATCATACAATTGTTGATTCAATAGTTGAAGCATAGAGGCTGGTGCTTGATGAATATCTCAAGAGTTAGATTGAGGACTCATCAAGTACCGTCAAATGATCATTAAGAGATGATATCCATCTTGAGAAGGAGACAACAATACTTCTCTAAAGGCTTATATATGCACAGGAATAGAGACTCAGAGGTGTCAGATAAGTTAGGTCAAAGAGTTGACTTAACGAGATCGAGATAACCAAGGCCTATGTTGTATAGTGTCACGATATATCCCTGCATCCTATGAAGGGAGACATTGTATTGCTATAAGTCTAAGTATATACATTTGGAAGGCTGATAGGTTGATGGCCTATTAATGTTCTATACACCAACGAGCTGGTGTGCATATGAGTAATATGATCTCTCAAAGGGATCATTCAGATTCACTTGTGAATCGGAAGACATGAGCTCACTCATGAGGAATTGGGACCAATCAAATTCCATTCATGGTCATGATTCTTTGGTAGGAGGACAAGAATTTGTTGGTATGATATATGCTTTTGGAAAGCATATGATCGAATCTAACTCCCAATGACCGAATGATAAACTTAATGATCAAACCCTAAAGAAGGTAATATAAAATTGATCTAAATCTTCAAGTTTATTCTAGGTGTTCCAGTAAATGATGCACCGGTATTAGGAATACTCGAGGGTGATGATCATAAATGATTGTATAACCATGATGCTTCCATTCCAAGGGAGTGATGAAACATTTATGGACTTCTCTCAGTAGAGATATTTGATCTTAGTCCAAGTGTTGGTATTGATCTGAATCTGATTCAGATGAAACGAGAAGATTAATATCTTTGAGTGGTCCCCTAGATCTAGATTTGAGATGTGATATCAATATCCAAGTCACTATATGTTGAACGTACAATCATCCTATCCTTATGTCCAATTATCCGCAGAGAAAGTGCATTATCCTTGAAATACTTAAAGAATAATTTCATTGATGTATTGTGTATCTGAGCATTAAGAAATTGATAACTAAATATGATTTAATTATCATAAATAATATGAATGTGATTCATATAATTTAGATGCATGAGGATGATGATCCAAGATAATTAAATGTGATTTAATTATCATGGATATGAATAATGTGGATATTATTATCTATATTAATCATAGATATTTTAAATGTGATTTACAATATATTAGAGAGAGCTATTTATAAATAGTATTTATAATTTTTTGTTCTTGTGAATTGGATTCACATTGGAATATTAATTGAAAATGCAATTTACTTTTTTTGGGTGTATGAATATGATTCACAATTCCCAATGGCATCATCAAAATTATCATAAAATAATTTGGAATTATTTTTGTAAAATAATTGACAATAAACGTTGTTGTAAATAATCAAAGGACAATGTCAAATGCACAATCTCACATTATTGGAAAAAGAGGCACTCCTTCCATAAAGTGAGCGTGGATGGGCACCCTAGTCCTAGTTCAAGGAAGCCGTCCATCCCCTTTAAAGGAAGGAGCTTGCCTCCTTTACTAATCCTTTAATGCCTATTGATTTGATTGAATCAATTTATATTGATGGTATATTTGATTTAATTTAATTAATTGTTGTTGTTTTTTTTACAACAAATCATGGCCATTGAAAGAAACACAAATCAATCTCAACTATTGGATTTGTGTTGCCCATGGGTTGTGATCCGTGGATTCCCAAAATATTATAAAAGAAGAGGTAATCATAACTTTTCTTATATATCATAGAATTCACAAGATCTCTCTCTCACTCTCTCTCATCATACAAGCCCCATCTCTCTGAGTGGTCATCGACTTTGTGACCTAGAGAGGATTGGCATGGGTGAAATGTTATCGAAATTTATTGAAATTTCGATGATTTCTTAGTGAAAATTTGTTTTGACATGGTATTGATATGATACCTGATATCAAAATTTAAAACCTTGAGATGGCAAAAACTAAGGGAGAAAATAAAAAACTATTATTTTCTTTTTTCTCCTCAATTCTTATGACTAGAGAGCATTTTCTTAGTTTTCTGTTGAAACAATAGAAAAGATGCCTTGCCTCTTTTTATACAAGAATGGACAGTCAAGATGGAGTCCAACTCCATGTTGCTGGACAATCGTTAGAGAATGACTAGAGAGTTAAGGCTCTCTCTATATTCTCCCCAATTGGTTGCAACTTACACCTTGGATTTGATATTTGAATTAATGAAGATAATAAAAGAGAAAACAATTTCTCCTTAGTTTTCCCTCTCCATGGTGGAAGTCCACCTTGAGAAATTGGAAAAAATATCTCCACCAATTTCTCCTTCAACAAATTTGAAATTTCAATTTATTTATATTTTTATAGCATTGATTTTTTTATTCAAACAACTAATTCCACAAACCATCATGGAATATTATAAAAAACATACAACCAAATAACAAATACAACTTAATAGTTATAATAAATATGTGAATAACATGTACATATGCCCTAAATAAATATGAATTGTATTCATATTAATAGTAATTATTGGGGATCAATATCCATATTAATTGCTAAAAATGTGAATTACGCTCATGTATTTCCTTAAAATTTATCTATGATGACAATAGTTATTATACTGATAATATTTCAATGTGCGACTTCTAATCAAATTAGAATCAATGTGCAACATTCATAATACTTGGAGATGTCAGGAAAATATATAGGTCATGTATATTATATTTATTATTAGATTTACATCAAATATCAGGGTTCAAACCATGTTGGACAAGTTTAGTGGATCATCAATTAATCTGATGTCGATGTCACTACTCAAAGAATTTGGTTAGAACTGCTCAAAGCCACAAGGATGATGCTACAGTTCGTAGTCACTTTAGTGAAGCAACCAAGGGGAATTTTGGAGGTTGTCATTGTTACAATCCAAGGGATGCAATTCCCTATGGATTTTATTGTGCTTCATATGGTCACTTCAGCATATCTTCTGCATACCCTTACCATATTAGGATAGCCATTCCTTCAAATGGTCAGAGCAGTAGTCGACTAATGTATCAGAAATATCACCTTTCGCTCAATCATCGACAAGGTACCTATTGATATGATCCCAGTGCCCAAACTTGTAGACTTAGTGTCTGATAAGAGTGAGCACATGCCGAAAGAAGCAAAAGATTGTGATTTTCTTACAGAGATCATAGATACATCCCTATTCCTAAATGATATTAAAACACGTGAGTTCCTCTCCAAGGAGGAACACCTGGAAAGCACAGTTGAATTCCCTGTTGTCTTGGAAGATGAGTTATCTGCTGATTTGCTAGACGAGTTTGATGAAATGAATGAATGCAATCCATCCCTGTCAGAGGAAGATGATTTCCTTGAAGAACTCTCAGATGTCTTGCATTCAGATCCAGAATTATTTAAGGTGGACAACACACTGTAGAGAAAGCCAACACTAGTCATAGTTGCTGAAGTCACCACAGAACTGACTCCAATCCTCTCTAAGCTAAAGCCATTACCTGCATCAATGAAATATGCCTTCCTTGCAAGTGAAGAAAACATGTCCCCGATCATCATAAACTCTAAGTTGATTGTGGATCAAGAATCTCACTTGCTTGTGGTTCTAGAAAGAAATTGTAAGGCGATAGGCTGGAATATTTTGGATCTCCACGGGATAAACCCTTCATTGTGCTCACACCACATCTACTTGGAAGATGATTTCAAGCTTTCCCATGAGTTTCAGCATCGTCTGAACCCAAGCCTTTGGGAGGTTGTGATGAAAGAAATCATAAATTGGTGCAATGCTGGATTTATATATCGCATCTTTGATTTTAAATGGGTACTGTTTGTTGCATGTTGTTCCTAAGAAATCAGGGATCATTGTCGTGATGAAAGACAAGGGAAAGGAGATTCCAACTAGAGTACCTACTTCTTGGCACGTCTGTGTATATTAGAGATGCTTGAACAAAGAATGATCATTTCCCTTTGCCTTTCATTGATCGAATGGTTGAAAGACTAGCGAAAGCAATATTTCTATTTCTTGGATGGGCACTTCGAGTACATTTAGGTTGCAATCACCTCAGAATATCAAGAGAAGACCACCTTCACCTGCCCATTTGGGACGTACTCGTTCAGACACATGTCGTTCGGACTTTGTAATTCCCCCGCTACATTTCAAAGATGTACGCTGGTAGTATTTGCAGACATAGTGGGCCGTTTCCATGAGGTCTTCATGGACAAATTCTTGCTCTACAGAGATAATTTCTATCAATGCTTGAAGTATTTAGATTTAGTACTTCAACGATGATGTGAAGTCAATCTTGTGCTCTCATGGGCGAAGAGTCACTTCATGGTTACCGAGGGAATTGTGCTAGGTCATGTCATCTCTCATTTAGATATGGAGGTCGACCCAACCAAGGTGGAAGTTATCTCTAAACTTGAGCCACCAACAATTCCTAGGGCATGTCAGTTTTTACCGTTGATTCATTAAAGATTTTAGCAAAATTGCCCAACCATTGAAAGAGCTGTTCAGAAAGGACACAAAATTCATCATAGATGACAGAGTGCTCCAAGCCTTCCACCAACAGAAAGAAATAATCACTTAGGATCATGTCCTTCAGTTGTCAGATCGGTCTCTTCCATTTGAGATCATGACAGATGCTTCTGATTACACCATTGGTGTTGTATTACGACAACATTGGGATGGAAGGTCACTATGCTAACAGAGCTCTGGATGAAGCCCAGAGAAATTAAACGATGATAGAAAAAGAGTTGCTAGCTGTTGGCTGAAAGTGAACAAATTCATGTCTGATATACATTTCTACCAAGGGGATGACCCATATCTATTTTGTGAAAGTGCAGACTACATTTGGCGAAGATTCATTCCTAAGGTGGAGCACATGAGTGTCCTAAACCACTGCCACAGTTGGAATCCAATTGACACCATTCTAGAAAGAGAACAACAGACAAAGTTCTTGAAAATGACCTCTAGTAGTCGACTCTTTTCAAATATGCTATTGAATATATGAAAGGATGCACTGACTACCAGAATATGTGAGGAACAATTAGTTTTTAAGACACCATGCCACTCAAATATATTAGATTTCAAATGTCCTTGACGCATGGGGAATCAACTTCATGGGCCCGTTTCTGAAAGTCAGGGTTATGAGTACATCTTGTTGGTTGTTGACTATGTTAGTTGATGGGTGGAAGCTATCCCCGCCCGAGCCACCGACAGTCGTACTATTTGTTAATTCCTCAATGGAAACATCGCTGTATAGTTTGGGGTGCTGAAAATATTGATATTTAGACAGGGTATCCATTTCATAAATAATGAGGTCAATATGTTGACCAAGAAGTACAACTTCGAACATTGTGTCACATCTCCAAACCACCCAGAGATCAATGGCTTCGCTGAGTGTTCGAACAAGGAGATCAAACAATCTTGCAGAAACTTGTAAGTCATTATCATAAGAACTTGTCGTAGTTGCTCAAGTCAGTTCTTTGGGATTACTAAACAACGCACAATTCTCCAATTGGCATAACTCTCTATCGCATTGTCTACCACAGGCCTTGCCATCTGCCCATGGAATTGATTCATAAATCCTTGTGGGCAATCAGTGTGGGCAATTTGGACCAAGAAAATTTTGGAAAGAACTGAAAGTTGGACCTGAATCGTTGGTGGGAATTTCGATACTTTGCATATGACAACAACCTTATGTATAAGGAAAAGGTCAAGAGTTGGCATGACAAACACATCAGATAAAGACCTTTGATCCAAACCAGAAAGTGTGGTTGTTTAGCGCAAAGTTGAAGGTATTTCTAGGCAAATTGAAGAGCAATTGGTCTGCACCCTTCATTGTTAAAAATGTGTGTGGCAATGGTAGTATTGTGATATCTATATTGTAAGCTAACACACAACCTTTTGTAATCAACTAACAACTGCTTAAACCATACCTTGAGCATGATACTTTCCTATCCGTTGTTGATTCAGTTCAAGTCATTTATCAAGAAGAGCATCCAGATGTAGACTATATAGACAACTGAAAAATATCAAAAACATTTTCCTTTTCTTCTTTTCTTCTTTTCTTTGTCTTATTTCTTTGTTCTTTGGTTTTCTGATTACTCAGTCATCCCTTTCATCATTGTTATACTTGGAATATGCTTCATCCTAAGTATTAGGGAGTGGGTGAATAACTCGAGTACTCATTCTTTGATGCCTCACTTGTCTCCCAACTTGTTGATATTCTACATATACTTAGGGGTACTTTAACATAAGTATAGGGGGAGAAAAGTCAAGCCAATAATTTCATCGATTCCCACCATTGACCCTCCATGATTTGTATACAGTCTGCTACACTTAGGATTATTCGATCCTAAGTATGGGGGGACAGACGACTTCTCATTCTTTTATTATTTAGTCATTGTATTTTATACCTTTTCTATACTCTAAATGAGTTACGTTTTCCTTTTTTCTCTCTGATCTATGAGGGCATAGATCAATCTAAGTATAGGGGGTCGTATATATGCTGCATATACTTTATCCATAACTCGTATTTTCGTATTTTTAATAAATATGGCTATTACAATGGGAAAGGGTATACCACAAATTAACTATAAAGAACGTACACATGAAATATGCACTAACACACTAACCCTATTTTATTTTCTTTTTCAAAAATTCTATAAAAATTGGCAAAAACCCAAATACAATAAATTTTGGAAAATGTTTTAAAAAATCTCATAAAAAGATCAAAATCCATGAAATTACCCACAAAAATATCTTTCTACATTGCATGAGAATTGTTCAGAATGATTTTGACAATTGAACAAGTCTAAATAATATCGAAGATTGGAGCTTTTTCTAGACCTTAATATAGATATTTTAGAGCAACCTGTTAAGGACTGGAATTGTGTCACTTCAGGTCATTATGACTTAATTCTTTAGGTGCTCTGAGACTAAGTTCATGTGTCAATTCAATGTGTCTAACAAGAACCCTTCATGTAATCCGTACAACACTTGAGATAGTGGATTGACTAGAAACCTCATACTCAACACTTAGCTCGACATAGATGGATTGTTGAAAAATCTTGGAGTCAAGTTAGGAAGATACTAGGTAGCTTCATCAAGGGTGGCTCCAGAACAATTCTTTGGGACTACAAAAATCGATATTTCAACCTAGTTCTTCTGGTAGCAAGGACATGTAACGACTCAAGACTGGATTGAGATAATGCTTCTGATGAGGGCCTGCTAGCACAATCTTTTTCCAAGAACCCAAAACTTAAGTGGACCAAAAGTTATGTCCGTCGGTACACAAAAGGAATGCAGAGCAATGCAAATAAAAAGAAAATTATCCAAAAGAAGCATATACCAAAAATTCTACAAAAATATGAGCTTCCAAAAAAAAGTATGCATCTTGATGAAGACTTGGTTACACTGGCCGAGCTTCACAAGGGAATGTAACTACACTGATCCATTCCCGCTTCTTTTCCCACTCTTTTAGTTTCTCCCTTTCTCGGTTGTGAAAGTAGTAGCACCTGACCTTATAAGGAAATATCTGTCTCCATGAGGATGAGTTACCAAGGGAGAAGACTCCTTAATAGTTCAATAAATTGTCTGGGAAGAGCGGAAAAATTCACACACATGGTTCTATCATTTCAAGGTAGCAAGAATATGTGACTGAAAGGATGGTTCGGACCAGGCTATGAATTGAATGATAAAGGAGCACAGAACCTAGAGTTGTTGAGTCACAAGTCCAAACTGTTACTTGGTTCCGAACAAATCATTAACCCAAAGGTTTTAATGAAGCTCCAAACTTTGATTTTGTACTGATAAGTTTAAAAATTAGAATCATTCTATCTTCTTTATTTTTATTTTCTTTATTTTCTTTTTGCATCACTTATTTTCCCAATTAGTGTTTGTTAGGGACTAGCAAAGATAAGTAGAGGGGGTGATGAATACCCATTCAATCACCTTTATTCCTTTATTTTGTCTTTAAAACCCAAGTTAAGTAAATCCAACTATAGCTAATTTGTACAAAATAACTCTCTCACCTTTACCTGTATATAGTAATCAAATACATATATTTCGATACAAAATAAATGAATAAAGAAATGAAAAGAAAAATAAAGGAAGTATTGCAAATATTGACTAACCAAACCCCGAGACCAACTCAATATTGACTTGGTCGACACTTACTAAAGTAGGGAGAGATAAGGGCAGATAAATACAAACAAAAGAGTATTGTCACCTAGAAACCCTAGGTGATCTGAACACTGTATATAGCTAAAACATTCACTAATTACACATACTCTTTTACACTTAAAATAAAAATATTCTTACCGCCAAATATGCATAAAAACACGCAGAAAAAGACAAAATTAATTGTACATAAAATAGGGTACAATGTAATTGGGAAACAAAGAAGAAACAACCGAAAACAGAATTCACAAACCCATATCTTCTCCATATGAACTCATAATGGACCACACTCACCTTTATTATACTCTATCTATCTAATGAAGGTGATTTCATTAGAATAGAAGCTAAGATACAAAAATATGGCTTCTGGGGTCCCGTTGTGTATTTACCTATATATTTTTATCCATTTAATTTATTCTTTCTAATTTTACACATTTCATATTTTGCAATATTTGTAAATATTATTTGAATTATAAAAAAACTATAAACACAAAAAAACAATAAAAAGTTCGTTAATATGAATAACACAATAAAATAGATAGGTAAAATATGCTTATATTATTCATATTCATATTTATTTAAGTATAAAAATAAAGTCAAAAAACAAAATAAAAATAAGTGAGTACATAATTAAATATATTATAAATATAAAAATTATGTGCATAAATTAATGAAGTATAAAATACAAAATAAAAATCAAATACACTATATATAGGTAATACCAATAATTATACTTGTAAAAATTAACATACAAGAAATAGGTCGATAAAAATAAATAAAAATTACCTAAAAATAGTACATAAAATAAGAAACAATTTCACATTTTAAGAAAAAAATTATAAAATCATTGTCTATTTTATTTCTTTTTATTTCCTATTTTATTTATATTTTGTCCTCTAGCGCCTAACGTGGTCCAATCAGGTGCGGATCTTAGTTTGCCCGCTGATCAACTGAACCTGCAACTAACCCTAGGCATGTCACAACGTTGACCTCCTCTCTTCTCCAATTTGTCTCGCTCATTCCTTACATTTTTTGGGGTTGATTCCTTCTAAGAATCTATTCCTCATTCATTGCCTTTTCATGCTCGAGTGATTCCTCGAAGGTTGGAGCTTCGATCCTCTCACAAACCCTAATCAAAGTCACCTCCCTATTTAGTTGTGCCTCTGGTATCCATTTAAATCTGACCATCTCGACCCATCTTCATCCCCTTTTCTCTTCACCTGGAGCATCCCTAGTGACAATGGGTGCATATCTTGAGATCTAGGCATGGAGAAGGAGGCGGAGAAGTGAGATCCAGGCAAGTCCAGACTTGCTCAGGTGAAGCTCTTCTGCTCCATGTGCTCCAGGTCAGAGCAACTCATTTTCTTGTTTTTTAGATTCCAAGCAAAAGCAGAAAGTTAGTTTAGCTTTTCTTTACATTTGATTTTAGCTTTTATCTCGTGAAACTAAAAATCATAGTTCATCGGAGCTAGAGCATCATAGATTCTTGAGGGTCAAATTTTGACAAGGATTGAGGTCCCCGAGTACCCGAGCTTCTTTGACCCTCCTGTTGGACATGTGAGCGCACGACGATCCATTATGCAATAAATATTATTGCGAATATCATTCACTGATCTGAAATGAAGAATAACTAATTTGCATAATAGGTCCCCTAAGATGTACCATGGCCATATTAATGATCATATATCTATTGATTCAATTATTGAATCATAGAGGCTGGTGCTTGGATGAATATCTAAAGAGTTAGATTGAGGACTCATCAAGCACGGTCAAATATTATTAAGAGAGGATCTCCATCCTGAGAAGGAGAAGGCAATCCTTTCTCTATAGGCTGATATATAACCGACCTCTTGATGCAAGTCCTTTGCATAGGAATAGAGATTTAGAGGTATTAGATATATTAGGTCAAAGAGTTGACTTAACGAGATTGAGATAACCAAAGACCTATGTCGTATACTGTCACGATATAGGCACGCATCCTTTGACCAGAGACAAATGGATTACTATATGTCTGAGTATGTACATTTGGCGGACCAATATGTTGATGACCTAACCAAGGTCTATACACCGGTGCACTGGTGTGCATATGATGGCATATGAGTAATACGATCTCTCAGAGGGATCATGCATGTTCATTTACTGTCGGAAGACATGAGCTCACTCATGAGATATTGGGAAGATCAAATTCTGTGTGTGGTCATCTCGCTTTGGAAGCCTGACTGAATTTGTATGTTTGATATATGATTTTGGAAAGTATATGATCAACACTTAGGTATGATATATTCTTTTGGAAAGTATATGATCGATACCAACTCCCATTAGACAAATGAGGAACTTAATGATAAATCCCTCTAGTAGACAGTGTAAAATGGATTTAATACTTCGGGATTATTCTTGGTCTTCCAGTATGCAGGATGTACATGTATTAGGAATACCTGAGGGTGATGCTATCATAAATGATTGTATAACCATGATGCTTCCATTCCTAGGGAGTGATGAAACAGTTCTAGATTTTAGTGACTCCTCTCAGTAGAGAAGTGATCTGATCTTGATCCAAATGTTGGTCATTGATGCAATGAGAAGATTAGATTTTTGGTCTTGATTTAATTAAGCATCTATGAGAGGACTGCAAGATCTAGATTTGAGATGTGATCTCAATATCCAAGTCATTATACGTGGAACAATACAATCTCCATGTCATTATATCCAAGTATATGCGTAGAAAGTGCATTATCCTTGAAAGAGTTCAAGGATAATTTCACTGTTGATATAAGTATCCGAGCATCGAGAAAATTGATAATCAAATGTGATTTAATTATTTTTAATTATACGAATTTGATTCATATTATAAGGAGAGTTATCTTAGATAATTAAATGTGATTTAATTATCAGATATAAATAACGTGAATGTGATTCATATTATTTTGGCACATGAGAATAGTGATCTAAGATGATAAAATGTGATTTAATTATCATGTATATGAATAATATGGATAGCACTATCCATATTAATCATATATATTATAAATGTTATTTATACTATATATGAGATAGAGCAATTTGTAATTTACATTTGTTAATTAAATGTTGATGTGAATTGGATTCACATTGGACAAATGATTGAAAATGTAATGTACATTTTATTTCGAGTTGTGAATGTGATTCACAAGTTTCCAATGCCATGACTACAATGTTCACATAAAAATTATGAATTATTTGTGTGAATAAATTTACAACAATAGTTGTTGTAAATTATAGAGATTTTCAAGGGATAAGAGATCTCATGAAAAAGGAAGAGAAGTGTCTCCTTCCTTTTAGGGAGGATGGATGGCCACCTTGAATTGGAATTCAAGGTGTTTTAGCCCCCCTTAAATGGAAGGGAGGCATGCCTCTTTGCTAATTCTCCTATGTTAATTTGATTTAATTAATTTACAAGTCAATGGTTTATTCAATATAAATTTAATTTAATAAATTAATTGTTGTTGTAAATTTACAACAAAATCATGGCCATTAAAAGAAACACAAATCAATGTGAACCATTGAATTTGTATTGTCCATGGATCCTAAAATATTATAAATAGAAGGGTAGCCCTATCCTTTTATTTTAGACACACAAGTTGGATACAACAACATATGCTCTCTCTCTCTCTCTATCTTTCTCTACATGCCATCTCTCCCTCTCTCTAAACCTAGGACGTCTCGGGCTCATTAGGGTGTACGGAATTTTATCGCATTTTATTCACGGCCCTGTTTTAGTATTTTTTGTCCTTTTTAAATTGTTTTAAAATGAATTTATCACTTGAATTATTTTCTCCATTAAATAAGAAAATCGTGGTATTTGTATTTCGTTATTTGAAATCCATTTGATGTTATGATCTTTTTAGTGAACATGTATCCACTATTTTGGGGACTGCAAATCTTGACGTAATGAAGAAGTTAATTACTGACTTAAATACCTATCAATACATTAAAAGAACTTTTATTCTGTTGTAAATCAAATTAGCAAACTTTGGAAACTTATTTTGCATGATTTGGATTTAAATTGATTGAGATATGCTAATTTTAGTAAGTGAGGGTCACTACTGGAAATTACATTCCTAATCAAGAACCATGTGATTGTCATTTAATCAATTAGTGAATTAATGTGTAATTTCCTGTAATATTATTGATGAATATTTTGTGAAATATTTAATAATGTTTATATCCTTAAATGACATTGCCTTAACCAATAATTGATTAGATGTGATCTAGATCAGAAATTGGTTACTCAATCTACTTTCCAACAAACATAGTTACTTGAATAGGATTGGGAATTTGTTTAGCAAATTTCCTCATAATATTAATCAAAAATATTTTGATTATTATTATATCGTATAACTTCGGTTGAAAAACCGATTATCATCTAAGTATAGAGTGATCTATTGGCATTATCCTAACCCGAGCCAGATATGCTGTCTAGTCGGGGGGCATTGAGGTAGCATGTTGCACATGTGCGTTCTGTCCCACTCCCATCAGTACTGACCATGACAACATGTAGGGAAGGGATAAAGCTGGAGATATCATGATGTATTTTCTAATTATTAAAATTCGAAATAATAAGGATTTGAGATAATACCATATTTCAAGTAATAATAATGAATGTTTGTTGGATATTAATTAGATCATTGACTTAATGTGAATAGATTAATTAAAATCCAATTAAAATTAAAACACCTTATTATGAAGAGTTGTATTTACCTTGGAAGAATTAATCATAATGAATATGATTCAAAATGATTATTATAATTTGAACAAGATACGGAGGATCACATAAGTGGCATCCATAGTCTCTCGTCAAGGTGAAGGGTTCCATTGCCAGGGATTGTATGTAGGAGACGTCTGTCCGAAAACAACTCCTACATACAAGCGAATCTGGATCGGGCTCTTTGCTTCTCGAAAGAGTAATGACGTATACGTAGTGACCCCAATATAGAGTCCTCATTATATTGGGGCCATATTGGATTGCGCATGGCGAGTTGTATTCTTGTTGACAGTTGGTTCAGTTAATTATGGGTCAACATCACCTTACGGGTGGTGGGCCCGTGTGTTGAAGACCAAATTGGGAATGCAAGTTTGACTTGCAAGGAGGAATGTCTTCCCTCTTCTTTTTATCCGAGTTGGAAGTTCTCATATTATTGAGATGTGACAAAGATAAGGAAGGAGATCCTAGATCTTGCTTGAGATATAATGGTAAGTATATCTCTTATATTGAAAGTGATTAAGGGAGTGAACTTTGGTGTTGGCAAAGCAAGACAACTTTGAAATAAAAATTCCTAAATCAAAGTAATATATATATATATATATATGCAAATTTCTTATTTTAGATAATCCTCCATTAAACCCACTCAACGTTATACTCAAAAATAACAAGTAAATTCTCATGAATTGGATTCATGATCAAGAGAGTGTACTTGCAGTTGGACACATAATGTATGTGGTTGCAATGTGCAAGTTTCCACATAATAATGAGGAATGACAATTAAATAGACAATGGGGCAACAACCTAGGGTTTGTGTGTCTTTATAGTCCTGATCTCTCATCGAATGTACTTCGGAAGAGACATGTTGATGATGATCGCAATTGTAAAATATTCCTTATAAAATCTAAGAAGATGTTTTGGCATTCATATGTGCACTCGACATTTAATCATGAATGGCATGGTTCACTGCATTATGCAGAATGATATCTCTATAAGAGATGATGTATTCAAAATGCTGTAGTACCTACCTGAACCTAAGTTTTTAAGAGTTAAGATGTATGTAGATATGGTGAGTGTCATCATTCTACTATCTATACTCTAGTCATTCATGAACCTTCATAATATTCATATTGTATGAATTGAATGAAGCATGTATAAATGTTGAAATACTCTTATATTGAAATATTTTGAATTCAATATAAGAGATCTTTTTACTTATGCAATGTTCTTTATAGATGAAAGGAGCGTAGTGGAAGCATGGGTCAAACCCAAGTAAGAAGGAAAGTCAAAGAGTTGACTGATACTTATGTGATTTCCATATGGCATCCAAATAGTTGGATGAATGCCAATACTGCAATAAGTCGATGTACTGATAGTATAACTATCTACACTATCTAGGATCCTTAGAGAAGGACTCGGATAGTGCATCAGAATAATCTACATTTAATAATTGAAATTGACTTTCTTATTGGATAAGATTAAAAGTCTAATAATTGTATCTCATTATTCTAATGACATTTGCAATTGGTTGCATATGTTTCAGAAGACTGGAAATTTGATCTTAAGGTTTAATAATCATCCACATGGATATTGATGCAATTGTTGCAACAATCTCTATTGGATTAAAAAACTTCATATTTTCAGTGGGAGAGCCCTTAGTCTTAAGAATATCTCTATGACGTAGACATTAGAATACACTCATTGTTTATTTCTAAATATTGGAAGTAAACATGAATTCTGGAATATACCTATCATAAGGAGTTATAATGAATATATTTCAGACAATAATCTGACATATGGAGGACTCTACTAAATTGGAAAATTAATGAATTGTTCATTAACATTTCTAATACTGAAATTAAACCCTAAAAGATCAATAGGAGGATGAAGATCACTTGACAATGATCTGGCATCCAGCCTTGGATAGTTGTCTATTGATGAGATCAACAGACTAGTAAGAGATGAAACTTTCTTATCTGAAATTTCAATCTTACATACTTGTGAATATTGTATTCAAAGTAAAAATGTCCAATAAACCCTTCCTTCGAAATGTTGTAAGATGTCAAGGTATTCACGATCTCATACATATTGATGTATGTGGATCATCTGTATCATAATAAACACTGATGATATGTGATCTCATTTGATGATTATTTGTGATATGAGATTTCTTCTCTTCACCTTAAAAACCTTTGAAATGTTCAAAGGTTTTGCAATTTTTGTTTAGAACCAAAGTTTGAATTAAGATAAAATGAATTTGATCTAACCTAGGTAGCATGTACCTGTTAGATGAATTCAAGGAATACTTTATGGAGATATGAATATCATTCCTATCTCACTCCTCCTAATACACCTAAGCTCAATAGAGTTGTAGGTAGATGCAATTGGATCATGTGTGACATGATTTTATCAAAGATGAATATTAGCATAATTACCTCTTAGTTTCCAGGTATATATATGGTAGAGACTGCAATATATATCCTTAATAAGGTTTCATGCAAGTTAGTTGGAATCTAGTAAAAGAGAGTGCTACTTCATTAGGAAAATATAGGATGTTATTGGATACCTACTTTATGACCTTGAGATTCTTAACAGATTTCATATTTGAGAATGTGATTCTTAGAGGATGAATCTCTTGAGAATCAAGATGAAAATGAAGTAAAGGAACTCATTTAATCTTGAGAAGATAATGAGGCTCCTAAAACCAGAAACTAAAAGAACAATTAAGATGAACCACTCATACCTCTTCAAAAGAGTTTGAGGATGGATTGCATGTGTCAGTTAAGTCTGACAATGATCTAACTTCATGTGACGAATCTTCTGAGAATCATGCCATGGAAAGATGGTTGTTAGCAATAAAGTCTAAAGTAGACTCCATATACTAGTGTTGTATATGGACCCTCGAGGATCCACCTATATGGGTAAGACCCGTTAAGGTGTAAATGGATCTTCACTGAACTTGATGAGAAGGTAGAGACCTTCAAAACATGGATCGTATCTACAAGATACACCGAAGAGAAGACATCGCTTGCGATGAGACTTGCTCTTCATTGGACATGCTTAAATCCATCAGAATACTGCTAACTATAGCTACACAACTTGACTGTGACATCTTCAAGATGTGAGTCAAGATTGCATTCCTTTATGAATACCTCTCTGAGGATATTCATATGAAGTAGCACCAGGATTTCATAGTTGAGGAAAGAAAGGTGTGCAAGATGACGAACTCCATCCATGGACTCAAATAAGCTTCTTGTAGTTGGAACATCGGATTTGATGAAATTATAAAGGTTATGATTTCATATAGAATCTTGATGAACCATGTGAAGCTTAGTGAGAGTGTCATTGTGTTCATCGTGTTAAATGTAGACGATTTCATAATCATATGGAATGATATAAGGATGATTATAAGGGTTTTATAGGCTGGATATTCCATACCTTGAGATATGATCTTAAGGATACCTCTTTAATCTTAGTTTTGAAGTTGTTTGGGAGCAAAGAAAAGAGGCTATTGTGATCATCACATTAGTGGTACATCCTGGACATTTCCATTTTATGGATAATTCCAAAAGGCTTCTTTTCCTCAAGATATGGTACTGACCTATCTAAGGGGATAGTACCTTAAAGAGCTGAGGTTGTGAATGCTAAAACCGCTTGCCCTTGTGCATCAGTTTTGAGAAGCGGAGTGTATGCTAGATGTTTACAAAGGCCAAATGTCTGCCATGAAGTGGGAGTAGTAAACTGTTGCTAATCCTACTATGGAGATAAAACACTTAGTTGCAGTAATAACAATATCTTCAAAGATGACAGGACTTTAGAGATAGTGATCTCTAAGTCTTATCTTTAAGAAATTAAGACTTTATATACAGATTTTTAAAAGGTCGTAACTGCAGATATCTTAGGAGATAGAGATTTCCAGCAATAAGGGTATTCTGATAAGGATTATGGACTACTGGTTATAATGATTATAGAGTTGTAGTGTCCAGGACACTACAACTAACAAAATTGAGTATTGGTTGCATAAGATGCAACATTCGCATTGGATGCGAGCACTGTTACTGGGGGATATGCAAGTACCGTAAAAGGACTTTGCGTAGTCTCTTGGGAACAGAATGACTGATCAACTTACTGACTATTTTTCTAAATAGCCTATGATTATCACATGAGCGTGGGTTTAACGATTAGCTCATTAATGGCTCTTTGGGCTAGTGGGAGATTGTGGACAAGCGAGCCCATAATGAGCCATTATGCAATAAATGTTATTGTGAATATCATTCTGTGATCTGAAATGAAGAATAACTAGTTTGCATAATAGTCCCTTAGTACAATTAGGGTTATGTACCATGGCCATATTAATGATCATACAGTTGTTGATTTAATTATTGAATCATAGAGGATGGTGCTTGGATGAATATCTAAAGAGTTAGATTAAGGGCTCATCAAGCACCATCAAATGATTATTAAGAGAGGATCTCCAGCTTGAGAAGGAGATGACAATCCTTTCTCTATAGGCCGATATCTAATTGACCTCTTGAAGTAGGTCCTCTGCATAGGAATAGAGATTCAGAGGTATTAGATAAGTCAGGTCAAAGAGTTGACTTAATGAGATCTAGATAACCAAAGACCTATGTCGTATGTTGTCACGATATATGCACGCATCCTCTGACCGGAGACAGATGTGTTACTATATGTCTGAGTATGTACATTTGGCAAACCAATAGGTTGATGACCTAACCAAGATCTATACACCGACGATCTGGTGTGCATATAAGGGCATATGAGTAATACAATCTCTTAAAGGGATCGTACATGTTCATTTACTGAACCGAAAGACATGAGCTCATTCGTAAGATATTGGGAAAATCAAATTCCATGCGCGGTCATCATGTTTTTGAAGCTTGACTGAATTTATAGGTTTGATATATGCTTTTGGAAAGTATATGATCAACATCTAGGTAAGATATATGATTTTGAAAAGTATATGATCATTACCAACTCCCAATAGCCAAATGAGAAACTTAAAGATAAATCTCTGAAGTAGACAGTGTAAATTGATCTAATACTTCAGAGTTATTCTTGGTCTTCAAGTATGCAGGATGTACATGTATTAGGAATACCCGAGGGTGATCACAAACGATTATATAACCATGACGCTTCCATTCATAGGGAGTGAAGAAATGGGTTTGGATTTTAGTGACTCCTCTCAGTAGAGAAGTGATCTGATCTTAATCCAAATGATGGACATTGATCAGAATGTGATTCATATGCAATAAGAAGATTAGATTTGCGGTCTTGATTTAATCATGCATCTATGAGAGGTCCGCAAGATCTGGATTTGAGATATGGTCTCAATATCGAAGTCACTATACGTGGAACAATACAATCACCTTGTCCTTATCTCCAAGTATCTGTGGAGAAAGCGCATTATCCTTGAAAGAGTTCAAGGATAATTTCATTGTGGATATAAGTATCTGAGCATTGAGAAAATTGATAATTAAATGTTATTTAATTATCATGAATGATATGAATTTGATTCATATTAAAGGAGAGTTATCTTAGATAATTAAATGTGATTTAATTATCACAGATATGAATAATGTGAATGTGATTGATATTATTTGGGCACATGAGAATAGAGATCCAATATGATTAAATGTGATTTAATTATCATGGATATGAATATTATAGATAAAACTATTCATATTACTGATATATGTTATAAATGTTATTTATATTATATATGAGATAAAGCAATTTGTAATTTACATTTGTTAATTAAATGTTGATGTGACTTGGATTCACATTGGACAATTAATTGAAAATGTAATGTACATTTTATTTTGGGTTGTGAATGTGATTCACAAGTTTCCAACGGTATGACTGCAATGTTCACAAAATAATTAGGAATCATTTGTGTAATAAAATTACAACAATAGTTGTTGTAAATTATGGAGATTTTCATGTGATAAGAGATCTCATGAAAAAAGGACGAGGAGTGCCTCCTTCCTTTTAAGGAGGATGGACGACCACCTTGAATTGGAATTCAATGTGTGCCCCCCCTAAATGGTATGGAGGCATGCCTCCTTCCTAATTCTCCTATGTTAATTTGATTTAATTACTTTATTTGTTGATGATTTATTCAATATATATTTAATTAATCAAATTAATTGTTGTTGTAAATTTACAACAAAATCATGGCCATTAAAAGAAACATAAATCAATATGAACCATTGGATTTGTGTTGTCCATGGATTAAGATCCATGGATCCAAAAAAATTATAAATAGAAGGGTATCTCTAGCCTTTTATTTTACTCACACAAAGTGGAGACAACACCATATGCTCTCTCTCTACACGCATCTCTCCCTTTCTCTTGTGGCCATCCACCTTGATGCCCTAGAGTGAGTTGCCATCGTTGTAGCGTCGCCGTTATGCTGCCGGATTGCTTGCTTGTGAATCTTTGTCTCCTTCGGTGTGCCTCGCTCGTGAAGAAGACGTCGGATCTCATGCGATGAGATCGAGAGATTCATCGCTTGGATCATCAACATGGATTGCGAGAAGCACACATTTCGTCAACGCTCTCTCAAGCGTCTCCTCCGTCGAACCGGACTTGAGACAAGAGATCTCTTCATTTAGAGACTCGATCGCAACCTTGCTTCAAGAGGAAACCCTAATACTTGTTTGTAGTTTAGATGAAATGATCCGAGAAGTGTTCTTAGATCATGTAGTTTCATCGCATGAAAAAATTTTAATTCAGCTGCCTAGAGCAACTAGTACGACTAGTCACTCCCGATCGCATACGATGTGATCCTCACGCATCTGTGATGCGCTTAAGGATCTTATCATATCCTTCAACTCCAAGATCCCATCGATGGGTACTGGAACTTCTTAGGGCCATCAGCAAATGCGAGATGACTTGGGCTCCATTCTGAGACAAAGGAGTTGTCCAGACAGTTAGAGTCAGCCATGAGAGTCGATCGAAGTAGAACCAACATATGTTCTTCCATGTTCTTCGTGGGAACCACTAGCCGTTGGATCAAAGGAGGAGCTCTAGTTTTGATCTTGGTCGTTGGATCTAGCGCATCAGCCACCATCAAATACACTAGCTGATCTAATCTCAGGCGTTTATCTAGGAACCAATATCGGTCGTCCAGAGCACACCACGTGGATAAGTGATGCCTCCTCCGTCGTCCATCAACGAACATGGGGGCATATTGGATCCTTTCACACAAGTTTTTTGTATTTTTTAGTCCATAAACATTCATATGTAGTTCAAAATTTTTTTTAATATTTAAATTTTGAACCCTAAGCTTTCTATTTTTGCACTTTAGTCCAATCCACGTCACCACACATGCCTGTGCACATGAGGGGACTGGGTATTTTGCAGGGACCCCTTGTAGGTTTGTGTTATTATTTGGTCCAAGGATTTTAAATATCAATGTAATATTTTTGTAAAAAATGCAAGTGGGACCAGTAACTTTTTGGATATTGCAATTAAACCCCTACAAGTGCATTTTATATTGGAATAATCAAGGATTTTAGCATGTATGCCCTGAATTTATGTAAAGTGTTCTAGAATGCAATGAAGATTTATTTTAATTACAGTTAGGTCTCTACATCATATTTTATTTTTTTCTTGTTTTTGCATGATTAAAAATAGCATATCACATCCAAAAATCATGGGATAAATATTTTATGTTCTAGAATATTAAATCATATATATTATACTTGAGGCAATTAAAAATATTTTACTATTTTTAAAAATATTAAAGTAGTGCATTTTTATCTTCTTTGCATTCAAAAATGCATAAAAATTATAAAATCACTTTTAGAAACTCTAAAATAGTTAATATACCTTTATTATTCTATTATGTAATTGCAAAACACAATTCACTAAAAATTGCAAAAGAAAAACAATAAAAAATAAAAAACTCTAAAAATGTTATAAAAATAAATAGTAATTACTTAAAAATCCAAACATATTAGTTTATGTTTCTAGATATGGTTTAGATTATATATTATATTTAAAAGTAGTTTTGAAAATTTTTAAAGTATTTTTCTATATTTAAAATCCTAAATAATTTGACCTAGTATTAAAAGTCCATATTTTGACATTTTTAGTCAATTAAAATTACAAAAAATAGCAAATATTGTTAGAAAAATTCCAAAGATAAACAAAAATATAAAAAAAGATAAGAACATTATGTTTTGCACTTTTTGAGTGTTTTTAGCTATTAAAGCCTATATTCTCCATATATAGCTATATATACTTATACATTTAGTACTATTGCTTTTATTAGTATAAATATCAAGAATATATTTTAAATCCTTTAAAATAATAAAAAGGACTGTACTTAAGGGCATTTTACAGATTTTATACATATATTATATATTTGTATGCTATATGGTAATTATATTATACTTATTTTAAATATATACACTTATATATCTACATTTTTCATATTAAAGAGAAAAAGAAAATCAAAATCAGGAAAGATATAAAAATAAATTAAAAATTAAAAAAACTAAATATTAAAATCCCACAAAAATTAGAAAAGCCCTATAAAACATACAAAAATAAATGTTTATTTTCCGCATAGGTTATCAATTTTTATGGTTGTCCCCATTGCTCCTTTTTTGTTTGACCCCTGCACTTGCGTACTATACATACTAGTTTGTAGGGTATAATAAATTTTAACTCACATTATTTATTGCTTGATTATTATCGTGGGTTAATTATTGATTGGCACGCTTGAGTTAAGTGTCAACAGAGGAACCGATACAGCGATTGTCGGATCCGACTTGTCGGACACCATAGGCCCTCCAAGACCTGATGTTAGATACCACTCTCACTCATGTTCATCAGTGAGGTCCCCTATGTGCACTGACACCTGGTGAAACATAACTCGATAAAATGTGTCAAAGTCTGGGGAAAAGTCAGGATGTCCTCAATGGACCCCTTTGTACAAAATGCAAAAACCGGCAAGAGCCCATTCCTCTCTCACAAAAATCAAAAAATGACCAAAATGCTCTAAACTCTCAAAGAAAACAAATATATGTGTCTCTCAAAAAAAAATAAAAAATGTGTCAAGCTGACTCACGCTACTCCTCTTCAACCAGCTCGTAGAGAAGGGGCCCGATCTCTACTCTCCCAACTGACTCGGTTTTCCAAGGAACCGACTGATCCTACAGGCTCTTCACCACTCGTCGAAACAAAAAAAAACAAAAATAGAAAACAAAGACTAAAGTCAACAGAAAATGAAGAAAATATAGAAATAAAAAAGAAAATCGAAAAGAACAAAAACCATGAAAAATGAAAACAAAAGAAAAGAAAACCAAGAAAAACAAAGAAAAGAAACTGAGAAAAAAGAAAAAGAAATAAAAGCACAAAATATATCTCTAAAATCTATGTATGACTATGCCTCTTTGGCAACAACATCGTGTTGATGAGCGCTCTTCCCTCCGCGGCTAAAATGAATGATGTCGGTTGTAGTAAACTACAAAATAGAAGAGCATCTCTAACAAACAAAATTCAAAGACTAGAGAGAGAAAAGTAGAATAAAAGAACAAAAAACTCTCTATATCTATGTTCACTAATTATTAACCAGTTAAGTGTCCATGGGTTGAACACAAGGAGGAAGAAAGAATACTGATTTTCGAGATCAAATATTGTTGTGATTTTTTATTTTCATCTTCCTTGAAAATAGTATTTTTGTAGTTTTTATCTTTTTATTAATTTTAATGGGTTTTATTTTTTGCATTTCTTAATTTAATTTATTTTATAATTTTTATTTGATTTTCAAACGTGATTATTTTGAAAAAATTGTGATATAATATAATAGGTGGACAACATGGCAATATATTGTTCTATGTAATGGTTACCGTGATGAAGTGATTTGATTTTTATTTTAATTTTCAAAAATTGAATATGGTTTGCAAAAGATATACTATATAGTACATATAATTGAAAAATAGAATATGTGGTACTGTATAGGTAGGTGATGCTGAGACAACTTAGTAACAAGCTCGAAAAGACACATGAAACAAAACCCAAAATAAGATGAGATAAGAAAAATCAAAATGATGCAAAACAATTATAGAAATCCATGAAAATGGTCTCAAAAGCATGCTAGGGTAGCTTGGTAGCTACCCTAGGAAAATAAAAAATACGAAGTCTATAGTGTCCAAATAATGTCCACAATATAAGGGTATAAGTGCAAAAGAAATATAAAAATATCTTTGCAATTTAGACTCTGGTCATGGATTTACATGTATGAAAAAGAAGTTATTTTGCTCTTAGGTCCCCGTGCCTAGACTGAAATGTAAATAGCAAAAAGTCATGGCATGCATGAAGGAATTTGGAAGTAGCTTGGGCTAGAACTGCAATTGTTCCACTACTTCGTAAAGTGCGGTTTGGATTAGACGAAGTGTGTGGGTATGGGTAGTTTGTAGGTGCCACATGTTGCAAGCATGCCGCTTATGGATGCTCGTGATGTTCTTCCCAGTTTGGGAAGAATGACAACTAGGGTTTTGTCTATTCGAGCTCTAGCATCGATGGATGTGGCTCTAGCTGATGGAATGTGCTCCGGCAAGTTGGAGGTTGGGCCAGAAAGGGGGATCCTCCCCCTTCAAGCTCACTTACAATGAGATGGCTCGTCGAAGAAGATAGTCGAAGGCCATGAGCCTTTTAGGTCTACAAGGTGCGAAGCTGGGTTCCAGGTCTTCCTCGTTACCGCTACTCCTCGTTGTTATGAAAAATTTGATCCAAATACTGTGATTGATTTGCTCAGGTGAATATAACAACCTGCAAGAAATTATGCAGCTCTATTACAACAAATCGACCTAAAAGATTGAGTTGTTCTTGCACATAAGAATGGGTTGAACAGAGGGAATTTCAGATCAAGTTTCGTCTGGAAATTGGTCAAGTTGAGTAGGACCTCATGGTCATCGCTCGACAGGACAATGTTTTCCTAGAGCTCTTCGTGGCGGTGCAGCCACGATACCAGGCAGAGAACCTTGAAACAACTCCACCAGTGTCCCTTCTTCTATGCGTGGTTGTTAGCTCCCTCATCTATCACCCGAGGCAGCTGGAGCGAAGTGGAGAAAGTTGAGGTCCTGTGAGTTGTATCTGATTGTTGGAGGAGATAGTTTGTAGTCATGATGTTTAGGGAATTAAATAGAGAAGAGGGTGGCATATTGGAGAGGATCTAAGGGCTGGCGTGGAAATAGGTTGTTAGGTGAAGATATTGGAGGGATCAGATCGAAGTTAGAGTTAATTGAAGTGGTAATAATTAGGTGAAATGAGTAGTTGGAACATATCTCCAACTTCTTCATGAGGAATGAGAGTTGTGGTGTTGACACGTGTCAGTACCACAGGAATCCAGAAATTAAATACATTATTAATTATGTATTAAAAAGTAAGGTACATTATCTTAAGTAGGTATAAAAAAGAAAAATATAAGTAATAAATTATCTAATTTATGGTATATTTTATATTTATAAATAATAAACATTTTATGAGATATGAATATAATATCAGTAATTATATATAGTATACATGATAAATAACTCTTTCATTTTTATTTAAATATTTTAAAAAATAAAATATAATATTATAATTTATTAATTAATATAGTAATAAATAAGTGTTGCGTGAATTTTTATAGATTTTAATAAATTAATTTACATATATAAATAAATACATGTATATACTCTTAGTTCAATTTTGATTATTTTTTAGGCTTTGATTTATTTAAAATATTAAATAATGATTTTATTTTTGGATTTTATTTTTTTATAAATCATAAGATCATGAAAATAATGTAAATTGCTAAATCAGTTGTTCTATATGTGGTATGTATAGAATAATATAAAAAGCCCAAAAATCCAATTAACAATAGGTCAAAAAAACTGACTTTTTGCAAAGAGACTCCAATTTTAATGACATCACCTTCATTAGTTAGACTATTAATTTATGAAAAAATAAAGATGAGTAGAATGAAATTGAAGTTCGTATGAAGAATTCATGATGTTCGGAAGTTGGGAAATTGACAATTTGTAATCCAGATTTCTTGGCATGTATATAGATTGGATTTTTTTATGATTTATATGTTTTAATATACATTTTTATAAACAGAATAGAGAAGATTTTGGTGAAAAAAATATACATATGAGTTAATGAAAATTAAGAGAAGATTATATGTGTATATATATATATATATCAAATGTGAATTAGTGTGTTATGTACATGCTTAGTTATTTTTGTGTTTTCTTCCTTATCTCCCCCTACTTTATTGTTTGTCGACCAATCCATGTTGACTTGGTATCGAGGGTTAGGTTATATAAATATATCTTACAGATATATTTATATATTATTAGTCATCTTGTACAATATATACATATTTGTAGTTTGATTTATTTCTTAATTTATTTTTACTTTCCTTTTTTATCTTTTTAATGCATAAAAATGTATTTTTATTTATGAATAGGATTTATATAAAAGATGGGAATTAGTGCATATTTCGATGTATTTGTTAAGGGTTTTAAGATGAAATACGACAAAAATGTTAATGAATCTTGGATTCACCAGGGATCTATCTGAACCATCTGATCCTCCTGATTGAATGGTATCTGTTGATAATGGCCCATCTTCCTTCCCCGCTCTTGTTTGATGTGGAACGAAGATCCGGTGATATGCATCTTCCTCCACCGGCCTCAACTCGCATGATCGAAGGTTGAAGAACTTCCCTGTAGAAATTGTGAAGGTGATAAAGGTCTAGAAGGTGGGTTGAAGTGACTGAATCGATGCGTCGAAGGAAACTCATCAGCGTATAGTCTCTAGAACGGAGAAGCATTGAAGCTTCCAGCCATTGAAGTCTTCAGACCAGCAAATGTTAGATAAACATAACAAAGGTCATGTGTGTGTGTGGTGAATCTATGATTCATCACTCTAAAAGTAAAAAATAGAGCATCATTTCTGAGTAATTAGCTGCATTTCTCCTTTTATTTTGCATTATTCTCATTCATGCATTTCGAATTAATCCTTGCATTCTAGCATGCATATTTGCATTAAATAAGAAGCATATTCACTTGTAAATGTCACATGTATATTCACCATATTTTCACTATTTTTATCTATGTTCTACTAACTCAGAATTGAATAAAATCATCTCTATAGTGTATATATTACTAAGACTAATAAAGGAAAAATATCAAAAAAAATACTAACTTGTAAAATTGACTAATAAAACCCAAACCCTAGTTTGAGACTAAGAGACTCAAAATATGAATATCTCTCTCATAAAGTCTCCAATGGACTCCTTAACATTATATACGTTCAATTACCTTCAAAACAAGATCAAATTCAACAGAATTGGAGTTCGTATGTGAAACTTTGGTTTGAGGTCCCTTTGTATTGTACAAATGTCCCCTTTATTTATTTTTTTATCTTTTATTTTCTTAATTAGTAATATCCAAAAAAATTAGATTAAGTTGTGAATATTTATTTCATATTTTCTTCTATTTTTATTTTATTTTAAGATTCCAAAAAATCCGGAAAAGATAAAAATATGGTATTTAATATCTATAAGATACTACTAAAATTACTTTTTGCGCAGATGATTTATTTTGATTTTTATACTTTTGCAGAAGTTGTAGATCTCGTCGAGACAAGCAACTTTCATATTGACCACTTTTTTGCTTTGACCTCTTTTGTTATTTCTTTTTTATTTTTTGTTTACAGAAAATTTTTAATTTTTTTGGGAGCTGCCATGTATCACCCCATTTTATAATATTTTTCCTATTTTATTTATTTTTTTGTGTTTATTTATTTATTTATCTTATTTATTTTCTTATTATCTAATTATTGTTTATTTTATTTTATTTTTATTATTTATTTAATTATTTATTTTCTTTTCTTTTTATTATTTATTTTATTTTTAATCTATTTATTTTTTATTTTTATTATTTCACATTTATTTATTTTTAATTTAATTTTTACCCGCCTAGTGGTGCACCCACGCGAGCCACATGGCGCTTTTCTCCTCTCCCTCCGCTCCCTTGCATTATTTTCTCTAGTGCAATACGCCACACCTTTGACCTTTCTCCCTTCCCACACAACGGTTGCACAACCATCGCGTCTCGCTCGCCTGCCTTAATCGCAACAACCAGGCCGCCTCCTGTGGCATGTGCCTCTCCTCCCACACAATCCCCCTCTTGCGCAACTGCACGCGACGCATCTTGCAACCACCCGCCCTCACCTTTCTCTCTTTCTGCAACTTCCATCCCACATACCCACGCCTTCGTCTTCCTTGGTGACTCACCAACTGCCCCTTAAAACATCTCCACCACCCCACTGTGCACGCCATTCACTGTTCTCCTGGAGAAGAGGCCACTTGCTACAAGATTTTGCAGGTGACGGTTGAAGGAGTCCTTGTTGAGCAACGATGACCGGAGGCGAGATCTGAGGAGGAATCACCTCCTCGTAACAGCAGCCCAAGCATGTTGTTCAAGCTTTTGGAGTTCACCAACTCCATTGTGGTGAATAGCGAGGATGGCCTTCCGTCGCTCCATCCCCAGGCAACCTCATTCATCTGTTTTTCTTCGATTTCTCTATTTCTTGGCTCTTCCCAATCGCCTTCGTTCTTCTTCAATCTCCTCCGCCCCTTCCTCACATTACCATGCCGCCTTCGACCTCGCTACATCGCCTTCAACCCTCGGTCGAGCACCCCTCAGGGTGCACGTCCTCACAGCCCACACTTCTCCATCTTTGATGCCCCCATGCCCAAGAGGGTCGCTCTGCATCTTCATATCTACTGCAACTACATAGACGAAGTGCATCTCCACCAAGTATTGCACTACCGCCTCCACCTTCACCCTATTGTGTTGCACGCATGGTTGAGATCGTCGTCAACCACTATTAGCATCTGCCTCTGCAGAACTCTGTCGACTGCACCCGCGCCATCGCCACAATCGCTTCTCCTTGCCTCGGCCTCCGTGTGCCATCCCCATCGTTCTAGCCGTGTCGAGTGTCTCTTCCTCTCCCTTGCTAATTCTCTGCCATCACCTCCAAGCTGAAGCCCCTCCGTAGCATCCCCATCGATCAAGCATGCATCGCCCGTCATTGCCTCGACTACAGCCACACTGCCCTCGTGCTCATCCTCAACCCACGTGCAAAAAACGTAAGGAGCGAAAATTTGTACGGCATCCCCCCAAGTTCCATTAATTCTCAGGCCAGCCCTTTCCTTGGAGAGTTTGCACTGACGACACCAAAGCTCTACAAACCAGAAGAAGGCCTAGCCCTCGGTTACGTCATCTCCACATGAAGGGCACGTGATCGCTGGGGAAAATTGCACAAACATACATTCTAGTTGAGGTAATTCCATCCATTCCCATATTTTTTTATTTCTATTTATTCTATTTTGCATATAGAACTTGCATTTATCTTGTATTTTGAACATCATTTTCGCATCAATTTTCTTTCTAAAAATTGCATATTGTAGAACACTTGATGCTTTGATTGGATTTTTATAAGCCATAGCTTATTTAATATGAATATTTTCGTGGAAAATTGCATAACTTACCCATTTCATGCTCTTTAATTGATATTAAATTATTTGTTCCTCCAAAAATTCCTAAAAAAATCAAAGTATGTAGATTTTAGTTTGTTTTTCATTGTGCCCAAAAATCATCTTGTTTGCACGCATATCGTGGTTACAATAAACTAGTTGGTGATTTGAGTAATTGGTTTTTAATTAGGATTTTTATCAGTTGTGCCTCTTTGAGATATCACAATTTCAGTTATGCTCTCCCTTTTTGGGAATATCAGTTGTGCCCCTGATTTCTTGCCAATCTATCTCTTGTGTCCCTCTGATAGTCTAACCGTCAATGAGTTGAACTTATGGTTTTTTCAAAACGTGGTGTAGTTAAGAGGGGCATAATTGTCTAGACTTCTTCATCATTTTCTTCCTCCGGTTGTTCTTTTTCTTTTCTCTTCGTAATTTCTCTCTCTTAATTACACCTTCATATATCACTTGTGTCCCTTTGTTAGTCTAACCGTCACTGAGTTGAACTTAACCATGGTTTTTTCAAACCATGGTGTAGTTAAGAGGGGCATAATTGTCCAGACTTCTTCATCATCTTCTTCCCTCGGTTGTTCTTTTTCTTTTCTCTTCATAATCTCTCTCTTCTTAATTATACCTTCATACACCCATCAAATCGCTAAAACTTTTACATTTTCACGGATATATCACTCATTGCAAATCAATTGGTGAATTTTATTGTATTTTTTGATGATTTTTGTGATGAATTATTATGAATAAATTAATCATCGTTTTATCTTAACTAAATAAATACTGAAGGTTCTCCTATTTCAACATACATCATTCTCCTCCATTTTATTTGCACATTTGTTCTGTCGATTATGCATGTATTTTGTCTGCACATTTGTTCCCAAATCCAATCCCAATCCATTATGAATCACTTCCATTTCTTTGACATTCGATCACAACCATTCCCCTCTTTAATTGAACATTCGATCTGATGTTGTTCATCTTTCTATCTCCATCACAAAGTTCATTCATTTTCATACGGTCGTGCACATCAGCTTTCCCTCTCGTGTGTCATCTTTGAAGGCTCTTGCAATGGGTTAAAGACTAGGGATCCAAAGATCACGATCTATGGTGAGGTGTTTCAAAGAGGTGAATAGGGGAAGGGATTCATGTACGAGGAAAATGGGTTCACATTCAAGGACTGGAGGGTGGATGCACCTTGATGTTAAGATGGGGGAAGGGACCTTTGCTCCGATGATGTCCTTCGATCGGAGAACCTTGCAGCTCCTCTAGCAGCTCGTCCCTTACGATCATCCAAAGCAACGACTTCCGAGGGGGAGGTTCAGGGGCGACAGGAGGAACTGGGGGTGGAGGGGAGGTATGGGGGCAGAGGGGATGTGGGGAGAGGAGCTCGCAACAGATTGGGAGGTGCGGGGGCAGCGGGGTGCGAAGTCGGGGATGGAGGAGGGGGAGGCACAGGGGCAGACGGGGATTTTATTGGCAGTTGGGGGGAGGGGGAGGAGGGTGTGACAGGTGAGGTTGGGGATGGAGGAGGGGGGAGGAGGACGAGGCCGGGGACAGAGGTTGGGAGGTGTAGGGGCGGAGCAGGGGGCTCGAGCGAGGCTATAGGAGAGCTCGGGGTAGAGGAGGAGCGGGGGTAGAGGGGGAGGCGTAGAGGCGGATGGAGGAGCTTGGGAGGTGGAAGAGAAGGGAGGAAGAGGAAGAAGATGGGGGAGGAGGAATAGGATGCAGGTGACTTTTTGGACCTCTTTTTAAAATTTAATTCCATTGGTATCCTCAAAGTTAACGTCTGTTTGCGTTGGTTATGGACGATTACTAATCCGAGGTCACAAGTGATAGATCGGCAAGAAGTAAGGGACACAGCTGATATTCCCAAAAAGAGAGGGGCATAACTGAAATTACGAAACCTCAAAGGGGCACAACTGATAAAAACCCTCTTAATTAATCTCGTACTTAGTATTTTAGGGAATTAAAAAGTGTTCTGTATATCTCTCATGAAGATATATCGAGGATAATTCATTCTCTACAGAATATTGTGTTTGATATTTATTAAAAATAATTTTATGAAAATAACCCTGTATGCATATTAAATTCATAATTAATTCATTATGCATCTGAAAATTCCAAAAACATTATACTAGCATAATTTCGTCACTTTTCATCTTTTGGTCAAGTTTGAGGATTTTTGGACTTGATTTGATCATAAACTATATTTTTGCCCTTAAACTAGCCCGAATTTGCATGGCATATTCACTTGCTGAAAAATTACAAAAAATGCTTCCTTGAAAACCTAGCTTCTAGATCGTATAATAATTAACCTACGGAGATAGTAAACTCCCTGAGTTAGACCTTGGGATTGCCCAAGTAAAATATAAATGGTCTGCTTGCATTAATCGACAAATTAAGTAATTAGCGGTTTTTGATTGATATGCTAATTGCCCGGATACAACAATTCGACAGTATTAACCGAGGTAAAATATAGGTTCTATCAAATGGGGCCGTTGCCGGGACGACATGACTTAGGTTGATTTTTAGAAAATTTAGTTTTTAGAAATTCCACTCCCGGTAAGCTGATCCACAATTTTTCTTGTAATTATCACTCTATTTTTTCCTGCATTTTTTTCTTTTCTTTTATTTGTTTAATTTTATTTCATTTTATGTCTGTCTCTCTTACCACCATCTTATTTTTTGTGTGAGCGACCCGACGCGATCGAGCGCCCGTTTAGATGGTCAAGCAACTCAGGGGCATTGGAGGCTAGCTTTTCTGGGAAATAAGCTAACTGAAGGAATGCATTAAATTTAAGATCAAGTCGAGTCGTGAGATAGTGTAGAGTCTCAGTTTCATTTCATGCATTTATTTTAACTTTTATAATAATTACACATTTCCAACGGATTCCGTTTTGGATCTCGCGTGTGTAGCCGAACTTTGGACATTATCCTTGTGGTGTGTCGAGACCTGTTTCACTCTTCGATGAGGGTGGGGTTCGACTTGAGTGGCTGGTAGGTTCGACCTACACACGCGGCTCTTAGAGCTTTTTAGTGGTTTTATCTGCTTATGCTCGTAAAATCTAGGGATAATAGATTCACATTTAATAATATGCACATTAGATCAATCTTCTTAGTCCGCTAGTTATAAAGTTCTATTAGGTGTGGTTTCATCTTCTGCTTTTAAGTTAGTATAAAAATTTTCAGATTTTGTATTGCATCCCACATGTAGAGCGCAAGGATCATTGTTAGTCTTCTCAACTAGGCACATATCATTGATTTATTTGATTGCATCGACTTTCTTAACTCCCTTCCCATTGTTTTTACAACTTAGGATTAAAGGAAATTAGGACTGGATGATAGATGTGCTATATTTAATGGATTTAATTAAGTGATAATATAACTTAAAATCAGGACTGCTAATACAAATTTGACCAAAAAAATGGCTAAAACTAACCCTTGCTTGCACGAGAGCAACCCCATCATTGTATGCATTTTATATTGATTGTTGAGAGGTGAGGACACATCCTTAGGATAGTTACTAAAACCCACATCTTAGTCATGCGTAAACTAATTTCTTGTTTTTCCACTTAATTAAGATTGAAAAGATAATCAGTCGGACTTTCGTGACTATCACTGAGTTGAGTTGGGAAACTAGAGTTTTCTCTTGCATTTGTTTTTGTGTTTGTTCGTGTGCGTTATTCCTCTGTGTACCTATACGTTTTCCACTTCAGTCCACTTTTACTTCTTGACCAAGATGTCGACTTATCGGTATCTGTAATCAAATTCTTCACATCATTTCTCCTCTACTGAGTACCAAACATCTTCATCATTTACCTCTTCCGACTCCCCACCCCCATCCCGATCATAAAGTCATACCTTCGTCTAACTGTCCCAGTTCTTCACATTTTCACCTACCCCGCCTTCTTACACCCTGGATCCACTTCCACCTTATGTTGGTTCACCTTATAGATGAATGCTTGCTAGAATCAAGGAATAATTTGAAGACCAAGCCATTGTTGAGACAAAAGATTGACAGAATTTTGTACCCCACATACCTCATTCTCACCTCAAGTTGAGACCGGACAACAATTCGCATATACACATCCTGACTTGACCTTAGGGCATAACATAGTCAATCAAACAAACCGAATGAAGAGGCATGCACCATATGATCTTCCTGACTTGATTGACCCTTGTAATAAAGGCACATTGACCATCCTTCTCATCGCACATTCGGAGAGCCTACACATGCACGGGCTTTGACTCGTGATCTAGACTTACAAGCCCCCATTCATTGACTCCATTATTTTAGGCTTTGACCAATATATGCCATTCGGATGGTACGTACTCGACCTAGCATAACATGCCAGAGTCTAGGTATGTTGAGCATGGGACTTCAAGATCTCAACAGTATCCTTTGAGTAAACAGACTGATTCCATGATTTGTTATGAGGAATCTTTGGAGGATAACATTTCTAGGATTACAAATATATATGAACTAATTGAGGATAAAATTAGAAATATCATCGATTGACTAATTTAAATTTATTCCAGCTTAGGTATGGAAGTGGAGAATAAAATGATGGGATTCAATGTTGAAAAATTGGAGGACACAAGGAAACTCACACATGTTTTACAGCTGGAGTCCATTCTACGTCCCTCTTCTACTAACCACTTGCCCTCCAATCTCGAGTCTGCACATTCTCCACTCCTTCTTCTTTAAAAAAAATAAAAATCCCAAAATTACCAAAAACGTTGAAAAATTAAAAAACTCAAAAAAATTTAAAATGAAAAAGACCTAAAAAAACTAGATCCTGCCCTCAGGGAAGCACTCGATGAGGACTTGATTTTTAAGCTTCCCTTAATAAAGGCCATAGATCACTTCCCCAGCCTTAAATGATTTGTGAGAAGTAAATTTATGCCTAAGAGGTCGAGCAATAAAATGATAAGGACTGAGAAGCATCTAGTGTCTATGGCCACCTCCTTAGTGATGGGGAGAAAGACCATGAGCCACAGAGTGAAGCGGTTGTCAAGGGTTGAATGTGAAATCAAAGATACTTCCTCCCATGCTAGAATCGATGATGACTCATCGATAAATATATTCCTGACCTCCATGTTTGACATGCTCAAAGTCGGGGCAATCAAGAAGTTGAGAGAGATCGTTCATCTTGCTGATCGATCTATAAAACGATCGAGAGGAACTATTTCAGTCATCATTACTTTCCAAGGTGCTCTACTCCAGGAAGTTTTCATGATTATTGACATTGAGCACCGAGGAGAGTTTACCTAGTCTCCAATTATTCTCGGGAAGCCGTTCTTAGACTTAGCTATGGTGACTATAGATTGCGAAATTCGGGAGATAGATTTTATAGCATTGGGAGCACTTCGACCTCACCCATTCTTTGACACACTAAACTAAAATATAACCCACAAAGCCACTAATAGTTGTGACCATCAAGAGATAGACGAGTCCCACCTCTCTGTTACGCCTAAGATAAAGGGTGTCAAGCTGACAATTGGATCAGAGACTCCCCACACATCCATGACTCATGCTGCTTGCATCACTACCAACACCAACCCAATTGAGAACATTGGCTCCTAACCGAGACATGTGCTGACCTTTTAGGAATATTAAAATATATATGGTGACTCATTTGATGAGGAATCCATAGTCAGCACCGCATCACATCTCAAACCTTCACTAAAGCAGACAACCAGGACTAAATTGACCCCACCCAAAAACACAGTTGCTCAATCATCTAGTGCGTTATCCAATGAGAGGAAGGTTCCCCCGAATCCCTCAAGGCACGTCACTCTCCTCTCCCTCTCAATGCTTCAGGTTTTAGATAACCAACTAAGAAAGTTTCCTTCAACATACCAGAGAAGGAATTTTCTGAGGAATCTTCATCGTGTCCGGATGAGGTGATTTATATGAGTGAGCTCAATTCGGATGTCCTTAAGCCCTACTTGATCAAGCAGACATGTGACGACCCTAGTTGGATGATCTTTTCACCTCACTATTATTCCTCTGAGGGAAATTCTAACAACGACATATTTGTGTATTACTCACCTCCTTGTTCACATAAGAAGGTTCGTCGCAAATCTTCTTGATCGTTGTACATTCTCCCTCCATCTTGTATAGTCTTCTTCTTATTATCTTCTTCACCATTCTCTGTATATTCTTCAGATCTCATCGATTCCCACACATACTCATGTCCTATACTTGGGCTGACCAGAGCCTAAATATGGAGGGGATCGATGCCTTCCCTGTGTATATACTCATCAATTTCTCCTCTTGACCTCGTCCACCCCGATTTTGCTCGTCTTCTACACTTAGGCTGACCAGAGCCTAAGTATAGGGGGTGGATCGACTTCTGTACTTTTTGTTTTTTTAACTCTCCTACACTTAGCACGAGCTATGTCTCTTCCTCGTTTCTTGTGCTCTAAGGACATAACACTTGCAAAGTATAGGGGCGTGTATATTTTACGTATATACTTTACCCATAACTCGTACTTTTGCATATATTTGTATATATGTTATGCAATAATTACGAGATGGGTAAAATTGGTAAAAAAAATTTGTAAAAAAACATGTATACTTGTATAATATGTATATTGTATAAGTTGTATAAAACATGCATAATTTTGCAAAATTCCTATAGATGATACTTTTGTAAAATTTGTTGTCCTAATTTCACATGTCATCTTGATTGGTCTAAGTATAATATTTCATACGCAATTACAATTCTTTGAGATAGTGACCTAACTTGGACAAGCACCGTGCACGTAGCTCTTCGTTTATGACATGGTGAGGAGGTAGAATCGTTTGCCTTGGAGTAGCACACGGGTGTAAACAATCGTAGGGAGGGTAGTGCATCTCAACTTAGTCTAGTGGCATCGACGTCTAATGACGGAATGTTGTGGGTTGCAATAAAGCTTCAAAAGAGGGATATCCTACTAGCTCAAGAGGAAAAACTCCTCATGTACATGCTGCACTTTTGTGTATATATATAAAAAAGAAAATCTCCAAAAAAGTTAGACGGGAAAAAGTTAACAAAATCTTGTCGGAGAAAAATGTGAATGAGCTAGCCATTTGCTTCAAAGTCTCATACCAAGGAAGCATGTAGCTTGTGACATGGAAACACTGGTCAAGTTCCAAGGATATGTGACTATACCGGTCATAGTCCATTCTCTTCTCTACCCCCTCTTCCTGAGATCATTGCACTTGAACTTAGAAGGGAATACCTCTCTCCTCGAGGAAAGAGCTGCTAGACCGGGGAATTAGGGTTAACTTGTTAGAGGAGGTTGTTTCTTTGTTATTTCTGATGTGGAGAGCTATATTTCACTTATACATAACAAGTAAGATTCATAGTTATTAGAATTTGCATATGAAGATTTGTTCTGACCTGACTGTTGAGGTAACTTGAATAGAGACTTGTGGAACTTAAAGGTTGTTAGGTCTTAAATCCTCTTCCAAATAAGGTTCCACTACATTATTAATCCAAAGGTCGAGTCAAGCTCCATTTTCACCTTTTGTTCATGACCTTGGTATGGAAAACAAATCATTTCACTTTTGCATTTCATTTTAGTTGCTCGGGACAAACATGATTTAAGTATAGGGGGTTGATGAATTTGTGACTCATCACTCTAAAAGTAAAAAAAAGAGCTTTGTTCTTGAGTAATTAGTTGCATTTTGTATTATTCTCATTCATGCATTTGGAATTAATACTTGCATTTTAGCATGCGTATTTGCATTAAATAAGAAGCCAAATTCACTCGTAAATAGCATGTTTATATACATCATATTTTCACTATTTTTATCTATTTTCACTAAATCTATAGTATATATATTACTAAGACTAAAAAAAGAAAAATATCAAAAAGATACTAACTTGTAAAATTGACCAATAAAACCCAAACCCTAATTTAAGACTAAGAGCTTTAAAACATGAATATCTCTCTCATACAATCTCCCATGAACCCCTACTCACTTTTGATTAATGTACGTTCAATTGCCTTCAAAACAAGACCAAATTCAAAAGAATTGGAGTCTGTATGTGAATGGATTTTGGGCCCCTTTGTATATTGTACATATGTCCCCTTTATTTATCTATTTTATCTTTTATTTTTTTAATTATTAAAAATCCAAAAAATAGATTAAGTTGTAAATATTTATTTCATATTTTCTACCATTTTTATTTTGATTTTCATCTTATTTTAAAATGATAAACAAATCTGCCAAATGGAAAGAAATCATGTATTTTATATCTATAAGATACCACCAAAAATACTTTTCATCAGATGATTTATTTTGGATTTTGATCCTAAACAAAAGTCGTAGATCTCGTCGAGATAAGTAACTTTTGTTGACCACTTTTTGCTTTGACCTCTTTTTTATTTCTATTTTTAAACAAAATACCCTAATGATTAAGACTTGTTAACTCTAAATTTAGAATCTCATAAACCAAGTGCTATAAATCTCAAGAAGCCTTGTGTAAATGTGTAATTTGTCACAAAACACCCAACTTATTAGTGAGTGTTTTTCTAATTTTTTATTTTCCATTTCCATTTTTTATTTTTATTTTTAATTTTTTTTTGAATTATATTATGTTTGTTTACAAAGCACATGTTAAGATCAATTACACCCTTAATTTTGAAAAAAGATATGAATTTTTTTCAAACCCTGTCATATACATATACATTTTACAAAGATTTGTCAAAAAAGTAAAACCCTATTTTAAAACCAATGTAACAATAAATATAGGGGTTTTCAAACATCTTACAAAAGATTTTACAGAACAAGTAAAACCATATTTTTACAAGCCAAATTAAAATATTTTTTAAAAGCATGTCACATATATATATATATAAGTTTTCAAATTATTTAAAAATCATTTTTGAAAAAACTAATTCCAAAACAATACATTATTGTTGGCCCAAAAAGTTTGAAAATATGAGCTATGGATAAAGTATATAGGAAATACGTACGGTACACCCCCTATACTTAGCTTGTTCTATGCCTTCATAGCACTAAGTGATATGAAGCCATAGTTTATGCTAAATACGAGGAGATTTACATAGCTGAATCAAAGGATAAGGATGTAAATTGAATAAAAAGAATGAATGAGTAGAATATGAAATCTCAGGACACCCTATACTTAGGCTGAAAATAGCTTAAGTAAAGAAATATGGAAGAAAATTAGGGGACCGAGTTGAATATTAAAAAAAACACAGCTCTCCCTATACTTAGGTTGAAATGTAGCCTAAGTATCAGATTGGTATCTAATGTAGAAGGAATTGAGACACAAATTAGGTTAAGGAATATAAATAGATGCTAAATCTAATGAGATGATAAATGGAGTTCTAGGATTAAGAGAGGGGCTTGAAAAATCAAACAATCTCAAACAAACCCATTCTCTACACTAACTCGTACATGAAAAGCAAGTAATTATGGTCTAATTATCTTGTCTATTTTATTGATGAAAATAAAATATACTAGTTTATTACGGGCAAGTTTGAAATAGGTTTTGGGCATTATCCTAAGGATACATCCTCACCTCTCAACATGCAAAATATTCCTACAAATAATAAGGGGTATTCTCTCCCAAAACAAGGTTAATTTTCACTCCATTTTAACTAAATCCACTTGCATTGTAAGTCTAATTTTTAAGAGCTTGGTTGTCACTTTGAAATTGGTGTCGAGCACATAAAATATCGTCTACCATATAGTCCCAATTCCTTTAAAATTCCTAAGTGATAAGTCAAGAGGGATCGGAAAGGTTGATGCAAACAAAAACCACGATGCATGCCTGACGAATCCGAAATATGCAGCATTAAAAATGTGTTTATTTATTGTTCGTGTCAAAATGATTAGTCGTGCGTTGTAGGCGGCAATCGGAATCGGTCAAGAAAATAACCACACAAAATATTCGTCAATTTTAATCAATGCGGTTTTATGTATATTTTACTTGGGCAAGTCCCAAGGTCGAACACAAGGAGGCAAAGGAACAACCTAGATTTATGTCTATCAAAATTCATGCGCGGTTTTCGAAGCGGTCTTTTTTTATAATTTTTAATGCAATAAAGGATAAAAAATGCAATTTTAGCCTATTTTAGGAACTAAAAAATAACTTATGTTCAAACGATGTCCGAAAAATATGAAACTTGGCCACGATACAAAATATGATGAAATGAATGCATTGTAATTTTTTTTTGAATTTTTGGATGCAATATGAATTTTTTTATGAATTTTTAAATGCAAACAGAATGATTTATAATATTTAATAATAATAAATATGAAACCTACTTATTTTAAAGGAATAAAATTATCTAAGATCTATCACTAGGTGATGGATCTCAAAAAAATCCTAAACCTTGAAAATGTAAGATCTAATACCTATTAAAAATCAAACACTGAAATATGCGAAATGATTTTTACAGAGCAAATTATGCATGCAAATGTAAATCTTTTTGGGTACAATGTCAAGGGCAAATAACTCTACACTAGGTGATTTTTCGAGAATTTTTAGAGCAATGGTTAATCAATGGAAAATTTAATAGCAAGAAATAGGTAAAATTTGCAAGTTTTCAAAAAATAATTAATTATTAATTAACCACTGGTCACAAAAATGTCCACAATATGCCAACACATAGAGAATTAAAGATGAACATCATGCTATTTTTTGAATAATAAAATAATGTCATGTAGAGGTCTAAACTTAATGAAGAACTCATGGGTATTTCTGCAATAAACAAATAAATAAAAATAAATATAAAACTGCAGGGGGACTGAAATGTAAATACCAAGAAGTATATGGAGGTTCTTCAAAATTTCCAAGGGGTCACGTGCGTGACACGTGACCCTTGGTCGGCGGGGGTTGCGCGCAATAACGCGAAGGAGCGGGGGCTCTGCACAATTTTTCCACGGACCTAGGGGTTGTTGAAGCAGCACGTCCCCACGCACGTGCCTCACACGTGCTGGGGCCTTGGGTTCCGAGCCCAGGGTGGTGGAGGTGAGGAGGAGCTCGGCCTCTACGGTGGCTATAACGGAGAAGCGGAGGGGGCTGGCGGAGCTTCTGGCGCCTCTGGCTGGTGGTGGAGGCCGGCAGCCTTGGTGGAGTAGCAGAGAACGTGGGGGCAGAGGCGTAGCGTCGTTGGGCGATCAGGGGTAGCCGGAGTAGAGGTGTTGTCGGTGGAGAGTCGTTGATGAAGCTCGAAGCGTCTGGAGGAGACGTGGATAATGTAGTTGATAGTGGCGAAGTTGTCGATGAAGATGGAAGCGGTGTGTCGGTGGTTGTTGTCGGAGTTGGATCCAATGGCCGACACACGACCGGCGGACGTCAGGGAAGAGGAGGGTCGACGGCAAAATATCGGAGAGAGAAAGAGAGAGAGAGAGAGAGAGAGAGAGAGAGAGAGAGAGAGTACCTGGGAGAGGGGGTAGGACTCGACGGCGCGGATGCTGGAGCGAAGCAGCGGCGGATGGATGGGTTGCAGCGAGGAGTGGGTAGCTTCTTGGATCACGCCGATCCTTGGTTGTCACGATCAAGGGGAGACGCAAGGTGGACAGTTGAAGTTGAGGGGCTACGACGCTCTTTTATAGATCGAGGGATAGGTCACCGGAGATGGAAATGTAGTAGGTTGATTGGGATCGACGAAGGGTTGGGGATTTGATTGAGATACGCGGGACGAGGTTTGATTGAAGGTGAAGGTGATTGATTGCGAGGATCGGAGATGGAAGGAGATCGACGCGGAGATGGAAGGTGGCGGTGGAAATCACGGAGGAGGCGGTGGAGCTCGAATGGGAAAGGAGGAAGAAGACGGCCTACAGGCGCCGTCCGATCGGCCGAGATCGGACGGCCCTGGTAGTGCCACGTGGCGGAACAAGGAGGGGATGGCGCGGGCACGTGCGTTGCACGTGCCTGGGAGGCTCGTGCTTCGCACTTGCAGGATATGTTTTTTATAAACGAGTTTATAATATAGCAAAAAAATGGCTGACACGTGGCGGCTCCAGGGGCTGCCACGTGTCAGTATCAAAAATTCAGAAATTAAAGATTTGGTAAAATCAAAATTTTATAGTAAATGACCTCAGATCGAAAGAGTTTCTTCACGAAAATTGCTCGTCTCGATGAGAACCACAACTTTCATGAAGACATCAAAATCAAAATCGATCAAATGCACAAAGTGATTTTTTTGGGGTATGCCATGTACATAGAATACCTTGATTTTTGGGTTTGTAATTTTTTTATCATTTTTAAACCAGATAAAAATCCAAAATAATGATAAAATCAAAGGTAAGTAATTACACAATAATTTATTTTTTTGGATTTTTATTAATTAAGAAAGAGGAGAAATAAAATAAATGTGAAAAGGACTCATTTTGTACAGTTGGTTAGTGAAGACCTGGACTCAATTTGTTTCTTTGATTTCAAGCTCAATTTGGATTTGGATTTTTGCGCATTTTAATAAAACTTTTATCAAAGAAGACAAATCAAAAAGAAAAGAACTAAAATAGGTTAAATATGTACATAAAATAGTAGGTCAAAATCAGCCAAAATACAAAATGTACAAAAGAGGCCCAAAACCCAATTTTCATAAATGAGCTCTGATTCACTTGAACTTGGTCTTGTTTTGAAGGTAAAATAATGTACATTAGTTCAAAAGTGAGTAGGATCAAAACGGACACTGGATGGGGAAGATATGGGGGTTTTTAGTTCGGAAATCCTGAAACTAGGGTTTGGGTTTTTAGTCCATTTGTTTGGGTTAGCGATTTTTTTTGTATTTTTTATTTATTCTTATTAGTGATATGTACATAGTGGAGTTGATTTTGTGTCATTCGGAGTTAGCATGAATGAGTTAAAAATCCGGGAAGTTAGGCTATTTACAGGTCCTTTTGGCTTGGATTTTTGGCTTCTTATTTTGTGCAAAAATGATGGATATAATGCAATTCTTATGAAAACATGCATGAATGCTAATTATGCAGAATAGATGCCTATATGCTGTTGATTTTGAGGGATTTGAGCTTAATAAATGAGATTTAGAGTGATGAATCCGAGATTCATCATCCCCCTATACTTAAACCATGCTCGTCCCTGATCATCAAAAAGAAATGCCATGAGGTGAAATGAGATTGGGTTCCATACCAAGACCATGAGATGAAGGTGAAAGTGAACCTATACTCAACCTTTGGATTATTTGTGTGTCGGAACTTCTGTGAGACTTACAATTTTAAAATCAACAGCCCTCAAGTTCTACATATCATTGATACAGTTTCGTCTCATCATCTTAGATCAATCCTCTTCCCAAAGTATACCCTGTGAACATTGAACACCGACTCATGTGTGTGAAAGGTTTTAGCTCTTCCCACCTAGAATGCCGGACTACCGCACAAACCTCCTCTCCAGTAACTCATCTTCAGGGAGTCAGGTATTTCCTTCTAAGGTCTGCCACGCTGTGTTCACAATCGAATTGGGGAAGAAGATAGAAGAAGGGGAAAAGAACTGGAGGGTGGCCAGTGTAGTCACCTCTCCTTGTGAAGCTGGCCAGTGTAGCTGAGTCTCCACCAAGATCTGTAGGTTTTCTTGAAGCTTGGACCTTTTTGGTCAGATGTTTATTTGGTAGAATGCTTCTTTGTATTTGGAATTTTTGGTGGTTCTGCTTGGATCTTGTTGTGCCCCTACGGATATAGAATCTTTTTGATCTGTATATTTTTTGGGGTCTTAGAAAAAATTGTGCCCAGCCGTCCATCCCTTTTCCAAAGCTTTATATCAACTCGTACTCCAGTCTTTAGATTTCCACGCTACCAGAAAAGAAACTCACACAGTCTTCCAACATCCCATCTGAGTTGAGCTAAGTGCATAGTGCGAGAATACAAATTAATTCATTATTCCAGAGTTGTACCTAGAATGAAGAGACCAGGTTAGACACTAAGAGTCAAACTCTGCACATTGTCATGTGGAACTTAAAGAATTAAGTCAACGACCTGAAGTTTCTAAAATCCTCATTCTCGGTGAAGTTCCTCTGAAAGTTAGGTGGATTAAGGTCAAGTCTAGATTACTCTCGGTTTCGGCTTATAACTCGGTTCAGACCCCATGACTTTTCACAAATGCAAATGAATGCGATGTTGGAGGAAGTGCAGGTGTGTGGAATGCAGACACACATTTTTTCTTTTGAATTTTTTTTATGCAAAGGATTTTTTATGCAAAAATGAATAAGAAGCCAAAAATTTTGGGCACAATCAGTGTTAGTAGCAAATCTCTTTTTCTTTTGTTTTGTTTGTTTTTTTTGTTTTTATTTTTTTGATTAATTACCCACCCCGTAAATACATATAGACTTACGTGAATGTACGAGGTATGGCTAAAGTATATACACAGTATATATACAGCCCCCCCTATACTTAGCGAGTACTGTGTCATCAAAGCACAAGAAGCGTAAAGAAGACATAGCTCGGTCTAAGTGTAAGAGAGTAAAATTTTAATATACAATGGTCCGCCCCCCTATACTTAGACTGTGAATAGTCTAAGTATAGAAGAAGAGCGCAAAAAGAGGCGGTCGGGATATGTAAATGAGGAGAGTATATACAGGTGGGTGTCAGTTCCCCCTATACTTAGGCTCTGGTCAGCCTAAGTATAAGAGGAGGGTGGAAATGGAATGATTGGGAGATAGAGTGTGATGTAGGGAAATGGCATCGATCCCCCCTATACTTAGGCCTTGGCCTAAGTAGAGGAAGAAGCTGTATAAGGGGATCGATGTGGTTGGGAGGGAGGGTGGGACTGATCTAATAAATCTTCAATGTCCTCGCTCTGCGTGAAGTAGATGACCTCAACTTGCACTGTATGCTCTTTGGATGATTCTATATATAATTTTAGTAATTGTCCATTCACTGAGAAAGGCTTTGCATCATCTTTGAGTTCGACAATATCCACACTTCCCTGATACACATCGATGACAATGTAGGGATCCGTCCAATTTGATTTCAGTTTCCCATGAAAAATCTTCAACAGAGCATTAAACAACCACACTTTCTGCCCAGGGACGAAGGTTTTATCTCGAATGTGTCTATCATGCCATCTCTTGACCTTGTCCTTATAAATCACACTGTTGTCATATGCCCGATTTCGAATTTCAATTAGCTCATTCAGATTTAAGTCTCGACATAATTTCCCAAGGTGACAACTCCAATTCAACTTTTTGCTTGCCCATTCTGATTTGTGAATCAATTCTGCAGGTAGATAGCATGGCTTGCCATAGATCATCCTAAAGAGTGAAGTACCGAGTGGAGTCTTATAGATTGTCCTATAGGCCCACAGAACCTGGTCCAACAGTTTCAACAAGTTCTTCCTATCTGGATGAACCAAATTCTGAAGAATACCCTTCACCTCTCTATTAGAAACCTCTGCCATGCCATTAGATTGTGGATGATATGTGTTGGCTATTCTATGCTCAAATTTATACTCTTTAGCCAAAGATCTCATTTCCCTATTCACGAAATGGCTTCCTCCATCAGAAATCAAAACATTTGGTATCCCGAACCTTGCAATGATATTATCCTTGATAAACTTACACACGGTTTCGCTATCTGCGGTTCGGGTTGGAATAGCCTCTACCCATCAAGATAAATAATCAACCGCTAACAAGATATACTCAAATCCATTGCTATTGGGAAAGGGACCCATAAAATCAATCCCCCATGCATCGAAAACATCACAGAAAATCATTGGTTGCATGGGCATTGCATCTCTATAACCAACAGTCCCTTCCATCTTTTGGCAAATCGGGCAAGACCGTACAAATTCATTAGCATCTCGAAATAGGTTCTGCCAGTAAAATCCACATTGGAGTAACTTGTGCACGGTTCTCTTTCACGAATGGTGTCCTCCAGCCTCGAGAGTATGACAATGTGTGAGGACACTATGTTATTCCTCCTGAGAAATACATCTTTGCCAGACACAATCCTCTCCTTCATAGACAAGGAAAGGATCGTCCCAATGGTATTTTCTTGAATCTGATTTCAATCGATCAATCATTCTCTTGGTCCAACGAAAGGGAACTTTCTTGGAGACAAGATAGTTCACAAAGTTGGAATACCATGGGGTTGAATCAATAACGCAAACATATTCGTCTGGAAAAGTTTCCTTAATAGGTCCAGTGTCAGGATAATCATTTTGCTCAATTCGGGAAAGGTGATAAGCAACAACATTCTTTATTTCAGGTTTATCTTTGATTTCCAAATTGAATTCATGAATTAACAAGATCCATCTCAAAAGTCGTGCTTTGGCATCTTTCTTATCCATAAGATATCTTATGGCCGTATGATCCGTGAAAATTGTTACCTTGGAGCCCAATATGTATGATTTGAATTTTTCAAGGGCCCAAACAACTGAAAGCATTTCCTTTTCATTTACCGTATAATTTCTCTGTGCAGGATCCAATACTTTGCTCGCGTAGTGAATCGCATAAGGAATTCCATCTCATCTTTGTCCAAGCACAGCTCTGACAACAAAATCCGATGCATCAGTCATGATCTCAAAGGGAAGAGACCAGTCGGGAGCTTGTAATATTGGTGATTCACATACTTTGTTTTTCAGGAGCTCGAAGGCCTCTAGGCACTTGTGATTTACACTGAACTCGGTGTCTTTTCCTAAGAGTTTAGTCAGTGGGCGGGCAATCTTTGAAAAATCAGGGATAAACCTTTGATAAAATCTAACATGCCCTAGAAAAGACCTCACTGACTTGACGTTGGTTGGTGTCTCAAGTTTCTTGATCACATTCACCTTGGTAGGGTCGACCTCTATTCCCTTTTTGGAGATGACATGCCCCAACACGATATCCTTAGTCACCATAAAGTGACTTTTCTCCCAGGAGAGTACTAAATTAACCTCCCTACATCTCTTGAGGACTCGGTCCAAGTGTGCTAAACATGTATCAAATGAATCACCATAAACCGAGAAGTCATCCATGAAGACTTCCAGGAAATCACCCACCATTTCGGCAAATACGGCAATCATGCAACGCTGAAATGTGCCTGGGGCATTACAAAGCCTGAATGGCATGCGCTTGAAAGCGTAGGTACAGAAGGGACATGTAAATGTGGTCTTTTCCTGATCCTCAGGAGCGATAGCTACTTGATTATAGCCAGAGTACCCATCAAGAAAACAGAAGAATGCTTTCCCTACAAGTCTCTCCAAGATTTGATCAATAAATGGCAGTGGAAAGTAATATTTCTTGGTCGCAGTATTCAGGCATCTGTAATCGACACAGACGCGCCACGACGTGGGAACTCGGGTCGCGATCTCTACCCCCTCCTCGTTGGTGACCATCTGGATTCGCGACTTCTTCGGGACAACATGAAGGGGTGCCACCCACTTGGAGTCAGAGATGGGTATATAAAACCTGCTTTGCACCATTTCTCTATTTCTTTCTTAACTACTTCCCAAAGATTGGGGTTTAATCTTCTCTGAAATTCACGGGAAGGCCTTGTGTTATCCTCAACATAAATTTGGTGCGAGCAGAGAGCGAGGTTAATTCCTACGAGATCCGACACAGTCTAACCGATGGCTTTTCGATTTTGCTCAAGGACTGCTAGTAGTATAGATTCTTGGTCCATAGTTAATGACGAGCTAATGATCACAGGGAATTTATCTTTGGGTCCATTAAGAAATGCATATTTCAGTGTGGGAGGGAGAGGTTTTAGCTCTGGAAAATCTAAATCATCAATCAAGTCTGGCTGAATGTCTTTTAAATCTGGCTCTGTGCTGGTTGGCGGTGAATCATTCTGTAATATGCTAGCTACTAATCTTGAAGGAATGTGAGTCGGATCGCAAAAGTAGTACGGTAATTCGGCCAAAGCTGCATCCAACACGTCATCAATTTTTCTTGATTTTCCCGAAGAAGATGGGATTTACAAATCCGAAAGGATTTCTGTGTCATCAAGATTATAAACATCCGGGTGTTTAGATTTGTTTGACAATATTTCGCATACTGACTGGTGCATTGTTTCTTCTTCTATTGTGGTGTTAGCAATCTGAAGGTTTGGCAGTTGGTCCCACGGTCCAGTAGTGCTAATGTGACTACACTCGGATGTTTCAGCATCTTCAGTGGTGGATTCAGAATCTGGTCTTTTCAACTTTGTTTGTTTCATCTCCAGATCCACTTCTCCATCTAGGGAGCGGAAATTCATCATTCCAGTGTCGTAATCGAATACAGCCTTGGCGGTTCTTAAGAATAGTCTTCCAAGAATGATTTGTGATTACTTCCAATTGTTCGGGCTCTCCATAGCAAGAAAAGTGAAGTCCACTTTGTATTCCGTACCCTCGACCATAATGATAACAATTTTCACTTCCCCCTTAGGTCTTTTAATGGATTTGTCAGCGAATTGGAGTAAAGATAATGATTTCTGGAGAGGACCTAAATTCCAATATGTAATATAAGGCTAAGGGAAGAAGATTGATGGAAGAACCATTATCGAGAAGTGTGCGTGCGAACACAATGCCGCCAATGCGACTTTCTACATAATGGATCCTCTAGGGTCCATACACCATTCTTATGCATGGAGTCGATTTCTAACTATATTGCTAGCATCCATCTATCCATGTCATGATCTGCGAGTGCTTCATCAAATGAAGTAGGATCATTGTCAGTTTCACTTGACACATGGAATCCATACCGTTCAGGTGGTGCAACCACCCTCAAACTCCTTCGAAGAGGTATGGGTGTTTCATCTTTATTTAGCTCTTCAGTTTCTGGTCTAGGAAGCTTAGAATTTTCAGGGGACTCTATGAGTTCCTCTACTTCACTTTTGTCTTGACCTTTAAGAAAATCATCCTCCAGAAATTTCACATCTCTAGAGACAAAAACCTTTTGGGTCTCAGGGTCATAGAGTTGGTATCCAATACCATCTCTAACATACCCAATGAAGTAGCACTCACGAGTGTGAGATTCCAGCTTGCTTGCGTCCACGTTCTTCGCATGAACCAAGCATCTCCAAACCCTCAAGTGATTAACACTAGGTTTGGTTCCATACCAGAGCTCATGAGGAGTGTTAGGTACAGATTTGCTGGGAATCTTATTCAGGATATATATTACAGTCTCCACTGCATATCCCTAGAAACTAAGTGGTAAATGTGCTTTACTCATCATTGAACGAACCATATCCATGATGGTCCTGTTGCGTCTTTCAGCAACACCATTAAGTTGGGGAGTTCTAGGAGTAGTGAGATTGGAGATAATTCCATTCTCTTTAAGGTATTCCTTGAATTCATCTGAGAGGTACTCGCTACCTCGATCAGATCGAATCTGTTTAATCTTCCTATCGGTTTGGTTCTCAACCAAAGCTTTGAAATCTTTGAACTTTTCAAAGGTATCAGATTTATGACGTAATAGGAAGTCAAACCCGCATCGCGAATGGTCATCAATAAACGTCAAATAATATCGATATCCATTTCGAGTTGCGGTACTGAAGGGACCACATACATCGGTATGTATTAGGTCAATAATACCTTCACATCTTGTAACCTTTTTACGGAAAGGCATCCTAGTCATTTTATCACGAATACAATGTTCATAGGTAGGTAAAGATTGAACCTATAGAAAATCCATAGGTCCATCCTTTATCAATCTATTGATCCTATCAACTGATAAATGACCAAGCCTTTGATGCCAAATCATGTTTGAATGATTTATATTACTCCTGGATCTTTTAGGGTTTTTATTAGTGGTTGTAACATTCATGACATGCTCATTAATGCACAATTCATAGAGTCCTCCAGAAGTCAAAATACCCTCTGCAATATATTTATCATAATGATTTATGACTAACTTATTACAGAATAGGAACGAATATCCACTTCTAACTAGCTTAGATACAGGTATTAAATTCCTTCTGACTTCAGGTACATAAAGACACTCTTTAAGTACTTGGACTCTTCCACTAGATAATGATAGTCGCCAAGTCCCGACGGCGACTGCTGCAACACTTGCATCAGATCCCATCTGGATGACTATCTCCCCTTCCTCAAGTTTTCTAGTTTCCTGAAACAAATACAACAAATTGCATACATGAACAGAAGCACCAGAATTAACAACCCAACTTCCTTCTCGTCCAACGATAAAGCTGGTTTCAATGATAAAAGTAGATTTCATACCTGCTAGGGCTTTACCTTTATCGACCGACTTCAGGTAATCTGGGCAATTACGCCTCCAGTGCCCCGGCTTTTTGTAGTGGTGACACACGTCGGTTTTCTTTGACGCCATTAGAGTGGATGCATTGGAAGATGAGCCAACACTTTGTCCCTTCTTCTTTCTCTTTTGGGTCGGGCCCTTCCGAGAACCTTGCTTCCGACCGTGCTTCCATCTGACCTGTGCAACCATTGTAGTGCCAGTGGGACCATCTTTCTTCATTACGTCTTCTGCAGACTTTAATGCAGCAAGAAGCCCAACATTTGTTAGTTCCAGCTTATTCATGTGGAATGACACCACAAAGTTATTGAAAGATTTGGGCAATGACAACAGAATGAAATCAGATTGCATGTCTGCATCCATCATTGCCCCCAGAGTCTCCAGCTCCGATAAGTACCCAAACATTTTGAGTACATGCTCGCGGACCGAAGTCCCTTCCTGCATCTTGCAGCGAATGAGTTCTTTCATAACATTGTACCGCTGGGTGCGGTTAATGTCACCAAACATATCCTTTAGATTCTGCATGATCTCCTGGCAAGTACTCATCTCCACATGTTGTTTCTGAAGAACATTGGAGAGAGAACCCAAGATGTAGCATCTAGCCAAGACATGATCTTCATCATACTTGTCATAGTATGCTTTATCTTCCTTAGATTTAGGGTTGTCAAGCTTGTTTTCAGAGAGCACATAGCTGATGCGCTCCGCCAAGAGTACAAGCTCCAAATTACGGATCCAATCCGAGTAATTCGGTCCGGTCAATTGGTTGACCTCCAGAAGCCTGCTCAGTGGGTTCACGGACTTCATTTTTTGAAATTGAGAATGCACTATATTAGAACATATAATCATATATTCAATTTTATGATATTTGATTAAGGCATTTTAAATCAAATTAGTCTTGCTATGTCAACTATGAAAGTTTATTCCCTTATTCAACACTTTCAAAGTAGGAGATATACTTACCGATATATCTCGAGCAAGAACTGGGATCTCCTCTTTATCTTTGTCATATCCCAATAATATGAGAACCTATGACTCGAATAAAGAGAAGCGGGAACACATTCCGCCTTGCAAGTCCAACTTGCATTTCCCAATTCGGTCTTTTATACCCGAGCCCACCACCCCTAAGGTGATGTTGACCCGTCATTAATTGAACCAACTGTCAACAGGAATACAACTCGCTATGCACAATCCAATATCGCCCCAATAATATGAGGACCCGATATTGGGGTCACTATGCAAACGTCCTTACTCTTTCGAGAAGTGACGAGCCCGATACAAATGGATCATATGCAGGAGCTGTCACTTCGGACATGCGTCTCCCACATATAATTTCTGGCGACAAAACCCTTCGCCTTAACGGGAGACCATGGATGTTACTTATGTGATCCTCCACCTCTTATTCAAATTTAATTAATTACTATGAATCACATTCATATAATTAATTCTTCCAAGGGAATTATTAACTCTAATCATATTAGAGTATTTTAATTGGACATAATTAACCTAATCATATTAAATTAATATTCAATCCAATTCAATCAATCAAACATGATTGTTATGCTTGAATATATATGGTATTATTCTCAAAGTACGTATTAATTCATATTTTAATAATTAGAAAAATACAACTTAATCCCTCGGACATTATCGCGGCCCTACCCGCTGTCATGGCCAGTACCGGCAGGAGTGGGACGGACTGCATACGTTGCAACCCGCTACCCCAGCGATCCCCAACTAGACACCATATCCGCCTCGAGAAAGGATAATGTCAAATTGATTAATTTGTACTTGAGATAATCATCGGTTCTTCAACCGAAATTATACCATATAGTAATCAAAACAATTTTGATTATAAGGAAATTTGCTAGACAAATTCCCAATCCTATTCAAGCAAGGAGTTTGATGATTGTGTTTCCAATTATGATCTAGATCACATCTAATCAATTAATTAGTTGAGGCCAAGTCAATTAAGGAAATAATCATTTTCCAATATTTCTCAAATATTTTCCATGATTATTTCTTGAAATTAACAATTAATTTCATTAAATGACAATCACATGGTTCTTGATTAGGACTGTAATTTCAGCAGTGACCCCTACTTACTAAAATTATCATATCTCAATCATATTAAATCCAAATTAGATAAAATCAATTTTCATGTATTGCTAATTTGATTTAGGACAGAACCCAAGTGATGTTTCACGCATTTCGAGGCAAGTCTAAATACTAATTAACATTTTAATCACGTTCAGATCTATAGTTCTCGCAACAGTGCATACATGTTCATTAAAACAACCATATCTCGAGCATACGAAATCCGACTTACGCAAACTCATATCCTATGGTTTCCTTATTTAATGGGGAACAAAATCCATGTATTAAATTCGTGGTTAAACAATTTAAACAGTGCCGAATTTATTTACTAAACAGATCTACGAAATCAAATGCGATAAAAACTTTCGTGACCTTAACGAACCCAAGTCGTCCTCGGTTAGCGAATCATTATTCGAAACCGTCAACCAGGCTCTGATACCAGTTGAAGGATATGGAGAAATCCTCAAGCGCGTCACGGAAGCGTGAGCGTCGTATCGGATACGACAGAGAATGACTAGTTGCACTAGTTGTTCGATGCAGCGGAATTTAAAAAATTTTATTCGATGAAACCACATGATCCAAGTACAATTCTCGGATCCTTTCATATATAACCACAACAAGTATAATGAAATACCTCTTGAAGCGTGGTTGATCGAGTCTCTAAGAGAAGAGACCTCCTGTCTCAAGTTCGATCGTTGGTGAGACCTCTTGCGAGCACGGGGATGAACTGCGTTGTCCTCGCAATCCAAGAAGTTTATCCAAATGTAGTTGCTTCTGATCTCGTTGCACGAGATTGAACGTATCCTTCGTGAGTGTAGCACTCCAAGAAGACAGAGAACCGAAGAACGTCGAAGCGGCGGTGCGGTGGCGAGAGCATCGACGATCCTCTCCTCTAGGGTATGGTGGACGACCACCAATATTAGAGGGAGAGAGGGCTGTCGTGTATGAAGAAAGAGAGAGAGAGAGAGAGCTCCAATAATGCATGTAAATAGAGAGCAAGATATGCCTCTCTATTTATAGGGTTTTGGGATCCATGGATCTCAATCCATGTGACATATAAAATCAATGGATGAGATTGATTTATGTCAATCCAATGGTTAAGATTGTTGTTGGTAAAATCAACAAATTTAGGTTAAAATATATTTGACAAAATCAAATATAAATTAGTCCTAAATCAAACCAATAAATAAGGAGAGAATGTGCATGGAGATTTCATCTCCATGCACCTTCCATGTGGACGGCCACACATTCCTATTAGGAATGGTGTGCCGCCCACTCTTTCCATGGGGAGAGCAATCTCATGATAATTCATGAGATTGCATATCTCCATGGAAATCTCTTTTTATTTATTTGCAACAAATTTGTTGGGTTTTATTCTTCAAAAATAATTCACAATTATATTTGAGAATATTGCAATCTTGCCATGGAAAAATTGTGAATCATATTCACAACACAAAACAACATATAATTTACATTGTCAATTAATTACACAATGTATATCCAATACACATAATAATTAATCAACAAATATAAATTATAATCAGCTCTCTCTAATACATTATAAATCAGATTTATAATATATTATGAATAATTGGATATTTCTATCCACATTAATTAAATCACATTTAATTATATTGGATAATTTCTTCATACATCAAGATGATTAAATCACATTTATTCATGATTTCTTCATTGCTTAGATCTTATGGAATTATTCTTGAACCCTTCAAGAATAATGCAATCTCTCCGCAGATACTTGGAGATAAGGACAGGGCGATTGTATTGTTCCACGTACAGTGACTTGGATATTGAGATCACATCTCAAATCCAGATTCCATGGACCTCTCATAGATGCTTGATTAAATCAAGACCGTAAACCTAATCTTCTCATTGCATCTGAATCTCATTCAGATCAATGTCCAGTATATGGACTAAGATTGGGTTACTTGTCTAATGAGAGGAGTCACTAAAATCCAGACCTTTTTCATCACTCCCTCGGAATGGAAGCGTCATGGTTATACAATCGTTTATGATCAAATCACCCTTGAGGTATTCCCAATACCTGTACATCCTACATACTGGAAAACTCATGATCATCATGAAGATATACATCACGTTTACATTGTCATCTTCATAGTCTGATCATTAAGTTTCTCAATCTTGGTCCTTGGGATATGGTGAAGATAATATGCTTTCACAAAGCATATATCTTACCTTCAAGTTCATATCATGCTTCTAAAGCATGATGACCATGCATGGAATTTGGTCAATCCCAATACCTCATGAGTGAGCTCATGTCTCCCGGTTCACAAGTGAACCTGTATAATTCCTTTGAGAGATCATATTACTCATTATGCCCTTATATGCACACCAGCTCACCGGTGTATAGACCTTGGTTAGGTCATCAACCTATTGGTCTGCCAAATGTACATACTCAGACATATAGCAATACACATGTCTCTGGTCAGAGGATGTTTGCCTGTGATGTGACAATATTCATCATAGGTCTTTGGTTATCTCGATCTCGTTAAGTCAACTCATTGACTCAACTAATCTGATACCTCCGAATCAATATTCCCATGCAGAGGACCTGCATCAAGAGGTCGATCAGATATCAGTCTAATGAGATAGGATTGCCATCTCCCACTCAGACTGGAGATCACTACTTGTCAATCATTGATGATCTTGATGAGTCCTCTATCTAACTCCTTAGATATTCTTCCAAGCATCAGCCTCTATGATTCACTTAATGAATCAACAGCTGTATGATTATCAAGTTGGCCATGGTACATAACCCTTATGGTACAGAGGGACCTTTTAGTGCATTCATTCATTCAATATCAGAAAGGGAGTGAAACGTAATCAATAACTTTTATTAATAAATCATTTATTACAATAACATTTATTGTAGGAATGGTTCGCCTCGGGCTCACATTGCTAATAGTGGACACTACCAAATGCGTCAGAAATCAGCATTTACAAGGAAGAAAAGGGATCTGGGTGCTCACGCACACTTTCAAGGCACGGCTCGTAACCAAGCGCTACACCCAGAGAGAAGGCATCGACTACGATGAGACATTCTCTCATGTGGCTATGCTTAAATCCATCAGGGCATTGCTGGCTATAGCTGCATATCTTGACTACGACATCTGGCAGATGGACGTCAAGACGGCTTTCCTCAATGGATACCTCGAGGAGGATATCTACATGGAGCAGCCCCAGGGCTTCATGACTGAGGATGGAAAAGTATGCAAGCTGAAGAAATCCATCTATGGGCTCAAGCAAGCTTCTCGTAGCTGGAACATCAGATTTGACGAAACCATAAAGAGTTATGATTTTGTGCAGAATCCTGATGAACCTTGTGTGTACAAGAAGCTTAGTGGGAGCGCCATTGTGTTCATTGTGCTTTATGTAGATGACATCCTTATCATTGGTAATGATACAGGGATGATGACCAGTGTGAAGATTTGGCTATCCCACACCTTTGAGATGAAAGATCTTGGAGAAGCCTCTTACATCTTGGGTATGAAGTTGTTCAGAAATCGAGAAAAGAGGATATTGGGATTGTCACAACATGGATACATTAAGAAGTCCGTATGGAAAGTTCCAAGAAAGGATTCCTACCCTTAAGACATGGTATCCACCTGTCTAAAGGAATGGCTCCTCAAACTGTTGAGGAAAAGAAGGCCATGGCTGGATGTCCTTATGCATCAGCTGTAGGAAGCTTAATGTATGCCATGATGTGTACTAAGCCAGATATCTGCCATGCAGTGGGAGTGGTAAGCCGTTACCAATCCTGCTATGGAGAACAACACTGGAATGCAATAAAGAACATATTTAAATATCTAAGACGGACGCAAGATTACATCTTGGTCTATGGAGATGGTGATCTCCAAGTCTTGGGATATATAGATTCTGACTTCCAATCAGATATTGATGATCGAAAGTCGACATCAGGGTTTGTGTTCCTGTTGAACGGTGGTGCTGTGAGCTGGAGAAGCAAGAAGCAAGACACTACAACAGATTCAACAACAGAAGCCGAATACATTGCCGCATCAGATGCTGCAAAGGAGGCAGTGTGGTTGTGCAAGTTCATGCATGAGCTTGGCGTAGTTTCATCTGATACTCCCATCCCGCTACTCTGTGATAACACGAGAGCCATTGCCCAGGCGAAGGAACCCAGATGGCATCAGAAGAGCAAGCACGTAGAAAGGAAATACCACATCATTTGGGAGATTCAAAAGCGTGGTGATATCATCATCACCAAGGTGGCCTCTGCCGACAACGTTGCTGATCCTCTTACCAGACCTCTGACACAGAAGGTTTTCGATCAGCATGTAATGAGTATGGGTTTAAGGATTGTTCCTGAATGGTTCTAAGGGCTAGTGGGAGATTGTTAGCAATGTGAGCCCGAGGCGAACCGTTCCTACAATAAATGTTATTGTAATAAATGATTAATCAATAAAAGTTATTGATTATGTTTCACTCCTTTTCTGATATTGAATGAATAAATGCACTATAAGGTCCCTCTGTACAATAAGGGTTATGTACCATGGCCAACTTGATAATCATACAGATGTTAATTCATTAAGTGAATCATAGAGGCTGATGCTTGGATGAATATCTAAAGAGTTAGATAGAGAACTCATCAAGCATCATCAATGATTGACAAGTAGTGATCTCCAGTCTGAGTGGGAGATGGCAATCCTATCTCATTATACTGATATCTGATCGACCTCTTAATGCACGTCCTCTGCATTGGAATATTGATTCGGAGGTATCAGATTAGTTGAATCAATGAGTTGACTTAACGAGATCGAGATAACCAAAGACCTATGATGAATACTGTCACATCACAGGCAAACATCCTCTGACCAGAGACAGATGTATTGCTATATGTCTGAGTATGTACATTTGGCAGACCAATAGGTTGATGACCTGACCAAGTTCTATACACCGGCGAGCTGGTGTGCATATAAGGGCATATGAGTAATATGATCTCTCAAAGGGATCATACAGGTTCACTTGGGAACCGGGAGACATGAGCTCACTCATGAGGTATTGGGATTGACCAAATTCCATGCATGGTCATCATGCTTTAAAAGCATGATATGAATTTGAAGGTAAGATATATGCTTTGTGAAAGCATATGACCTTCACCATATCCCAAGGACCAAGATTGAGAAACTTAATGATCAGACTATGACGATGACTGTGTAAAAGTGATCTTTATCTTTATGATGATCATGAGTCTTCCAGTATGCAGGATGTACAGGTATTGGGAATACCTGAAGGGAGATTTGATCATAAATGATTGTATAACCATGACGCTTCCATTCCGAGGGAATGATGAAACAGGTCTGGATTTTAGTGACTCCTCTCATTAGAGAAGTAACCTAATCTTAGTCCATATACTGGAACATTGATCTGAATGAGATTCAGATGCAATGAGAAGACTAGATTTACGGTCTTGATGTAATCAAGCATCTATGAGAGGTCCATGGGATCTAGATTTGAGATGTGATCTCAATATCCAAGTCACTATACGTGGAACAATACAATCGCCCTGTCCTTATCTCCAAGTATCTGCGGAGAGATTGAAAAAAAGAAAAGTTCAAGAATAATTCCATAAGATCTAAGCAATGAAGAAATCATGATTAAATGTGATTTAATCATCTTGATGTATTAAGAAATTATCCAATATAATTAAATGTGATTTAATTAATGTGGATAAGAATAATGTGTATAGAAATATCCAATTATTCATAATATATTATAAATGTAATTTATAATGTATTAGAGAGAGCTGATTATAATTTATATTGTTGATTAATTATTATGTGTATTGGATACACATTGTGTAATTAATTGACATTGTAAATTATATGTTGTTTTGGGTTGTGAATATGATTCACAATTTTTCCATAGCAAGATTGCAATATTCTCAAATATAATTGTGAATTATTTTTGAAGAATAAAACCCAACAAATTTGTTGCAAATAAATAAAGAGAGATTTCCATGGAGATATGCAATCTCATGAATTATCATGAGATTGCTCTCCCCATGGAAAGAGTGTGCGGCACACCATCCTAATAGGAATGTGTGGCCATCCACATGGAAGGTGCATGGAGATGAAATCTCCATGCACATTCTCTCCTTATTTATTGGTTTGATTTAGGACTAATTTATATTTGATTTTTTCAAATATATTTTAACCTAAATTTGTTGGTTTTACCAACAACAATCTTGACCATTGGATTGACATAAATCAATCTCATCCATTGATTTTATATGTCACACGGATTGAGATCCATGGATCCCAAAACCCTATAAATAGAGAGGCATACCATGCTCTCTATTTACATGCATTATTGGAGCTCTCTCTCTCTCTCTCTCTTTCTTCATACACGACAGCCCTCTCTCCCTCTAATATTGGTGGCCGTCCACCATACCCTAGAGGAGAGGATCGTCGACGCTCTCACCACCGCGCCGCCGCTTCGACGTTCTTCGGTTCTCCGTCTTCTTGGAGTCACTCACGAAAGAAAATGTTCGATCTCATGCGACGAGATCAGGAGCAACTACGTTTGGATCAACTTCTTGGATTGCGAGGACAACGCTGTTCATCCCCGCGCTCGCAAGCGGTCTCACCGATGATCGAACTTGAGACAGGAGGTCTCTTCTCTTAGAGACTCGATCAACCATGCTTCAAGAGGCATTTCATTATACTTATTGTGGTTTTAGATGAAACGATCCGGGAATTGTTCTTGGATCATGTGGTTTCATCGAATAAAATTTTTTAAATTCCGCTGCATCGAACAACTAGTGCGACTAGTCGTTCTCCGTCGTATCTGATATGACGCTCACGCTTCCGTGATGCGCTTGAGGATTTCTCCATATCCTTCATCCACTACCAGGATATGAGTCTCCACAAACTGATTTGTTTTCTTTGTACGAGTCCTGGTGGGAGTACTTTTCATTTTCAAGTATTTTTGAAATGCTGGATTATTGGCCACATAATGATCAAAGGGTACTTTGATTGTGATATTCTGTTGGCAGAACTTTTCCATCACTGGGTCATTTTGAATGTTTTTCTTTTGTTTTCCTTTCTTAAGAGCATGGGGAAAAGGAATGGAAGCATTTGAGATAGGAGAAAGAGAGCTAGAATCATAAATAAGAGCATTTTTAATATATTTGGAGTTCTTATTACAATCATAATAATTATATTGTTGAAATGGTGACAAAGGTATTTTTGCAGCAACTAGAGGTTCAAGGTCCCCTGCGGTCTCCATAGATGCCTTTCCTTTATCTTGTGCTGAAATCTTCGGGCGTCCTTCTTCTTCATCCTCAGAAGCATCCTCCAGTTGATCTTCCAAGTCTTGATGGTCTGATTCCCTTGCCCGATTAGATACGACCACGGTCCTTCCGCTCCTGAGTGACATGGCATTGATATTGTCAAACGAGAGGATCTCATGCTTGGATGTGGAGAAATCTGAATAGTATACCTAGCCATTATGTTGAGATGATTGAGACCTGTTCAAGCTATTTGGGTTAGCTTGAACTTGGGCGGAATGGTTGTGGTTGGGGCTGTCTGTTCATCCTTCCAATGGGACAAGCAATTAACATCAACCCGTAGATTGTGCAACTCATTTCAGAAGCTGCGAATTTCTTCCAGCATTTGCCTCTGGATATCGATCGGTTCTTTTGGAGGGTTGGATAATTGAGCTGATTGTCTAGGAGCTTGATATTGCTGAAGTCTTGCTGAGGTTGGTTTTGGCGATTGTAGGGCTACTACTGCCTCGAGTGTTGAGTGTGCTGTGGAGCTGTAGGAAATGCGGCATTGTAGAAGGTGGGTGGACGTTGATATTTCTGACGGTCCCCTATATTACCCTGTCGGGTAGTGTCCTGTATGTACCAAATGTCGTTTATCTCGAATGTCAGAGGTGGGGCTTCTTCTACTATTTCGGCTAGTGGAGGTGGCTGCTGGGAAGGTTGGGTACAGGATTGGTCCTGAGCCCATGGTTGATGTTGTCCTGATCTTGGCTGCTCCTGGACATGATGCACATGATAGACCGAGGCTGTAAGAGCAGTGGATATCCCTATCTTGGATACCTTCTCAGTTAGCTCCTCCATTTGCTTTGGAAATTGGGAGATCTGGTTGTCGATGTCGTTCACCGTCTTATGAATTTGTTCCACAACTGTTAATTTATATGTGATGATGTTCATGTTGGGGATGAAATCCTCTGCTATTTCTGCGATAGTTTGCTTCCCTCCTTTGGCTTGAAAGGTGTTCACGGAATCAGTGTAAGCTCTGCTGGGCTCTGTTGGCGATTTGTGAACGGCTTGTCTCCGCCATCTGCTCCAGTATTTTCCAGACGGTCTCAGCTCCTCGAGATGTGTAATTGCCTCCACAGGCAGCGCTGACTAAACCCTGAGCCCCTTAGTTAAGGCCAGAATAGAGTGACTGAACCATGATATTATTATCTAGGTCGTGGCAGGGACATTTCTGCAGCAGATCTTCGAATCTATCCCATGCATCACAAAGTGGTTCATTCGGCATCTGAGAGAAACTAGTGATGCGAGTCCTCATTTGATTGGTTCGACTCAAAGGGTAGAATTTCTTCAAGAATAGGTTCTTGAATCTATCATAAGTGGTTATCGTCACTCCTAAGTTTTTCACCCCGTAATCTGCCTTACCTTTCAAGGAGAAAGGTAGTGCAGTGAGACGAATGTAGTCCTGGCTTACTTGTGTGTGCCTCTGATTAGAACATACCAGCTCCAAATCACGCAAAAATTCATATAGTTCTTCATTTGCATTACCATGAAATTGTGGTAATTGACTCAAGAAGTGTGGCTTCAGTTCATGGTGAACCTCTGGCTGAGGTGGCTGCAAGTAATTTCTAACTCTGTATTGCCCAGGATTGTATGCATCTTCCATTGGTGGTTCTTCCTCTGCATTCAACCGTTCTAGATGTTCCCTCATTAAATTTTGTTGCCGCTCAGACGCGACTAGTCTTGCGAGAATCATTTGCATTGGATCTTCATTGAGTTCATCTTCATGATTGCTCTTCTTTGGAGGCATCTTTTGTGAGTGCTTCTTTTCACCTTCAGACTGTGAAAAATCAGAGTTAATAGTTTGGAAAGGATTATAAGAGGAGGATTCATGGGGAAGGTGTCCCTGAACCCAAGGTGGTTCTGAGTAAGAGTGCCTCAGAATGTTTGAGACTAGAAAGTTTGTGGTGGTGAAAAAAGGGTTCGCGGAGTCCGAATAGAAATTACCACAATCTTCCATTCTTGAATCCAAGAGATTAACAAGGGGTGTACGGTTTATGATCTAGGCACAAGTGTACGATATTCGATGATAAACTAAGTTTTACACACAAATCAAACACAATACAAAGTTTTATTTCACCAACTCACTCAGTGAAGGCCGTAAGAGTTCAGCCAGTTATCTTGTCGAATTTTAATTGGTGAGAAGTCAAATCTTGCAAACCGTTAAAATGAGCTGTTAGGTGCCTGTATTTCCTGTCCGACTATCCCGAATTCTTACGACTAGTTGCACCTACTTTCAGCCAGTATGGGAGTAAGTGAGGACCGTAGAACGGCTACCCTTTACTTGAGGACGAAGCCTTACGCAGTGTCCTCTAAACAACCCAGTCTGCTAAGGAAATCCGGATAGTTTACCGGCTACCCGTTAGATCCTCACTGAGAAGTAGCTAATCATTTTTGGTAGAATCAGTAGTCAGTATGAAAATCCTAGCTTGGCTCTATCCTAGTGTGTGTCTCTCTCCTCGCTGCAAGATAAAATCAAACAATGTCGGGGTTGCTCTCCCGCATGAATTCTTGATTTTATGAGTTCTTAAAATCGGCTATATTTATCTGTCCCAGTTTTAATTTGGTGATCACTGAAGAAATTAAGTGAGCAGAAATATACGTCTACCGTCCAGTCCCAATTTCCTTTAGAATTATGTGATATAAAAAGATAAAGGAGTTAGGGAAAAGCCGATGCACGTGAAAACAATGATGTATGCTCAGTTAGAAGACTTACAGTGAATCCTCGCAATCTCCATGTTGGATGCTAGACAGAAATTGAAAACTATTCTATATGAAATGCAAGCCGATGAAAAACCGCACCTAAGCAGAAAGTTCTATTAGAGGGGAAGAAATGTATTAAATTTTGGCTAAATTGAACGATCTATGTGCATCTCGATTAATAGTGCAATGTGGCTTAATCCTACGAGCACAATCAAAAAACTAAAATGCTCAAAGAGCCGTATGTGCAAGTCTATTCTAATCGCCACTCAAGTCGGGCCCCACCCTCACCGGAGAGTGAAACAGGCCACGCCACACCACAGAAGAAAGTTCAGAGGTCTTTTACATGCGCGAGAGTCCAAACGGACACTGCTGTAAATGAGCAATTAATTACAAAAATAAAATTACAGAAATTAAAAACCTAGACTCTACGCTCTCTCATGACTTGACTCGATCTTAAATTAATTGCGGCTTTTTCGGATGTCGGTGAAGATGCTTCGGTTTGTTGAAAAACCGCTCCATGTACGTCGGGTACCTCGCAAAAAAATAAGAGAGAAAATGTAAGAGAGTGACTAAAAAATAAATCAAAATAAAATGAGAAAAAATAAATGTGAAAGATAAAATAAAATAAATTGCAAGAAAAAAATGGACTTTATAATGAGAAATTCGGGGGTCAGACTACCCGAATACGGAAAACCGAACAAAAATTTTCTAAGACAAGAATCTAAGCCATTTCCCTCCCCGGCAACGGTGCCATCTGACGATTCCAAAATATGCAGCATTAAAAATGTGTTTATTTATTGTTCGTGTCAAAATGATTAGTCGTGCCTTGTAGGCGGCAATCGTAATCGGTCAAGAAAATAACCACACAAAATATTCGTCAATTTTAATCAATGTGGTTTTATGTTTATTTTAATTGGGCAAGTCTCAAGGTCGAATACAAGGAGACAAAGGAACAACCTAGATTTATGTCTATCAAAATTCGTGCGCGGTTTGCGAAGCAGTCTTTTTTTGTAATTTTTAATGCAATAAAGGATGAAAAATGCAATTTTAGCCTATTTTAGGGACTAAAATGTAAATTATGTTCAAATGATGTCCGAAAAATATGAAACTTGGCCACGATACAAAATATGATGAAATGAATGCACTGTAATGTTTTTGGAATTTTTGAATGCAATATGAATTTTTTATGAATTTTTAAATGCAAACAAAATGATTTTCAATATTTATTAATAATAAATATTAAACCTACTTATTTTCAAGGAATAAAATTATCTAAGATCTACCACTAGGTGATGAATCTCAATAAAATCCTAAACCTTGAAAATGTAAGATCTAATACCTATTAAAAATCAAACACTGAAATATGCAAAATGATTTTTACAGAGCAAGTTATACATGAAAATGCAAATCTTTTTGGGCATAATGTCAAGCGCTATTAACTCTACACTAGGGTGATTTTTCGGGAATTTTTAGAGCAATGGTTAATAAATGGAAAATTTAATAGCGAGAAATGGGTAAAATTTGCAAGTTTCCACAAAGTAATTAATTATTAATTAACCACTGGTCACAAAAATGTCCACAATATGCCAACACGTAGAGAATTAAAAGATGAACATCATGCTATTTTTTGAATAATAAAATAATATTATGTAGAGGTCTAAACTTAATGAAGAACACAAGGGTATTTCTGTAATAAATAAATAAAAATAAATATAAAACTTCAGGAGGGGACTGAAATGTAAATATCGAGAAGTCTATGGAGGTTTTGTAAAATTTCCAAGGGGTCACGTGAGTGACACGTGACCCTTAGTCGGTGGGGGTTGCGCGCAATAACGAGAAGGAGATGGGGCTCTGCACAATTTTTCCACGGTCACGTGATTGTTGAAGCTGCAGTTCCCCACGCGCGTGCCTCGCACGTGCTGGGGCCTCGGGCTCCGAGCCCGACCTGCGGTGGTGGAGGCGAGGAGGAGCCCGGCCTCTACGGTGGCTATAACGGAGAAGCGAAGGGGGCTGGCGGAGCTTCTGGCACCTTTGGCTGGTGGTGGAGGCCGGTAGCCTTGGCAGAGTAGTAGAGAACGTGAGGGCGGAGGCGTAGCATCGTTGGGCGATCAGGGGTAGCAGAGGAGTTGTCGGTGGAGAGTTGTTGATGAAGCTCGAAGCGTCTGGAGGAGATGGGGATAAGGTAGTCGATAGTGGCAGAGTTGTCGATGAAGATGGAAGCGGTGTGTCGGTGGTTGTGGTCGGAGTTGGATCCAATGGCCGACATACGGCCGGCGGACGTTGGGGAAGAGGAGGGTCTGCGGTGAAATATCGGCGGCGAAATGTCGGAGAGAGAAAGAGAGAGAGAGGGGGGGTGAGAGTACCTAGGAGAGGTGGTAGGGCTCGACGGCGCGGATGCCGGAGCGAAGCAGCGGTGGATGGCTGGGCTGCAGCGAGGAGCGGGGAGCTTCTCGGATCACGCCGATCCTTGGTTGTCATGATCAGAGGGAGACGCATGGCGGATGGTCAAAGTTGAGGGGCGGTGGCACTCTTTTATAGATCGATGGATAGGTCGTCAGAGATGGAAATGTATCAGGTTGATTGGGATCGAGTAGGGTTGGGGATTTGATTGAGATACGCGGGACGAGGTTTGATTGAAGGTGAAGGTGATTGATTGCGAGGATCGGAGATGGAAGGAGATCGACGCGGAGATAGAAGGCGGCGGCGGAAATCACGGAGGCGGCGGCGGAGCTCGAAGAGGAAAGGAGGAAGAAGACGGCCTACAGGCGCTGTCCGATCGGCCGAGATCGGACGGCCCTAGTAGTGCCACGTGGCAGAACAAGGGGGGACGCCGTGGGCAGGTGTGTTGCACGTGCCTGGGAGGCACGTGCTTTGCACGTGCGGGATATTTTTTTATTATAAAACGAGTTTATAATATAGACAAAAATGGCTGACACGTGGCGCGGCTCCAGGAGCTGCCACGTGTCGCACCAAAAAATTCAGAAATTAAAGATTGGTAAAATCAAAAATAAATATTTAACGACCTTGGATCGAAAAATTTCCTTCATGAAAATTGCTCGTGTCGGTGAGATCTACAACTTTTATGAAGACATCAAAACCAAAATCGATCAAATGCACAAAGTAATTTTTTTGGGGTATCCCATGTACCTGGAATACCTTGATTTTTGGGTTTGTATTTTTTTTGTTATTTTTAAAACAGATAAAAATCCAAAAAAATGATAAAATCAAAGATAAGTAATTACACATTAATCTATTTTTTTGGATTTTTATTAATTAAGAAGAGGAGAAATAAAATAAAAATGTGAAAAAGACTCATTTTGTATAGTTGGTTAGTGAAGACATGGAATCAATTTGTTTCTTTGATTTCAAGCTCAATTTGGATTTGGATTTTTGCGCATTTTAATAAAACTTTTATCAAAGAAGACACATAAAAAAGAAAAGAACTAAAATAGGTTAAATATGTACATAAAATAATAGGTCAAAATCAACCAAAATACAAAATGTACAAAAGAGGCCCAAAACCCAATTTTCACAAATGAACTCTGATTCACTTGAACTTGGTCTTGTTTTGAAGGTAATTGAATGTACATTAGTTCAAAAGTGAGTAGGGTCAAAACGGACACTGGATGGGGAAGATGTGGGGTTTTTAGTCCGGAAATCCTGAAACTAGTGTTTAGGTTTTTGGTCCATTTATTTAGGTTAGTGATTTTTTTGTATTTTTCATTTATTCTTGTTAGTGATATGTACACAGTGGAGGTGGTTTTGTGTCATTCAGAGTTAGCATGAATGAGTTAAAAATCCGGGAAGTTAATCTATTTACAAGTCCTTTTGGCTTGGATTTTTGGCTTCTTATTTTGTGCAAAAATGATGGATAAAATGCAATTCTTATGAAAACATGCATGAATGCTAATTATGCAGAATAGATGCCTATATGTTGTTTATTTTGAGGGATTTGAGCTTAATAAATGAGATTTAGAGTGATGAATCTGAGATTCATCAATGCTCATGTTATAGTGCATCCCAACTCTCTCAATGTCGATGCAAGACTAAATAAAAATTTCTATCTAAATGAATGCAAGTTCATGAAAAGTTGCATCCAAAACATAAGTTCTAATAGAGAGATAGAATATATTAAATTTAGGCTAAGTCAACGGTAGTTTAGTGCGCCTCACTAATCTTAAGAGATGTGTAAATATCTTGATATGCAGTAAGTGTGTTCTACTTTACAGTTCTAGCACATAAAATATGACATAAATTAGCTCCAAGAATCGTGTGAAACTCTAAATTGGGCACTCAAGTTGAGTCCCACCCGATTAAAGGTAAAACAGACTCAACACAAAATATAATGTCAAAGATCTACATTATATAAATATAATAATAAACAGCAACAACAACAACATGATAATATTTGATTTCTTAAAGCATCTTCTGCAGCTCCTCACAGCTCAGACTCTGAGTTCTGAGCGCCAGCCTCCATACTTCTCTGAGCTGTGAGCGCCAGCCTCCGTACGTCTCCGAGCATCGTCGGGACCATGGGACCTGCCACAAAAGAGAGGCAATTCAATATATATTAAAGATTATCAAGTAAATATACATCACATTAACTTGAACAGAAAATAACGCAACATGTCAATACTAAAAAATTTGACCTAAATAAAATATAATCAATCGAGCAATGAATTAAATATGATTAATTCTATTAATAAGTTGTGACCCCAGCAACGACACCATCCTATCAACCACTAATTAGAAATGTTAGTATGTATACATTGTAATGCGTCCAACTAGTCATTCAGAATCGAGCCGAAATGTCTCCGTGAGGAGGACTCGACTTACATTTATCCTGGATACGTTCGGGAACATAAGGACACGAGCTATTAACATTAATTCATTAAGCATTAATATATATATATATATATATATTAAGTGATTAATATCATTTAGGTCAAAGACAATAGAGACAACACAATACATGGTGCATGAACAGAATGCACTTTTAGTTGATTTTCATGCAAGTCAATTTAAAGATGACATGAAACGGAATGTAATGAAATGCAAACAACACGATATACATTAGTATGCCCCAAAATTATTAGTAAATTGATCATGAGTAGTGAGATTAATTTCGTTACCTTTAATGCATTTTCAGAGCTCCAATTTCAATTCGTGACATTTAAATTAGCAAGCAAGATGACACAATATATCTAAAAATAAAAATATTATATTCAAGTGTCAAATCAGGAAATTGAATATGCTAAAAGATATATAATTAATAATGCATTAAAATGAAATTGAAATTAACCAAAACGTTCAAGATGTAATCATAGTATTCCTGGAGAATAAATAAGAGAAAAAACACATAAATGTCTTACAAACAAGTCTAATAAGGGGTTTAGTTGCAAATGAATGAAGCTGTAAGGGACTTTCCCTGTAAATTTTTCATATACGCAGATCATATGTGTAAATATGGAGACTTGACGGGGCATATATGTATTATCCCCACATACATTCATCGCTTGTGTCGAACAGGACCTCGATGTAATTTTGAAGAACCATGCGAGTGTTGGATGTAAATGTTAGCCTCAGGCGTTTGGCACGTGCTTTGTGGCTATGGCTGAGCTTGGGCTAGGAAGCAGGTGTCCTGGCCCACGTGGATGGCTTAAGAGCTTAGACGAGGTGGCTTGTTCCTCTCAGGCTACAAGATAAGAAAAAGGAGTTGTGGACCAATCTGAACTTTCTGATCCTCCTGATCAAATGGTATTTGTTGATCATGGAACATCTTGCTCCTCCACTAGTGGTTGAGGTGCATCGGGGCTTTGGTGATGTGCATCTTCCTCCACCAACCTCATCTCACCTGACCGTCGAAAAACTTCCTTGGAGCTCTCGTGAAGGTGATGAAGGTCTGTAAGGTGGATGGAAGTGACCGAATTGATGTGTTGAAGGGAACTCATCGGTTTATAGTCTCTAGAACGGAGATGCCTTGAAGCTTCAGGCCATTGAAGTCTTCGAGCATGCAAATGTTAGATAAACATAGCCAAGGTCGTGTGTAAAGGGAGAGTGAAGTGATCGCCATGGGGTGAGGAAAATGGTCCACCAAGGTGGGTTCCTCTACAATTATTGGAGAAGACCGGAGCGAGATGGAGGAGGCTCTGGAAGATGAGGGATGGTGGTCGGGAACTCTGGCGCAAATCTTGGATCTACAGTAAAGGTCGTGGTTTATTTTAATTCGAGTTCAAACTTAATGCACGATGCTAAAAAATTGAATGAATTCAACCTAATGATGAATCTCCGTTTTATCTCCTTTATTCTTTCTATTTGGCCTTTAAAACCTAGCTAAATGCATATATATAATTATTTTGCATAAATTAACATCTATTATTTAGTGTATAAATAGTGAATATAATATTGTAGTTAAAGATAAAATAAAAGAATAAAGAAAAGAAAAATAAAAAGAAATATCATAGGTATTGAATGACCATAAACCCCGAGACCTTGGCATCATCATGATTGGGACGACAAGAAGTAATGTAGGTGGAGAAGAGGGCCAAAAATACATTAAAGCCCTAATTCATAAATGTAAAATAATACAGTTTTGGGACCTTTTTTATTTTTTATACATAAAATCAATAAACTTTGTACATGAAAGTTGTAGATAAAAACACAAAGAAAAATAAAAAATTTATTTCCGACAAAAATAATGCAAATTTTTGCTTTCTACACTCTGAATAAAAATCCAAAAATGAAACTTCACATGACTATATCTTCTCCATATGAACTCAAAATTCATTAAAATAATCTTTAATTGTATATAAATTTTTATTGGCTATTTAATGAAGCTAGTTTTATTTAATTTGGAGTTAAGATGCAAAATTTAGGTTTTGGACCTCTATTGTACAATATATCTGAATAAAATATTCATTTTATTTATTCTTTATATTCTTCAAAATTTTACATTTTTCTAATTTTGTAAATATTCTTTTATGTTATATACATAATTAGAATAAAATTAAACTATTAAGAATACACTAAAATAAATACAAAAAAATACAGTAAAATAAATACATACAAAAAATACATAAATGAATTATATAGACTTATACCTAGAAAAGAACTATACAAATTTAATTAAGTATACATATAATATAAGAAAAATACAATAAAAATATATTTATGTGTACTTAATTAAGTTACAATAATAGAAATTATGTCTATAAAATAATAAAATTTAAAATAGATAATAAAAATAAAATATTCAAAAAATAGGTCATTATACCTATAATCATACTTGTAAAAAGCAAATCATAATAAATCAACTCATAAAATAAAATAAAAGTATATCAAAATAATATATAAAATAGTAAACATTTTCCATGTTTTAAGAAAAAATAATTAAATTATCTATTACTTAATTTTAATTTATTTTTTTATTTTATTTCTGGTTTGTCTTTTAGCCACCTACGAGGCCCAATGGGAGGTCAGCCTTGGTTGACCCGCCAGTCAACTGCCCCCTACACCCAAGCCTGTTAGAAGCTGATGACCATCCTCCTTCCTTGATTTTCCCCATTAATCCTTGCATCCTTTTGACTTGATTCCTTCTTCGATTTTGTTCATCAATTACTGGTTTTTTAGGCACTAATCTTTCCTCGATCAATGGAACCCTGGTCGTCGAGCTAATCCGAGTCAAAGTCTACATGTATATATGTTCCTCCTACACTTCCATTCGAATTTTGATCTTCCTTAACCCCTTGAAATCCTCAGAGCTTGTGCTATGAAGCTTCTTGGTGATAGTAGCAATGTCGAGGACCACTTTGGCACGGAGGAAGATGACCCTAGGTTGAAGATTCGAGCTTTGTCGGACAACTCCACCACGAGCTTCTCTCCTAGCTCCTCCGAGACTGTGAGCGTCTATTTAGCATTAGCATAGATAAGGTTTTAATTCCTATAAAAATCACCTTTATTTCCTTAAAAATAAAAATCATAGTACGCCGAAGCTGAGCTTCGAGGAACCTCATCTCTGTGTTCCAAATGTTACTCTGCTCGCCTATCACCATCATTTCACTCCCCCGATGTTTCTCTATGCCCTACATGCCTCCAATCAACCTGATCTTAGTTAGATCAGTAGTTAGGTTTTTCCACGCCATCGCTCTCTAGAGCACCTCTGCTCGCCTCTATGTTCACCTCATTTCTGACTAACAGGGCCCCAAAACCCCCTTGTGTGTTAGAGAAGCTTTCCTGTAGGTTTTGGAGGCATTAAGAGCCTTTGCGGGTCGAGTTTTCAGTATACATAAGGCATCTAGAGATCGAGGCCTTCTCCGACCCTCCAGAGCTCCATAAATGAGCTCTAGAGCTTTTTGAGACCTCCAGCCGATGCGGAAGACCCTTGGACACATTCTTCACCACTTGGGAGCTCCTCGAATAGCAGGAGGAAGCTTGGAGGACGAATCGAAGTATGGTTAGCAGGGAGTTCTTCCTTGTTCTTTGAGGTGGATCTGATCAGGAGCCACCTCCAGTACGAGAAGTAGTCGTTGGATGCCTCACCCCCGAGCTGCACAATCAACAACCGAGATCTAATCTCGGTCATTCGAAGACGAACTGGTACCATACGTCCAATTGGTGGCAAGTGTAAAGTGAAATAAACCGCGTCATTGGATCGCGCCTATGGGGGTATTTTACATACTACACCTATCGTTTATGTAATTTCTTTTTAGATTTTAACTTTTGTCTGTAGCACAAAAATATTTTGGATATTTTGCATTCCGTCCCATGTACTTTCCATATTTGCATTTAGGTCCAATCCACATCACCTTATGAGCATGTGCACGTGAGGAGACTGGGTATTTTGCACCTAGGCCCTTGGATTTTCTATATTTCATTTTACTCCACATTCTTGGAATAATAGTATAATATTTTTTGGAAGTTTTGCATCCCCCCAACAATGTATTAATTACATAAATAACCCTCTGGGTATATATTATATATATATATATATATATATGGGAAAATTGTAGTTTTAACCTTGTACTTCTCTAAGGTGTTTTTTCTAAGATTAGTACCTAAACTTTAAATATTTATTTAAATTCCTTTACAAAGCTGTATTTTCTTCTTGTGAATTTTATTTTTGCTAAAAATAGTTTCTACACCCCATAAGTTCATAGAAAATTAGGATAAATATCTTATAAATTATTCTATCACATATATTTTTATTAAGGTATTTTATCCTATTTTTTATTTATTAAAAATAAAAAACAGAGGTATTTTTGCTTTTTTAACTAAGATATTTACAAAAAAATATAAAAATGATTTAAAATTCAAAAAAATATATATTATTTATTATCCTATTTTACATCTAAGACCTAAAATCTCTAAAAATATACAAATAAATTTACTAAAAATTAAAAAGCTCCAAAATACTTATAAAAATTCTAAAATATTCTATAAAAATTCAAAAATATTCATTTTTATTTTTGAATTTTATTTATGTAATATATTATATTTAAAAATAGTTTTGGAAAATTTGGCATATTTACTTTAGTCATTGCTTTGCCTTATTAATTCAATTAAAATAAAAAAAATAGTAAAAATTATAAGAAAAATACCAAAACATAGAAAAATATAAGAAAGACAATAATATTTTATTTAGTGATTTTTTAGCATTTATAACTATTTCTATGAATATAAAATCTCTATTTATTTATATATAGCTATATTTACATATATTTTTATTTATAATTATTATAAAAATAAAAAATACAAAAATCCAAAAAAAATATAAAATATAAATTTCAATGTATAAGAAAATTATAACAATTAAATTTTCCAAAAAAATAAATATTTAATAACCCAAAAAATCCAAAATATTCAAAAACCCAAAAACATATGTGGTCTTTTTTAGTCAATTTTGTTGTCTATCCCATGTTCCCCCTATGTTTGACACCCTACCGTACTTGTCCACTGTAAGCATTTTATTGTAGGCTTGTAATAAATTTTGATTCACACTTGCTTGCATTGCTTTATCTCTACATTGTGTTGGTTTATTGTTGATCAATTTCATCTGTAGTGAGCGGTCGTCTCAGCGACAATATATCTTCGCTCTCCGTGAGGATATTATTTTAAACCCTCGCTATAGTCGTGTTCATCAAATGGCGTCGTCGCTGGGAAGAAACGCGTAGGATAGATTTTCGGGTTCATTTTATTTCATTTTTTTTCTTAACTTATTTTCCCTTTATTTGATATAATTATTTATTGTGCTAATATTAATCTCTTATATTTTTCTTATGAGGGGCTTCGAGACGACGGCAACCGCCTAGGTGGTTGGAGCACCTAAGTCAAGAAGACTTGGTCCTTCTACTTGTGGACCAAGAGGAGAGAGCGAGAGGGAGAGAATTTAGCATAGTTTCTTTTGTTGTCAGAGAGTGTTTTTTTTTGCTCAATTAATTTGTAATAATACATCAGGACTTGGACATGGATTCTCGGGCCTAATTTCTAAGTGTTTGTTCATTTGGGTGCTCGTCCGATTTTTCCGAGCTTTTTATCGCCTTTATTTTCTTTGTTTCCCGCATTTTTTAGTTTTCTGCCTTATTTTTTATATATTTTGTGGAATGAGCCATTAGTTTTGTGGGATTGCTTGCTCGGTAATCTAAAGCCAAACAACTAATATCATGCATGTACCTATAGTTTATACATTAGGACTTAGATCATATTAATTGTTGAATACTTGACTTGAAACCGCATGTCGTGAGAGGTCTCCATACAACGCTTGCAGGACCCACTATGTTGGGCACCAAGGAGCCTCCAAGATTGGACCTTAGGTTTCTCTTCTTGTATTTAGCATTTTGGTCTTCCGGTTAATAGCAATTCCTGTTTAGGGCAATTTCTTCATGTGCATAAAGGCATATAGATTAGGTTTATAAATTCTAGTTTTGCATCCCGCATGGAGAGAGCTAGGAAGCGTTGTATGTCTTCTATCTTTGCACACAAAGCATTATTGCACTTTGGCCTTTGCCCTATTAAACCAAGAGGACTACTAATTGCACTTTGACTTAAAATAAAATTCATAACGAACATCATTATTTTGTGTTTACAAAGCCAACATTGTATTCAGGTACATTAAAGATAGAGTGAGGCACGACCCTTAAGGAATAGAGCCAAAACCCAATCTATGACTACCTCAACTTTCATCTGGGACCGACGAAGTATTGGCGCTTCTATCGTACGTGACCGAGTAGCGACTTGTCATGATGGTGTTCCTGCCTTGTGTGGAGCATTTGTCTTGGTTTGAAGTACTGAGCATAGGCCACGCCCTCATGGGTGTGTCTATCTCATCGATTTATGTCTGAGTACCACGCTTGCAAGGGAAGTAGTGGTTTCGCCTATCAGCTTCCTCTCTCTTTTCTTTGGTTGAGTAGGCAATGAGGACCGGTATTGAGGATCTGAAAAAGTGCAAATCACATGATTCAAAGGAGGTGGAACAAGTACAGGGATACTTTCCTGACAGTACACACTCTCCTCTAGGGCTAGCCGATAAGGACTCGTGACAACATTTTACCTAAATTAATAACCCTAAAATGAAAAAAATATAGTCGAACTCTGACGGCTTCAAATTAGGTTGAATTGGTAAATCCATTTTGTTTGATGTTTGTTTGTTTAGATTAGGTTCAAAGATCAAGGTCTCGTGCACTTGCGCAATTTTGCCATTCTTCTTTTCTTACTTCCTCTTTTATCCCTGCTTATCGTGAGCCTTCTATTGTTTTACACTACTTTCATTTCTCATTCATCATTGTATCCATCTTCCAACTCGATCTTCTCTTTTCTCTTGAGATGATGACTCCAGGACGACTTAGTCAGGACTCCGCTGACACCCTCATCAACTCCTCAAGCTCAACTTCTCTAATAATTCAGGGAGATTCCCATGCGCATAGTTCAGACTCCGTGAACCACCCTCAGGACTCCTCGCTTCTTCTAACTCACTAGACTGAGAAAACTATCTTCCTGAGTTCTGCCTTTTTTGGATGGAGATTGATTTCACTCCATATTCCTCTACATCCTTAATAAGATTTAGAATTGACCCTAATTCTGAATTATTCTTTGCATTTGGTGCTTACATACATATTGATTAGTTTGTATTTCCCATTGAAGATCTTGACTCTAATCTCTAACTCACACATTCATAGTCCGCATCAGAGGTGGCTCCAACAAGAACAAGAAAGGGACCTCAGCAGCAGAATAACAAGCAAGATACAGAGTTGGGCATTGGCCCAAGTCAGAATGATGTCAACAGTCAGCTCTTGGCCTCTATCCAGGCCATTTAACAACATCTTACTAAGCAAGCTTTAGCTCAGGTTGCCTTCCAAGATATGCTGAACGATATGAGGAGGAGATTAGAAGAGAGGGAGACACCTCGAGGAGGAGGTGATGATGAAGATAGAGATGATAGCTCTATAGATTGACCTCATGGAGGAGGGAATGAGGAAGGGAGAGGCTTACCCAAGCTAACCTTGAAGCAATCATACAATCCAGGGGCCGGTCATATAAATGAGTGGATTCAGATCCCACCGATCCACAAACATTTTGATCTGAAGCATCAACTCCTTTCGCTCCTCCCTAACTTCCAGGGGAATTCAAGTGAGGAGTTGTATATCCATATACAACAGTTCGACTGCATCCATAGCACGATGCACTTCACCAACATCCCGTTGAGCATAGTCAAGATGACTGTCATCCCATTCAGCCTTCATGGCAAGGCATTGTACTAGATCAACCATCTGGGGAAGGTGGTGATGCTCTGGAAGGATCTGAAGTCGGCATTACTTCACAAGTACTATCCTCTTGGCCATCTCAATCTCATGCTGTCGAAATCACTAGCATCTCTTAGGGACTCCAAGAATCTTTTCATGAGACCTAGGAGAGGTTTAGTCATCTGATCGAGAAGCGCCCCCACCATGCCATCCTGAGGACCAGCCTAATCCAACACTTCTTTGGTCTAACAAAAGCTAGTCAATGTTTGGTTGACGTCGCTTGTAGAGGGCCCCACTTCAACAAGGATGAGGACATAGTTTGGTATATATTTTAGGAGATGGCCGAAGGAGAGGTCATGTTATACTCACCTCATTCCTTTTAGATCCAGTCACTGCCATAAGTCCTCCGCAAGAATGTGATCATGACAGATATGCACAAAATCGACAAGTGTGATAACTCTGACCTGATCATCATCAAGACCACTTATCGAAGGTAGACATCAGTGAGAAGAGGTCTCAAGACCTAGAGAAGCTCGCTGGAATCGAGCAAAGAATGAAATGCTTAGACAAGCTTGATATTATCACTAAGCAGCTGGAGCTACTGGTGAACACCATCAATACCCACAATTCAATGACCGCTGCTACTGAGCCTCCAACTAAGAAGAAGTAAAAGACATAGCCACAACAGCCTCAGCCGAGCTCCAATAAACCTTCGATCCACCACGTATACTATGTGCATGCCCAAGAGCAACTGCAAACTCAGATTATTACCTACTAGCCACCTAAGTTCCAGCATCAGTACCTCGATCCGTGTTCTCCATCTCCCCCGCTCATTCAAAAGATGAATGGCATCTTGAGAAATGTCCAGCAACTGACACATCCTAAGGGGCGACACTAGGGTTAGTCCAATGCCAGCCGACCATATCACCAACAACAAGGAGGGTGGAATTTCCCCCCCAACCCCTTACCAATAGCCTCCGCAGCATGTATACAACTAGAGGCAAAGCAATTGTCAGTAGTAGTCTGGCTATCGCAACCAGCAGTAACAAAAACCAGCTGCTCAGTACCATCACCAATACTCCTCACCGCAATACCAATAGTACCCTACTCTTACTCATCCACCTCACTATTCTTAAGGTTACCAGTAGCATCCTCCCTCATACCAGTAGAATTAGTGGTCTCATCAGGCCGAGCCTTCTGAGGTTGCCCTAGTTAACCCATCCCTATATTGTCTGGATCAACTTGTGAAGAACATGGCTAAGATGAGCCAGAAGATAGATGATAAGACAACCGTTAAACTGTCATTCCGGCTCAGGTCGAGGCAAATCCGAACAACTTTCATCGCAAGGAGCAGATATCTTGCAGTGCCTAACCTGATTCAAGTGAAAATAATTTCTTTTTATCAATGTTGTACATCTCAGGAGTGGTAGGACACTCCAGTCATATGCGACGATGAAAGGGAAGAATAAAGTGTCTGATGGTGAGTTTCGCCCGAGCCAGCACCAGGGCCAACACAATTTTTTGAAGCAACACCACCCACACCAAAAACACAAAAAATATAGAAAATACAAAAATACAAAAAGAAAGCAACAATCCTAGTGAAGCTGCGCCCACCTTGGAGAAGCCAACACCAATAGCAAAATCAGAGCCAGTCGACGAGGTCGAGCCTGTCATTTTTTGTCCACAACATATAGATGATTGTACTCCTTTTTTCTATCTACTTGTACAGAAAGAAGTGGACAAAATATGAATGCAAATGTTTTTGACAGTGTACATGTGCCTTTTCCTTCAGCAATTATATCAAAAACAGTAAAAAATTGAAAAATGCTTTGTCCGATCCTAAAATAGTCCAAATTTTACAAAACTTGATCTTGAAAATGCCATTGTTGAAAGCAATGGAGTACATGCCTGTAGTGAAACGAGGACTTAAAGATGCATGTACAACAAAGTGTCCGAGCCGTAAGAAGTGGAAACCAGAGCTGCATGTCTTGACCATGGAAACAATGAATGTCATCAGCAATCTCCCACACAAATAGAAAGACAATGGAGCACCACTCACTAGATGCACCATTTTCAATCAAGAGTTCGAGCACACATTGCTTGATAGTGGGTCTTCTATCAACCTTTTGCCAGGTTCACTACTCAAAGAATTCGAGATAGGTCCGCTCAAGCCAACCAAGATGATTCTGCAATTCGTGGATAGATCAGTCAAGAGACCTAAGGTCATGTTGGAGGATGTTATCGTCATTGTTCACGGGATGTAGTTCCCTGTTGATTTCATTATTTTGGATATGGACACCTCTGCATCTCTGCTCCACACCCCGATTATCCTTGGTCGGTCGTTCCTTAAACATTCAAAGCAATAGTTGACTACAACACTAGAGAGATTACATTCTGCTCTAGCAATGACAAAATCTAGATAGAGACCGTGTCTAACCCAAAGCCAAAATAATGAATGATGAAGTTGAATTGCCAGAGGTGGGCAGACAACAGTTGAAAGAACTTACACCAAAGCACGCCGCCCCTTCTCTCTCTACACGCCTACTCTCTCTCTCTCTCCCTCTCTCTCTCTCTCTGGGCAGGAAGATTTCATCACCGATCTGTGTGATTAAATGAATGATGATGTTGAATTGCCAGAGGTGGGCAGACAACAGTTGAAAGAACTTACACCTACAATTGTCCCTAATGTCACCACTAAAGTCGCTCCCACACCACCAGAGCTCAAACACTTGCCCTCTAATATGAAGTTCCATTCCTTGTTGGAGAACCAAACATGTACCTGGTCATTATCAATGCTCATTTGATCGAAGACCAAGAATCTCGTCTGATAGAGATTCTTGAACAAAATTGTATGCGATCAGATGCGACTAGTCGCACTAGTTGCCTAGGCAGTGGAAATTAAAAATTTTCATACGACGAAAGCACATGATCCAAGAACACTTCTCGAATCGTTTCCTCTAAACCACAAACAAGTAATAGGATTACCTCTTGATGTGTTGTTGCGATCGAGTCTCTAAACAAAGAGACCTCCTATCTCAAGTCCGATCCGATGGAGGAGACGCTTGCGAGCGTGTTTATGAAACACGTGCTTCTCACAATCAATGTTGATGATCCAAGCGGCGGATCTGCTAATATTGACACACAAGATCTGACGCCTTCTTCATGAGCGAGGCGCACCGAAGGAGACATAGATCCACGAGCAAACGATCGGGCAGCATAATGACGACACTGCGGTGATGGAGACTCCATCTAGGGTATCCATGGTGGACGGCAATATGAGAGGGAGAGAGAGAGTAGGCGTGTAGAGAGAGAAAGAGAGAGAGAGAGAGACTTATGTTCTCATAGTGTAAAGAAGAGCAAAGGGGGTGCCTCTCCTTTTATAATATTTTGGGATCCATTGATCTCAATCCATAGACAACACAAATCCAAAAGCTCACATTGATTTGTGTTTCTTTTAAGGGCCAAGATTTGTGTTGGTAAAAATCAAGAACAATTAATTTAATAAAATAACATATATATTGAATATAATTTTATTTATATCAAATCAATCTCCGTTAGAGGAATAGGAAGGAGGCAAGCCTCCTTCATTAAGGAGGGTGGACGGCCACCACATTCCTTATAGGAATTGTGGTCGTCCACTCTTCCTATATGGAAGATGGATGTTTCTCTCCTATTACATGAGATTACATTATCTCATGATTCTCTCCAATATTTGCAACAACTTTTGTTGCAAATTATTTTACAAAATAAATCCAATATATTTTGTAAACATTGTAAAATTGCCATTAGAAATTTGTGAATCACATTCACAACCCAAAACCAAATGTAAATTACATTTTCAATTTAATGTCCAATGTGAATCCAATTCGCATCAACATTTAATTAATAAATGTAAATTACAAATATCTCTCTCTCTCTCTCTTATATATTATAAATCACATTTGTAATATATATATATAATTAATATGGATAGTGTTATCCACATTATTCAAATCCATGATAATTAAATCACATTTAATCATCTTGGATCTCTATTCTCATGTTCCCAAATAATATGAATTACATTCACATTATTCACATCTTTGATAATCAAATCACATTTAATTATCTAATATAACTTTCTTTACAATATGAATCGAATTCATATTAATCATTATAATTAAATCACATTTAATTACCAATTTACTCAATGCTTGGATACATATATCAACAATGAAATTATCCTGAACTCTTTCAAGGATAATGCGCTTTCTCAGCGAATACTTGGAGATAAGGACAGGGTGATCGTATTGTTCCACGTATAATGACATGGATATTGAGATAACGTCTCAAATCTAGATCTCGGGCCTCCCTTAGATGATTGATTAAATCAAGACCGTAAATCTAATCTTCTCATTGCATCTGAATCACATTCAGATCAATGTCCAACATTTGGACTAAGATCAGATTACTTCTCTACTGATAGGAGTCACTAAAATCCAGACCCGTTTCATCACTCCCTAGGAATGGAAGCATCATGGTTATACAATCGTTTATGATCACATCACCCTCAGGTATTCCCAATACATGTACATCTTTCATACTGGAAGGCCCATAATAATCCCGAAGTATAAGATCAATTTTACATTGTCTACTTCAGGGATTTATCATTAAGTTTCTCATTCGATCATTGGGAGTCAGTATCGATCATATGCTTTCCAAAAGCATATATCATACTCAGGTGTTGATCATATACTTTCCAAAAGTATATATCAAACCTACAAATTCAGTCAAACTTCCAAAGCGAGATGACCGTGCAAAGAATTTGATCTGTCCAATATCTCATGAGTGAGCTAATGTCTTCCAGTTCAGTAACCGAACCTGTATGATCCCTTTGAGAGATCGCATTACTCATATGCCCTTGTATGCACACTAGCGCACCGGTGTATATACCTTGATTAGGTCATCAACCTATTGGTCTGCCAAATGTACATACTTGGATAGATAGTAGCACATATGTCTCCGGTCAGAGGATGCGTTCCTATATCGTGACAGCATATGTCATAGGACTTTGGCTATCTTGATCTCGTTAAGTCAACTCTTTGACCTAACTTATCTGACACCTCTGAATCTCTATTCCCATGTATAGGACATGCATCAAGAGGTCGGTCAGATATCAACCTAAATGAGAAAGGATTGCCATCTCCTACTCAGGCTGGAGATCATCTCTTAACAATCATTTGACTGTACTTGATGAGTCCTCAATCTAACTCTTTAGATATTCATCCAAGCACCAGCCTCTATGATTCAATATTGAATCAACAATTGTATGATCATTAAGATGACCATGGTACATAACCTTAATTGTACTAAGGGACCTATTATGCAAATTGGTTATTCTTTATTTCAGATCAGGGAATGATATTCGCAATAACATTTATTGCATAATGGCTCGTCGTGGGATCGCATGTCCAACAATCTCCCACTAGCCCAAAGAGCCATTAATTGGCTAATGTTAAAACCCACACTCATGTGACAATCATAGACTATTTGGAAAATAGCTAGGTAAGCTGATCAGTCACTCTGTTCCTAAGAGACTATGTCAAGTCCTTTTACGGCACTTGCATATCTCCTAGTAACAGTCTTGCATCCAATGCGAATGTTGCATCTTATGCAACAAATATTCAATCATGTCAGTCATTGTGTCTTTGACACTACACCTCAATAATTATTATAACCAGTTTGTAATTTCTATTATCCTTATCGGAATAATCTTATTATTGGAAATCTCTATCTCCTAAGGTATCCGCAGTTAAGACCTTTCAGATCACTATCTATGAAGTCTTAATTTCTTGAAGATAAGACTTTGAGATCACTGTCTTACAAGTTTTGTCATCTTTGAAGATATTGTTATTACTACAACAAAGTGTTTTATTTCCATAGTAGGATTAGTAACAGTTTACTACTCCCACTGCATGGCAGACATCTGTCTTTTATAAATATCAAGCATACACCTTGCTTCTCAGAACTGATGCCCAAAGGCTAGCAGTTTTAGAATTCACATCCTCAACTATTTGAGGTGTTATCCCTTTAGATAGGTGTACCATATCTTGAGGGAAAGAAGCCATTCTTGGAATTTTCCAGAAAATGGAAATGTCCAAGGTGTACCATTAATGTGACGGTCCCAATACCCTCTTCTCTTTACTTCTGAACAACTTCAGAACTAAGATCTAAGAGGTATTCTTGAGATCATATCTCAAGGTATGGAACAACCAGATTATAAAACACTTATTATTATCATCCTTATATCATTCTAAATGATTAGTATATTATCTACATTTAGCACGACGAACACAATGGCACTCCCACTAAGCTTCGCATGATTTATCAAGATTCTATCTGAAATCATAACATTTATAATTTCATCAAATCTTATGTTCCAACTACAAGAAGCTTATTTGAGTCCATAGATGGAGCTCTCTAGCTTGCACACCTTGCTTTCCTCAGTCATGAAGCCATGGGGCTACTTCATGTGAATATCCTCAGAGAGGTATTTATGGAGGAATGCAATATTGACTTTCATCTTGAAGATGTCAAAGTCAAGTTGTGTAGCTATAGTTAGCAATATTTTGATGGGTTCAAGCATGGTAACTGAAGAGCAAGTCTCATCGCAAATGGCTACGAACCGTGCTTTGAAGGTCTTTACCTTCTCATCAGGTTCCCTCTTTCTATTGAAGATCCATTTACACCTTAATGGGTCTTATCCATATAGGTGGATCCTAGAGGGTCCATATACAACATTTTTATATGAAGTCTACTTTAGACTTTATTGCTAACATCCATCTTTCCATGCTATGATCTTTAGAAGCTTCATCGCATGAAGTCAGATCATTATCATATTCAACTGACACATGGAATCCATCTTCAAACTTATTTGAAGAGGTATTAGTGTTTCATCTTTAATTGTCCTTTTAGTTTCCAATTTTAGGTGCCTCATTATCTTCTCAAGACTAAATGAGTTCCTTTACTTCATTTTCATCCTGATTCTCAAGAGTCTCATCATCTAAGAATCACATTCTCAGATATGAAATCTTTTAAGAATCTCAAGGTAATAAAGTAGGTATCCAATACCATCCTTTATTTTCCTAATGAAGTAGCACTCTCTGGTGCTAGATTCCAGCTTACTAGCATGGAACCTTGTTAAGGATTATATTGTACTCTCTACTACATATATACCTTGGAAACTAATAGAAAATTATGCTAATATTCACCATTGATCATACATGTCACACATGATTCAATTGTATCTCCCTATAACTCCATTGAGTTTAGGTTTATTAGAAGGAGTGAGATAGAAATGATATTAATATCTCTATAAGGTATTCCATGAATTCATCTAATAGGTACTGACTACCTAGATTAGATCAAATTCATTTAATCTTCCTTCAAACTTTGGTTCTAAACCAAAATTGTGAAATCTCTAAACATTTCAAAGCTTTCTATGGTGAAGGGAAGAAATCTCATATCAAAAAATAATCATCTAATGATATCACATATCATCAATATTTATCATGATATAGATGATCCACACACATCAATGTGTATGAGATCTTGAATACCTCAGCATCTAATACCATTCCCATATAACGGTATTATGGACATTTTCTACTCTTGAATACAATATTAAAGTATGTAATATTTGAAATTTTAGACCTTCTAAAGTTTCATCTCTTACTACTCTATTGATCTCATCAACATACTTATGTCCACGGTTTGATGCTAGATCATTATCAAATGATCTTCATCCTCCTATTGATCTTTAAAGGTTTAATTTTCAGTATTAGAAATGTTAATGAACCATTCACTGATTTTCTAATTTAGTAGAGTCCACTATATTATAGACTACTATCTGAAATATCTACATCATAACTCTTTATGATAGGTCTATTAAAGAATTCATGTTTATTTCTAACATTTGGAAATAAACAATGAGTGTATTCTAATATCTAGGTCATAGAGACATTCTCTAAGACTAAGGGATCTCCCACTGAAATTATGAAGTCTATCAATCCAAATGAGATTAATGCAACAATGGCATCAATATCCATGTGGATGGCTATTAAACCTTAAAATCAAATTTTATAGTCTTCTAATACATATGCAACCAATTGCAAGTGTTATTAAAATAATAAGATACAATTATTAGACTTAGATATTATCAAATAAGAAAGTCAATTTCAATGATTATGTAGATGTAGATTATTCTGATGCACTATCTGATTCCTTCTCTAAGGATTCTAGATAGATTTGATAGTCATACTATCAACACATCAACTTATTGCAGTATTGGCATTCATCCAACTATTTGGATGTCATATGGAAGTCACAGAAGTACAGTGAACTCTTTGAATTTCCTTCTTACTTGGGTTCAACCCATGCTTCCACTGTGCTCCCTTTATCTATAAGCAACCATTGCTCAAGACAAAGGATCACTTATGTTGAAATCAAATATTCAATACAAGAGTATTTCAACATTTATACATGCTTCATTCAATTCATACAATATGAATAATATGAAGCATCTTGAATGACCAGAGTATAGACAGTAGAATGATGACGCTCATCGTATCTACATCCATCTAAACTCTTGAAACATTGGTTCAGGTAGGTACTCAAACAATTTGAATACATCATCTCTTATAGAGCCACCATTCTACATGATGTAGAGAACAACGTCATTCATGATTAAATGTCAAGAGCACATATGCATGCCAGCACATCTTTTTTTAGAATTTTATAAGGATTATTTGACAATTACAATAATCATCGACACATCACTTACAAAGTATATTCGATGAGAGATCAAGACTATAGAGATACAAACCCTTGGGTTGAAGTCCTATTGTCTATTATAATTGTCATCCCTCATTATTATGAGGAAACTTTCACATTACAACCACATACATTATGTGTCCAACTGCAAGTACAACATCTTGATCATGCATCCAATCCATGATAATTTACTGGTTATTATTGAGTATAAAATTGAGTGGGTTTAATGAAGGATTATCTGAAATAAGAAATTTGCATATATATATATATATATCATATATTACTTTGATTTAGGAATTTTCATATCAAAGTTGTCTTGCCTTGTCAACACTGAAAGTTCATTCCCTTAATCACTTTCCATGTAAGAGATATACTTACCATCATATCTCAGCAAGATCTGGGATCTCCTTCCGTTTCTTTGTTACATCCCAATAATATGAGAACATGTAACTTTGATAAATTTAAGCGGGAACATATTCCGCCTTGCAAGTCCAACTTGCATTCCCAATTCAGTCTTTAACACCCAGGCCCACCACCCCTAAGCTGATGTTGACCCATCATTAATTGAACAAACCGTCAAGAGCAATAGTACTCACTATGCGCAATCCAATATCACCCCAATAATATGAGGACCCGACATTGGGGTCACTACGCATACGGCCTTACTCTTTTGAGAAGCAAAGAGCCCGATCCTGATGCACTTGCATACAGGAGTTGTCACTTCGGACAGGCATCTCCTACATACAATCCCTGGTGACGGAACCCTTCGCCTTGACGGGAGACTTGGATGTCACTTATGTGATCCTCCATATCATATTCAAATTTTTGTTCATTATCATGAATAATATTCACACTATTAATTCTTCCAAGGGAAATAGCACATCTATTTATAATAGAGTGCTTAATTTTAATTGGATTCTACTTAATCTAATCATATTAAATTAATGATCCAATTAATATCCAACAAACATTCTTAATTGTTACTTGAATTATGGTATTATCTCAAATACGTATTATTTCGAATTTTAATAATTAGAAATACATCACGATTTCTTAAGCATTATACCAACCCTACCCCTGTCATGGCCAGTACCGGCAGGAGTGGGACAGACCGCACACGGTGCAACCTGCTACCCCAACGCTCACCAACAAGACACCATATCCGCCTCGGGAAAGGATAATGCAAAATAGATCACTTTGTACTTGAGATGATCATCGGGTTTTCAACCAAAATTATACCATATAATAATAATCAAAATATTTTTGATTAACATTATAATGAGATTTGCTAAACAAATCCCAAATCCTGTTCAAGCAACACGTTTGTTGGAAAGTGGATTGTGTAACCAATTGTGATCTAGATCATATCTAATCAATTATTGGTTAAGGCAATATCATTTAAGGAAATAATTATCATTAAATTTTTCAAAAATATTTATCCATAATTATTTTAGGAAATTAAACCATTTAATTACACTAATTTGTTAAATGACAATCACAAGGTTCATGATTAGGAAAGTAATTTCCAGCAGTGGCCCTCACTTACTAAAATTAGCATATCTCAATCAATTTAAATCCAAATTAAGCAAAGTTTTCAAAGTTTTCTAATTCGATTTACAACAGAACATAAATGATTTTCACACATTTCAAGGAGTTTCAAATCCATAATTAACTCTTAAATTACGTTAAGATTCGCAGTCCCCGAAACAGTGGATATATGTTCACTAATCTGATCATAACTTGAGCAAACGGATTCGAAATCACACAAACTCAAATCCCATAGTTTCCTTATTTAATGGGGAACAAAATCCATTTTTTATTTTCGTGTTTAAAAAATTTAAACAGGGCCGAAAATAATCACTAAACATAGATGCGAAAATGAAATGCGATAAAAACTTTCGCAACCCTAACGAACCCAAGTCGGCTTAGGTTTATGGATCGTATCTGAAACCTTCGACCTAAGGCTCTGATACCACTTGAAGGATAAGGGGAGATCCTTAAGCGCATCACGAAAGCGTGAGGATCGCATCGTATGTGATCAGGAGTGACTAGTCGTACTAGTTGCTCTAGGCAGCGGAAATTAAAATTTTTCATGCGAAGAAACCACATGATCCAAGAACACTTCTCGAATCATTTCGTATAAAATACAAACAAGTAATAGGATTACCTCTTGAAGCATGGTTGCGATCGAGTCTCTAAACAAAGAGACCTCCTGTCTCAAGTCTGATCCGATGGAGGAGAAGCTTGCGAGCGTATTGATGAAACACGTGCTTATCGTAATCCATGTTTATGATCCAAGTAGCGGATCTCCTGATCTCAACACACGAGATCCGACATCTTCTTCACGAGCGAGGCGCACCAAAGGAGACAAAGATCTACAAGCAAACGATCGGGCAACATAACGACGATGCTGTGGCGATGGAGACTCCCTGTAGGGCATCCATGGTGGACGGCCATAGAAGAGGGAGAGAGAGAGAGTAGGCATGTAGAGAGAGACAGAGAGAGAGAGAGAGAGAGACTTATGTTCTCATTGTGTAACGAAGAGGAAAGGGGGTGCCTCTCCTTTTATAATATTTTGGGATCCATGGATCTTCATCAATGGACAACACAAATCCAATGGCTCACATTAATTTGTGTTTCTTTTAATGGTCAAGATTTGTGTTGTTAAAAACCAACAACAATTAATTTAATAAAATCAAATATATATATATATATATATCGAATATAATTTGATTTATATCAAATCAATCTCCATTAGATAAATAGGAAGGAGGCAAGCCTCCTTCCATAAGGAGGGTGGACGGCCACCACATTCCTTATAGGAATTGTGGTCATCCACTCTTCCTATATGGAAGGTGGATGTCGCTCTCCTATTACATGAGATTACATTATCTCATGTTTCTGTCCAATATTTGCAACAACTTCTGTTGCAAATATTTCACAAAATTAAACACAATCTATTTTGTGAACATTGCAATCTTGCCATTAGAAATTTGTGAATCACATTCACAACCCAAAATAAAATGTTAATTACATTTTCAATTTAATGTCCAATGTAAATCCAATTCACATTAACATTTAATAATAAATGTAAATTACAAATAGCTCTCTCTCTCTCTCTTATATATTATTAATCATGTTTATAATATATATATGATTAATATGGATAGTGTTATCCACATTATTCATATCCATGATAATTAAATCACACTTAATCATCTTGGATCTCTATTCTCATGTTCCCAAATAATATGAATAACATTCACATTATCCACATCTTTGATAATCAAATCACATTTAATTATCTAAGATAACTCTCTTTATAATATGAATCAAATTCATATTAATCATGATAATTAAATCACATTTAATTACCAATTTACTCAATGCTTGGATACATAAATCAACAGTGAAATTATCCTGAACTCTTTCAAGGATAATACGCTTTCTCCGCGAATACCTGGAGATAAGGACATGGCGATTGTATTGTTCAACGTATAGTGACTTAGATATTGAGATCACATCACAAATCAAGATCTCGGGCCTCCCATAGATGCTTGATTAAATCAAGACCGTAAATCTAATCATCCCATTGCATATGAATCACATTCAGATCAATGTCCAACATTTGGACTAAGATCAGATTACTTCTCTACTGAGAGGAGTCACTAAAATCCAGACCTGTTTCATCACTCCCTAGGAATAGAAGTGTCATGGTTACACAATCATTTATGATTACATCACCCTCAGGTATTCCCAATACTTGTACATCCTACATACTAGAAGGTCTAGAATAATCCCGAAGTATGAGATCAATTTTACACTATCTACTTCAGGGATTTATCATTAAGTTTCTCATTCAATCATTGGGAGTCGGTATCGATCATATGCTTTCCAAAGGCATATTTCATACCCAGGTGTTGATCATATACTTTCCATAAGTATATATCAAACCTACAAATTCAGTTAAGCTTCCAAAGCGAGATGACCATGCACGGAATTTTATCTTCCCAATATCTCATGGGTGAGCTCATGTCTTTCGGTTCATTAACCGAGCATGTATGATCCCTTTGAGAGATCGTATTACTCATAACATTTATTGCATAATGGCTCGGCGTGGGCTCGCATGTCCAACAATAGATTGGAAGATATCAGGTCTCCATGGGATCAATCCATCTTTATGCTCGCATCACATCTATTTGGAAGAAGACATCAAGCCCTCTCGTGAATTCCAACGCAGACTGAATCCAAACCTCCAGAAGTTTGTGATGAAAGAAATTCAGAAATGGTGTTATATGAGATTCATATATCCCATCTATGACTTCAAGTGGGTGAATCCCTTGCATGTAGTACCCAAAAATATTGGGATCACCATTGTCACTAAAGACAATGGAGAGGAGATTCTGACCAGAGTACCGACATCCTAGCGAGTCTGTGGATTACAAACGTCTCAACCTAGTCACCAAGAAGGATCATTTTCCAATGCATTTCATTGACCAGATTCTCGAGAAACTAGCTGCGAAGGAATACTTTTGTTTCTTGGACGGTTACTCTGGATATAGTAAAGTGGCAATTGCGCCAGAATACCAAGAGAAGACAACATTCACCTGTCCTTTTAGGTTGTACACCTTCCGACGGATGTCGTTCGGGCTATATAATGTCCCCACTACATTTCAAAGATGTATGCTGGCCAAATTTGCAAACATGGTGGGCAGTTTTCTTGAGGTGTTCATTAATGATTTCTGGATCTACGAGGACTCATTTAATCAATGTCTTGATTATTTAGATGGAGTTCTAAGGAGGTGGTGTGAAGTGAACCTCGTGCTCTCATGGGAGAAGAGCAATTTCATTTTGACTAAAGGGATCATGATGGGCCATGTTGTATATAAACATAGCATGGAACTGGACCATGCCAAGGTGGAAGTAATTTCTAAACTCGAGCCACCAACTAATCTGAAACAGGTCTAGTCCTTTTTGGGGAACATCGATTTCTATAGATGATTAGTAGAGACTTCAGTAAGCTCGCTCGATCGTTTACAGAATTGCCAGGTACGGAGACTGATTTCATTATGGATGATTGAGTTCTCCAAGCCTTTAATAAGTTCAAAGACCTAATCACACATGCTCCTCTACTCTAGCCTCTTGATTGGTCTCTACCCTTTGAGATCATGACAGATACATCTAATTTTGCAATTGTTATTGTCCTAGGACAAAGACGAGTTGAGATTTCATTTGCTATTAACTACGCTAGCCAAACACTAGATGAAGCTCAGAAAAATTACACAGTAACACAGAAAGAGCTGCTAGCCCTAATGTTTCCCTGGAGAAGTTCAGATCATATCTCCTTAGATCAAGGGTGATTATTTAAACTAACCATTTTGCCATCAAGTACCTTCAGACCAAGAAAGATGCCAAGCCTCGTTGAATTAGTTGGATTCTTCTACTCCAGGAACATGACTTGGAAATTCATGACAAACTGGGCATAAAAAATATGGTGGTAGATCATCTTTCCAGAATCATCAATGCAGATCCTCCTATGCAAAATTCAATTCCTATCATAGAAACCTTCCCAGATGAGGCAATCTTGTATATATCCTATCTACCATGGTGCGCAGACATTGTGAATTATCTCGTATCCAAGAAGACACTGTAGACTGTGTGAAGATCAAACAAGACAAGTACTTGGTTGACATCCATTTTTACCAATGGAAAGAACCACATCTGTTCCAAGAGGGCACAAACTACATTTGGAGGAGGTGTATACCTCAGGAGGAGATTATGGGTGTCCTAAACTACTAGCACAAGCTCGAAGCCGGTGGACACCATTCTCGAAGGAGAACGACATCATTAGTGCTTCAATGTGGCCTTTGGTGACCAACTCTCTTTGAGGATGTAGATGAGTATGTGAAAAACGTGTACTGGCTGTCAGAGAATGGTTGTGAACATTAGCATGCGCGATACAATGCCTCTGAAGTATATTCAAATATGGGATGTCTCTAACGCCTGGGGTATTGACTTCTTGGGGACATTCCCTCATTGTCAGGTTTTTGAGTACATCCTATTTTTCGTCGATTATGTCAGTAGATGGGTGGAGGCAATCCCCACCCGAACTGCAGACAGTCTCACAGTTTGTTGATTCATGAAAGTGAACATCATCTCGTAGTTTGGAATCCCCAAGATTCTCATTTCTAATGAGGGGAGCAATTTTATCAACAAGGAGGTCAAGAATTGACCAAAGAATATGGCATCGAACATCGTGTTGCTACGTCGTACTGCCCACAATCAACTCTCTTGGTTGAATGTTCAAACATGGAGATTACGACAATAATGTAGAAGCTTGTACATATGGATCTCAAGAAATGTTCTCAACTACTAGACTCAGTTCTTTGGGCTCGTTGCACGGCTACGTCTCCACTCGACATGTCTCCCTACCACCTTGTTTATGGCAAGCCTTGCCACCTGCTCGTGGAATTAATTCACAAATCCTTATAGGTGTCGAACTTGTGTAACCTTGATTCTGAGTGAGGAGGAATAATAGAAAAGTTTATATGAACCTGATGCTTGAATTTTGAGAATACACATTTCATAACAACCTGGTGTACAAAGATAAAGTCAATAGATGGCACGATAAACATATTGGAGGGAAGACTTTCGAACCTGTATGGAAGGTGTCGTTATTTGATGCAAAGTTGAAAATTTTTCTAGGTAAACTGAAAAGCAAGTCAACAGGACCATTCACTGCGAAGACTATGTGTGACAAAGGAAGTCTACTTATATCATAGTTGTCATCTAACGTACAATCCTTTGTAGTCAACGGACAGTTGCTGAAGCCATATCTCGATAAAGACACATTCATGTCTGTTGTCGATTTAGTAGAGGTCGCATTTCAAGATGATTTCTCAGAGATGGAAGGACCAGACAAAAGAAGCTGAAAAATCACAAAAAGATTTTGTTTTCTCGGTTTCTTCTTTTCTTCTATTTGTTTTCATTTTTTTCTATTTCTCTCCAAAAGATGTTCACCCCTTTCATCTTTGTTATACTTAGGATGTACTTTGTCCTAAGTATAGGGGGTGATCACCCCGAGTTGTTCATTTCTTGATCCCTCACCTATCCCCTCAACTTCTGATATTTAGTCTATACTTAGGGATATTGTACCCTATGTATGGGGGGACAGGTCGAGCCGATGATTTCGCACATTCCCTCCCTTGACCCTCCATGCCTTGTGTACAACCCGCTATACTTAGGATTATTTCATCCTAAGATAGGGGGACGATCAACTTCTCATTCGTTCGTTCTTTAGTCATTATAGTATAGACTTTTCTATACTTAGTATGAGTCATGCCTTCTCTTTTCTCTCTTATCTATGAGTTCATAGCTTAATCTAACTATAAGGCGGTCATATATACCTTGTATATGCCTTAGTGATAACTTGTACTTTCGTATTTTCAAATAATATGGATAATTAGTATAAATTAAAACACGCATCCTATTCTTTGTATATTTGATCAGGTTGGAAATGGTTTGCAAAATGTTTGAAAAATGGTTGGAAAATCTCTTTGAAAAATCTTTTGAAAAATATTTGAAAAATGTTTTGTAAATTGTTTTACACCTTTGTAAAAATGTTTCGTTTGTAGAAAAACTTCTTTTATTTGTTTGAATAAAATATTTTGACAATCTATTCGCAAATGTTTTGAAAATGGTTGCAAAAATAGTTTGAAAAATCCATACAAACTATTTGAAAAATCATTGCAAAATGATTTTCAAATTTTGTAAATGTTTGCAAAAATTATTCACAAATTATTCTTTCAAAGTAAAGTTTTCAAAATGATTGTCAAAATATTTACAAATTATTTTGAGGACTATATAAATTATTTACAAATCCTATAAATAAAACTTGTAAATAACATGTGTAAATTCTTCACCTAAACTCTTGTAACTAATAAAATGAACTCCCTTGTAAATATCTTCACATAGTTCTTTTATTTTTGAAAACCCCCTTAAAATTTTACAAAATTTAAAATCCCAAAAATGTTCGCAAAATGTTTTAAAAACTGCATAAAAAATTGCAAATTTTTTCAAAAATCCCTAAAAAGTTCAAAATCAAAAAATATTTTCCTTGCATGGCATTTGAATTTTTTAGATTGATGATGATAATTAAACAAGTCTAAGTAAAATCTGACAATTGGAGCTTGGTTGGACTTAATCGACTTAATCACATGATCCATATAGGAACTATAATTGAGATGCTTCAGGTCTGCTAGACTTAATTCTTTGAGATCATGAGACTAGGTTTAATGTCGTCTTGACTACCTAAGTAGAATATTTTAGAACACACACATGATTCTTATCGACAGTGACTTAACTTGCACATCTGCACCTTCACTTTGCTCACCACATTTGAAGTGGGTAGAGGGTTGGATTCACCAGCATGAGACACAAGCCAATGGGAACATCAGAAGTCACACATTTGTGGCCATTGTACCCCAACCCGATCTAGTAGCCATGAAGTCTAACGACAGAAGTCATGGATTGCAATAATTCTTCAAAAGAAGGATAGTCTACTGGCTCAAGAGGAAGAAATCCATAAATAAATGCTGCTATATATAGTATTCAATTTTTTTTTTGCATATTCAAAAACTTCAAAAAGAATAGATGGGCAAAAATCAAAGAAAAATCAATTCCAATCAGAGTATGTATGTATATAGTCAATAAGCAAGCTTGAGCTTCAAAGTCAAATGTATGTGAGACTGCAGCTAGATGACTTGGCTACACTGGTCAAGCATCCTAGGATAGGAAGCTAAACTCGCAACTGTCCATTCTTCTCTCTACCTCCACTTCTTGAGTTGGTTGTACTTGAACTTACAAGGTAATGTCCTGCTTCTCGAGGAAAGAGTTGCTAGATTGGGGAATTAGGGTCATCATGTTGTAGAAGACTAACTTTTACGGCTTCAACCGAGAGGAGATACACATCACTGACATTGTACAAGATAGACTCATAGTCATATGGGACTTCGTATGACATCGACCTGTTCTAACCTGACTTTTGAGGAGACTTGGGTAGAGTCTTGTGGGTCTTAGAGGTTGTTGTGTTTCAAATTTGTTTTCCAATAAGGTTCAAACTAACAATCCAAGGTCTTAGTGGTTGTTGTGTTTCAAATTCGTTTTCTAATAAGGTTCAAACTAACAATCCAACGGTATGGATAAGCTCCAAACTTTGGTTTTATGAAGACAAGTTCTTTCTTTTTCTTTTCTTCTTTTTTCTGCACTTATAGGCAAAAGTGTTTGATAGGGTCAAGCAAAGGCAAGTATTGTGGGGTGATGAATCCCCATTTCATCACACTTACTCTTTCATTTTGGCCGTTAAAGCCTAGCTAGATGCATGTATACATCATTATTTCTCATAAATTAGCCTATATTATTTATTGTGTAAATATTGTATATAAAACTATATTTAAAGCCAAAATAAAAGAATAAAGAAAAAGAAAAAATACCATAGGTATTGAATGACCCTAAACCCTGAGACCTAACTATCATGATAACTAGGTCGACAAAGAGTAAAGTAGAGGGAGATAAGGGACAAAAATACAATAAACCCTAATTCATAAATGCCCAATAAATCTGTTTTGGGACTCATTTTATTCTTTATACATCAAATAAACAAACTTCGTGCAGGGAATTTGTAGATAAAAATATAGAAAAATACAAAATTTATTTCATACAAAAATAATGCAAATTTTGCTTTCTACACTTTGAATAAAAATCAGAAACCCAAACTTCACTGACCCATATCTTCTCCATTTGAACTCAAAATTAATCAAAATCATGTTTATTGTATATAAATTTTTATTAGCTATTTAATGAACTTGGTTTTCATTTAATTTGGAGTAAATATGTAAATGTTAGGTTGTGTACCCCTATTGTACAATATATCTGAATAAAATATTCATTTTATATATTCTTTATATTTTTCACAATTTTATATTTTTATAATTTTGTAAATATTACTTATAGTATACGTACATATATAGAATAAAATTAAAGCATGAAGAATACACTTCAATAAAAACATACAAAAAATACATAGATGAATTATATAGACTTATACCTAATAAAATAATTATACATATTTAATTAAGTGTACATGTGATATCAAAAAAAATACAATAAAAATAGTTTATGTGTATTTAATTAAGCTACAATTATAGAAATTATGTCTATAAAATAATATAAGTTAAAATATAAAATAAAAATAAAATATTCAAGACATAGGTCATTATACCTATAATTATACTTGTAAAAAGCAACACATAATCAATCTATTCACAAAAATAAATAAAAATCATATTAAAATACTATATAAAAAATATTTTTTATGTTTTAGGAATAAATTAAATCATTTATTATTTAATTTTCGTTTATTATCAAATTGTTTTACAGGTTTGTCCTTTAGTGGCCTACGTGGCCCAATGGGGGGTTGACCTTTGTTGACTCGCCGGTCAACTGGCCCCCATGTGCCCTATGCTTATTAGAAGCCGCTCACCACCCTACTTCCTCGATTTTCCCTATCAATCCTTGCATCCTTTCGACTCTATTGCTACTTCATTTTTTTCAATGATTACTAGTCTTTCACGTACTAATCTTTCCTTAATCTATGGAACCTTGGTCGTGGATCTAATCCGAGTTGAAGTCTCTCTAAATATATGTTCCTCCTCCGTTTCCCTTCGATATTTGATTTCCCTTTGTATTTTTAAAATTTGAATATGAATTTTAATTTTTATATTTTTATGGTTTTCTAATTATCAAAATTTTCTACAATTTTTGTGATTTTTCCAGAGTTTTTAGGATTTTTTTTAGATTTTCAAACTATTTTTTATTGATTTAGAGAAGGCTTATGATTATGTCTCACGAGAGATTTTGTGGAGTGTTTTGGAAAAGAGACAAGTACTTGTCCTTACAATAACCTCATAAAAGATATGTATGATAGGCCTTCATCTTGTGTAAGGATACTGTCTGGAAAGACTGACTATTTTGACATCAACATGGGTCTGCATCAAGGTTCAACTTTTAGTCCATTCCTTTTTACTTTGATTTTGGACGAGTTGACAAGTCACATTCAGGATGAGATACCTTTGTGTATGTTATTCGCTTATGATATTGTGTTGATTGATGAAACTAGAGATGGTATAAATGAGAAGCTTGATGTTTGTATACATGCATTAGAGACTAGAGGACTTCGTATAAGTAGGACTAAAACTAAATATATGGAGTGCACTTTTAATGGAAGCAACAGTGAAGGAATTGAGGTTATGATAGGTGATGATTACATTCAGAAGAGAGATTGTTTTAGATACTTGGGATCTATTTTGCAATATGATGGGGAAATTGATGGAGATGTTATAAATAGAATAAATGCAGGTTGGCTAAAGTGGAGAGGAGCCTCTACTATTCTCTGTGATAAGAAAATTCCTTTGAAAATCAAAGTAAAGTTTTACAAAGCAGCTGTGAGACCTGCTATGCTCTATGGATCTGAATGTTGGCCTGTGAAACATAGACGTGCAGAGAATGGTAGTAGCATAAATGAAAATGCTAAGGAGGATGTGTGGACATGCGCACGCACGTAAAGATCGTATTAAGAATGATACCATTAGAAGGACAATTGGTATAGCTCCAATCGAGGATAAAATGCGAGAAAATCGCTTAAGGTGGTTTGGCCATTTCCAAAGGAGGTCAGCCGATGCACCGGTGAGGAGATGTGAGTTTTGGAATATTGACCTGGCTAAAAGAGGGCGAGGAAGGTCCAAGAAATGTCAGAATGAGAGTATATTAAGGGATCTTAGTTTTTTGGATCCAGGCCTAAGAATAACCCAATATAAAGTAAAAGGCTTTGTTGTAGTTGTTTTAAAATAATTTAAAAAAGGAAACAAGATAAACATAAAATAATGCAAATGTTTTTGTGTTTTTAAAATATCAAATAAAAATAAAAATTAATGAAATAAGCATAAACGCAAAGATAAATTTTTTATTTTTTCGGAAAGCATTTTTATGACTTTTTTTTAATTTTCAATTATTTTTATGAATTTTTAAGTGTTTTTGGAGTTTTTTTACATTTTTTTGCTTTTATGAGGAATTATAAAATGAAATTTGGTTAGAAAATAAAACAATTAAAAACACATGCACATTATTTTTTCAGAAATTTTCAAAATGATTTTCTAATTTTTATTGAATTTTTTGTGCGAATAGGAGATATTTTTGGGGTTTTTTATTATTAAAATTATGAAAATGATTAAAATTCACAATAAAATTTAATGATGAAAGAATTATAAGCAGGAACCTAAAATGATTTTGTGGATTTTTTAGTAATGTTTTATTATTTATTAAGTATAATTAACAATCAAATTAAAATGTTGACTCACAGGGACTAAAATGCAAAGAAAAATCGTTATGGAGCCAAATAAATAACACAACAAAGAAATGTAGGGTTAATAGTGTAATTTACAAAGAAATCCGTGTGCCAACACATGTGAGTCGCATTGGCACAGACATTAATGCAAAAATTTATGTTTCAAGGGCCAAATGATAATAGAATATATGTGGATTATTATTGCAATTTTTACAAAGTGCACATGTGTAGCACATTCTTTAGTTCAAAATGGATTCAAATGTAAATAAAATAAATAGCAAGGGTCAACATGTAGATGTTCAATAAACTAAAGACAGACACATGTCCCCAAGGGACTTATTTACGAAATTTAAAACAAGGAAGGGTTGGAGCGTAATATTTATATCGTTCCATGTGATGAGTGCAACGGACAAGATGCAATGATTCTCTGATCGAGCAGTTGAGAATTTGACGCGTATGGGTGGCTCAGATCTGATTTGACGGATCTGATCTACGACGAGCGTTTGGGGCTTTTTGACTGGCCTTGATTGAATTTGGTGACACGGATCTTGATATGATGGTGTTAAAGGCTTCAGGAAGAACACAGTTAAATGGTTTCACTGACAAGCTTCAATCAACAATATTTCAATCGATAATCTGCTTGAAGATCGTTTCACGTTCCTATTGGGCTCATGCGTCGATTGAATATGGCGTGAAGGCTCGATGACAAGTGATAAAGGATCTGGTGTTTCAGGAGCTCTGCAGCTCCAGGTAGACCTCCAGGTTATGTTCCTTGCTTCCAGATTCTCTCCTTGTTCGTGCAAAAGACTTGATGCTCGGATTTGTAACTTCGGTGATTTTGTTAACACAAAAACACAAGCTAAATAGCAATGGATGAAGACTTTGGCAGAGGGCGGACGAAAGGGGAGTCGTTCTCCATATCTGTGGTGATCAGTCTATGGAAAGAGACGGAGAAGTTTGTGTGATAGTGAAGCGATGTTCGGGTAATAAAATGAATGGTCGATGACCTCCGATCGGAGGGAGATCAAAGATGAACTGATCTGAGCTAGTAAAGGGATTTCACGTGAAAAATTAAAAGGAGGTTCAAAGAAATTATCTAAAGTTACCTACAGTAAAGAAGTGAAGGTAGCCACCTCAATCTGCGGGAAGCGTCGACTCGCAACGAAGACCCAGCGAGTAGGTGGATCTCGATCTCCTATAGTCCCTCGTGCTCCCAGATGAAGATATCGAGGCCTGTCACAATCTCAACCTCTTGAGACCACCCTCGAGCGAAGATTAGCGTGGAAAAATGATCAACCGGAGAAGGTGGTGTATGGGGTCTATATATAGGTGTGGTTCTAGTGAGAATTGAATTTTGAAAATCACACAGACCGATGCGTAGAAGATGGAATTGATGATATGGCAATGAAGAGAGTAGTGAGGTTTAACTAATTGGAGAAGGAATTGGGGTGAATTAAGCGAAGGATAGAACATGAGAAATTAGAGAAGAGGCGGGGACGAGTGAGAGGAGCGGGAAATACAAGAGAGTTAGGGAGTTGACCCAGGTCAACAGACACGGGATCAACCAATCAGAGTGCACGGAGAATAGGAAAAGAAATAGAAAATGACAAAAAAGGTGAAATGAGAAATAATTGAAAATAAAATAGAAAATGAAGTTAAAGTAAAAATTAATGTAAAGAGAAAATATTAGAAATTTAATTAACTTATTTATGGTGATTTTTAATTAATGAAATAAAATATATACAAGGGTAAAAATAAATAAATAAAATATGTTATTCGTAGGTATATATACCTATATGTACAACACCATAATTTTTAATTTATTAATTTTACAAATATACATATAATTTTATAATTGATTATTTTGCAATATTTTTCAAGGATTTTAATGATATTTTTATTTTATTTTTATGGAATAATTTATGAGGGTAATTCAATAATAGTATTTACAATATACATAATGGTATATATACAATATGTACATGATTTATTTTTTATTATTTTTGATTTTGTGATTTTTATTTGCTTTTTTATAAATCAAATACAGTATAAACAAAAAATACAATATATAATAAAATACAAATAAACATACAATATACATAGGTATAATATACAATATCACCCCAAAAGCCACATTTCACACCTTAACTCCAATTTTTATGACACCAATTCAATTTATAGCTTATTTAATTTGGAGTACAATGAAAGTGATTTACTTAAATTTGATTTTTTATGGAGAAGATATTGATTGGACAAGTTGAGCTTGGTGGCTTTGTCAAAGTGTTATTGTTTACAAACTGTACAATGATTCTTGTTGCACTTATTTTACTATTTAGAAATGATTTTTATGTACAAGTTTCAAGAAGAAAACATTTTTATTTGGAGCGAGTTTGGTGATAAATAAAATGATATATGTCATATGTATCATATACATTGATATACAAGTGATGAATGTACACAAATTAGTATTAGTTTTCTTGATTTTCTGTATTTAGGCCTAAGTTCCCCCTACTTTATTCCTGATGGATTAGGCCATTTCTTGACTTACTCTTGAGGTCACAATCAACTTATATATATTATATATATATAGTCTTTGGTTTTCTTTATTTTTCCTTTATTTATTTATTTATTATGTTAAAATATTGATAAATATTTACACAAAAATGAGGGTTAGTAAATTGAGAAATTTATTAGTAATTACGGTGTTTTATAAGGGATTTAAACTAAAATAAATGAATAAAGATGATAAAATGCATATTCAGCATGCTTTCAACCACCGTTAATTAGAAGGGAAGTTAGGATTAGGGTTGATTAGGGAGTTGATGTGTAGGAGGAAAGTTATGGGAAGGAGTGAGTTGTGGAATCGAAAGCACATGATGGCTGATGGTGTCAGAGGAAATATGAGAAGTTGGATGGTTAAGCATCACACCTCTTGGCGATCGGGATTGTTGGAGGTTGGAGATAATGGTGCCATCATTTAATCAAGATTATATGGATGGCATTTGGGTGCGATTGGGTAGTGATAAGCGCATGATTAAGCACACCAAATGACTAGGGATTGAGGCATTCCTGATCAAATGTGCACTGTCTAATCAATGCGATCAGAATGTCGAAATAAAAGATGTTGGAACCTTAAGGACTGGATGAGGTAGAGGCTAGGGATTATGCCATGTGGCTCAATAAAAATATATATAAATGAATAAAACAAATATAAATACAAATAAAATAGTCATGAGTAAAAGTATAAAAACATTCAACATGAAAGTTGTAGATCTCTGTACAACTCAAGGTGAGATTACGTTATATATAAGTAATAATATTTTTACAAGAATTTTTAAAATATTGAAAATATTTATTTTATTTTCTTTTGTTATTTTTTTGTTCTTTAATATAATATATATAATATTAATCTAATTTTCATTTGAATTTTAATAAATAAGAAACACATAAAATATAGGCACAATAATATATTAATTTATATACATAGAATTAGGGTTAATTATTTACAAGTTTTTAATTATTAACTAAGATTAGTTGTTAATTATTAGTGAATTACATAAGCTAGAAGGTTAATAAATCTAAATAATGATGATAAATCTGGAATTTATCAATGGCCTTAGTACATAACCCTAATTGTACAAAGGGACCTATTATGCAAATTAGTTGTTTTTCATTTGATATTAAGGAGTAATTCACAATAACTTTTATTGCGTAATGGCTCTCCATGGGGCACATATGTCCAACAATCTCCTATTAGCACAAAGATCCATTAACAAGCTAATCTTTTAATCACACTCATGTTCTAATCATGATCCTTATAGATATATAGCTCAGTTGATTGATTAGTTACTCTATCATAAGAGACTATGCCAAGTTCTTTCACAGACTTGCATATCCTCTGGTAACATTACTCGGATCCAATGCGATTATTGCATCTTATGCAACTGATATTCAGTCTTATTAAAACAGTCACTGTGCTTGCACCACAACTTAGCATTTAACTTAACCAGTAAGGGATTTCCATGACCCTTATTCATAAAGATCTCTATATCCTTAGACCAAATCATAGTCTTAAGTCTTTCAAAGGTATATAAAGACTTAGAGATCACTATGTCTATAGTCTTAAGACTTTGAAGATATTTTTTTACTACAATCAAGTGTTTCATCTCCATAGTAGTATAACGGTTTACTACTCTTACTACATGGCAGATATCTGATTTTTATACACATCATGTCATACAATAAGCTTCGTATAGTTGATGCAAAAGATCAAGCAACTATAGCATTCACAAGGTGTTATCCCTTTAGCACCATATCTTAAAGGTAAGAAGCCTTCCTTAGTTCATCCCATGTAGGGTTTGTCCAAGGTGTACCCTTTATGTGAAGGGCCTAATTCCCTTTTTTTCTTCTAAATTGATTCAAAATTAAAATTGAAGGGGAATCCTTGAGATCTTTTATCTCAAAGATATGGGACAACCAGATTACAAAACACTTATTATCTTCTTGATTCATTACAAATGATTAGGGTAACATCTATACTAAGCATGATGAATATAAATGGCACTCCAGCTAAGCTTCATATGGTTCATCAAGATTCTGTCTTAAATCATAACCTTTATAATTTGATCAAATCTGATGTTCCGAATTCAAGAAGCTTGTTGGAGCCCATAGATGAATTTGTATTCCTCATTTATGAAGCCATGGGGCTACTTCATATGAATATCCTTGTTGATGTATTCACTAAAGAATATAGTCTTGACTTCCATCTTCAAGATGTTATAGCCAAGTTGTGTAGCTATAGTTAGCAATATCTTGGAGTCTACTTTAGACTTTATTACGAACATACATCTATCCATGTCCGAATACTCAGATGCTTCCTCATATGAAGTAGGATCATCGTCAGACTATTCTAACACATGGTATCCATAATTTTAAGTAGTCTAACGACCCTTAAACTCTTTCATGTTGTATGAGTGTTTCATCCTCAATTATCTTCTTAGTTTTTGGTTTAGGAACTTTTTTTTCATGTTCGGATTCAATGAATTCATTTACTTCATTCTTATCTTGACTCTTAAGTAAGTCATCCTCTTAGAATTGCATCCAAAGAGATGAAGACTTTAAGAATCTCACGGTCACAAAGTAGGTATCCAATACCGTCCTTTACACACCTGGTGAAGTATCACCCTTTATGCAAGATTCTAGCATACTTGCATGGAATCTAGATTAGGATATATGTTATTCTCTCTATTGCATATCCTTAGAAACTAAGCGGTAATTATGTTATGTTATAATCATTGATAGAACCATGTCCAACATGATCCTGTTGTATCTGCCTATAACTCTACTGAGCTATGGTGTTCCTGGATAAGTGACATAGGAAAAATATTCCTCTCTCTATAAGGTATTTCTTGAATTCATCTGACATGTACTCATATTATTAGGCATATCGAATTCTATACTTCTTCCTTCCAACTTTGGTTCTCAACCATAATTGTGAAGTCGTTGAACATTTCAAAGATATGTAAGGAAGAAATCTCATACTAGGAATGATCATTAGTTTATATCACATATCATTAATGTTCATTATGGTATAGATTGGCCGCATACACCAATATGTATGAGGTTTTGAATACGTATACATCATACACCATTCTATAAGAAGGGTGGCTCGAACATTCTACATTGAATGTAATATTCCCAAGTAGGTATGTTCTGAACTTTTAGAAATCTAAAGGTTCACATCTTACAATCTAGTGATCTTATCAATAGACACATGTCTAAGTCATTCTAGATCGTCATAAAATGATCTTTTTCATCCTCTTGATCTTTAAAGCTTTAATTTCCAGTATTAAAAGTATCAATGAACCATTTGTTAATATACTGATCCCATAGAGTCCTCTAGATATTATATTACCTTCAGAATTATATCCATCATAACATTTATGATAGGTCTATCTCAGAATCTATGTCCATATTACATGTTTAGAAAAAGACAATGAATCATTTCTAAAATCTAGGTCATGGAGACATTCTTTAAGACTCAGGTTGTCCCACTAGAATGATGTAGTTTATCTATCCAATGGTGATTATTGCAACGATTGCATAAAATCTCATATGGAAAACTATCAAATTTTAGATCAAGTTCACTTATCTTATAAAACATGTGAACTGATTGCAAGTGTTAGTAGAAGAACAAAATACAACTATCCAACTTGATCCTTGTCTAACAAGTAAGTTGGTTACAATGATGAATTGTGATGAAGGATATCCTGAGGTATTATTCAAGTCCTCTAAGGATTATAGATATTCTGGATAGTCATACTTCTACTATATCAGCTTATTACAATATTGGCAATAATCTAACTATTTGGATGTTGAAGTTCTAGAAGTATAGTAAACTCTTTTACCTTTCATCATCATATGGGTCAGACCCACGCTTCCACTACACTTCCTTGATCCTTAAACAACCTTTGCTTAAGATAAAGGATCTCTCTAATTGACCACATCCTCAAAGGACATCAATCTAAAAGTATTTCTATATTTATACTTGCTTCAACCCTTTCATATAATATGAGATTATGAAACTTCATGAACTTCATTTGAAATAGTGAATGATGACACTCACCATATCCACATCCATCTCGACTATTAAGACTTCTGGTAGGAACTCAAACGTTTTTGGTACATCATCTCTTATGGTTGAGTATAAGTGTATTGAGTTGGTATAAATGAAATTTATCTGAAACAAGATAATTTGCATAAATATTTACTTCTGTTAAGGTTATTTTAAATAAAAGTCATCCCAATTTTTATTACTTTGAAAGCATGTTCCCTTTTCAACTTTAAAAGCACGAGATACACAAATCAAAATACCTGAACCGAGATGTGGGATCTCCCTTCCACTTCATTACACCGCAATAATATGAGAAAATGTAACTATGGTGAAGGAAGTGGGAACTCTTTCTGCTTTGCAGGTCTAAGTTGCACTCCTAATTCTATCTTTGACATCCGTGCTCACCAACCCTAATGTGATGTTGACCAATTGCAAATTCAACCAACCGTCAACAGGAAAAGAACTCGCTATGCACAATCCAATACTGCCTAACAAAATTGGGGTCAGTACGTATACAGTATCTCTTTCGATAAGAAGAGAGATCGATCCATATGTGCTAGTATATTGGAGATATGACTTCATATATGCATCTCTGCAATAAAATTCGTGGCGATGGTACCCTCCACCTTGACGAGAGACCATGGATCTCATCATATAATCCTCCATATCCCGTTCAAATGTCAGTTAATAATTTGGAACATATTCTCATGATTAATTCTTCCAAGGGAATCATAGTCCTATTAATAATTGATTGTTTCTTTTATTTGGATTAAATTAGTTTAGTCACATTAAATTAATAATCCAATGCAACCAATAAACAATTAGGTTTACTTGATATTACTATATAGTATTAGCTATAACAAGTATGTATTATTCTGTTTTTAGTAATTAGAGTACTAGTTGACTTATATTACCCTTCCTCGAAATGGATCCAGCCAGGTCAAACGGATAATGCTAGCAGGAATCTCTTCTTTGCAGGGTGCCAATAAGCCATTAGCATATCCCTATCCTAGACACCATCACCATCTCGATTCAAAATAGTACTATTGGATCAATGTACTTGTAGTTTTTTTAATCATTCTTTTGACAACCAGCATGATATTATATAATATACACTCAAAGATTTATGCATCTTAAAACATTTTTAAAGATCCTAAATTTCTAGTAAAATATCACATAAACAAGGTTGGTTTGGCATATAAAAGTTGTCCAACAACTATTGTAGGATAAACTAGGGTTTTCATGTCATGAAACAATCCTTCAAGGTTATTGCTTGTCATGTGTTTCTCTAAAAAAATGATATAATAATAAATCATTGTTAATTCCAAATTTCCATGATTGTAGTGAATGATAAACACATTAGTAAAGTTTGTGTGAAGATCGAATAATCTTCCGACCTATCTCTACGAAATATGAAATATTTAGGGAAAACAGAGTTCGAATCGCATGAAATAAATTCAAGAGATTTGCTGGTTTAATTTTCTACTTAATTAATGTGTATTCAACATGTTTCCTAACAAGAAAATAATAATAATAAATATTTTTTTACAGATCAGAGTTTACATGCAAAAATAATGCACTGCGAGAACCAGTCATATTCGAATCTTTGCCCAATCATAACAAACTATTGGATGATATTTAAGGTCATATTTATACATTATAAACATGATAAAATAACTAAAAACACATACATAATAGGGGCATTAAGTAGAAACATCAAATGTTTACAAAAACTATTCGGAATCGCACAATCGCGGAAAAACAACGTTCTCTCAATCCGATATCCGAAGCATTTCAAAAAAACATTTGATGCAACCATATGGATTATATACGACCACAATGGAAGCGTGGGGATCAGATCATATCCAACTAAATAACAGACTTATCATATAGGTCACAATAGCAACAGAATTTAAAAAAAATCGATGGAACCATATGGATTATGAAACATTTCCAATCCATTCCATCGCTATCACAGAAGTCTAAGATTGCCTCTTGAAGAGTGAATGTCATACTCTAGTCTCTAAATCAAGAGACCTCCTATCTAAATCTAATACGACGGAGACAACACTTGCAGATGTGGGGATGAATCACGTACTTCTCACAATCCTATGAGAAGATCTGAGACTCCTTACTTCTAATTTCCTCATATGAAATCAACTTATTCATCACGATCTCGAATAACCAAAGATGAAGGAACTCTGCACAAGATCGATGAAATCTATCCAACAACATAACAACGGAACTATCCACCATTAGGGGTATTGTCCCTACAAGATGATGGTCCTGAGAAGCAAGGGAAAAATATACAACATTGCGGGCATAGTCCCAGTGAGGGGATGTCCCTAGAGAAGAGAGAGATAGAGAGAGAGAGAGAGTGAGTGTGTGAGAGAGAGAGGAGAGACTTATTGCTCCTTGAACTGTTGTATCTTGGATGGCAGGGTCTGGCCTTCCTTATATAGGTTTTCGTATCATTAGGATTGCAGTCCTGATTTTCAAATCATTGGCCAGGATTAGAGGAGCTCACAAACACCTTTTAGGATTATAGTTGATAACAAATATAAATTAAATAATTCTTATAATCATTTCAACAAACTAACAAATAAACAATTAATTAATGAAATTATAAAAGGGAAGCTCCCTAATAAAAGGAGACGTCCTTATGGTTGCAAAAACCTTGGATGTTTCCCCTTTTTAGGTGGGATCCTTTTTATTTTTATTTTATTATAATTATTATGGTTGCAACAATTATAAATAATAACTTTTTTATTAGTTCTTTCAATTATCAACAAATAATTCCAAATTATTTGTGATATTTGTAATATGCCATTGGCAAATATGAATCTTATTCATAGGTCTAAAACTAACTGTAAATTATATTTACAATTATTGTATATTGTGAATCCAATTCACAGTAACATAAAGTTGAGAATCCTATTCACAATCAAGTCTCAATGGAATATTGTGGATCTTATCCACACTATCCAAGATTACTATGGATAACACTATCCACATTAATCTAATCCAACATAATTAAGACCAATTTAATTATATCAAAATCTTCTCTATATATATCCAAAAATAATGTGAATCTTATCCTTATTATTTCTTGGATAAATGTGGATAACAATATCCAAGACAATATTATCTAAGACAACTAAATCCAACTTAATTATCCAAAAATCCTCTGTGTACATATCCAAAAATATTGTGAGTCTTATACACATTATTTCTTGGATAAATGTCGATAAACTATCCAAGATAATATTATCCAGGATAATTAAATCCAATTTAATTATTCTAAGTTATCTTATTCACTTAGTGGATCAAACATCACTAAATAGTCCAAATTCACGAATTTATCTTTAATGGAACATTCCTCAAACTCCTTTGGGGATAGTGTGCCTTTTCCATTGATACTTGGAGATAGGGTCAAGGTGATTGCATATCCATGCATAGTAACTTGGATAATGAGATATAATCTCATATCATAATCTACAAAACCTCTCAGAGATGTCTGATCATGTCAGACAAAGTTCCCAATCTTCTTATTGTCTCCGAATCCAATTCAGATAAATATCCATCATATGGACTATGATTAGATAACTAGTTCATTGATTGGAGTCACTAAAATCCAAAACATTTTTCATCACTCCCATGGAATGTAAGCGTCATGGTACATAATCATTTATGATCACAACACCCTTGAGTATTCCTAATACCCGTACATCCTACATATTGGAAGACTATGATTAAACCAGACGTTCTTATCCCAATTTGATTGTCTCCTTCATAGTTTCATTGGTTAGTTTCTCATTTGATCATTGGGAGTTGGTATTGATAATATTCTTTCCAAAATCATATATCATACCTTCAAATCCTATCCTATTTCATAAACAAGATGACCAATGTTGGAGATCGTTTTATCCTAATATCTCATGAGTGAGCTCATGTCTTCTAGTTCAGTGGTAAACCTTTATGATCCCTTTGAGAGATCGTATTACTCATATGCTCGTGTATGCACACCTACACGTTAATGTATAGACCTTATTTAGGTAATCAACCTAATGGTTTGTCAAATGTACATATTCAGATACATAGTAATACATATTTCTCTGGTCAGAGGATGCATGCCTATATCGTGACAACTTACGATAAAGTTGTTGGTTATCTCGGCTTGCTAAGTCAACTCTTTGACATAGCTTACTTGACACCTCTAAATATCTATTATTATACAGAGGACCTACATCAAGAGGTCGGTATATGTTAACCTTTAGAGTAAGTATTGACATCTCCTTATCAGGCTAAAGATCCTTTCTTGATAGTCACTTGACGATGTGATTGAGTCCTCAATCTGACCCTTTAGATATTCAACCCTACATTAGCCTCTATGATTCAACATTTGGATCAACGGTTGTATGATATCAAGATGACCATGGTACATAACCCTAATTGTACAAAGGAACCTATTATGCAAAGTATTTGTTCTTCATTTCAGATGAAGGAGTAATTCGTAATAACTTTTATTGCATAAAAGCTCTCCATGGGCACATATGTTCAACAATATGTAGTATATAAGCAAAAAAAAGTACGAAGTCGAAAACTCCAAAAAATAGACGGCCAAAAAGTCAATAAAAAATCATTCCCGTCATAATTATGTATCGATAAGCAAGGCTTATGCTTCAAGTCAAAGTTACAAGGTTGCTTGCAGCTAGACACCCGGCTACAATGGTCAAGCTCCATAGGATATGTGACTACATTAGTCATAGTCCAGTTTTCTTTCTCTACCCCATCTTTTTTTGTCGATTGCACTTGAACTTAGAAGGGAATACCTCGCTCCTCAAGGAAAAAGTAGTATATTGGGGAATTGGGGTTACCTTACTGAGGGAGGTTGTTTCTTTGCAACTTCAGATGTGGGGAGCTACATTTCACATACATTGTACAAGTAAGTCTCACAGTCATAAAAGTTTGCATATGAAAAGACTTGTTCTAATCTGGATATTGAGGTGAATTGAATAGAGGATTGTGGAACTTGAGGTTTGTTATGTTATAAATCTTATTCTTAATAAGGTTATGACAAACTAACGATAGAAAGTTCTCACTAAGATCCTAACTTTAATTTTATGAAGATAAGTTTAAAAATTATAGTCTATTTAAATCATTTATTTTCCTTTTCTTTATTTTTCATTTTTGCTTTTAAGAAGTTTTTGCTAGGGAATAGCAAAGGTAAGTATATGGGGTGATGAGTAGTCGTTCAATCACCTTTATTCTCCTATTTTAGCCTGAAATCCCTTATTAAATACATATAAATATCACTAACTTGCTTGAATTAACCTTTGACTTCCATATGTAATTAGCATGTAATTAATTGTATTTAAGCCAAAAATAAATATATAAAGAAAAGAAAAGAAAATTAAATGAAGTATCAAAGATACTGAATGACCGTAAACCTCGATACCGAGTCAATATTTACTAAGTCGATATGGAATAAAGTAAGGGAAGATAAGGGCCATAAACTGTGCAAATTAATCAAAACCCTAAATCAATATACTATTTAAATAGATCATTATTCCAGTATTTTATTTACACTATACAAACCTCAAATAATAGAATAGTCAACACAATACTTGTACACATTAATATATAGAAAGATGTAAAAATATTAGCCAATAATAATCATGCACTATACATATGGTACATACAGATGAAAAAGACGCAAATAAAACTTCATTGATCAATATCTCACAATTTGAATTAAACTCACCTCCATTGTATTTAAAACTAAATTATCTATCAAATGAAGTTGGTTTCATTTAAAATGGATCTAAGACACAAAATCTGACTTTTTAGGGCACCACTGTAATGGGGCATATGTATATAATATTATTTTACTTAATTCTTTATACTTTTACTCACTTTTTTTAAATAATTGTATATATTATATAAAACATATTAAAAATAAAAAAATGAATTAAAACTTTTAAAATAAATCCAAAATGAATAATGAAGTTTAATACAAAGGCATATTATACCTAAAATATGTAATTATTTACATACCTAGACAAAAAAATATAAGAAAATAATGTAAATACATAATAAATATAATTGCAAAAATATATAGTAATATATAATACCAAATAAAAATAAAATATACAAAATAGAGGTATATATACCTATATATGTACATGTAGATTTTAACATATAATAAATAAGTCAATAAAAATCACCTAAAAATCATTATAAAATAAGAAAACAACTTTCTTGTTTTAAGATTTAATTGATAAAACCATTTTCTATTTATTTTCATGTTATTTCTATTTTTCAATCTATGTTGTCTTCTTTTGGTTCACAAGGACCAATCAGAATGCGCCTTAGGACTACCCAAGTCAACTCCTAATTCTCCCTTTAGGTCAGTCCCAAATGTGTATTTTCCTCTTCTTATCCAATTATTCTAACTAGATATAGACCTTTTCTTCCCTTGATTTATTCATGAAAATCCTTCGAATTCGAATGATCTTTTACGTGAATGCGAGCTCTTCCTTTTTCAACCATCGATTCACGTGAAAACCCTAGGAGAAGGGTACCTCTCAGTCACACATGTATAAAACTTCTCATTCTTCTCCAATCAAACCTAATCCATTTTGCCCCCCCCCCTAACCCCGAGATTGCTTCCTGGAGACAAGCCCTAGTGACAGGAGGTGCCCCCCCTTGCGATCCAAGGTGAGGAGAAGGAGGGATGCATCAAATTCACATTCGTCTGATCTCCTTCATGTGACTACTGCTCCCAGGCCCTACAGGCATGGTGAGCTGCTTATCATTAGCCTTTTCAATTCTTAGAGTAATCATTAGTGTAGTGTAGGTTTTTATGGCATTTAATTTTTCTCAACTTAGCATAAAATAAAAAATTCCCTTTTTAGAGCTGAGAACTCCGACCTCTATTCATCACATATTGACCACTATTTTGGCACATCTCTGCCTCCAATTCCTTCCCCTTCATCTTCTCCATCTTTCGACGCATAGATTCCACTTTGTTTCTGTAAGAAGTAAGCTCCCATATCTCCTCCTATACCGTTCATTGGAAATCCATCGCCCCAATCACTCACTATCGTATTTCACCCAATAAAGTGCAGGTAAGTTTGGCCTTGGTGCCTTCACTACAACCGTGAAGGTAGTAGTGAGAGAAAAGGCCATCTAGGGCACCTTCAATCAGGACTTGAAGCTCCTAGGTAGCCAAGCAAGCATGAGCCTCATTGCCTCTTCCAGTTAGTCCTAGACCCATATAAAGCTACTAACAGTTGTAGAGGAGACTCAACTCCATTTTGAGACCTGCAAGAGCACCTAAGGTCATCGGAGCAGTAGAAGTGGGCTGATCGAAGCAACTTCAAGAAATTGTTCATCCTTGTTCTTGGAGAAGAGAAACAGCCGATGGATCAGTAGACCACTGTAGTTTTGATAAACGTCGTTGGATCGAGCTCAGCATCAACTGTCAGATCTAGTTGATGCTCTAATCAGAAGTGTCCATCGGCAAAGGTGTACACACTAATAAATACTGTCAAATGCTTAAGTGAAGCCACATGTAGCATCCTCCGTCATTTGATCGTGCATCTTAGGGAGTATATTGCATATTCATACCCTTTCTTTTTGTTATTTATTTTTAGTATTTAAATATTTATCTACAGTGTAGTAATTTTATAATATTTACATGTGGACCCCAAATCTTTCCTTTATTTACAATTAGGTCTAGTGCCAGGTCACTTCACGTGGATCTCCAAGTAAGGTGCTTGGGTATTTTGCAAGGGACCCCCAAACTTTATTTATTTCATTTTAGTTCCATATTTGGTAAAATACACAAAATACTTTAGGTTAGATTGCATGTTTAGACCTATAACTTGTTCTATTTGCATTTATGCCCCTTCCAGGCATGAGTATTTTGTATTTTTAGTTGCAACTAATTTATTATGCCCCTGGATTTGTTGTATGAGTTATTAAGTGCATAGAAACTTTATTTTAATTGCAATCGTGTCCCTTCCTATTGTATAATTTTATTTCTCGTATTTTATGTGTATTAAATATTTTCTTTAAGTGCTTGGACCATATTACATTGCATATATTTTTCGTATAACATTTAAAATTATTTTCCAACTTATTAAAAATAAAAACATGTAATTTTCTCCTATTTAGCTATTTAAAATCCATAAAGATTACAAAATATTTTCAAAAAATTAAAAAAAATGTCAGCATCTCTATTTTGTTAAATTTTATCATCTGATGAAAAATCATTAAAAAATCAAAATCAAAACCTTAAAAATCTTATAAAAGTTTACAAAAATTCTAGAAAAAATACGAAAAGATATGTTTTATGTCTCTGATTTTTCTTTATTTATATAGTATATATTAAAATTTGTTTAGGTTATTTGGAGCCTAAAATATTTTTTTTAAATCCCTAAATAAGTTTCCAGATTCCACTTATTTAGTGTTTTATCTATATTGAACTTTAAAAATCCACAAAAATTAAAAAAATTCTAAAATATTACCAAAAATAGAGTAAATGTAAAAAGCACAAAAATATTTTATTTCTTTTATTATGAGTTTATTTGAATTATTTAAAAATACAAAAACATATTTTCTTTGTATATTATCTATATAATATATTATCTAGATCTACATTATTATATTTCTTATTTTCAAAATTAAAAGATAATAGAAAATTACAAAATTCAAGCATAAAAATATAAAACATTAAAAATCATAAATTGTGAACATAAAACTCACAAAAATATTAAAAAATAGATAAAGAAATAGAAACAAGAAATCCAGAAATCCAAAAACATATATTAATTAAAAATAATTAATAATTGTTTTATTTATCCCCATTTGGCTTCCTTTAGTTCAACACTCTACCATTGTTACACCTATACACTTATTGTAGATCTAGAATAATATTTGACTCGCATATATACATTGATTACAATGATCGCAAGTTGATTGTTGTTTAAGAGACACTTGGTCATTACATCGAATGGTGATCTTTTTGACTAGCAAACTAGTGAAAAGAATCTCTTTCAGGGGATCAAGTTATAGTTAGAGGATACACCTAAGTCTCAGGAATGAGGCTTCCTTTGAGATTTTTAAAATGTAAGACCTCTGTGTATATGAAATCACAAATTCTATGTTTCAGACATGATCTAATGTCCAAATTAGACAAATGGCCACTTTCTTCACTAGATTTAAAATGTCGAAGAAAAGAGGAGTCCAATTATTTGAGATGAGTGAGAAAAGGCATGTGTATCTTTTATTACTTACCAATATCTTTCTAATGTGCCCAAGAACATCAAAATCGGAGTCCATATGAGCAAGCTACAGAAAAAATACAAATGATTTACGGTTTTCTAACATAGATCCGACATGGATCTAATTTTAGACGTGAGCCTATAAAAAGAGCTGTGCCCCTAAGTGTTCTGTTTAACTAGACCACTTAGCCTCATTGGAGTTTCGTGCCTTTTACTAGAGCTCCGTCAGTGGAGATATTTTCGCTGGCCAATCGAAGATCCGAGGGCATCGTTGCAAAGGCCTCGGAATAAGGAGTTGCATGGTGGGTGTGAATGCATGTTAAATATCACAGAGCATTCATGCCAAGTGAGGGAGTGTCATGGTGGATGACCTTGAGGTACAGTTTTTCTTGTTGGCAAATTTGCGATGTTTTATACCATTGGGTTACGAGGGATGTCTACTACCTAATGTAGGGTTTCCATCGTGATTTTGGGCACTACTGGTAACTTATCACATCATGTTTTTGGATTTTCTGCCCAATCCATGGCTTGCAAGTATGGTCAAAGCATTTTTTAATGATGTGGGTGTTAGTAGGAATACAATGGTGTAATTGGATCACCGATCGTAGTAAGTTCATGGAACATCACCTGAGTGGTTCCGGCTACTATCTCAGGTATGATTAATCAAGTATTTTTGTTGATCAATCATATCCATAAGGCTAATCGATCATTATATCCCAAAATGATCGATCATGGCTGGCTTTCTGATTGGTCAGTAAAGTTGAATGATCGATCATTGTATGAATATGGACCCACTTGGATCTTAAAATTTATGGAATGTGATCCTAAAAATGGTGTAGATCATATACGACATTAATAAATATGTTAAATGACAACATTATATCAATAAATTAATAATCAAATGAAATGATTCCGATATAATAAAAGCAAAAATAAAGGATGCTAATGGATTTGGTGAGGCTTCGTGAGAATGAGCTTTGAGCATCTTTCCTACACCTTTAGATTTGAGTTTCAGCTCTTATGACCATCGGTCGAGTTTCCTGTTGTAGTTTTGATTTCAAACCACCATGTCTAACTTTCAATGGCTTGGGGATTGATTGGAGTAGTGCCACAAAGGGAAAGGCATGCACCCTTGGGGTCCCAGTTAGAAGATTGGATGGTTGTGATCTCGACAAGTGATTGGGTGGGGAGCATACTACATGATGCATCGGTGTGTCCTTTTAGCCTGATGTATAATCTCAGTTTCAGATGTGCATTACCAAGTAGTTTTGATAAGTTGTTTGTGCTTTACTTCATTCACTTAAGGTTGTTACTTGGGTACTGGTTTGTGTAGGCCAAATTTATTAATATATTGAGTGTTAGTTTTAAATAGGGAGTTCCAGAAATTGTGTTTATCTAAAACATAAGGTTCATCACAATTTCAAGTCTAGACATTCCAATGGTTGGTTTCATATCAGTAGTGAGTGTTGGCATATGGCAAAGTGTTGTTGTTGAATTGATACACAGTAAAGTGTGAGATTACATGTTTTGAATCAAGGCTAGTATCACAAGGACATGGATAAGAATATTGATAAATTTCATAAGTTTTCTAGTCAGCTATAATGTGGTTTGGGTATTACACAATTACATGCTTTTGTACAAATCTAGCCTCTAGTGGTTCTTTCTTGCTTAGTTGTTTCACACCGTACTTGGCAACCTTTCTCATGACCTATCTACTTTCATGAAGCTGACAATTTCTCAAGAGCATCTACATCAATGAGCAACTTGGCCAGTTCAATTCTTATATTGTTGGTTTTGTTACTTTTGGCATTTACAATTTTTTAGTTTTTAATCTTTAATGTTCTTTTAAGAAATATTGTATGCAAATGTGTATGGACATTCAGTTGTACATGTATGTTATGCTATACTTGTGGACACGGTTACTTGTTGTATGCTAATGGAAAAAGTTTATTGCATTTTATACTATGTTGTTTATGGTATGTTTCTATTGTGGTGGTGTGCTTCGATTGTGGGATTGCATTATGTGGACTAGAATTCAGGAGGCTTTACAAGAGACTACATGCATAGAAGTTATGCTTCATATATTACAAGGTTCGTAAAATTGTGTGGAAACAGATTCCATTACCATGTGATTTCATGATGCATTCAAAATTTTTATATGATTGATATTTTTGTCATATGATGAGCCTCTTATATATCGAATATGCTTTCTGCCTTTCAATGATGTGCGAGATCAACCCTCCCTTACTCATAGGAAATCTCCATCTCCTATGCAACTGAAACTCAAACCAACACCTTACAAATACCCATCAACAACAATAAATTTAAATGTTTTTATTGGTTGTGCCCCTCCGAGATATTACAATATCAATTATACCCCTCTCTTTTTAATAATATCCGTTGTGCCCCTGACTTATTATTGTTCTATCACGTGTGCCCCTCTATTACTTTGACCATTAATAAGTTGAACCTGATGATAAACTGAAATCCGGACTGCGTTTTAATTGAAGAAAAGTGTTGTTGATGTAGAAAGAATCACGGAGATCAGATTTTGATCGATCAAACAAAAATTCAGATAAAATAGGGGAGAGAAATAGAATCAAGATGGAAGTAATGAGCTTCTCTCCTATTTATCCTTAAACTAAGTATTAACCAGATAAGTTCCCCTGGTCGAACTTGAGGAGGCAGAATACCTATATCACGGCTTTTCAGAAGAAAATGAATTTCGGGGTTTTCTATTTCTTCTTGAAAATGTAAGAAAAGAGCTTCAAACAAACATGACTTTTGAAAAATCAAATGAAGCAAAACACACGATAAAAAATACGTGAAAAATATCAAGAAACTTTGCTAGGGTAGTTGTGTAACAACCCTAGAAAATTCGAGGAAAAAAAGTCAAAATGAGGTCCAAAATAAACCTACAGTTCTGGGGTAGAAGTGAAAAGAAAAGTATAAAAGATTATTACAGAAAGGTCCCTATTCATGGACTAAAATGAAAGAAGAACTAAAAGGTTTTGCATTTAGGTGCCTGTATAGGGACCTAAATGCAAATACTGGAATCTTTGGAGTGCTTTGATAGTTCTGGAACTCTGTTGGGTTTAGTACGCATTTTTTCCACCCCTTCGATTTCAACAAATAAGATTAGAATGCGCGCGCAGATCTCGGACGTCCTTTCCCACCACGTGTTGCAATTCTGCACACATGGGATATTCTATGTGTTCTTCCCTCTTTCTGTTCAGATGGCGGTGGCAACGTCTTCTTCAATTTCTTGCCGACGAAGGAGTGATCTATTGGGCCTCCATCATAGCCAAACGTATGACACCTTCACCATTTGAGCTCGCCTGTGGGTGAGTTGTCTTCGAGGTGGATAGAAACTTGCGGTGAGACCTCGATGAAGGTGGTGACTGGAATGCAAAAGTCTGCTGGAAGTTATTATGTATCCTTTTGGTTCTTTTTTCGAAGAAGAGGCTCCAGATGATGAGTTATTTGCTCCAGATGTGATGAGTACCTGCAAGAAGAGTTTTGTGGCTCGATTCGTGCAAGAATTGACCAAGGAGATGAAATTTTGTTGATTATAAAGTGTTTCTAGGAAATATGAGAAAAGTGAAAATGGAATAATGATGGAGGCAATTTTGAGTGAATTCTGAACGGATCTAAAAGGTGTGAATTGTTGTGCGTTTAAGAAGATGATTAGATGAGTCTAACCACAGGTTTAAGTGGTCTAAGTGATACAAGGATATCGAGAAAATAAAAGAGAATGAATGGAGGATGACATGTGGTTGCAGGGTGTATAAGCCTCTACTGTCTTTGCTCGACGAGGCGGTCTTCCCAGAGCTGGACGCACACGAAGCGGCGTTGCAAGGCCTAGCTTGGACCTTGGAACTATCCTTCGACGATCGTCCTTCCTCGTTGGAGCCTCAGATGGAGCTATCACCTCCAGATCAGGGCAGAGCACGACGAGGAATGTGGGTCGACAGCCAGTTGGGTTTCTGGAAGATGGTAGCTCATGAGAGTTAGTTGGTTAATGGCGATTTTGATGGCATTTTATAGAGCGATCAGAGGAGATTAGTTATGGATCCACGGTGGGCTTGGATTAGGGTAGTTAGGAGAAGGTAGTGGAGTGTTCAGATCGAAGGAAGAAGTTAGGAGGTTGCGGGTAGAATAGGTTGAAGGTCGGGTGTTGGAATAGAACACCGGCCTAGGTTCATGGAGAAGGAAGAACCAGGTGTTGACACGCGTCAACACCTGGTTGGCAAGTATCAATAAATAGATTAGTAAATAGATATTCAATAGTAAATAACATTACTTTAAATAGTTATACAAATGAAAAGTATAAATATTTAATTTATCTTAATTATGAAATAATTTTTTTTTATAAATAATACAAAAATTATGAAATATAAATATTATATTAATAAATAGGTATAAATAATACTTAATAAGTAGGTTTTGGATTTTTAATTTAATAATTTAATAAATAATATACCATTTTTATATTTTATTAATTATTCAGATAATGAATATAATATATCTGAATATTTGTTGATTTCAATAAATTAATTTAAACATACTTATAAATACAGGTATGAGTTATAAAGTTCAATTTTACTTATAAATTAAGGTTTTTGACTTACTTAAAATAATAAATAATCTCCAACATGAAATAAATTAGAGTTAAACAACAAGATCAAGAAAATAATTTGGATATTTACACCCATAACCCTGAGTAGTTTGATAATTACCCCAGAAACCCTCGATAATCACGAATTACGTCAAGAACCTCGAATAACCGCTCCGTTTTACACCCATAACCTTCCGTTAGTTTACTCCATTAATTCAACCAGATAGCAGAGTTAATCTAACCAATCAGGTGATCTAACGGTTGAGATTAATTTAAAAAAAGGGAAAAAAAAGAAAAGGAGGATGAGGTCAGCTTCTAGGAAAGTGGGCTCGAAGAGGCTCGAGCACGGGCGGCCGTGGGGGGCTTCCATGAGGAGCGTGGGTAGGTGGGCAGTGGGGGTGTCGGGGAAGGGTGGCTTTGCAGGCGGAGGAGTGGAGGTCCGGATTTGCACGAGGCGGTGGGGGTGTTAGGGAAGGAGAGGCTTTTACAGACGGAGGGCTGGAGATCAGCCGCGAGGGGCTCCAAGGCGGCGGGGCTCGAGGAAGGGGGCTCCGAGTGGGCAACAACAAGGGGGAGGGGGCGCTGGCGGGAGGGGAAGGGGGGCTTACAGGAGGAGGTTCCAGGAGGAGGCTCGAGCACGGGCAACCGTGGGGGGCTTCCAGGAGGAGCGTTGGTGGGTGGGCGGAGTTCCTTGAGCAGCCGCAGGGGGCTCCAAGGCGGCAGGGCTCGAGGACATGGGGCTTCGAGTGGGCGCCAGCGAGAACTCGGGAGGGGAGGTGGTCTTTGAGCAGCCACAGGGGCCTCTGAGGGTGGGGCTTCGAGCGGGCGCCAACATGAACTCGAGGGCAGGGGGGACAGCAGGAGCTGGACGGCTCGAGGGCGGAGGCACAGTGAGGGGGAGGGCTACAGCTTGGCATGGGGAGAGGGAGGCAGCAAGAGCTGAAGGTGGGGCTCCTCGGGGGTGGAGGCGCGGTGAGGCGAGGGTTGCAGCTGGGCGATGGGGGGGAGGCAGCAGGAACACGGGGCTCCTCGGGGCTCGGGGGCGGAGGCATGGTGAGGGAGAGGGCTTCATTTGGCATGAGGTGCTTCAACGAGGAGCAGAAGCTGGGCACAAAGTTCCGGGGGCGGAGGCACAGGGAGGATGAAGGCTGGAGCTTGCATGCGGGAGAGCGCAGGGCAGTGGGGGCAGCTTGCCGGGGACGAGTGGGAGGGCATGAAGCTTGCTGGGGGAGGGAGGGAAGGCGTGGTGAGGGGGGAAGAGCTGGAGTTGCCGGAGGAGGGGAGACATCAATTTGTTTATCTCCAAATGGCATTATATTATAAATATGATGTGTTTTGAAGGGTAAAATGGTCAACATATGTGTTTTTCCGTCAGAGTTAACGAGCAACTAAGACGGAATTTGACACAAGGTTATGTCATGTAAAGGTTAAGCATTATTCGGGGTTCTTGATGTAATTCGTGATTATCGAGGGTTTCTGGGGTAATTACCAAACTACTCAGGGTTATGGGTGTAAATATCCCAAAATAATTTTACATTATAAAAACATTAAAACTAAAAACAATGTGTTCTAAATAAAATAAATAGCCCAGAAACCTAGTTGTGATTAGGTCCCAAAATTGACTTTTTCCAAACGGACTTCAATTTTAGTAAAATCACCACCGTTAATTAGAGAATATTATTTTATGAGCTTTAAAGGTGAGTAGAGTGAAATTGGAGTTCGTATGAGAAAGTTACTATGTTCGGAAGTTGAGATTTTGACAATTTACCAGTTGAATTTCTTGGCATATATACAAGATGATATTTTTAACTTATTGTTATAATTTTCTATATATTTTTAGAAATAATTAGGAAAACAGTTTGGTTAAAATATATCCATATGAATTAACTAAAACTCATTGTAAATTTTATATTTATTAGATAAATAATGAAGAGTGTGTAAAGTGTGAAATTCATTATTTTTATTTGTTTTCTTTTCTTATCTCCCCCTACTTATTTATGTGTAGACCAATCCATGATGACTTGGTCTTAGGGGTTAAGTTATAAATATATCTTTCAGCTATATTTATTTTATGTCACATTGTACATATATACATATCTACAATTTGCCTTCTTTTTATTTTCTTTATTTTTATTCTTTTATTTATTTACATGATTTAGATGCTTAAAAGTGCATTCTTATTCATGAATGTGGTTTTATCAAAATATGGAAATTAATGGATACTTACATGTATTTGTTAAGGGTTTTAGGACAAAATGCAGAAAGAATGTTAATGAATCATGGATTCATCAATCCCCTATACTTAAACTTTGCTAGTCCCTTACAAAACACTTATTTGAAAAATTAAGGAAAAAGAAAGAAAGTTAGAATGAATTTGTTTTCCTAAATCAATTAATGAGAACAGACAAAGGACAGAGCTTGATCGAGCGTGAAACAAGCATTTTATCAGAGCCTTAACTAGGATTAGGATTTTAGTCTCAACAGTCCTCAAGTTCTGCAAATCCTTATTCAGGTTCACCTCAACAGCCAGCTCAAATCCACTCATTAATTTCGCTAACTCTATCAACCTTGAATTCAATCTATACGGCGTGTGAATTGTTTTAGCTCTTCCCGCTTAAAAGAAGCGAAGAAACCATCCATCCCAATAATACACTCCCATTGGTTCCTCATCCAGCTAATCTTTCCTCGAGGAGGGGGGTATTCCCTTCTGAGGTTAGGTTATGTTGTGTCCACAATCGAATATAGAGAGAAAGTAGAAGAATGAGAAAAGAACTATAGTGCGACCAGTGTAGACACATCTCTTTGTAAAACCCAGCCATTGTAGCTAAGTCTCCACTAAGATGTGCAGGATTTTTTGTGGAAGCTCGGACCATTGTGGTCGTATTTGTATTTGGTTGCTTCTTCTTTGAATTGGCTTTGTAATGTTGCTTGCACTGCGTCTATCATTTTGTGCCTTGACAGATATAGCATCTTTTCATTCCGTCCATTTTTTGAGGTCTTAGAAAAATTGTGCGAGCAGATCCTTCCCTCATCCGAAGCAAGTATTGCAACCTCAATCTCTCCCATCTTTAGACGTTAGCAGCACTAGATAAGGATGAAAATGCACCACTAAAATGGATTGCCCTTCGCAGCCCCATGCAAGTTGAGCTAAGTGCAAAGTGCATGTGTCCAAAATTGGTTCACTGATGAAGAGTTGAACGGATGACACCAAGTATTGTACTTAGGTATGTGTAAGTCGACTTCCTAAACATGGTCTTATGGAAGCCAAATATTTAAGTTAATGACCTGAAGAGTCTAAATTCAAGTTCCTAACTAGGCTCCTTACAATGAAAGTTAAAGGACATAATCAAGCTCCATCCTTACGACTATTCCCAATCGTTAGTCTTGCAAATCAAACATATTTTGATAAATGCTAATGCAAATGCCGCCATGTTTTTATTTGTGAAGTATATTTTCTAAATTTTACTTGTTTTTATGGATTTTAAGGATTTTGTAATTTTAATGAATTTTAGACTTCGGATTTTTTCAATTTTTATAAACAACTTTATGTACAAGAATATTACAAGATAAATTACCCTTTTTTATTTGAACTAAATAACTAATGTATTTTATAAAAATTTATATACAAAGAATTTTATAAGGATTAAATGAATTACACACATATTTTAATAGATACAATTTTAAATAGGTATTGTATATATTTTAAATACATATTTTAAATACATATTTTAATTAAGAATTTTAAATACGGATTTTAGGCATATTTTACTTATTTACTAGGATTTTATAAATAGTAAATAAAGATAAAAAATTAAAATTAACTCTCACCAACTTTTTATTGATTTATAGATATATTAAATACATAAAAATACAAGTTATGGACTAAAGTATATATACAATACATACGCACCCCTTATACTTAGCTTTTGTTATGTCCTCATAACGTCAAAAGAGAAAATGGAGGGCATAACTCATCCTACTAAAAGTGGGTGAAAAAGAATAAATGGTGTGAAGTCAGTCAACCCCCCTATACTTATGATCTGGCTTTAAGTATAGTGGAAAACAAAAAATGAGGTGACTGAGGGAAAAGAATATGCAACAAAGGAACAAAAGGAGAAAAAATAACGAAATCAAAGAAATCACTCGGTCCCCCCTATACTTAGGATAATGCATCCTAAGTATAGAAAAGAATGTGGTCAAAAATTAGGGACCAGTCATTAGAGTTAAAGAAAGGAAAACAAAAGAAAAGTAAAAAGATCAAAATCAAAATGCTAGAATCAGCGGGCAATTGGTCCCCCCATACTAAGGATGGTATCCTAAGCATATAAGACGAACAAAAAATGGGGACGATTGTGGTCTACGAAGAATATATAGGTGTGAACTTGATGAATCCATGATTCATCACAATTATTCTTTTATTTTAGGTTCATTTTCTTAGTCAAATACCTGTAAATGCCCACTAATTTCATAAAATTACATTCAACATGCATTGGTTAAATATGCATTTTTAACACTTTTTATATTCAAATAAAAGAATAAAGAAGAAAAGAAAAAGAAGAGAAAATAAAAAATAAAAATAAAGGATGTATTTATGAAATAAATGCAGAATGACCCGAACCCTGAGAGAAGGTTAAGACTTGACCTGATCGATCAGGAATAAAGTAGGGGGAGATAGGGTCATTAATCCAAAAATCCAAAAAATAATTAGTAAATATTCTTCCTTTTTATTTTTGAATTTATTCGTTGTATATTTTTACAAAACTTTCATGATTTTATTTGTATATAAATTGAACTCATATTAAATATTTTTCTAAACATAAATTGTAAAAAAATATTTTGTAAATAATAAAAATAACTGCAAAGTAAAGCCATGTATAGAGTAAAAGTACCCGCACTCAGAAAATACCGTAAAGTAATAATAAAAAGATCAATTCCAGCTCTATACAAACTCAAATTGAATTAAACTCATTCCATTGTACTTTAAATTAAATTATCTTTAAAATGGTTGTGGTTTCAAAATTTTTGGAGTTACAGTTGAAAAGTCGATTTTATGGGGATGGTTTTTGCAATTTTACCATTTATTTATTGTATATATTTATTCATCTTTTTTTTACACAATAAAAATAATTGTATATATTTACATAATTATTTATAATAAAATTATTATTTCCTTATTTGTACATGTTTATAATGTACTATATGTGTATATTACTTGTATATAACTAATTTCCTTATATAAAAAACCACCAAAAATTAATTTCTAACATTAATTAATTAAATTAATGTAATTATGAAAATTTAATTAATCTTTTTAATTATTTGATTTGAAAACCTACCATGTATATAAGATTTTATTTTCTACCTTAAATAAACACCATTAAGGTGGCTAATTATTTTTTGTAAATAAATTATTTTAATTATTTAATTTTATTACAACTTCTATTTTTAATTTATTTATTAGAAAATTTATTGAATTTTATTATTTAAATATCCACTAATTACCTTCCTTTTTTGTAGATATTTTCCTTTTTTGGATTTATTCTTCTTTTTATTGAGCTCCTCCTCCCTCATTTTCCTCTTGATCAATACTTTGGGAGAGGAGCCTATTCTCCAAGAGCATTCTTATTGCAAAGAGGTGCCAAGCCTCCGAGATGTCTGATTTTAGAGAGTCGGTCCTCGTCGAGGCCATCATGGTGTTCATCTGCTTTCCTAAGGTGAGATGCATCTTTCTTTTATTTTTAACTTAGGATAATCGTCCTTTAATTTTCGCATTTTTATTTCATTGTCATTTTTCTCTAGATTTTAGAATTACACACCACGATTTTATTTGAATCCGATATATTTCATCTCATCTTCTTGATCCCTTCACTTAACGTTCTACCTCCACGATCTCTCACCTCTGACCACACACGATGGTTAGAGACCCGATTCCATCCGCCATTCTCCTCGGAACTGCACTCGTTCACGTCTTCCATTTGATTTTGGGATCGAGCCATCGTGCTCGCACCATAATTGTTCATAAATAAATATAAAATTAAAAAAATAAAAAAATAAAAAATATATTGTTTTTTCCTAACATTTTTTACAGGAATTTACAAAAAATAAAAATATAAATATAAAAATATAAAAGAATATCTCTGTCTTTTTTATTTTAAAAATAGTTTTTTAACATTTGTTTACAAAGGAAATATATATATATAATTAATAAAATAATAAAAAAGGGTAAGGCCGCAACTGCGCCTCCCCCTCCAGCCAGCATCCGGATGTGCTCAGCCATCGTCGTCCTCGGTTGGAACCGTCAGTGCCACCCGGCCTCGCCACTGTCCGTTACCCAGTGACACCCCAGCGGTCGTGCCACACAAGCAGACTCGCCATACCTCCATGTGTGTCGCCCGTCCGCCAGCGGTGCTCTTACACGGTGGCACAATCGCATGACTCCACCGCAGCGCCTCCATCGTATGCAGCCCGATCACCGCCAGGTCGTGCTGCCACCGACGAAGCCCACCGCCTGGCGGTGCGACCACTACCGATTCTTCTCCAGCCACCTAGGCCCCTGTCCGTCATCCTCTTCTCCGCCGTTTGGGGTGGATCTCCATTTGCGCAGTCCACCGCTTGTCCCAATACTCCTCCACACCACCCATCCAGCGGTGCCTCAGTGGCTCCGCCAGCCCCGCCCACTGCCCGACTCCACCGCGGCGCCTCCGCCTCCAACTTCCTCTGCCGTCCTCCTTCCGCCAGCCCGTGCCAGGTGGCGCCCGTCGATGCCTCCAGGAACATGCCGTCGCCATCGCCTAGCACGACCATTGTGCGCGCACGTGGGAGAGAAGAAGAATGGGTGGGGCCCCTTGCTTCCCTTTTGAAGAGAAGGAAGGGGGGATAAAATATTGAAAATTTACAAATAGACCCCTAGCATTTATTGCAATTACAAAGAAGCCCTCCTCAAGGAACAACGCGTGCGACGCATGCATTCACTAGGTAATTTACGTTGTTTTCCCTCGTAATTTATTTATTGATATATTCTTAAGCAAGAACTTCGATTAATTACATCTAAGTCATGTTTATCTAGACTTCTGTTGTATGCTTCTATTCATTGAAATAAAGGTTTTTGTTACTATGAAATTTTACAAAAAAATGTCTCGACTCATGTTGTCTGCATCTTCATTGTATAAATTTTTCATCGCATTTTATTTTTATTTGATATTTTAAAAAATTCAAAAAAATGTCATTTTCTCTGCTTGAAATTTGAAAAATCATAAAAATTTGAATATTGCTCTAAAAATTTCAAAAAAAATAAGATTAGGTTTATTTTATTGTCTTTTAATTCTAATTTTCGTGCATTAATTCTTTTTAAAACCAAAAAAATGAATAATATCAAAAATCTTAGAAAAATCACAGAAAATTCTACAAAAATCCAAAAATCATGATTTTACTTCCAATTTGTAGATATTTGTCAATACTTTAGCATAAAAATAGTCTCTCGGAGCTTTGGGGATTAAAATATTTTTAAATTGCAAATTACTCCATGTTATGCACTGCTTAACATTTTTGTTACTTTTTGGTTTATAGAAAAATACAAAAACAACTAAAAATTCAACAAAAATGCCCAAAAACATTTGAAAGCCTTAAAAACCTAAAAATATTTTCTCTATAACTTTTTGGACATTTCTTGCAATTTTGAAAAATACAAAAAGAGTGTGGTGCGCGTATTTCTTCACTTTTGCATATTGATCCCTTATTTTTGAAAATAAAAAATTGCAAAAAAATCATTAAAAAATGAAATAAGAAAATTTAAAAAAAAGAAATAAAAAAATAAAAAAATAATAAGATAGAAATCTTGTAAAAAACCAAGAGTAGTGTGCACTGAGATTCCTTCATTCTTTCATTGATTTATTTCATTGGATAAAATAACCGTCGGGAATTGTAGCCTCCCTGAGTTCGATCCTGTTGCTATACATGTTAATTAAATAAGAAAAATTCTCTTGCTGCATTTTCTGTAATTATTTGGGCTTGAGAAATAAAAAAATATTTTTTTGTTTGTTACGAGATTTTTAGGGTTACGATGACATTGTATTGATTTTCATCTAAATAAAACCTTGAAAATACCATGTCAACAGTACTCTAGGAAAAATGCATAGCTCACAGGTCTCAGAACATGATGGAATGAAGTGGAAGAGTAGTCACGCATCCTGTACAAAGTAGATCATCTCAACCTGGATCATACGAAATCATTTGCTTTGCATGTGCAAACCATCCCTTGCTGAACAAGTAGATCTGCCTATGTAAATGAACTTTGTATGTGGCATAGATCTTTTTGCTAAAATACACGTCTTTGGAGTCGGACTACTGAAGGTGTCTATATGTATAACCATCACACCATCCGACACTCTATGCTGAATAGACTGTATAATCTGTGAAATATAATCAGTTGACTCTCGTGCTGAAATATGTGTACTCTCAATCTGCGGCACTGAGATGTCTACTGCTATTGACTACTCATCTGGATCTGACATGAACTATGTATCTGTATATGAACAATCATCTACAGAACTAGGTACCATGTGATCTACCCTGTCCTCGTGTAGGATATCATGGGTATCGAAATAAAACGCTCTCAGATTAAGAAACTATGTCTCATGTATGTGCTGACAATCCACTACGAGACTGGTGTCCTCTGAAGTAAATGATAATACTGATCTAGGGCTGCTACATCCTCTCGCCATCTCAATGTTTATCTCTCCACCGTCTATACGGAATGATACTCTCCCAACATCATAATCAAAGAGTGCTCTTGTCGTCTGGAAGAAGGGTCTCCCGAGAATGATTGCACAAGGTGTAACTGCGTAGGGCACGTCATATCTAGGACAGTAAAGTCCACTGGAAACCACAAGACTTGAATGATTACGATAATGTTCCTCAACACGCCTCTAGGTCTCTTCACAGATCGATCTGCAAACTGAAGTATTGATCGTGATTTGTAGAAAGGACCTAGCTTGAGCTTATCAAGTAAAGAAGATGGAATCAAATCAATCAAGGAACCATTATCTAAGAGAGTATAATGGAATGCGGCATCTTCAATCTGACATGTGACATAGTAAGCACCAGAATCTTTCTTCTTCTTGGTACCTTATTCCAAATAGCACAAAAAGTTGCCTTGGTCAATACATGCTTCTCAACTCGTGATCTCTTTTTCCTACGTGTTGTGCATTTGTTCCTCAACTAATTCTTGAGCATTGGAAAATGATCCAAGGAATCGTGAAGCGAATTTTCAGAAAAATATGATCTTTCAATAGACGTTCGGTCTCTGGTGTAACAACAATATTTTTGGGTTTTTTATTTCCTTTTCCATACAAAGCATCGTGAAAAGAAACAATCTCAGGTACAACAAAATTCTCTTTTTTATTAAAATCAGGATCAATATTTAAATCGAGAGTCTCAGGTTTATGTACAAAACTCTCTAGAATAGGAAAAGAAACATCAGTTTCGGGAGTGTCTGCATGATTTGATTGGTATCATCATGATTCGCCTAGGTCCATGTCGCCTATCATGGCATCGCCCCCTTCTCTCTGGTCGTTGAGCTGCTAATCCTTATAATCATGGTAGTTCTCCTCCTCAACATCGGTATGCGTACATGGATCAACTCCCGCTCCTCATCCTATGACCTTTCTCTCGGTTAGGTGCTTGTGGTGATCTACTGCTCCTGAAAAGAATGATGTTAGATAAGAACTCAAGAATAGAGACCGTACCTATCATTTTGTCTGCCTGATCTGGGGGCCTCCTCTTGTTGTTCAGGTCCATCTGAGGCTGGGCTGGGAGAGTGGTCTTGGGCACGATTAACTCATCCAGACAATGGGTTAACCCACTCCATCTCAATCTTGTGTGCGTTCTGGAGCGTGCTCAACATATACATGTTCTGATTCTGTGCTAGGGCCTGTGAAGATATCTCATTCTCAGAGTGGTGACCCTGACTCTCTATTCTCTCCTGCCTAGGAGTGTGCTGTTGCAGAGCGTATGGCTGAGGAGATCTTTGTGGAGTATATGAAGAATGTTGTTGTTGGTAATGATATGGTTTCTAATGCGAAGCATGGTGGTGAAAAGAATGTGGCCTCTGATAAGCGTGATGATGAGACGATTGCTGCGTGTAATGTTGTCAGTGCTGAAAATGTGGGCGTCCATGACGCAGATGATTGTACTGTTGCGGATGTTAGTAGTGTACGCTTTGAGGAATATAATGTGATGATGACTGAATCGGAGCATACCATATACCATTGATTTCAAGAGTGGCTTGAGAATCAACATCGACGTCTCCAGGGCTGGTGATCCGACTTGGATCGACATTAAACAGATCATCATGCCAATCAATCTACGGAGTCTCAGTTGGCTGCACCGGCTCGCTCTGAACAAAGTTAATCTGACGGGTGGGAGGAGCGGGTAAAGATCTCTGAACAGGTTGAGAAGTCGAAGAAGGATAGGACTGTTGATACTGAAGTTGTAAGTCCGTCAACTTCTTCGTTAGATCGCTCAGCTGTTGAGGAAGTGATGAGAGTTTCTCTAACTCTCGCAATAGTTGTATATTCTGAACTTGTTTCTGAATTACATCGACCAACATAAATTATGACTAATGAATCCCATGTTGGTATTTGATTAAGAATCTGAAATATTCTCCACCTTTTGACGCTCTCGATGTTGTGGTGGCTAAGAGGACTTCTGGAATGCTCGAGTAGAGTCAACAACTTGTGAGTTCTCTTTCATCCCCTCAAAGATGGACTAGACAGACTCGACATCCCGATTCAAATAACTGTTGCCACATGCAGCGCTCACAAGGCCCTAGACATTCGATTGTAGTCCTCCAAAATAATTCTGTACAAGCACCTTCAAAGGTATCTCATGATGAGGGCATCTCTTAGTAAGATCTTTTAATTCATCCCATGCCTCGTGGAATGATTCATTCGGTAACTACGTGAAGTTGGAGATATGACTCCTCATCATATTTGTCCATCCCAGAGGAAAATATTTATGCAAGAATGTGGACTTCAGATCATCCTATGCAGATATTTCCCTCCCCAAATGACTAAGCTAGTAGAGCGCCTTATCTGCTAAGGCGAAGGGGAAGGCTTTGAGGCGAACGACCTTTTACATAACACATGGATAACTAGTCATACCGTAAATCATTTCGAACTATTGTAAAAAGGTAAATGGCTCCTCTATAGCATTCCCATAGAACTTGGGAAGCAAAGATATGAAGGACAGACTCGGCTTGTATAATCCTTGATTCGGTGGTAACCGAATTCAATAGTGTAGCGTCTTGGCTCCAAGGTCATACTCATCTCGTAGTGTCGCGGGAACCACAGCAGGCAGTGGTGGATTCCTAGCTCCTGCTCTCAATGCAGCTATCTTAGCTCGCAACTCATTCTGGATTCTATAGTGATCTCTAATCTGTAGGTTTATCTGGTGTAGTTTATCAAGAATTCACGTAGTAATATCTGCGGTCGAATCAGGTCTTCTATCTGTATGTTGCTCCCCAATCGGCCGATCCTCAACTTGTCAGTCATCGACTGGTCCCTTCCCTCGGGCCATATTCTTCGAATCTTCAGGGAAGGAAAAAGTCTCAAAAGAGCTCAGTGAAAAATGTGCAGGAGAAATAGATGATAATTTGAGGCGGGTGTCTACATCAAAAGAAGGACTGGGAGGCGAGGGAGTCTGGGTCTGGCTCTCCTCATGATTAGATAGGATCAACTTGAGAAGAGGGTCATCCTGAGTCTGTGGAGATATACGACGGATGGTGGATCAGCGAGAGCTCACAGTGTCTAACGTAAAAGCCGTCAAGTCGTCATCTTCGTTGTCAAAAGGACGATAGGGAGAGAGCATAATTTAAATTCAAGGAAGACGAGTGAGAAGGCGTATAAGACGCAGTAAAACACACACCTCTCAAACTAACACAATGTAACCCCAGATTCTCCAACACAACACGGTGATGATCGTAAAAGTTCGGTCGTTTATCTTGTCAGTTTTAGGTTTATTTGGCGTACATGTCTTGTCACAGATTATCGTGAGTTGATAGGTGCCCGAATTTTCCCCGAAACATTGTCCCGAGTCTTACAGTAAATAACTTATTCTCAACCAGTATGGGAGTAAGTACAGACCATTTCCAGCTGCCCATAATACTTGAAGATCGTGTTATTGTGGTGTCCTCTGAACCTCCCACTCTGCTAAGAAAACCTGAACCATTTCTGGCTACCTGAGAGTCCCTACTGGAGAACAATGATTAAATGTATGGACTAAGTAGTATATAGAAAGAAACTCGGACTCTGGTTCTAATCTTAAGTGTCGTCCCTCACTCACAGATCTGGAAAGTGTACCTCCAATGCATGTGCTAGGGGTTGCTCTCCCAAAACAAGTGATTCCTTATGTTTGATTTTAGATCAAATATGTTAACAGTCTCGATTTTTTTATGGTTATCTCTTTTTTTGGATTTTTTTCAAAGCACGTCTAACGATTTTTTTTTCTTTTTATTTTTATCCTAAATAACCATGCACCTAGGTTGTGAGTCCTAAAACTAACTACGAAGGCACAAGCAGAGAAAAATCAAAATCCTAAACAAATCTAGACTCGAAAAAGCTACAGAAAACCGACGATGCGAGAAAACCTACGTTGGGTGACCTGCTCCCCCAAGTACACGACAATCGATGAAATAGAACTTGAGAAAAAGAGGGAGGAAGGTACAAGTTGGGATGCCCTTATGGGGCCCCTTTTACAAAAAATAGCAAAACGGGCAAGTGCCCTTATTTTTCTTTTTACAAAAAAAAGAAAATAATATGAGTACAAATTTCCTAACTAATTCTGCTCCTCTACAATCGACTCATGAGAGAAGGAGTTGGTCTATGCACTTTCAGTTGACTCGGCTTCCGAAGAAGCCGGTTGATCCTACATGCCATGCAAAATTCATTAGAAAAACAAACAGACAAAAAACTGCAAAAATTAAAGAAAACAAAAACCATAAAAAAATCAAAGAGGTATGATAAAAATTATAAAAGCCATAAAAATAATAAGACAAATCAAACAAAATTAAAAAGAAATCAGAAAAATCATAAAAACCAAGAAGAAAGAAAAATCTAAAAACAAAGTCAAAAACTATAATAAAGTTAATGCCTCCCCGACAACGACACCATTTTGATAAACCGAATTCCAGCCCGCGATTTTAATTGAGAAAAGTGTCATCGATGTAGAAAGAACTGTGGAGATCGGATTTCGATCGATTAAACAAAAATTCAGATAAAATAGGAGAGAGAAATAGAATCAAGATGGAAGAAATGAGATTCTCTCCTATTTTATCCTTAAACTAAGTATTAACTAGGTAAGTTCCCTAGGGTCAAACTCGAGGAGGCAGAATACCTATATCATGGCTTCTGGGAAGAAAATGAATTTCGAGATTTTTTTATTTCTACTTGAAAATGTAAGAAAAAGCTTCAAACAAACATGACTTTTAAAAAATAAATCAGGCCAAATACACAACAAAAAAAAACATGAAAAATATTAAGAAACTTTGCTAAAGCATTTGTGCAACTACCCTAGAAAATTCGAGGAAAAATAAAGTTAAATTTAGGTCCAAAATAAACCTACAGTTCAGGGGTAGAAGTGCAAAGAAAAGTATAAAAGTTTATTACAGAAAGGTCCCTGTTCAAGGACTAAAATGAAAGAAAAACTTAAAGTTTTGCATTTAGGTCCTTGTACAGGGATCTAAATGCAAATACTGGAAACTTTGAAGCGCTTTGATAGTTCTAGAACTTTGTTGGGTTAAGTATGTAATTCCCCCCCTCCTCGATTTCAACGGTCAAGATTAGAACGCATGTGCAGATCTCGACTGTCCTTTCCCTCCACGTGTCGCAATTCTACACACCTGGCATGTTATGCGTGCTTCCCTCTCTCTGTTCAGATGGCGGTGGCAAAGTCATCTCCAATTTCTTGACGGCGAAGTAGTGATCGATTGGGCCTCCTGTAGGGACAGAGGGGTAACACATTCACCCCTCGAGCTCGCCTACATGTGAGTTAGCTCTGAGGTGGATAGAAGCGGCGACGAGACCTCGATGAAGGTGGTGGCTGGAATGCAAAAGTCGGATGGGAGTTATTATGTATCGTTTTGGTTCTTTTTTCGAAGAAGAGGCTCCAGATGATGAGTTATTCGCTCTAGATGTGATGAGTACCTGCAAGAAGAGTTTTCTTGCTCGATTTGTGGAAGAATCGACCAAGGAGATGAAATTTTGCATATTATAAAGTGTTTCAAGGAAATATGAGAAAAGTGAAAATGGAATAACAATGGAGGTGATTTTGAGTGAATTCGGAACGGAGCTAAAGGGTGTGAATTGGAGTGCATCTAAGAAGATGATTTGATGAGTCTAACTATGCACTTAACTTGTTTAAGTGATACATGAATATCGAGAAAATAAAGTAGAAAGAATGGAGGAGACCTGTGGTTGTAGGGTGTATGAACCTCTGCTATATTCACTCGACGAGGCGGTCTTCCCGGAGCTGAATGTGCACGAAGCCATATTGCAAGGCCAAGCTTGGACCTTGGAATATCCTCCGACGATCCCTCTTCCTCGCTGGTGCCTTAGATGGAGTTGTCACCTCCGGATCAGGTCAGAGCACGGTGGGAAAATGGGTCGAAGGCCAGTTGGGTTTCTGGAAGTTGGTAGATCAGGAGATTTAGTTGGTTAATGGCGATTTTGATGGCTTTTTATAGAGTGATCAGGAGGAGATTAGTTATGGATCCATTGTGGGCGTGTGGATTAGGGTAGTTAGGAGAAGGTAGTGGAGGGTTTAGATTGAAGGAGGAAGTTAGGAGGTTGCAGATAGAATAGGTTGAAGCTCGGATGTTGAAACAGAACACCGGCTTGGGTTCTTGGAGAAGGAAGCACTAGGTGTTGACACGTGTCAACACTTGGTTGGCCAGTATCAATAAATAGATTAATAAATAGATAATAGTAAATAATATTATTATAAATAGATATAAAAACGATAAATATAAATAATTAATATATCTTAATTATGAAATAATTAGTTATTATAAATAATAAATAAATTATGAAATATAATTATTATATTAAAAAATAGGCATAAATAATACTTAATAAATAGGTTTTGGATTTATAATATAATAATTTAATAATTAATTGTCGCGACCCCGTTTCCCGGGACGTCGGATCCTCCCATATCCGGATCTGGTTACTCAGCAATAATTTGTTCAGCAATCACAACTAACATTCAGAAATATACTGCAAATAAAAATACTCGGAAGAAAGTATTTCAACACTTCTCCATTCACAAAATATAGTTCAGATGATACACTGTCCCACTATAACCATTTACATGTACATCTGCTTGAAAGGAAAATACACAAAATATTACTAACTACCTTAAAGAGTAAAGCTACTGTGGCTGGCTGGATGTCTAGTATGTAAGCCGGATGAATTTTAAAGTCCTTGCGATTGCTCACCGATACCTGTTGGGTTTTCCATAAATCATAGGATAAAAATTAGCGAATGCTAAGTAACGAAGAAGAGAAAAGCAACCAATTGTGTAATTTTTCAAAACTTGATATCACAAAAATTTCATTCCTTTTCATTAACTTAAGTCCTATTCCTTTCTATTCCACATCAGGGATTAGTCCAGGGGAACCCCACCATTCTTGGACTCCGAAGCTGTGGATGCTTCAGGATTGGAGATTGTGTTGATCTTGGTAAGCTTATGCCGCCGCACGTCGCCTCAACCAATCCTCCAATACTACCCTGACAATTTCCTTTTCTTTTATTAAACAGGGTCTCAACCCTCAGCCTGAAAAAACAAAAGAGCACACCGTCCTCGAGGACTCGGTTGCTTAAAACCTCAGGCTAACATTTAATCATATAACCTAGCGGCTTTAAATACATGTTATGGTGACCCATCCGCTATTGAACCACCCGTGCCTCCACATGGCACGACCACATCTTCCGTCGTTCCAACCCGAATATATTGGCTCCCGGTACCACGCGTTGCAAAACATTCAATTTGTGCGCACTTATCATAACAGGGCAACCGTGTACCACCTAGGTAGGGAAATGCCAATACGGGTTCCTTCCGACAACCTACAGGTTGCATGCCCGACCTGTAGTACTACTCCCAGTCATCCTTATCGTGACACAAGATCCTTTTCAGGATCCAACTCAAATCACACCAATTCACATGATGTAATTCTTTTGTTAAGTCTTTGATTTGCATAAACCGCAATACTTAATATCGACTCACATATATATTATTCATAACCATATGTATACTCCTATTTATACCTATTTTAACTCCCAAACCCTAACTTTCTGAGCCAACGCATCAATTTGATGTGTAAATCTTATTTTAGTGGGAATCACAAAGCAATTCTTCAGACTTTTTCAAAAATAGCCAAAATTAGGGTTCTTCGTAGCAAAGAACACTAAATCAAGAATTTCAATAATTTCGTATGAAAACCCAACAGCAAAAGGAAGGATTTCGTTACCTAATCAAGCTCTTTCTCGTGTATGCAAGGCTTTACCGAGTTTCGTTTTTAGAAAGGCTAATTTAAGGCTCCTGAAAAGATCGAATTTCATTTTTCGTATCAAAACGCTAAGAACATGTTAAGAACGCGAAGAACGAACGAAGAACGCGAAGAACGCGAAGAACACGAAGAACGTCAAGAACATATTTTCTCTTAGAATTTCGACAGAGTTTCCCCTTATATTGGGATATATTTCTCGGAAAATTTCGGCAGAGTTTCCCCTTATATCGGGACATATTTCTCGGAAAATTTCGGCAGAGTTTCCCCTTATATCGGGACATATTTCAAAATAAAAACGAAAAGAGTTTCATCTATAAAATCAATCGAGAGGAAAATAACAACGAAACTGAAAGAATATACTCAACAACAAGAGATGAAGAATCAGTAGACACCACACATCTTAGGTGAGTGAACGTGTGACGAATCACAGGGTCACTGACGTGCACAGCCGCCCGCACCTAAGTAGGGTATTACACAGATTTCTCCATCAAAATAACTATAAAAGCATAATACGAAGAATATAAACATAAACGATGGAGAATCGGTAGACACCACGCGTCTTAGATGAGTGAACGTGTGACGAATCACAGGGTCACTGACGTGCATAGCCGCCCGCACCTAAGTAGGGTGTTACACAGATTTCTCCTCGAACCACAACAGGAAAACGAATCGGAAAGAAATATGAATCAAAAACAAAACTTGGAAGAACAAGAGTATGAATTGAAAGCCTAGCTTACGAAGCAACTAAGAGAGGATCATACCTTTCTTCTCCTCGTTCTCCCGGCAGCACTTCGCTAGCGCTCCTCCCTCGCCTCCCACTCCTCCTCCCAACCTCTCGACCCTAGCCCTTGGGGTGGTGGTGGTAGTGTAAGTTGTAGAGAATGAACGGGTAGGGGGGTCTATTTATAGGCCCCAGAAAACCACTAACCATGGTTAGAAAACCATGGTTTAGACCTTAACCATGGTTTTAGCGGCCCATGGTTTTGGCCCATGGTTTTAGCCAAAACTTATCCCAAACATGGAGCTTAAGTTAGAACATTCTAGAGGATTCTAGATTCGCTAATGACGCTTAATTAACACTAATCGTGATTAACTTTCACTAATCACGATTTAACTTTCGCGGCTTACGCTTATCTTTTGTTAACTGTTGATTAGTGTTTACTAATGATCATTAGCGGCTTTCAATCGTCATTAATTTATTTAATCATGTTTAATTAGTCTTAATGACAGTCATTATGGATTAATGACATCTTAGCCTTCCTTACTTCTCTTTCTTCCGAAATTCATAACAAATCGAAATGAAGTCCGATTCACACGAAACAAATTCTGTTGGTTTCCTCTTTACGAGCCGGATCTTATTATATAGGATCCGAGATATGCCAAGTTCAAAGCTTTACAATTATAACAACCTTAAAGGAAGTCTCGTCCTCGAGACTAGAAATGCAGGCATAACAACCTTAAAGAGGATTGAAATCATAACAACCTTAAAGAGAATGAACGTCATGTCATGAACATATACATAATACATAATTTTATTATTCAAACAAGTACGGATATTTCTCTCTCATTTCTACCTCAGGTTCCCATGTGGCTTCTTCAAACTCTTAGTTTCGCCACAATATTTTAACTAGAGGCACCTCTTTGTTTCTCAACTTCTTGATATCCCTTTCAAGTATTTGCACAGGTATCTCTTGGTATGTCATGTCTGGCTCAACATGTAAATCATCATAACTTATATTATGCTCTGGATCCCTAACGTACTTTCTCAGATTTGATACATGAAATACATCATGTATTGCCGAAAGATGTGGAGGAAGTGCAAGTCTATAGGCAACTTTTCCAATCCGTTGAATAATTTCAAAGGGACCCACGAACCTGGGTGCTAACTTCCCACGCAAGCCAAACCTCTGAACACCCTTCATAGGTGATACTTTGAGAAATACAAAGTCGCTTACCTCAAATTCAAGGTCTCTTCTCCGGGTATCACTATAACTTTTCTGGTGACTCTGAGCAGTTAATAGTCTTTTTCTAGCAAGTTCTACAGCTTCCCGTGTCTCCTGAAGTCTATCTGAATCATAAAGGTTCTTTATTCCGACCTCTTGCCAACACAAAGGAGTAGTACACTTTCGTCCATATAGTGCTTCAAATGGTGCCATGCCAATACTTGTATGGTAACTATTATTGTAGGTGAATTCTATAAGAGACAAATGTTTAATCCACGATCCCTTCCATTCTAAGGCGCATGCTCGTAGCATATCCTCTAGTGTTTGAATCGTACGTTCTGACTGCCCATCTGTTTGTGGATGATATGCTGTACTCAAGCATAGTTGTGTACCTAGGGCTTTCATGAAGTTCTCCCAATAGTGTGAGGTGAATCGTGAATCTCGATCAGAAACTACTTCCTTCGGGATACCATGGAGGCGAATCACATGTGTAATATATAACTCAGCCAGCTGGTCTGGAGTGAAAGATAAGCTTATCGGAATGAAGTGTGCTACCTTTGTCAGACGATCTATTATAACCCAGATACTATCTTTACTACCAGTCGTCTGAGGTAAGCCAGTAACGAAATCCATGGAAATGCTTTCCCATTTCCATTCAGGTATAGGGAGGGGTTGCAATAATCCTGGTGGCTTTTGGTGTGAAGCCTTTACCTTCTTGCAAGTGAAACATGAATTCACAAACTCAGCAACATCTTTCTTCATTCCCGGCCACCAAAAGTACGAATGAAGATCCTTATACATCTTCGTAATTCCTGGATGAATAGATAATCTAGAACAATGAGCTTCTCATAAGATGTCTTTCCTTAGTTCAGGTGTGTTTGGTACACAAACTCTATGATGATTATACAGTAAACCATCTTGTATCTGGAATCCCTCTATCTTATTCTTCTCAAGTTGTTGTTTTAAGTCTTTGAGGACTGGATCATCCTCCTGTCCTTTCTTTATTTTATCCCATATTTCTGGTTTGTATCGATGAGGAATAGTTATAGTATCAGCACTACTATCAAATGGTTTCTATTCACTTAACGTTGATAGTAAACCCCAGAAGTGGATAGCACTCACTAACCCGGGTGAATAAGTTCTTCTGCTAAGGGCATCTGCTACGACGTTCCCCTTACCAGGGTGGTAGGAGATAGTGCAATCATAGTCTTTCAGCAACTCTAGCCACCGTCTCTGTCTCATATTGAGTTCCTTCTGATCAAATAGATATTTCAAGCTTTTATGATCGGTGAAGATTTCAAAAGTAATACCATACAGGTAGTGTCTCCAAATCTTTAAAGCGAACACTACGGCAGCTAATTCAAGGTCATGTGTTGGGTAGTTCTTCTCATGTGTCCTGAGCTGTCGTGATGCATACGCAACTACCTTACCATGTTGCATAAGAACCGCCCCAAGTCCTTCTTTTGATGCGTCAGTGTACACTGTAAACCCTTCACTCCCGTAGGGTAGAGTAAGGATTGGTGCAGATGTTAGGCATTCTTTCAGTGTCTGAAAACTAGCTTCACATGTATCAGACCATAAGAATGGGACCTCCTTTTGAGTTAGTCTAGTCATTGGCAATGCTATCCGTGAAAAGTCCTTCACGAATCTTCTATAGTATCCAGCTAAACCCAGAAAAGATCGTATTTCTGTGACAGTCTTCGGGCGTTCCTAACTCATCACCGCACTAACCTTTGTAGGATCAACTGATATACCTTCCCCAGAAATAACATGGCCTAAGAAAGATACTTCAGATAGCCAGAAGTCACATTTGCTATATTTAGCATACAGTTTGTTCTTCCTTAGAGTTTCAAGTGCCTTCCTGAGATGATGTTCATGCAGATACTTATCCTTTGAGTAAATAAGCACATCATCAATAAAGACTACTACAAAGTGATCTAAGAACTCCTTGAATACTCTATTCATGAGATCCATGAAGGCTGCTGGGGCATTTGTTAGTCAAAAAGGCATAACTAAGAATTCATAATGCCCGTATCTAGTTTGAAAAGCTGTCTTGGGAATATCTGTGTCTTTAATTTTCAACTGATGGTATCCAGATCTTAAATCAATCTTGGAATACACAGTTGAACCTTGTAACTGATCAAAGAGATCATCTATTCTTGGCAGAGGATACTTGTTCTTTATTGTCGTCTTGTTTAGTTGTCTATAGTCAATGCACAACCGCATCGACCCATCCTTTTTCCTAACAAATAAGACAGGTGCATCCCATGGTGAAGAACTAGGACGAATGAATCCTTTATCTAACAGTTCTTGCAATTGTACCTTTAACTCTCGTAACTCAGCTGGAGCCATCCTATACGGAGGGATAGAGATAGGCTGAGTATCAGGTATGAGAGAGATTTCAAATTCAATCTCTCGCTCAGGTGGTAATCCAGGTAGTTCCTCTGGAAATACATCAGTAAGCTCGCACACTATAGGCACATCTTCTATCATTCTTTCTGACCCTGATGTAGTGGATACATAAGCTAAATAACCTTGGCACCCTTGTTCCAACAACTGTTGTGCCTTCAATGTAGAGATATATTTGATATTATCATTGGATGTCTTTCCAATGAACTGGAACTCTATCGAGTTAGGAAGGTGGAATGTTACTGTTTTCTGAAAACAGTCAAGACATGCATGATGCCTTTCTAACCAATCCATTCCTAGTATAAGATCAAAGTAATTCATTTCAATAAGTAGCAGATAAGTAGGTGAGTGATGTCTTGCAATCTGTCACACACCATTGTCTAAGATCTTCTTGAATTATAATTAATCTCTTGGTTCCAACTGAGATAATGATTTTGTTCTTATATAAGAATCTTATTCTTACAATAGGAATCAAATATTCTTCTTCTTTGTTTTGGTGTTCCGACGAAGTGCCTCCTCCACCGCTCCTCTAAATGGAGTATGAGCAACCAAATTCTATGGACCGATGGAATATAGACTCTTTCTTACGAGGATGAATAGAACCCTCAACTCTATTATCTGTGGGTCTGGAGGACTTTGATCTCTCATAGTGGCAGAGTCTTCGCTCTAATGCCTATTACCTTTGACCCATCTCATGGGTCATCACTACCATAGTCGCTAATTTCCTAAACACGTCTTAGTCTATCATGATCTTGGGATGAATCAAGATAAAAGGATAGATCCTATATGTCTTAGCATGATGTACATAGGGGACAATGACTTGTGAATGGTACTGCAGTCATTTATTAAGATCAAAGGATCTTAATACAACCTTAGTTTCTGAATACCGCTCATAGTTATTAATTACTAAATAAATTACTGGAGTAACCGAGCTCTGATACCAATCTGTCGTGACCCCGTTTCCCGGGACGTCGGATCCTCCCATATCCGGATCTGGTTACTCAGCAATAATTTATTCAGCAATCACAACTAACATTTAGAAATATACTGCAAATAAAAATACTCGGAAGAAAGTATTTCAACACTTCTCCATTCACAAAATATAGTTCAGATGATACACTGTCCCACTATAACCATTTACATGTACATCAGCTTGAAAGGAAAATACACAAAATATTACTAACTACCTTAAAGAGTAAAGCTACTGTGGCTGGCTGGATGTCTAGTATGTAAGCCGGATGAATTTTAAAGTCCTTGCGATTGCTCACCGATACCTGTTGGGTTTTCCATAAATCATAGGATAAAAATTAGCGAATGCTAAGTAACGAAGAAGAGAAAAGCAAACAAATTGTGTAATTTTTCAAAACTTGATATCACAAAAATTTCATTCCTTTTCATTAACTTAAGTCCTATTCCTTTCTATTCCACATCAGGGATTAGTCCAGGGGAACCCCACCATTCTTGGACTCCGAAGCTGTGGATGCTTCAGGATTGGAGATTGTGTTGATCTTGGTAAGCTTATGCCGCCACACGTCGCCTCAACCAATCCTCCAATACTACCCTGACAATTTCCTTTTCTTTTATTAAACAGGGTCTCAACCCTCAGCCTGAAAAAACAAAAGAGCACACCGTCCTCGAGGACTCGGTTGCTTAAAACCTCAGGCTAACATTTAATCATATAACCTAGCGGCATTAAATACATGTTATCGTGACCCAGCCGCTATTGAACCACCCGTGCCTCCACATGGCACGACCACATCTTCCGTCGTTCCAACCCGAATATATTGGCTCCCGGTACCACGCGTTGCAAAACATTCATTTGTGCGCACTTATCATAACAGGGCAACCGTGTACCACCTAGGTAGGGAAATGCCAATACGGGTTCCTTCCGACAACCTACAGGTTGCATGCCCGACCTGTAGTACTACTCTCAATCATCCTTATCGTGACACAAGATCCTTTTCAGGATCCAACTCAAATCACACCAATTCACATGATGTAATTCTTTTGTTAAGTCTTTGATTTGCATAAACCGCAATACTTAATATCGACTCACATATATATTATTCATAACCATATGTATACTCCTATTTATGCCTATTTTAACTCCCAAACCCTAACTTTCAGAGCCAACGCATCAATTTGATGTGTTAATCTTATTTTAGTGGGAATCACAAAGCAATTCTTCAGACTTTTTCAAAAATAGCCAAAATTAGGGTTCTTCGTAGCAAAGAACACTAAATCAAGAATTTCAATAATTTCGTATGAAAACCCAACAGCAAAAGGAAGGATTTCGTTACCTAATCAAGCTCTTTCTCGTGTATGCAAGGCTTTACCGAGTTTCGTTTTTAGAAAGGCTAATTTAAGGCTCCTGAAAAGATCGAATTTCATTTTTCGTATCAAAACGCTAAGAACATGTTAAGAACGCGAAGAACGAACGAAGAACGCGAAGAACGCGAAGAACACGAAGAACGTCAAGAACATATTTTCTCTTAGAATTTCGGCAGAGTTTCCCCTTATATTGGGATATATTTCACGGAAAATTTCGGCAGAGTTTCCCCTTATATCGGGACATATTTCTCGGAAAATTTCGGTAGAGTTTCCCCTTATATCGGGACATATTTCAAAATAAAAACGAAAAGAGTTTCATCTATAAAATCAATCGAGAGGAAAATAACAACGAAACTGAAAGAATATACTCAACAACAAGAGATGAAGAATCGGTAGACACCACACATCTTAGGTGAGTGAACGTGTGACGAATCACAGGGTCACTGACGTGCACAGCCGCCCGCACCTAAGTAGGGTATTACACAGATTTCTCCATCAAAATAACTATAAAAGCATAATACGAAGAATATAAACATAAACGATGGAGAATCGGTAGACAACCACGCGTCTTAGATGAGTGAACGTGTGACGAATCACAGGGTCACTGACGTGCATAGCCGCCCGCACCTAAGTAGGGTGTTACACAGATTTCTCCTCGAACCACAACAGGAAAACGAATCGGAAAGAAATATGAATCAAAAACAAAACTTGGAAGAACAAGAGTATGAATTGAAAGCCTAGCTTACGAAGCAACTAAGAGAGGATCATACCTTTCTTCTCCTCGTTCTCCCGGCAGCGCTTCGCTAGCGCTCCTCCCTCGCCTCCCACTCCTCCTCCCAACCTCTCGACCCTAGCCCTTGGGGTGGTGGTGGTAGTGTAAGTTGAAGAGAATGAATGGGTAGGGGGGTCTATTTATAGGCCCCAGAAAACCACTAACCATGGTTAGAAAACCATGGTTTAGACCTTAACCATGGTTTTAGCGGCCCATGGTTTTGGCCCATGGTTTTAGCCAAAACTTATCCCAAACTTGGAGCTTAAGTTAGAACATTCTAGAGGATTCTAGATTCGCTAATGACGCTTAATTAACACTAATCGTGATTAACTTTCACTAATCACGATTTAACTTTCGCGGCTTACGCTTATCTTTTGTTAACTGTTGATTAGTGTTTACTAATGATCATTAGCGGCTTTCAATCGTCATTAATTTATTTAATCATGTTTAATTAGTCTTAATGACAGTCATTATGGATTAATGACATCTTAGCCTTCCTTACTTCTCTTTCTTCCGAAATTCATAACAAATCGAAATGAAGTCCGATTCACACGAAACAAATTCTGTTGGTTTCCTCTTTACGAGCCGGATCTTATTATATAGGATCCGAGATATGCCAAGTTCAAAGCTTTACATTAATATACCATTTTTATATTTTATTAATTATTAGGATAACAAATAGAGTATATGTGAATTTTTGTGGATTTTATAAATTAAATAAATATGGGTATAAGTTATACAGTTCAATTTTACCTATAAATTAGGGTTTTTGATTTATTAAAAATAATAAATAGTCTCCAAAAATTATGAAATAATTAGTGTTAAATTATAAGATGAAGAAAATAATTTAAAATTATAAAAACATTAAAACTATAAATAGTGTGCTCTAAATAAAATAAATAGCCCAGAAACCCAATTGTCATTAGGTCCCAAAACTGATTTTTTGCAAACGGAGTCTGAGTTATAGTGAAATCACCTCCATTAATTAGAGAATATTATTTTATGATATTTTAATGTGAGTAGAATGAAATTGGAGTTCGTATAATAAAGTTATGATGTTCGAAGTTGAGATTTTGACAATTTACCAATTGGATTTCTTGGCATATATACAAGATAATATTTTTTTACTTATGTTTATATTTTTCTGTACATTTTTAGAAAAAATTAAGAAAAGAATTTGGTGAAAAATATGTTCATATGAATTAATTAAAAATAATTGAAGATTTGATATTTATTGGATAAATAATGAAGAGTGTGTAAAGTGTGAAATTATTTTTTTTATTTGTTTTCTTTCCTTATCTCCTCATACGTATTTATTTGTTGACCAATCCATGCCGACTTGGTCTCGGGAGTTAAGTTATAGGTATATCTTTCAGCTATACTTATTTTATAAGTCACAATGTACATATATACATATCTACAAATTTCCTCTTTTTTATTTACATGATTTAGATGCTTAAAAGTGCATTTTTATTCATTATTGTGGCTTTCTTAAAAGATGGAAATTAATGGATATTTGCATGTATTTGCTAAGGGTTTTAGGACAAAATGCAGAAAGAATGTTAATGAATCATGGATTCTTCACTTAACCATGGTTTAACCAAACGATGATGCAGTTAAGAGGGGTATATCTGGAAAAAAGCCTCCATCTCCTCCTCCAACCCATCCTCCTTCTCCTAATCAGCCATTGAAGAAGCGGTTACAAACGTCTATTCTTTATGGATGGCATCGTCGTTGGGAGAGGGATCCATAAGCGAAGGTTGGGGCGGAGGAAGAGGGTGAAGGTCAGACCTAGTTTTGTGATCGAGGTCAGACCCACAAGCCGTATGCTCGACTTATTCGCGCAAACTGGCACCAACCTCGAGAGGAACCTGTCGTCAATCCCGATGCAGTTCTTGACCATGATCGAATCCATTAGAGGACACACCAACCCGTCACTGACCTCATCTTTGTCGATACATGATCTGATGTTATCGCACCTGACGAGGTGGAAGAGCTTGAGGTTGCATTCGATGGTCTTCATGGCATACACGAGCCCATTCGTGGTGACCCAATCATAGCTTTTGAGTTTAAGCGACTTGAGGTGGCAGGTCGATTCAGCGATAGTGGAGAGAAGCCCAACATCGAGGAAGCCATAGCTCTTCATGGCTAATGACAACCCGGCTAATTCAGAGCCCGTAAGCCCCACGATGCTATCAAGTGCGAGGACCCACATTGATTCATCGGGGTGTTGTACGATGGCCTCGAGCGTGGTATTTCTAAGCCTTAGGCGTGCGAGGCGCACATGGGTGAGCAGAGGGGCGACAGAGAAGTAGGATGACAGAGGAGGAGCATGCGACGAAGGAGGAGCATGGGGGCGAAGGAGGAGGAGGGCCACTAGAGGAGTGGGAGAGGGAGCCGTAGGAGGACGTTGAGGCGGAGGAGGAGGGCGCAATGGAGGAAGAGAGCTAGAGGAGGAGGTTGGGACGGAGGGGAGGAGCTCGGGCCGGAGGAGGGGGATGCGCTAGGGCGGAGGGGAGGACCTGGTGGCAGAGGGAGGAGGCGATGGTGGAGGAGCAAGAGGCTCGGGAGGAGGAAGAGAATGGGGAGGAGGATGAAGAGGATGGGGGTGGAGGAAGAAAATGATGGGGGAGGAAATGACCTTTTTAATCATTTTTTTACATTTAAATCCAGTTATGTCCCCAAAGTTAACGTCTGTTTACAATTGATAGAAACCAAGATGTCGGGGTACAACTGATATTCCTAAAAAAAAGCGATGCATAACTGAAATAGGAATATTTAAGAGGGGTTAAAAATCCTAAATTCAACTTTTATCTGATTCGAGTCCATGTTTGACCTATGGCTCCTATCCTCCCTTCTTGACAAATGATGTCACAATCAAGTAATGACGAGCTTAAATCGGCCTAGAGCAATCTGTGAGGATTCGCTAGAACTAACTGAAGAAGCTATCTTTGTTGATTTGCTTACTCGACGGTTCCACCTAGGGAGGGGATGACTACGCTACAACATTGCTCCCAAATGTATTCTTAAGCTCCAACACTAGTTCCTCCGCCTTCTCTCTTTGGTACCACCACATCTCTCTAGCCTTCTTGTTTTCCTTCTTTGTGCACAAACATGATTCCTGTGTTCCATCTTAAATTCCCCTGATTGACCTATTGAATCCCTAAACTCCCAACTCCCTGTTGCTCATCCGCCACATACCATTTTGCCCCATCTCCGAACAGAACCGATGCCTCGAAAACAGCTCTTCCCTTCTTCGCTGTGCATATGAGAACCATCCATTTATCGTTACCCTTTCTTGCCCTTCATAGTGGATTGAGCTTGCATCTCGAGTCTAGTGCTTTTGCAGGATTACAGAGCAGTATCCGCTGGCGTTTTGCTGGATTCCGACCTCTCTCAGACCGGTTCTTAGTGAAGAAGAAGAGGAGGAGTCGATACCCTCCGTTCAAATGTTCAACTCATCTGGTCCATTGACGCATCGTGTATCCTCAGCCATTAATTCCAGCACGATCGAGCATACCATACATCTTCTAAGGCTAAGCACACCCCCTCAATCAAGATTCCATCGGGCATCTCCAATGGGCACGGATCCTTTGCAGTAATGGGATTACGATAGAGGTGCTTGTGATGTCCGGTTCCTTTTTGATGCATAAATAGAGCCCTCTAATCTCTTTGCATTGTAGAAAATCAATTTTGACGTTATCGTATAATTCTGATACGTGGATACGTATACACGAATTGTCCAACACAATTGATTGATTTAACTTTTCTAATTCATTTTAGGGTTTTTGTCAATTGTGCCCCTCTGAGATATTGCAATATCAGTTATGCCCCTGCCTTTTTTGGAATATCAGTTGTGCCCCTACCTTCTTGCGAAATTAACAATTCTGCCCTTTTGTAATATCAGTTATGCCCTTAATTTACCTTAACAGAAGCGCAGAACTGTGAATTTTACAGGAAGGTAGGGGCGCAACTGATATTCCAAAAAAGATAGGGGCATAACTGATATTGCAATATCTCAGAGGGGTACAACTGATAAAAACCCTTCATTTTAATTATTGGGACAATGTTTTTTGTTTCATTTTGCTATATGTTATACATATAGTGGAGCGGAATTGCTTACCAAGTTTCATAGTTCCATAGAAAAATGTCATCATTTGTGATCGGTAGATAATTTGCAAGATTTTTCATCTTTGAATTATTTAGGGTGCATATTGCTTCTATTTAAAAAAGAAAAATATTTCTTGTTAGTCCTTGAATTACTTTTCAATTTTGAATTGCATTTTTCCATATCTCACCTTCTGAGCCAAAAAAACTCAAAAATAAAAACATCATTATGTTTTTGCTAATTTTTATAAATTATCCTTGTAGCTAAAAAATCCAAAAAATTAATTAGAATGCATTCCCCTTGTAGAGTACTTTAACATTTGCTTTTTGGCTTGGACTATAGTTGCCTCTGTAATCTAAAAAACATTAGAAAACTTGCAAAACCCATGAAAAAACTAAAAAAAACAAAATAAAAAAATAAGAGTGTTTTGGGAATATTAGAACATCCACTATTAGGAAAAATATAATTCTAATTTAACACAAAGTTTTGAACCAAAATCTTTTTCTCAAAGTTCCCATGTATACATTACATATTTATTATCTTCATTTTCAAATCTAATTTTATATTTGGATTTTTATCAATTGTTCCCATCTGAGATATTGCAATATCAGTTATGTCCCTCCTTTTTTGGAATATAAGTTTGACCCCCGACTTGTTGTAGTTCTATCACTTGCACCCTTCCATTACTTTAGCCTTTAATGAGTTAAACATAACCATGATTTTTCTAAACCATGGTGCGGTTAAGAGGGGCAAATAGTCCAAACACTCCCCCACCCATCCCCTTCCTTTGGTCCCTCCCCCTCCACCCCACCCTCCCTCGAGCCTCCTTTGTCATCCCCCACATCATCTGTCTGTCCCTGCCTCCTTTGTCCCCAAGTTCGATGGTCGATTAGTGGCGGGTTCGAAAATGCAGAGTTAAGAATGTATTTTTATTTGTCGTATCAAAATGATTAGTCTTGCGTTGTAGGCGGCAATCGGAATCAGTCAAGAAAATAACCGCACAAAATATTCGTCAATTTTAGTGAATGCGGTTTTATGTTTATTTTACTTGGACAAGTCCCAAGGTCAATCACAACGAGGCAAAGGAACAACCTAAAGTTATATCTATCAAAGTTCGTTCACGGTTTTCGAGATGGTCTTTTTTTTGGAATTTTCGATGTATTAAGGGATGCAAAGGGCAAATTTGGCCTATTTTTTGGGGACTAAAATGTAAATTACGATCAAACAATATTCGAAAAATATGAAACTTGGCCACAATGTAAAATATGATGAAGTGAATGCACTGTAATTTTTTTGGAATTTTTGGATGCAATATGAATTTTTTATTAATTTTTAAATGCAAACAAAATGAATTTCATCATTTAATTATGATAAATACTAAACCTACTTACTTTTTAGGATCAAAATTATCTAAGATTTATCACTAGGTGATGGAACTTAGAAAAATCCTAAACCTCGAAAATGTAAGATCTAATACCTATTAAAAATTAAACATTGAAATATGCAAAATGATTTTTACAGGGCAAATGATGAATGCAAATGCAATTTTTTTTGGGCACAATGTCAACACAGTTAATTCTACACTATGTGATTTTTCGGAAATTTATAGAGCGATGGTTAATCAAATACAAATTTAAGAGCATGAAATGGGTAAAATTTGCAATTTTCCACAGAATAATTGATTATTATTTAACCATCAATCACAAAAATATCCACAATATCTCAAAATGTAGAGAATTAAGAAATGAACATCATGCTATTTTTTGAATAATAAAATAATGTACTGGATATGTCTAAAAATGAGGAAGAATACATGGGTCTTTCTACAATAAATAAATAAGCTAAATAATGCAATATAGGGATGTAAGTGGGATTACCTATACCCATGGGGGTATTCTTGCAAAATTCCCAGAAGGCACGTGCTCTGCACGTGCCTCTGGCTGGCGGGGGTGGAAGCGTGAATATGGAGATCTTTGGGTGTCCTTCTATAAAATTACCAAATGGTCACGTGCTTTGCACGTGACCTTTGGGCTTCTGCGTAATTGGGAGGGACTCCAGGGGCGTTGATGCAAAACGTCCCCCCGACACATGTGCTCCTCACGTGCGTGGGGGTCTCGGGCATTACGCCCGGCAGCGAGGAGGCGGAGTGGCTGGTTGCTGCTCTGGAAGGGATGCGGAGGATGGGTACTCCGACGGAGGAGCGAAGGCGCTAGTGGTTGTTGGAGTTGTGTCGGCGACGCGTGACGGTGAAGGTGTCGATGAAGCTTGCAATTGCCGACGAACAACCGGGGGACGTTTGGCGTAGGCAAGGCGGAGGCGTAGTGGCACGGTGGAGTCGAAGGTGGCCGGTGGAGGAGGTCGAGGAAGATGGACGTCGTTGAAGGTAACGTTGGCTCGACGAACGGAGTCGGAGCAGAGCAGCTTGGCTTGGGGGCGCTGCAACGAAGCCCGAAGGCCTTCGGATCTCGCCGGGGTAGTACGGAGGCGCTGTCACCACCACCGTCTTGTTGAAGCCTATAGCTATCGGCGGATGAGGAGCTCTGGGGGCGGCGCGATTCCTTAAATAGGAGAACTGGAGGAGGCCGACAATGGGAGTTTGAGGGATTGTCGGAGATGGAGGATTTGATGGGGGATTTGATTGAACGAGGTGATCCGACGAGAGGGATGATCGATGAGGATCGGAGATGATTGAAGGTCGGCGTCAGTACGAGATTCACGGGGATTCGGGGCGGCGGCCGGATTGGGAAAGAAGGGGGAGAGAAGGACGACGCACAGGCGCCGTCCGATCGTGCGTGATCGGATGGTGCCTGTCGCGCCATGTGGTGGGGTCAGATGAAGAGGGCACGCGCACGTGCTTGGTGCGTGTCTGGGTGGCACGTGCCTCGCACGTGCGTGGTTTTAATTTTTTTTATAAAAACGAGTTTAAAAAATATCTCAAAAATGACTGACACGTGGCGGCACCAGGTGCTACCACGTGTCAGCACCAGAAAATTCGATAAATAAATCTTTTGTAAAATCAAAAATAAATAGCAAATGGCATCAGATCGAAAAAGTTTCTTCACGAACATTGCTCGTCTCGATGAGATCTACAACTTTTATGAAGATATCAAAAACAAAATCGATCATTTGCACAAAGTGGTATTTTTGGGGTATCCTATGTACGTGGAACACCTTGATTTTGGGGTTTTGTAATTTTTATGTCATTTTTAGATCAGATAAAAATCCGGAAAAACTATGGTAAAATCAAATATAAATAATTACACATTAATCTAATTTTTTTTGGATTTTTATTAATTGATACAATATGTACATAAAATAATAGGTCAAAAACCGCTAAAATATAAAATGTACAAAAGAGGCCCTAAACCCAACTTTCACATATGAGCTCCGATTCACTTGAACTTGGTCTTGTTTTGAAGGTAATTGAATGTACATTAGTTCAAAAGTGAGTAGGATTAAAACGGACACTGGATGAGGGAGATATGAGGGTTTTAGTCCGAAAATCCTGAAATTAGGGTTTGGGTTTTTGGTCCACTTATTTGGGTTAGTTATTTTTTTTTGTATTTTTTTCTTTATTCTTGTTAGTGATATGTACACAGTGGAACTAGTTTTGGCTTATTCGGAGTTAGCATGAATGAGTTAAAAATTCGGGAAGTTAGGCTATTTACATGTCATTTTTGGCTTGGATTTTTGGCTTCTTATTTTGTGCAGAAATTCGTGCTAAAATGCAATTCTTATGAAATCATGCATGAATGCTAATTATGCAGAATAGATGCGTAAATGCTGTTGATTTTGAGGGACTTGAACTTAATAAATGAGATTTAGAGTGATGAATTCGATATTCATCATCCCCCTATACTTAAAGCATGCTCGTCCCTGAGCATCAAAAAGAAATGCCATGAAGTGAAATGAGATTGGGTTCCATACCAAGACCATGAGCTGAAGATGAAAATGAATCTAAACTCAACCTTTGGATTATTAGTGTGGCGGAACTTCTGTGAGACTTAGAATTTTAAAATCAATAGCCCTCAAGTTCTACACATCATTGCTACAGTTTCGGCTCAGAAGTCATCTTAGATCAATTCTCTTCCTAAAGCATACCCTATGAACATTGAACAATCGACTCTTGTGTGTGAAAGGTTTTAGCTCTTCCCACCCAGAATGCCGGACTACCACGCAAACCTCCTCTCCAGTAACTCGTCCTCGGGGAGTCAGGTATTTCCTTCTAAGGTCTGTCGCGCTGGGTTCATAATCGAATTGAGGGAGAAGATACAAGAAGGGGAAATGAATTGGAGGGTGGCCAGTGTAGTCACCTCTCCTTGTGAAGCTGGCCAGTGTAGTCGAGTCTCCACCAAGATCTGCAAGTTTTCTTGAAGCTTAGACCATTTTGGTCAGATATTTATTTGGTAGAATGCTTCTTTGTATTTGGAATTTTTGGTGGTTCTGCTTGGATCTTGTTGTGCCCCTACGGATATAGAATCTTTTTGTTTCCGTACATTTTTTGGGGTCTCAGAAAAAATTGTGCCCAGCCGTCTATCCCTTTTCCAAAGCTTTATTTCAATCTGTACTCCGGTCTTTAGATTTCCACGCTACCAGAAAAGAAACTCGCATAGTCTTCCAACATCCCGTCTGAGTTGAGCTAAGTGCATAGTGCGAGAGTATAAATTAATTCCTTATTCCAGATTTGTACCCAGAATGAAGAGACCAGGTTAGACACTAAGAGTCACACTCTCTACATTGTTATGTGGAACTCAAAGAATTAAGTCAAAGACCTGAAACTTCTAAAATCCTAATTCTCGGTGAAGTTCCTCTGAAAATTAGGTGGATTAAGGTCAAGTCCAGACTACTCTCGGTTTCGGCTCATAACTCGGTTCAGAACCCAATGACTTTTCACGGATGCAAATGTGATGATGAATGAAGTGCATGTGTGTGGAATGCAGACACATTTTTTTGAATTTTTTTATGCAAAGGATTTTTGTTGTTTGTTTGTTCTTTTTTTATGCAAAAAATGAATAAGAAGCCATTTTTTTCAAAAATTTTGGGTACAGTCAGTGTTAGTGGCAATTTTTTTTATCTTTTTTTCTGTTGTTTTTGTTTATGTTTTTTTTAAAAGAATACCCATCCCGTAAATACATATAGACTTAACTTATGCGCAAGTACGAGATATGGATAAAATATATACAAAGTATATATACAGACCCCCCTATACTTAGCGAGTGTTGTGTACTCAGAGCACAAGAAGCGTAAAGAAGACATAGCTCGGGCTAAGCATAAGAGAGTGAAAAAGGAAAAAGAACAAGATTTACAGAATCGCACCCCTATACTTAGACTGTGAATAGTCTAAGTATAGAAGAAGAGCAGAAAAGAAAGAAAAAAATGAAGCGGTCGGGGTATGTGAATGAGGAGAGTCTATACAGGTGGGCGTCGGTTCCCCCTATACTTAGGCTCTGGTCAGCCTAAGTATAGAAGACGGGTAGAAGTGAGGTGATCTGGAGAAGTGTTATGGGGAAATGGAATATACAGATGGCATCGGTCACCCCTATACTTAGGCCTTGGCCTAAGTAGAGGAAGAAGTTGTACAAGGAGACCGATGTGGTCGGGAGGGATGGTGGGTAGCCGATGATTTATGGCGATTTACGACTGATCTTTTTGTGAGCCTGTGATGCGAGATCGTAATGGCGAGTTGGAGATGAAGGATTTGTCTATTTTGAGATCCGCGGGAATTGAAATACCGGGGAGAGTCTTTGCATGTTCATTCTCAATTGATTTGACAATGGAGCATTCCTGTGTCAAGTTGATGTAATCCATGTAGTCAGCATAGGTTGACCAAGGGTGTGACCACACATAAGTCTCCGGATCATAAGATTCATATGCTCGATTTTCCATGGTGGGAGCAGCTGGGAATGGAGCAGGGGGGAGATTCTCTAAACCAATAGTCTCATCGACAACCGCTATCTTAGGTGTAGCAGCAGGGTAGCTCTCTTCTACCGTTTCATGGTTACGGTTGTTGGGGACTTCGTGGGTTGCTGATGAATACCCATTCATCACTCTTTATTCTTATATTTTAGCTACAAAAACCTATGCAAATGCATGTAGATATGTGTAAATAGGGAAAGTTAGCAAAATCATGCATGTTTGTAAAAATAAATAATTAGCATGTTTTTGTGCAAAAATAAAAGAATAAAGAAGAAAAAGAAAAAGAGGGAAATATTTAGAATAAATATTGAGCAACCTAACCCAAGGGAGGGCTCAGCATGGGCCTGACCGCATAAAAGCCACAAGTAGAGGGAGATAGGGGCTCATGTGTAAATATTTATGTAAATAAATAAAATAATATTTTCCTCAACCAAAAATATACTTGTATATATTTTGTATATATTTAGAAACTATTAAAAACAAAATAAAAATTCAAAAATTAGAAAGACCAAAAAGAACCCTTCACCTTGTACATAGACCACCTTCCTTATCTACTTCACTTTGTAAATAAATTTCTTTATTTTCAAACCTTTTTGTAAATATTCCTTTTTATGTTTTGTAAATAAAATAAATAAAAAGAATTAAAACAAAAATCAAATAAAAATTACAAAATTAAAAATACAAAAATATCTTGTATATATACCAGGTATATAGTTGTATATAACTAATTATTTAACCTATGTATACAAACAATAAAAATAAAATAAAAATAGCCTTTTATTCCTCATTTTATTCTATAAATAAATAAAATATAAAATGGGAATAAAAATGTATAAAAATAATTAATTAAACATCAAAAATCAAAAATCAATATAGTGTATATATACCTATGTATAGCTAATATGTAAATACCTTATTTTAATTTCCAAAAATTAATTAAAAATCACAAAAAAATAGAAAAAATTAAAACAAACATTTTTCATGTTTTGAGTTTTTGGAAATTCGGCCATTTAAAGGCCCAAAAAAAATAAAATAAAAATCTCAGCCTTGGCGGCCTCTGATTGGTCCACGGGGGATTGTTGACCCCCGGTCAACACCTCCCCCAGGACCACCAGAGGCGCGGATCTGGGTTTCGACCCGATTTCTCGATCTTTTCCCCACCTGATCCGAATGCCAAATCCGCAAACCCCGGGCCCTAATCCATCTGCACACACCCGAGATCCTCGCCCGGAGGTTTGCATGGGGATCCGCGCGCCGATCGTCGTGCCCGACTCCATTCTTCCCGGACCCCTAGCACTATAAAGTTGGAGCTCCGCCGCACTCTCACGCCATCTTTGGCTCGCCATTCTCTTTCCAGTGAGCTCCATCGCAACCAGCAAGGTGACAGCTTGCCCCCGCCGGTGTCGCAGCGAGGAGGAGGTGTTCGACCATCGATCCGGCCGCTTCTTGCAGCCGTGCTCCGACGACCACCCGGAGCTCGAGCCTCGGGAGTTGACGACCCTTGAGGCGAGGACCAGGAGCTAGCTGAGCTCCAGCATAGTCTACCGCATCACCCAGGTGACCTTAGTTCCTACCCATTTAGTGTAATTTTGGATTTCGCCCAAATCGTCCGTTCGCCGTGTTCCTGTGATTCCGGCTATCTCGCTTCATATTTCGATCATCGAAGCACCCCATCGCCTTCGCCTATTCCTCACGCACGTTCTTCGCCTAGCCACTCAACCCAGCTTGCCCCGGAGGTGGGAGTCGAGCTCCACCGTCTTTCGCCTCGCCGGAGCTCCTTCGCCCCACCGCACAGATCACCTTCACCCCGCTTCTTTGGGTCGAGGCATTTTGCCCTCGACCCGCGAAGCTTTCTGTGTGCTTTGCAGGTTCAAAGGGAGGCAGCTGAGCCCCCCTTACATTCTAGCCGGAAGCTTCGCGCCGCCAGCCTCGCCGGAGTCCCTCCAGGGCTCGGCTGGGCTATCGGCCAATACCATCAGCTGCGGGCCTTCACCAGGAACCTGTTCCGACATCCAGAAGCAGCTGAGGAGGAGTGTAGCTCACGCAGGAGGCCGGCGTAGTTCGCCGGCGTCGAGTTCTTTCACCATCCTCCAGAGCCGTCCGATGAGGCCTCTGCTCCAGTTCTGATCGTGACCGTCCGTTCGTTGAGGAGCAGCGTCCATCCGATCATTCGAGGAGCCATCCGGACCGTTCGTGCGAGGAGAGAGGCCCCTGCACTGCCAGCCCTCAGACATCCACGTGGCCTCCCTCGTACCGTCGATCGAGCCCAAGAGAAGAAGAGAAGGAGAGCGCCGCCCATCCTGACCGTCCATCCACCACGTGGCGCGCATCTGGCCGTCGACCAATAAAGGGGTAAATATCTTAGGGCCCCCTCTTAGTTTGTCATTTCATTTCCAGTCCTGTAAATATTTTTAGAACTTTATTTACGTAGGGTTATTTGCAGTAGGGACCTTGTGCTTAGTTTTAATTGCATGTATGCCCCTGTGTGTATGTGACCACGTGCTTCGTCACGTGTTGTGTTGGGCATTTTACATCTTTTGTCCTGTAGAACTGGGTTGTTATGAAATGAATGAATATTTTTGAGTAATTGCAGTTATGCCCCTGTGAGTGTTTTTATTACGCATGTGCGAATTTTATTGGGCTTTTTGCAACCGAGTCCCTGGGCTTTTGATACGAGTTATCAAAAGGCCCTAAGACTTGGTTTTTATTACCATTTGGTCCCTGTGTGCCCCAGCCACGCGCCACGCGCGTGACTTGCTGGGTATTTTGCACCAGAGCCCCCAGATTCTCGGGTATTTGCACATTCGTCCCTGTGCACTGTGCCCTCTTTGCATTTTTGAATAAAATAGCAAATCACCTCCAAATCTAATGAGATTTCGACACATGGCTCCTGCCATGGTGTAGGAATTTCAGTGATTTTTGAGGACATTTTTATTTTCATTTAGTATTTTTAAAAAATCAAAAACAGCCTTTTTAGTTACTGTCTAGGTTTAAAAATACCAAAAAAATATAAAAACCCCACCAAAAATTCTAAAAAAATTAGATATTGTTGTTTTCTTGCTGTTTGATTTTCTAGCCAATTTTGGCTATTTTTCATTAAGTAAAAACCCTAAAAATTGAAAAACCCCTAAAAACCCATAAAAATTATAATAGTTAATTTAAAAATCCAAAAACAATAATTAAGGTGCCCAAATTTTCCTTATTCTTTCTAGATTACAGGAAAATTACCTCCAGGGCTTAGAGAGACTCTTAGATATTTTATTTTTGAGTTTCAAGCCTTGCTGGACAGTACCTCTTTTATTTAGCATTGTTTGATTTTTAGAAAATAATTTACCCGTCAGAAAAATATCAAAAATTAACCAAAAACACTTAAAAACATAAAAAACATAAAAACAATTTTTCTTGAATTTTTGCTTGCTTTTTGGTGTGTTTAATAAATTGCCTAAGTGTGCTTTTATTTCTTTCCTTTTATTTTCTTAATCTTTTAAAAATCAAAAAAAATATAAAAATTCATAAAAACCACTAAAAATCACTTTTATTTCATTTTATTTTCTTTTTACTACTTCGTAGGCCTACGGCCAACCCGTGCTCCTTGTGTTCGACCCTGGGAGCTATACCAGGTTAATCCTATAGCTAGACCGCTCGTGTTTGTTTTGATTGATTTTGATCTATTCTGAGTGGTTATTTTTCTTGATACACACCTTCTCTGAGATCCGGGTCGCAACGACCCTTGTTTCATTACCACCCGGGTCTTAGTGGGTTTTGGGTGTTATCAGAATGGCGCCGTTGCCGGGGAGCACGGCTTAGTAGTGTTTTTGATTTTTATTTTCGTTTTTGTTTTCGCGGTTTTTCGCGGCTCTTCGGAGCTCGCGGCTTTTCGCGGTTTTTGTATTTAGTTTCCTTTTTGTTTTATTTTGATTTATTTTGATTTTCTTTTCTGTTTGTTTTTGTTTTATTCTTGTGTGGTTATTTTATTTTCATTTTTGCACATATACCCTTGTTTTTATTTCCATTTATTATTTGATTATTTTATTGGTCTGACCACTCTTCCTGTTTTCTTGCGAGGGCCCGAGGAGCGCGGAGGCGACTTTCGAGGAGCCGGTGCAGCCGCGAGACTCGGAGGCAGCTTCCTTCTCTACGAAGCCGCAGGAGAGAGCGAGAGGAGAGAGCTGAGTGGTGTGAGGCATTAGGATAGTTTCTTTTTATTCATTCATTATTAATTGTAATAATACAGGACTCTGAGACTGTTTGGACTCTTAGACTTAGACCGTAGCGGGTCTGTTTCGCCGAGCACCGGCGTGCTCGGGGGACCCATTAGGACCCTCGGCTTTTTCGCGGCTTTTTCTCGCGGCTTTCCTTTTTCTTTTCTTACTGTCATTTTCCGGATTTTTCGCGGTTTTTGTTCGAGCCCCTAGACATAGGATTTTTGTTGATTGTGACGTAGGATTTCTAAGGCCCAACACTTAATAGAATATCTGTTCCTATAGAACGTAATTGGACCTTACTAAAATTCACTGAAAAAGTTAGTTTAATTGGATTTGAGACCACGTGCCGTTAGGAGTCACATACAGCGCTGGCAGGACCCGTTGTGGCGGGCACCGAGTGACTCCCAAGATCGGACTCCGGACTCGATTCGGTTGACTAACTATTGTTCTTCACGATCAATAGAAATTGCCTGTTTAGGACTCGGCTTTTTACCGTGCATCATATAGCTTAGTTTATTTTCTGTCTTTATTTTATGCGCGGATCATTTTGCATGTAGAGTGCTGGCGGCAGGTACGCATTTCTTACTCAGCATGCATCATTGATTTCACGTGCATCGGCTTTTTCGACTTCTCCCCCCGTTTTTGGACTTAATAACCAGGAGAACCGAAAAATTCGTTAGGCGATTTTGTTTGCTTGAAAAATACCTAAAAAGAAAAACCATAAAATTGGGACTGTTTAAAATTATCGACCTTAAAACTCGCTCACCCTAAAAATTTTGACTTGGGGAGAGCAACCCCCTCATTGATTGGTTTGCTTGTGCGAGAGAGTGACCCGCACCCTAGGATAGAGCCACGCCTGAACTTCCGTTAGACTACTAGTCTTAGAGTTAGTCGTTCTCCAGTGAGGATCTCTCCGGTACCCGGTAAAGCGGGCCGTGACATCCTTAACAGAGCGGGTTGATCGGGTAGCCGGTAAACGGTCCGCAACCTGTACTGGCTGGGAAAGATCTAGCTTTGGGATTGGGCCAGTCTCTTGGGAGCATCGGGTTCCCAACAGGTCACGTAATCGCTCTGCTATCTTGATTGTTCACCAAATAAAATAGACAAGATAATTTGACCGAACCTTCACGGTCTTCAGCTCGTGTTGTGTTGGTGAACCGGGGGTTTGTTTTCTGATCGTAATTTTTCCAGATCTCATCCGCCTTACTCGCTAGATCAAGATGATGGGTAGACGGTCTCTTAGGCAGCCCTTGGTTGCACCGCTTTCGGGCGCGTCTACCACATCATCTAGGTTGGCTCGCGAGAGCTCAGACCCGCTCTCCGAGCCCGAGTATGATTCCACCCTGTTCCCCCTCGACCCCCTTTCTGACTTACCTGAGAGACCTGAGCCCGAGGAGAGACTTATTCATTTGACAGCACCTGAGTTGGGCTCCTTCGATTTTGCAGACGTTGAGATGGCCGGCGCAGGCAGTTCTGACGATCACTCCCGCAGACCCGAGCACTTTGTATTGGACCAGGGAGCGATCAACTCCACCCTGATCGCACAGTTAGAGACAGTCCAGCAGCAGCTCCGCGATCAGGGAGCTTTTATGATAGAGATGAGGCGCGAGATGGAGAGGCTCAGAGCAGAGAGAGATGCACAGAGCGAGCCCGAGGAGCCAGATGAGGCACAGGCACAGGCACGAGCCGCAGCAGCAGCAGCAGCAGCCGCGGCCGCCGCCGCAGCGGCAACAGCCGCAGGAGGAGCAGGACCACCGAGACCGATGAGGGATTTACACAATCCCGGCTCTACACTGATGCACCACTGGGTGGTGGTTCCGGCTATCGTGGGGGACTTCAAGTTCCCCCCGAACACCTTGCAGATGCTTCCGCGGTTCCATGGGCTGGCTACAGAGGAGCCCCATCTCCACCTACAGGAGTTCTTGATGATTTGCAGTACTGTCCACGACAGGCACGTGGACCAGGATACCATACGGATGATTGCTTTCCCATTCTCCCTAGCAGACAGAGCAGCCACCTGGCTGAAACACTTGGGGATATTCGTCTACACCTGGGAGCAGCTCCGCACCGAGTACTTGAACAAGTACTATCCACTCGGGCGGACGAACGCAGCGAGGGCCCTGATCAGCAACTTCTCCATGTTCCCCAACGAGCAGTTCCACGAGGCTTGGGAGAGGTTCAGAGAGCTCCTAGACAGATGCCCACACCACGATATCACGAAGCTGAACCTAGTTCAGAGCTTCTTCAGTGGGTTGTCACCAGAGCTACAGGGCCTGGTGAACGCTTCTTGTGGCGGGTCCTACTTCGCCAAGGACCATGACCAGGTCTGGGCGATTTTTGAGGAGATGGCGGAAAATTACATGGTTATGTCCCAGACCCGTCTCTACACCCAGAAGACCCAGCCACTTCAGCCAGGACCTGTGCAGTACCAGAGGATAGCACGGGTAGATGCAGGTCCAGCCAGTTCGTCTGCAGCAGCAGCAGCACAGGCAGAGTCGTCAGCTGCAGACATGGGGATCATCAGCGAGAAGCTGGACCGCATGGAGCTGATCGAGAAGAAGCAGTGCCAGAGCATAGCACAGATGGATCAGATGGCACAGGTCTTGAGCGACTTGAAGACACAGATCATGTGTCTCCAGGAGACACAGACGGCTTCTCAGCCCCGTCTTCAGTCGCGAGGCGACCCCGGCAGCAGCAGCAGCTCGTCCCAGCGCTCCAGCGCCCCAGCGCAGCCTAGACAGGTTCACCTTGTACAGGCGGAGCCGTACCAGCAGCCGCAGCCTACCTACCAGTCCCCGCCATCTCCAGAGATGCAGATGGTGGTCTACCAGCCGGACCAGCCGTTGGCAGTGCTACCCCCAGCCCCCTTGGATGCAGAGCCGTTGATGGATGTCAACGGGATCTGGTACGACCGTCCCCAGCCTGGGATCCGACGAGACCATCCCGGATTCAGGTGGGGGAGTGGTGGTGGCCAGCCCCAGCAGCAGCCGTCAGGTCAGGGAGGGCAGTACTCCCAGCCGAGAGACCATCACCAGCAGCCGCAGCAGCAGCCCCCAGTTTACCAGCAGCAGTCTTCGTACGGTCCTCGTCCCTATCAGCAGGGACAGTCTTGGAGGCGTGAGCAGCAGGCTCACCCGGGATACCAGCACCAGCAGCACCCTCCGTCCTACCCCTCTCACCCACAGCAGTACCAGCAGCCTCACCCACAGAGAGGCTACCCGTCGGGCTCCCACGAGAACCCCGCCATGGATGACATCGCCCGCCTCCTCACGGACCAGCAGGCGACTTTTAGACGAGAGATGGATGAGTTCCGCCAGGAGTTGCGGGACCTGGTGAGAGGGAAGGCCGCCATACCTGCACAGATAGAGCCCAATCCGAACAACCTGAAGCGGAAGTCTGAGCAGGTAGTACATACTGAGTTAGCCACTCCTAGCGATCCATTTGATGATACTTCTTCAGATCTGTTTGATGTTGATTTTGCTACGCTTAGGAGCGGTAGGACCCCAGCCGGCGGCGGCGCCTCAGCTGAGCACCATCCCGAGGCGCCACAGGAGGAGGAGGAGAGCGGTACTGAGGCCGCTCCAGTCGATGACGGTGGTACTGAGGCCACCGAGGATGCTGATCCCACCGGCGGTACTGAGGCCGCCACTTCACCAGATCGAGGAGGTGGTACTGATGCCACCCCAGCAGCAGCCGAGCCAGTGAGCGATACTGATGCCGCTCGACGTCTACCTTCACCAGCAGCAGCAGAGCAGCCCATCCGTGGTGGTACTGAGGCCACCGGTGTTTGTAGAGAGAGATCTGATGTTGTTTTTCCTCATGGTCATGTATCTCAGGATTCTGTGATGAATAAAGGAAAAGGTTTACATTCTTTTGGTCCCACTGTGGTGCATGATGTATGTGTGGATCCGGTCCTTGAACCGCGTAGATCTTTTCCTAGTCCTTCATCTGAGAAGGACCCAGTGATCCCCTTCCCTAGAGCCCTTCAGATGGGGAAGGGGAAGAAAAATGATTCAAAAAAGAAAGAGTTTGAGGAGTTCAGCCAGAGCATGATAGATCGCTTTCACATCCAGCTGACCCTCCAGGAGGCTTTGCAGCACATCCCCCTCCTCCAGAGATCTTTGAGAGAGAGGACTACAGTTAGGAGGAGGAGGAGGAACCATACTTCAGAGATCCATGTGTTGACCAAAGCCACGTGCTTTGCGATTCAGAACCGACTGCCAGCCAAGAGGCCAGATGCAGGGGCCCCGTATGTCAGATGCCAGATCAGAGAGCAGTGGTTCGACCGTACTCTTTTAGATAGCGGATCTTCGATCAACCTACTTCCGGCAGCCCTTCTCGACCGCTTCGAGTTGGGCACTCTTCGACAGAGCAGGACAGTCCTTCAGTTCGCTGATCGATCTGTCAAGAGGCCGAAGGGGTTGTTACGAGACGTTATCGTCACGATTCAGGGTTTGCAATTCCCCGTGGACTTCGTAGTGTTGGACATGGAGATCCCTGAATCAGTGACCGATACCCCCATCATACTTGGTCGTCCGTTCGTGGCCACAGCCAAGGCGGTGACTGATCATGATAGCGGGAAGGTGTACTTTCGCGTCCAGGGCGAGAGTATACAAATAGAGACGGTCGAGGACTACAGAGCCAGATCCAGATCCCGCTCAGACACTAGTATCGACTCAGAGCAGCTGACAGACGCAGAGCCAGACATCCACCAGGACTGCGACTTTGTGATTACAGATGATGAGCCAGCTTGGGCAGACCTTGAGTCACAGACTACCCTCTCACTTTCAGACACAGCTGATGCAGAGATGATAGCAGAGGAGAGTCTGGAGAGCACAGACCTGGGTCAGGATACCATTGCGGCAGCAGAGCCGGTCCTCGATCGCAGCACAGTGACTAGTGATGGTGGTGCTGAGGCCACCTTGTTTTCCGGTGGTACTGATGCCACCGAGTCTGATACAGATCCCTCGGACTCAGAGTCTGATTGGGCCGATTGTTATGATCAGATGCCGGACCTGAGTTCACTTGAGCCTAGAGAGGAGGAGGTAGAGGCAGAGCAGAGCAGAGACAGTGCAGTTGAGCCACCTTCTCCCGACCCAGTTTGCGAGAGTACACTTTCACTTTCCCTGGCAGATTTGGCAGACCTTGCAGCGTTCACTCAGTTTCTTCCACAGCCAGATTTGCCAGCACCCAGCATACCAGAGCTGAAGCCGCTCCCTACTTCGCTGAAGTATCGATTCCTTGCGGGCGATCCTGAGATGTACCCAGTCATCATCTCCGCTGAGTTGACTGGAGAGCAGGAATCCCGTCTGATGGGGGTTCTTGAAAAGAACCGCAAGGCGATCGGATGGAGCGTAGCAGATCTCCATGGGATTGATCCATCAGTTTGCTCCCACCACATCTATCTCGAGGATGGGGCGAAGCCGTCGCGTGAGTTCCAGCGGCGTCTGAACCCCAACCTGAGAGAGGTTGTCATGAAGGAGATATCGAAGTGGTGGGGTGCAGGTTTTATTTATCCCATTTCCGACTCCAAGTGGGTCAGCCCCTTGCATGTGGTGCCCAAGAAGACGGGCATCACGACTGTGATCAGTGAGTCGAGAGAGGAGATTGCTACACGGGTACCCACCTCTTGGAGGGTTTGTGTTGACTACAGGAGACTCAACCAAGCCACCAAGAAGGACCATTTCCCCCTGCCTTTTATTGACCAGATCATTGAGAGACTGGCAGGGAAGAGCCATTATTGCTTCCTGGATGGGTACTCGGGCTACAACCAAGTGGCCATCGCTCCTGAGGATCAGGAGAAGACCACCTTTACCTGTCCCTTTGGCACATACGCTTTTCGACGCATGCCATTTGGGCTATGCAATGCCCCTGCGACTTTTCAGAGGTGCATGCTGTCGATATTTTCGGACATGGTAGGGGAGTGCCTTGAGGTCTTCATGGACGATTTCTCGGTCTACGGCGACGGATTCGACTCCTGTCTTGACTGCTTAGACCGAGTACTCCAGCGATGTATTGAGTATCACTTGGTGCTATCTTGGGAGAAGAGTCACTTCATGGTGACTCAAGGGACGGTGCTTGGCCATATCATCTCCAACAGGGGCATGGAGGTTGATCCGGCCAAGGTCGATGTCATTAGGAAACTCACACCGCCGTCCAATCTGAGGCAGTTACGGTCATTCCTGGGCACGTTGGATTCTACAGGAGATTTATTCAGGATTTTAGCAGGATTGCCCGACCATTGACTGACCTCTTGACGAAAGACACCGAGTTCCTTGTCGATGACAAGTGTCTTTCGTCGTTTGCTACTCTCTAGAGATGTGTGATTGAGGCTCCTGTCCTTCAGCCGCCTGATTGGTCTCTCCCATTCGAGATCATGACGGACGCCTCCGATTTTGCCGTAGGGGCAGTGCTGGGACAGAGGAGGGATGGAGTACCATTTGCTATACACTATGCTAGCCGCACATTGGATTCCGCCCAGCGGAATTACACAGTCACAGAGAAGGAGATGCTAGCAGTAGTGTTTGCCCTGGATAAGTTCAGATCATATATCATTGGATCTAGGGTGACTTTGTACACAGATCACACCGCCATCAGGTACCTCATGGCAAAGAAGGATGCCAAGGCCAGACTGACCAGATGGATCCTTCTACTCCAGGAGTTCGACATTGAGATCAAGGATAAGCCTGGAGTCAAGAATGTGGTGGCGGATCACCTTTCCCGGTTAGAGCAGCCTGAGGAGACAGAGCAGATTGATCCGATCAGAGATACCTTCCCAGATGAGGCGATCCTTGCTATCGCCTCACTCCCATGGTATGCCGATATTGTGAACTTTCTCGTTGTTGGGAAAGTCCCACAAGATTGGCCCAGGCAGAGGCTTGAGACCTTCCTTGCGAAGGCCAAGTCCTACCATTGGGAGGATCCCATCCTTTACCACGAAGGAGGGGATAGCGTCTGGCGTCGGTGTATTCCTCAGGAGGAACACCATAGCGTCCTCACTTACTGCCACAAGCTTGAGGCAGGGGGACATCATTCTGGGAGGAGAACGGCACAGAAAGTGCTCCAATCCGGTTTGTGGTGGCCTACCCTCTTCAAGGACTCAGATGAGTTCGTGAAGAGGTGTACTGACTGTCAGAGGATGGGCACTTGTGGACAGCGTGATATGATGCCGATGCAGCCCATTCACTTCTGTGAGGTTTTTGACGCATGGGGCATCGATTTCATGGGTCCATTCCCTAAGAGTCAGGGATTTGAGTACATTCTGTTGGCCGTAGATTATGTGAGTCGTTGGGTGGAGGCTATCCCCGCCCGAGCCGCTGATGCGAGGACAGTTTGCAGATTTTTGAGGAAGCATATCATCACGCGGTTCGGGGTTCCACAAGTTCTTATTTCTGATGGGGGATCTCACTTCATCAATGACCAGGTGAAGGCACTTGCTACCGAGTTCGGCATAGACCATCGTGTTGCTACACCATACCATCCACAGACGAATGGTCTAGCCGAAGTGTCGAATAGGGAGATCAAGACTATTCTGCAGAAAGTCGTCCGCCCTGACCGAAAGGATTGGTCACAGCTATTGGACTCGGTCTTGTGGGCATATAGGACGTCTTTCAAGACTCCTTTGGGCACATCTCCCTTTCGCCTCGTGTATGGCAAACCCTGTCACCTACCAGTTGAGCTGAGGCACAAGTCACTCTGGGCAGTTACAGACATTCTCATGGATCCAGATGGTATAGGAGACCAGAGGAGGGCAGAGCTAGCTGCCCTGGAAGAGCTTAGAGATGCAGCTTTCTCAAGCAGCCTACATTATAAGGAGAAAGTCAAGGAGTGGCATGATTCTCATATCAGCCACAAACATTTTGAGATTGGACAGAGAGTATGGCTGTTTGATGCGAGGCTTAGATTATTTCCAGGGAAGCTACAGAGCAAATGGAAAGGACCTTATCTGGTTCGGAAGGTACACGACAACGGTAGCATCGACATATCTGAGTTGTCTTCTGAGAGTACCTTCCGAGTGAACGGCCAGCGGCTCAAGCCATTTTTAGATCATGAGCCGCAGGTCGTTGATCTTGCCCCTATTCATTTTGCGTGAGATGTGGTCTTTGACTCACATCTAATGCATCTCACGCCTGAGCTTTACTGATCCTCCGCTGTACATAGATCCAGATGTCCATATCAGCACATTCTTTAGTCCCACATCCCTTTCTTCATCTTATGATTATGCTATACTTAGGGTGCACTTTACCCTAAGTATAGGGGGGATGTGAGACCTTCCGGGTATTTCTTTTGTTTCTGTCTACCCTTGTTTTGCTGCCTATACTTAGGGATATTTCACCCTAAGTATGGGGGGGTGGACTCTGTACATTCTCCACTCGGTTTTCCCTTCGTGTACAGCCTGCTATACTTAGGATTATTTGATCCTAAGTATAGGGGGAAGACCCGAGTCCCTCTTGACTTTCATTCTCTTTTGTATAGCCTTTCTTTTCACTTCCCTATACATAGCACGAGTTATGTCTTCTTCATCGCTCTTGACTCTGAGGACATCGTTCGAGCTAAGTATAGGGGGGTGTGTATATATTTCATATATACTTTAGCCATAACTCGTACTTTGTGTGAGTGTGTTAATAAATAAAAATGGCTAAAAACTACAAAAATTAAAAATTTTCATGTACATACCTTCTTTTATTTTGCACATACATAGCTAGTGTACAAATTATTTTTGTAAAAATGATTTCAAAAATCTTTTGTGTAAAGCTTGTGTAAATATTTTCTGTATCAAAATTATGTATATAGTACAAAATTTTTCCAAAATGTTTTGAAAAATCAAAAGTTTGCAAAAATCTTGTGTAAATGTGTGTAAATATCTTTTTGCAAAACTTGCACTTCATGCATCATCATTCATGATTTCAAAACATTTTTCAAAAATTTTGCATGATTGTAAAATGTTGTGTAAATATGCATCTTTTTGTACATATGTATATAGTTTTTCTGGATGATAGTTGACATTTAAACTAGCCTAGAATCAAATTGAGAAATGGAGCTTGATTAAGGTCTTAATCCACCTAACTCTAAGAGGAACCTTATAGGACTTAGGTTTAAGGCTTTTCAGGTCCATGGTGACTTAATTCTTTGAGTCCACTAGGCTATGATCACATGTCATCTCAATGAGCCTAAGTAGAGCACTTAACAACAACACATGACTCATATAGATTATGGCTTTACTTGGACAACCGCACTATGCACCGAGCTCTCTACGGATGAGGTGGTGAGGAGGCAGTCTTCCTTGACTTGGGGTAGCATATGAGGGTAGTACTTCTAGGCGGAACCTCTCTTCTTCATTTAGTGAAGGAAGTGCGTCTCAATTTGGTCTGGTTGCCATGAAGTCTAACGACGGGAGTTGTGGGTTGCAATAAAGCTTCAAAAGAGGGATAGTCTACTGGCTCAAAGGGAAAAACTCCTTGTATATATGCTGCACATGTACATGTTGTATAGATGCACTCGAAAAAAAAATGCAAAAAGAAAAGAACTCCAAAAAAGTGGTGGGTCTGAGAGAAAATGATAATCCCACCGGAGTATGTATATAAGTGCAATAAGCAAAGCTTGGTTTCATGATCCACCTGTTGTAGCTTGCAGCAGGGAGACTTGGCTACACTGGTCAAGCTCCCAAGGGTACTTGGCTACACTGGCCTTGACCCATTCTCTTCTTCCCCCTCTTCTTGAGCCGGTTGTACTTGAACTTAGAAGGGAATACCCCGCTCCTCGAGGAAAGAGTGGCCAGATTGAGGTCATAGAGTTACCTTGTTAGGGAGGGTTGTCAAGTTGCCATTTCTGAGGTGGAGAGCTTAGACCTCACTTTCACAGGACAGGAAAAGATTCATGATCTTCAGGGTTTATGATTGATGACTTGTTCTGATCTGGAGCATTGAGGAGTCTTGGTTATAGAATAGTGGAACTTGGAGACTGTTAGGTTTTAAGCTTAAGTCTAAATAAGGTTCCGACACATCAATAATCCAAAGATCTGATTAAGCTCCATACCTCAATTTAATGAAGGCAAGTTTAATAATCAACCTTGATCCATGCACATTCTCTTTTTCTTTTTCTTTTTCTTTCTTTTGCACTTCTTTTTCAAATAAGTGTTTGCTAAGGGACTAGCAAAGTATAGTATAGGGGGGTGATGAATACCCATTCATCACTCTTTATTCTTATATTTTAGCTACAAAAACCTATGCAAATGCATGTAGATATGTGTAAATAGGGAAAGTTAGCAAAAGCATGCATGTTTGTAAAAATAAATAATTAGCATGTTTTTGTGCAAAAATAAAAGAATAAAGAAGAAAAAGAAAAAGAGGGAAATATTTAGAATAAATATTGAGCAACCTAACCCAAGGGAGGGCTCAGCATGGGCCTGACCGCATAAAAGCCACAAGTAGAGGGAGATAGGGGCTCATGTGTAAATATTTATGTAAATAAATAAAATAATATTTTCCTCAACCAAAAATATACTTGTATATATTTTGTATATATTTAGAAACTATTAAAAACAAAATAAAAATTCAAAAATTAGAAAGACCAAAAAGAACCCTTCACCTTGTACATAGACCACCTTCCTTATCTACTTCACTTTGTAAATAAATTTCTTTATTTTCAAACCTTTTTGTAAATATTCCTTTTTATGTTTTGTAAATAAAATAAATAAAAAGAATTAAAACAAAAATCAAATAAAAATTACAAAATTAAAAATACAAAAATATCTTGTATATATACCAGGTATATAGTTGTATATAACTGATTATTTAACCTATGTATACAAACAATAAAAATAAAATAAAAATAGCCTTTTATTCCTCATTTTATTCTATAAATAAATAAAATATAAAATGGGAATAAAAATGTATAAAAATAATTAATTAAACATCAAAAATCAAAAATCAATATAGTGTATATATACCTATGTATAGCTAATATGTAAATACCTTATTTTAATTTCCAAAAATTAATTAAAAATCACAAAAAAATAGGAAAAATTAAAACAAACATTTTTCATGTTTTGAGTTTTTGGAAATTCGGCCATTTAAAGGCCCAAAAAAAATAAAATAAAAATCTCAGCCTTGGCGGCCTCTGATTGGTCCACGGGGGATTGTTGACCCCCGGTCAACACCTCCCCCAGGACCACCAGAGGCGCGGATCTGGGTTTCGACCCGATTTCTCGATCTTTTCCCCACCTGATCCGAATGCCAAATCCGCAAACCCCGGGCCCTAATCCATCAGCACACACCCGAGATCCTCGCCCGGAGGTTTGCATGGGGATCCGCGCGCCGATCGTCGTGCCCGACTCCATTCTTCCCGGACCCCTAGCACTATAAAGTTGGAGCTCCGCCGCACTCTCACGCCATCTTTGGCTCGCCATTCTCTTTCCAGTGAGCTCCATCGCAACCAGCAAGGTGACAGCTTGCCCCCGCCGGTGTCGCAGCGAGGAGGAGGTGTTCGACCATCGATCCGGCCGCTTCTTGCAGCCGTGCTCCGACGACCACCCGGAGCTCGAGCCTCGGGAGTTGACGACCCTTGAGGCGAGGACCAGGAGCTAGCTGAGCTCCAGCATAGTCTACCGCATCACCCAGGTGACCTTAGTTCCTACCCATTTAGTGTAATTTTGAATTTCGCCCAAATCGTCCGTTCGTCGTGTTCCTGTGATTCCGGCTATCTCGCTTCATATTTCGATCATCGGAGCACCCCATCGCCTTCGCCTATTCCTCACGCACGTTCTTCGCCTAGCCACTCAACCCAGCTCGCCCCGGAGCTGGGAGTCGAGCTCCACCGTCTTTCGCCTCGCCGGAGCTCCTTCGCCCCACCGCACAGATCACCTTCACCCCGCTTCTTTGGGTCGAGGCATTTTGCCCTCGACCCGCGAAGCTTTCTGTGTGCTTTGCAGGTTCAAAGGGAGGCAGCTGAGCCCCCCTTACATTCTAGCCGGAAGCTTCGCGCCGCCAGCCTCGCCGGAGTCCCTCCAGGGCTCGGCTGGGCTATCGGCCAATACCATCAGCTGCGGGCCTTCACCAGGAACCTGTTCCGACATCCAGAAGCAGCTGAGGAGGAGTGTAGCTCACGCAGGAGGCCGGCGAAGTTCGCCGGCGTCGAGTTCTTTCACCATCCTCCAGAGCCGTCCGATGAGGCCTCTGCTCCAGTTCTGATCGTGACCGTCCGTTCGTTGAGGAGCAGCGTCCATCCGATCATTCGAGGAGCCATCCGGACCGTTCGTGCGAGGAGAGAGGCCCCTGCACTGCCAGCCCTCAGATCATCCACGTGGCCTCCCTCGTACCGTCGATCGAGCCCAAGAGAAGAAGAGAAGGAGAGCGCCGCCCATCCTGACCGTCCATCCACCACGTGGCGCGCATCTGGCCGTCGACCAATAAAGGGGTAAATATCTTAGGGCCCCCTCTTAGTTTGTCATTTCATTTCCAGTCCTGTAAATATTTTTAGAACTTTATTTACGTAGGGTTATTTGCAGTATGGACCTTATGCTTAGTTTTAATTGCATGTATGCCCCTGTGTGTATGTGACCACGTGCTTCGTCACGTGTTGTGTTGGGCATTTTACATCTTTTGTCCTGTAGAACTGGGTTGTTATGAAATGAATGAATATTTTTGAGTAATTGCAGTTATGCCCCTGTGAGTGTTTTTATTACGCATGTGCGAATTTTATTGGGCTTTTTGCAACCGAGTCCCTGGGCTTTTGATACGAGTTATCAAAAGGCCCTAAGACTTGGTTTTTATTACCATTTGGTCCCTGTGTGCCCCAGCCACGCGCCACGCGCGTGACTTGCTGGGTATTTTGCACCAGAGCCCCCAGATTCTCGGGTATTTGCACATTCGTCCCTGTGCACTGTGCCCTCTTTGCATTTTTGAATAAAATAGCAAATCACCTCCAAATCTAATGAGATTTCGACACATGGCTCCTGCCATGGTGTAGGAATTTCAGTGATTTTTGAGGACATTTTTATTTTCATTTAGTATTTTTAAAAATTCAAAAACAGCCTTTTTAGTTACTGTCTAGGTTTAAAAATACCAAAAAAATATAAAAACCCCACCAAAAATTCTAAAAAAATTAGATATTGTTGTTTTCTTGCTGTTTGATTTTCTAGCCAATTTTGGCTATTTTTCATTAAGTAAAAACCCTAAAAATTGAAAAACCCCTAAAAACCCATAAAAATTATAATAGTTAATTTAAAAATCCAAAAACAATAATTAAGGTGCCCAAATTTTCCTTATTCTTTCTAGATTACAGGAAAATTACCTCCAGGGCTTAGAGAGACTCTTAGATATTTTATTTTTGAGTTTCAAGCCTTGCTGGACAGTACCTCTTTTATTTAGCCTTGTTTGATTTTTAGAAAATAATTTACCCGTCAGAAAAATATCAAAAATTAACCAAAAACACTTAAAAACATAAAAAACATAAAAACAATTTTTCTTGAATTTTTGCTTGCTTTTTGGTGTGTTTAATAAATTGCCTAAGTGTGCTTTTATTTCTTTCCTTTTATTTTCTTAATCTTTTAAAAATCAAAAAAAATATAAAAATTCATAAAAACCACTAAAAATCACTTTTATTTCATTTTATTTTCTTTTTACTACTTCGTAGGCCTACGGCCAACCCGTGCTCCTTGTGTTCGACCCTCGGAGCTATACCAGGTTAATCCTATAGCTAGACCGCTCGTGTTTGTTTTGATTGATTTTGATCTATTCTGAGTGGTTATTTTTCTTGATACACACCTTCTCTGAGATCCGGGTCGCAACGACCCTTGTTTCATTACCTTCACCCGGGTCTTAGTGGGTTTTGGGTGTTATCAGTTGCCTCAGAAAATCGTGATTCCTCAAAGATTCGGTCAGATCGAAGTGCTTCCAATGCTGTGAATTTGATTTCCCGAGCCTCACAATCAATAATTGCCTTAGCTAATGCTAAGAATGGCTTTCCGAGAATAATTGGAGACTGGGTGAATTCTCCTTGATGCTCAATATCAATGATTGTGAATTCTACTTTGAGTGGAGCACCTTGGAATGTCATGATGACATAAATGATTCCTCTCGGCCGCTTTATTGATCGATCTACCAATTGAATAATCTCTCGTATTTTCCTGATCGGTCCGAGTTTGAGTTCGTGAAATACAGAGGTCGGGAGGATATTGATCGGTGAATCGTCATCAATCCGAACATGTGTGAAAATTATGTCTTTGATTTCATAGTCAAATCTGGGCAACCGCTTCACTATGCAGCTCTTTGTTTTTCTTCTCAACACCAAGGAGGAGGCCATTGATAAGATATGTCTTTCAGTCCTTGTTCTAATCCTTCCCGACTTTTTCGTCATTAATTTGTCCATTACAAATCCTTTAAGGTCGGGGAAGTGTTCAATGGCCTTTATAAAGGGAAGTTCAAAAATTAATCTTTTCTCTAATGCTTCTCGTACAACAGGATCCACATTTCTTAGATCTTCTTCAGTCTCAATTTTTATGAAATTTTCTTGATTTTCGATTTTCTTGTAGTTTTTGAATATTCTCATTTTTTTGGTATTTTCTGTGTGGTGTGGTGATGTGGTGTGTTCCTCAGATGAGAAGGGACTTTTATGTTCAGGGTAAGAATCAGAGGCATAGTCATTTCTAGGAGAATAATATGCGGAAGTACTACTGTCAGAATTGTCCCCATATTTCTGAATATCCTCAAAATTTTCAATCTTAGATCCAATCATTTCCTCATTCATTTTTATGTCCGAGCCACCAGAGAGTGAAATTAGTTGGTCAGCAAATTTTTGAAATCTATCCTCCATTAATTCGAATCTTTTATTTATTCTCAAAATATCATTTTCAAAATTCTGTTCATGATCAATCATGGGAGCAATCGGTTGGTGTTCAATAATTTCATCTTCCATTTTCCTGTATGTGCTGAGAGGAGAGTTTCTTTGAATATCCGATGTATGAGAGGAGGCTGCTCATTGGAAGGATGTTGCGGAAATGTGTAGGTCTCGTACTCAACATTCCGTGACTCGGGCATATAATCCTGTTCTGAGTAGAGTCTACTTCCATGGTCATGATTGATCATATCCTCGAATAATGGAGTCATACAGGGTATATATTTGTCAATATCATCAGTTTGGTCCTCTGTATATGTAGGCTGATCAAATAAGTGATATTCAAGGTTGGACAATAGAGATTTGATTGTTACGGTCAATTCAACTCTGATGATCATTAAGTGCGGATCTCTCCATCTGGATTTGGTCTCTCTGCCGGTTATGAGACTCAAAGTCTTTAAATGCTTTATCAGTGAGAAATCGAGAATAAGACGGTTTGGTCCAGGATGGAAATTGGTCATGTGTGGTTGAATGATTCGAGGAGGAAATTAACGAGGGGGCCAAATTCGTTTGCGGGTGAAAATTTTTTGCAAATGTTGGAGGATTATTGAAAGAAGAGGATGTACTTGATTTGGGCCTAACCGAGACGAATTCATTTTCATAGTATAGCTCTGATGGATTTTCAGATAAATGTTCGGTCAATTTTGAAAGATCTGAAAGAAATGATGGATTGGGTCTGTAATATTTTGGAGAAAGTTCCATGATAAGAATCAAGAAAGGAGAGAGATGATTGTACGGGATAGTCAAAAGATGTTTTATCAAATATGCGGCTTTTGATCTTCGAAATCGATTCACGCACACCAATGCAAACACAAATCAAACCCCTGGTTCACCAACTCACACAATGAAGCCGTGAGAGTTCGGCTATTATCTTTTCATTTTTAATTGGTGATAAAACAATCTTGAAAAATATTTAAGCGAGCTGTTAGGTGCCAAAATTTTTGTAATGACTGGCCCGAATTCTTACGACTAGTTGCACCTACTTTCAGCCAGTATGGGAGTAAGTACAGACCGTAGACCGGCTACCCGTTACTTGAGGATGGAGCCTTACGGAGTGTCCTCTAAACCATCCACTCTTCTAAGGAAATCTGGACCGTTTATCGGCTACCCGTAGATCCTCACTGAGAAGTAGCTAATTGTTTTTGGCAGAATCAGTAGTCAGTATGAAAATGTCGGAGCTTGGTTCTAATCTTAAGTGTCGTCTCTCACTCATTCAGAAAAATAAAAAACATCCAAGGTCGGGGTTACTCTCCCACAAAAATTCTTGATTTTATGGGTTCTTAAAAATCGGCTATATTTAGCAGTCCCAATTTTAAATAGGTGATCACTAAAGAATTAAGTGAGCTCAAATGCACGTCTACCGTTAAGTCCCAATTTCTTTTTAAAATTATGTGATAAAACAAGAGGGAGAAATTCGGGAAAAAGCCGATGCACGCGAAAACAATGATGTATGCTCAGTTAGAAGACTTACAGTGAATCCTCGCAATCTTCATGTGGGATGCTAGACAAAAATTGAAATTTATTCTATATGAAATGCAAGCCGATGAAAAACCGCACCTAAGCAGAAAGTTCTATTAGCGGGAAGAATTGAGTTAAATTTTTGGCTAAATTGAACGATCTATGTGCGTCTCAGTTAAAGTGAAGTGTGGCTTAATCCTACGAGCACAATCAAGAAATTTAAAATGCTCTGAGAGCCGTATGTGCAGGTTTATCCTAATCGCCACTCAAGTCGGGCCCCACCCTCATCGGATAGTGAAACAGGCCATGACACACCACAGAATAAAGTTCGAGGTCTTGTCACATATGCGAGAGTCCAAACGGACACCGCTGTAAATAAACAATTAATTACAAAAATTTGAAAATTGCAGGAATTAAAAACCTAGACTCTACGCTCTCTCACGACTCGACTCGATCTTAAATCAATTGCGGATTTTAGGAGGTCGGTGAAGATGCCTTGGTCGCAAGAAAAATAAGAGAGAATATGTAAGAGAGTGACTCAAAAAATGATAAAATAGACAAAAAAATAAATGCTGAAAATAAATGGAATTAACAATGAAAAATTCGGGGGTCAGACTACCCGAATGCGGAAAACTGAACGAAAATTTTCAAGACAAAAATCTAAACCGTTTGCCTCTTCGACAACAACGTCATCTGACAGGTCCGGAAATGCCGAGTTAAGAATGTGTTTTTATTTGTCGTGTCAAAATGATTAGTCGTGCGTTTTAGGCGGCAATCGGAATCGGTCAAGAAAATAACCGCACAAAATATTCGTCAATTTTAGTGAATGCGGTTTTATGTTTATTTTATTTGTGCAAGTCCCAAGGTCGATCACAAGGAGGCAAAGGAACAACCTAGAGTTATGTCTATCAAAGTTCCTTCACGGTTTTCGAGGCGATCTTTTTTTTGGAATTTTTAATGTATTAAGGGATGCAAAGTGCAGTTTTAGCCTATTTTAGGGACTAAAATGTAAATTACAACCAAACGATGTACGAAAAATATGAAACTTGGCCACGATGTAAAATATGATGAAGTGAATGCACTGTAATGTTTTTGGACTTTTGGATACAATATGAATTTTTTTATTAATTTTTAAATGCAAACAAAATAAATTTCAATATTTAATTATGATAAATACTAAACCTACTTATTTTCGAGGATCAAAATTATTTAAGATTTATCACTAGGTGATGGAACTTAGAAAAATCCTAAACCTCGAAAATGTAAGATCCTATACCTATTAAAAATTAAACATTGAAATATGCAAAATGATTTTTACAGGGAAAATGATGAATGCAAATGCAATTTTTTTGGGCACAATGTCAAGCACAGTTTACTCTACACTATGTGATTTTTCGGGAATTTATAGAGCGACGGTTAATCAACTACAAATTTAAGAGCAAGAAATGGGTAAAATCTGCAATTTTCCACAGAATATTTGATTATTAATTAACCATCAATCACAAAAATATCCACAATATTCTCAAAATGTAGAGAATTAAGAAATGAACATCATGCTATTTTCTGAATAATAAAATAATGTACCGGATATGTCTAAAAATGAAGAAGAATACATGGGTCTTTCTGCAATAAATAAATAAGCTAAATAATGCAATATAGGGATGTAAGTGGGATTACCTATACCCGTGGGGGTATTCTTGCAAAATTCCCAGAAGGAACATGCTATGCACGTGCCTCTAGCTGGCGGGGGTGGAAGCGTGAATATGGAGATTTTCGGGTGTCCTTCTGTAAAATTACCAAATGGTCACGTGCTGTGCAGGTGACCTTTGGGCTTCTGCGTAATTGGGAGGGACTCCAGGGGCGTTGATGCAAAACATCCCCAGACGCATGTGCTCCTCACGTGCGTGGGGGTCTGTGGCGTTACGCCTGGCGGCGAGGAGGCGGGGTGGCTGGCTGCTGCTCTTGAAGGGATGCGGAGGATGGGTACTCCGGCGGAGGAGCGAAGGCGCTGGTGGTTGTTGGAGTTGTGTCGGTGATGCGTGACGGTGAAGGTGTCGATGAAGCTTGCAATGGCCAATGAACAGCCGGGGGACGTTTGACGTAGGCGAGGTGGAGGCGTAGTGGCGCGGCGGAGTCGAAGGTGGCCGGTGGAGGAGGTCGAGGAAGATGGACGTCATTGAAGGTAGCGTTGGCTCGACGAACAGAGTCGGAGTAGAGCAGCTTGGCTTGGGGGCGCTGCAACGAAGCCTGAAGGCCTTCGGATCTCGCCGGGGTAGTACGGAGGCGCTGTCACCACCACCGTCTTGTTGGAGCCTGGAGCTATCGGCGGATGAGGAGCTCTGGGGCGGCGCGATTCCTTAAATAGGAGAACTGGAGGAGGTCGGCAATGGGAGTTTGGGGGATTGTCGGAGATGGAGGATTTGATGGGGGATTTGATTGAAGGAGGGGATCTGACGAGAGGGATGATCGGCGAGGATCGGAGATGATTGAAGGTCGGTGGCGACACGAGATTTGCGGGGATTCGGGGCGGCGGCCAGATTGGGAAAGAAGGGGGAGAGAAGGACGACACACAGGCGCCGTCCGATCGAGCGTGATCGGATGGCGCCTGTCGCGCCACGTGGCGGGGTCGGATGAAGAGGGTGCACGCACGTGCTTGGTGCGTGCCTGGGTGGCATGTGCCTCGCACGTACGTGGTTTTAATTTTTTTATAAAAACAATTTTAAAAAATATCTCAAAAATGACTAACACGTGGCGCACCAGGTGCTGCCATATGTCAGCACCAGAAAATTCGGAAAGTAAATCTCTTGTAAAATCAAAAATAAATAGTAAATGGCCTCGAATCGAAAAAGTTTCTTCAAGAAAATTGCTCATCTCGATGAGATCTACAACTTTTATGAAGACATCAAAATCAAAATCGATTATTTGCACAAAGTGGTATTTTTGGGGTATCCTATGTGCATAGAACACCTTGATTTTGGGGTTTTGTAATTTTTATGTCATTTTTAGATCAGATAAAAATCCGGAAAAACTATGGTAAAATCAAAGATAAATAATTACACATTAATCTAATTTTTTGGATTTTTATTAATTGATACAATAAGTACATAAAATAATAGGTAAAAAAGCATTAAAATATAAAATGTACAAAAGAGGCCCTAAACCCAACTTTCACATATGAGCTCCGATTCACTTGAACTTGATCTTGTTTTGAAAGTAATTGAATGTACATTAGTTCAAAAGTGAGTAGGATTAAAACGGACACTGGATGAGGGAGATATGAGGGTTTTAGTCCAAAAATCCTGAAATTAGGGTTTGGGTTTTTGGTCCACTTATTTGGGTTAGTTAATTTTTTGTATTTTTCTTTATTCTTGTTAGTGATATGTACACAATGGAGCTAGTTTTGGCTTATTCGGAGTTAGCATGAATGAGTTAAAAATCCGAGAAGTTAGGCTATTTACATGTCATTTTTGGCTTGGATTTTTGGCTTCTTATTCTGTGCAGAAATTCGTGCTAAAATACAATTCTTATGAAATCATGCATGAATGCTAATTATGCATAATAGATGCCTAAATGTTGTTGATTTTGAGGGACTTGAGCTTAATAAATGAGATTTAGAGTGATGAATTCGAGATTCATCAATTAGCCACCATAGCAGAATCTACTATGTGGTGTTGCCACGACACCACTCGAAGGTGCAAGGACCCCCTCGAGGAAACCCATTGATTTGCAAGTACCCAACACTTGAGGAGGAAAATGCTCGCTGCTAGTGTTAGCCATGTAAGCTCAAGACGAACCATTCCTACAATAAATGTTATTGTAATCATTTTTATATCAATAAAAGTTATTGATTTATTTCACTCTCTATCTAAGATTAAATGAATGAATGGACTATAAGGTCCCTCTATATAATTAGGATTATTTAACATGGCCATCTTGATGATCATGCAGCTGTTGATTCAATCATTGAATCATAGAGGCTGATGCTTAAATGATATCTAAAGAGTTAGATTGAGGACTCATCTAGCACCGTCAAATGATTATTAAGAGATGATCTCTAGCCTAAGAATGAGATGGCAATCCTTCTCTAAAGGCTGATATCTGACCGATCTCTTAATATAGATCCTCTTCATAGGAATAGTGATCGGAGGTATCAGAAAAGTTAGGAGAAAGAGTTGACTTAACGAGACCGAGATAATCAAGACCTACATCGTATGCTGTCAAGATATAGACACACATCCTTTGACGGAGATAAATGTGTTACTATATGCCTAAGTATGTACATTTGGCAGACTGATAGGTTGATGGCTTATTCAAGGTCTATACACTGGTGATATGGTGTGCATATGAGGGTATATGTGTAATACAATATTTCAAAGGGATCATATAGGTTTAGTACTGAACCGTAAGACATGAACTCACTCATGAGGTTTTAGGACCAATCAAATTTCATACATGGTTGTCTTGCTTTGGAAGCATGACAAGAATTTGTAGGTATGATATATATTTCTAGAAAGCATATCGTCGATACCAACTCTCAATGATCGAATGAGAAACTCAATGATAAAACCCTGAAGAAGATAGTCTAAAAGAGATCTAAAACTTCGGATTTATTCTAGGTCTTCCAGTATGCAGGATGTACGGGTATTAGGAATACTTGAGGGTGATATGATCATAAGTGATTGTATAACCATGATGCTTCCATTCTGAGGGCGTTATGAAATATGTTTGGATTTTAGTGACTCCTCTAAGTAGAGAAGTAATCTAATCTTAGTCTAAATATTGGACATTGATCCGGATACGATTCAGATGCAATGAGATTATTAAATTTACTATTTTAATTTAATCAAACATCTATGAGAGGTCCCAGAGATCTAAATTTGAGATATAATCTCAATATCTTAGTCACTATATATGGAACATACAATCAACATGTCCTTATCTCTAAGTATCTGTAGAGAAAGCACATTATTCTTGTAAGATTTCAAGAATAATCCCATTGATGAATTGTGTATCTGAGCATTAAGAAATTGATAATTAAATGTGATTTAATTATCATGAATAATGTGAATATAATTCGTATTAGATGCATGAGAATGATGATGCAAGATAATTAAATATGATTTAATTACCAAGGATTAGAAAAATGTGGATAACACTATCCATATTATTTACATATTACAAATGTGATTTATAATATATTAGAGAGAGCTAATTGTAAATGGTATTAATGAATTAATTGATGATTTTAATTGGATTCATATTAGATAATTATTTGAAAATACAATTTACATGTTATTTTCGATATATGAATATGATTCATATATTTTTAATGGCATGACTGGAACGTTCACAAATTAATTTGGAATTATTTTTGTTAATATATTCAATAAAAGTAGTTGCAAATATATAGAGGATTATTTGAGATAAAAAATCTCACATAAACTAAAAGGATGAGTCGCCTTCCATATATGGAGGGTGGACTGCGACCCTTGACTTGATAGCAAGTGGACTCATTCTTCATCCTCTGATCCAAATTCATTAAATTAAATTGAATTATGTTGATGATAATTAAATATATATTTAATTTAATTTAATTTAACTGTTGTATTTTAAGCAACAACGATCATGACCACTGATTAAAAACACAAATCAATCTAACTATTGATTTTGTGTTGGGCATGGATTGTGATCTATGGACTCGAAAAAAATGTAAAAGAAGAGCAACACTTTTTCTTCTTTCAACAACATTTTGCAAATATCTCTCTCATTCTCACACCTCAATTATTTCTCTCTCTCTCTCAAGTGTGGTCATTTAACACTTGTGCTAAAAAGAATCGCTGTCGTCGCTATGCCGTCTTACCGCCACTTCGACCGCTCGTGGATCTCCATCTTCTTGGGACATTCTTGCTCGTGAAGAAGACATTTGATTTCATCAGATGAAATATGGAGATTCAATGCTTGGAAATTCATCTTTGATTGCAAGAAGCCTATGTCTCATCAAAGCGCTCACAAGCATCTCCTCTGTCCGGTCGGACTTGAGACATACAGTCTCTTCGCTTAGAAACTTCGATCACAACCATGCTTCAAGAGGTATTCCTTTATCTTGTTTGTGGTTTGATAAACTATTCGAGACGTGTTCTCGAATCATGTGGTTTCATCTCTTTAATTTTTTTAAATTCCACTGCCCCAAGCAACTACTATGACTAGTCACTCCCGATCTCATTAGATGTGATCATCATGCTTCTGTGATGTGCTTAAAGCTTTTTTCCATATCCCTCAAGTGATATCAGATCCTTGATTGAGGCCTTGGATATGATCCAAAACCCTAGGTGAATAAGGTTTGTGTTTCGGATGTGCGTTACTCATTATTTTTGCATTGGATGAAAGATTCGAATTGATTTATCTCTAAAATAAAAATCTACTGTTTTTGGATTGTTTGGGCATGGTTTTTGGTTATTAAAATGTATTTATAAATGTATAATTTTTCCCAAAAACAATAACTTATTACTGGTACCAAAAGTGCATGAATATGATTCAAAGAGATCCCACTACAAAATTATTTTTGAATGTATTAAGAGATCTATAAGAAAATTAATTTTGCTTGTTGTTTTCCCGTTATGAAATATGAAATAAAGACTTGGATTAAGTATAGAATGAAACCAACAAACCGCTCGAATTTATTTCACACGATTTTGACTCTATTTTTCTTAGATATTCCATATTTAGTAGAGATGGGTCGGTTGATGATTACATTATCAAATCTCTTTATTTTGTATGTTTACACTTCAATGGAAATCATGGAAATCATGAATTTACCTTGAATAATTATGATGCTAATTAATTATGAAAATAATTGATTAATCATCATTGGTCATTAATGTATGTTTCATGAAGACCCTAGTTTATCCTACACTAGTTGTAGGACAACTTTTACATGTAAAACATGATTGCTTGAATTGCTTAAGGGTTTTAGGATCTCACAAATATTTTAAGATTCCTAATATTTCTGAGAGATTATTATATAATATAATGTCGATCGTCAAAGTTGTTTGATAGAACCATAAGTACATTAGCATTATTTTTTATTATTCTCAATTGGAATAGTGAAGGTGTCTAGTTGCAGTATGCTGGCTTTATTTACTAATTAGCACCTTGCATGACAACATAACTCGAGTGTACGGGCTGGAGCCATTTTGAGGAAAGAATAACATGAGTAAGTCAAGTTGTACTTTGATGAATCTCGGATTCATCACTCTAGTCTCATTAATTAAGCTCAAGTCCCTCAAAATCATCAGCATTTCTGCATTTATTCTGCATAATTAGCATTCATGCATGTTTTCATAAGAGTGGCATTTTATCCATCATTTTTGCACAAAATAAGAAGCCAAAAATCCAAGCCACAGTTGACCTGTAAATAGCCTAATTTCCTGGATTTTTAACTCCTTCATTCTAACCCCAAATGACACAAAACTACCTCCACTATGTACATATCCCTAACAAGAATAAATGAAAAATACAAAAAAATCACTAACACTGGTCAGTGGACCAAAAACTCAAATCCTAATTTCAGGATTTTTGGACTAAAAGCCATATATCTTCTCCATCCAGTGTCCGATTTAATTCTACTCACTTTTGAACTAATGCACATTCAGTTACCTTTAAAACAAGACCAAGTTCGAGTGAATCGGAGCTCCTATGTGAAAGTTGGGTTTTGGGCCTCTTTTGTACATTGCGTATTTTAACGGTTTTTGACCTGGTATTTTATGTACACACCTTCTTAATCAATAAAAATCCAAAAAAATTAGATTTAGATGTATTTTATTTATCTTTGATTTCTCCGTATTTTTCGGATTTTTTTATCTCGTTTAAAAATGACAAAAAAAATAGAAAACCCAAAAATCTAGGTATTCTATGTATATGGGATACCATAAAAATTCACTTTGTGCATTTGATCGATTTTAGTTTTGGTGTCTTCAATAAAGTTGTAGATCTCATCGAGACGAGCATTTTTTGTGAAGGAACTTTTTCGATCCGAGGTCATTTACTATTTCTATTTTATTTTACAAAACTTTTTTCTACGGATTTTTCTGGTGCTGACACGTGGCAGCCTCTGGGGCTGCCACGTGTCAGCATTTTTTAGCCTTTACTTTTATTTTTTTTTCTTTTAAAAAAATTATTACCCGCACGTGCGAGGCACGTGCCCCCAAGCATGCGCCAAGCACGTGTACGCCCCCTCTCTCACGCCCCCTCCACGTGGCGAGGTTACGACCATTCGATCTCGGCCGATTGAACGGCCTGGGACCCGTCTTGATCACCGAAATCGCCGCACCCGCCCTCTGCTATCCTCGCAACCGGCCGCCCCTCCTTTGACCTCGCCGCCACCAAACTCGCGCCGACCATCCAACCACCTCCAGATCTCTCGCTCCGCCCTACCCTCATCCTATTTAAGAGCCTCGACCGACCCCTTCACCCACATCCACCGTTCGACCTGAGGACCCCCATCGGAAGTGACAGCCCGTACTCCCTCATCGGCGTGATCCGAGGGCTACCACCCTCATCGAGCCGCTCCCTCCAGCCGCTGCTCCAGCTCCGGTGACCTTGTCGTTGAGCCCATCGCCAGGTACCCTCCTCTGTAGCTCCGCTATTTTTCATCTCCATCTCCGATCTCCCTTTCTAGATCACCATTTTTCGCCCCTCCATTCTCCTCCCCTTTCATCCACCTCCTCCGCCACGTATCGCCTACGACTCCGCCACGAGAAGCGCGTCACCTTCATTCCGTCATCGTCATCGCTGCCACCTCACCTGAAGCGGCCATCACCATCGACGCCCTCGACTCGGAGCTCCATCACGCCTGTGACTTCATCCTCTCCGACGACTGAAGCTCCAGCTCCCCCGCTTCTTCATTACCGACCCTTGCCCGTGTGTCGACCACGTCGACGATGACCAACGATGCCTCTTCACCACCAACAGCTGCTCCTCCGCCCGCCCTTTCTCCGCCTTGGCTGGGCAGCTCCGCTAGGAGAGGCCGAGCCTTCACCGCCAAGAGCCCGCCCCGTCACCGCCTTCCACAAAAGCCACTGGGTGCGGAGCCTGAGGCCTTCCCACGTGAGGAGCACGTGCGGGAGGGACCGCCAACGTCAGCATCACGCGAGCAAAACCCCCCAGGTCACGTGTCTTGCATGTGCCCCATGGGCATATTGCAAAGTTCCCCCTGGACCTTCCTCAGAGTCATGCTCCAAGTCCACCGACCAGAGGCATGTGCTACGCACGTGCCACTCTGGAATAATTGCAGAATCACCCCCTAAACTCCTGGCAATTTCAATTAGGTCCCCCTGCATTGTATTTATTTATTTATTTATTGTATATGTACCCCTGCATTTCTCCTTCAGTTTAGACATCTGTTTTCCATCATTTTATTTATCTAAAAATAGTATGATGTTCATCATTTAATTTTCTACATCTTAACATATTGTAGATATTTTTGTGATTAACAGTTAATTAATTATTAATAATTTTGTGGAAATTTGCAAACTTTGTCCATTTTATGCTCTTAAAATTGCCATTGATTAACCGTTGCTCTAAAAATCCCCGAAAAATCATACATTGTAGAGTTAATTGTGATAGATATTGTGCCCAAAAAGATTTGCACTTGCACGCATATTTTGTCCTATAAAAATCATCTTGCATATTTTAGTATTTGATTTTTAATAGGTATTAGATCTCACATTTTCAAGGTTTAGGATTTTTCTGAGATCCATCACCTAGTGATAGATCTTAGGTAATTTTATTCCCTGAAAATAAGTAGGTTTAATATTTATTATAATTAAAATTTGAACTTCATTTTGTTTGCATTTAAAAATTCATAAAAAATTCATTTTGCATCCAAAAATTCCAAATAAATTATAGTGCATTCATTTCATCATCTACATTGTGGCCAAGTTTTGTATTTTTCGAATGTCATTTGAATGTAATTTGCATTTTAGTCCCTAAAATAGGCCGAAATTGCATCTTGCATCCCTTATTTGAATTAAAAATTCCAAAAAATGACCACCTCGAAAACCGTGCACGAATCTTGATAGACGCAACTCTAGGTTGTTCCTTTGCCTCCTTGTGTTGGACTAGTTCAGTTCTCCACCCTAACGACAGAAAAAAGAATGGATCAAATTCTATTGAGTCTGACTCATAGTGATCATTTATCAAAGAATGACTCTGGTTATCAAATGAATGGACGCCTTGCGACTTGCCCAAGTAAAAAAAACATAAAGCCACTTGATTGAAATTGATGAATAATTTTTGTGGTTATTTCTTGACCAATTCCGATCCCCGCCTACAACGCACGACATTTTTTTAAGCACGAACAAAGATAAAAATAACTTCTTAAAGTCGTGATTCACGGACTCGTCAGATGGCGCTGTTGCTGGGGAGGCAAACGACTTAGTTTTGTGTTTTGAAAATTTTTGTTCGGCTTTCCACATTCGGCTAGTCTGACTCCCGAATGTTTCATTGTAAATTCCATTTTTATTTCCTGCATTTATTTTTCAGTATTTTTTTCTCTTATTTTATTTTTGATTATTTTTGAGTCACTCTCTTACATCTTCTCTCTTATTTTTCTTGCGAGGTACCCAGTGTACGTGGAGCGATTTTTCAAGAAACCGACGTATCTTCACCGGCTTCTGAAAAGCCACAATTAATTTAAGATCGAGTCGAGTCGTGAGAGAGCGTAGAGTCTAGGTTTTTAATTTCTTTAAATTTCAATTTCTGCTTATTTGTAGCAGTGTCCGTTTGGACTCTCACGTGTGTAAAAAGACTTTGAACTTTTCTGTGGTGTGTCGTGGCCTTTTTCACTCTCCGGTGAGGGTGGGGCCCAACTTGAGTGGCGATTAGGATAGACCTGCACATACGGCTCTCAAAGCATTTTTAATTTTTGATTGTGCTCGTAGGATCTTAAGCAACATTGCACTATTAACTAAGACGCACATAGATCGTTCAAACTTAGCCAAAATTTTACTCAATTCTTTCCAGCTAATAGTACTTTCTGCTTAGGTGCAGTTTTTCATCGGCTTGCATTCATTTAGAATAATTTTTAAATTCTGTCTAGCATCCCACATGGAGATTACGAGGATTCACTGTAAGTCTTCTAACTGAGCATTCATCATATTTTTCCACGTACATCGGCTTTTTATGAATTTCTCCCTCTTATTTTATCACATAATTCTAAAGGAAATTGGGACTAGACGGTAGAGTGTATTTGTGCTCATTTAAATTCATTCAGTAACAACCTAATAAAAATTGGGACTGCTAAATATAGCCGATTTCAAAATAACCCATAAAATCCAAAATTTCTGCGGGAGAGCAACCCTGACCTTGGATGTTTCTATTTTCTGATTGAGCGAGAGATGACACTTAAGACTAGAGACCAATTCCGAAATTTCGGCACCTAACAGCTCGCTAAATTTTTACCAAGGTTGATTTATCACCAACTAAAATTGAAAACATAATAGCTGAACTCTTATGGCTTCATTGTCTGAGTTGGTCAACTTGGGTTTGAATTGTGTTTGCATTGGTGTGCGTGAACCGATTTCAAGATCAATAGCCACACATTTGATAAAATTTCTTTTGACTATCCCAAGCAATCATCTCTCTCCTTTCTTGATTTCATTTTCATAATGGAACTCTTGTCCAAAAACTCTTGCAGGTCCAACCCCCCATTCCTTTCAAAAATGACCGAACATCTATCTGAAAATCCATCAGAGCTATACTATGAAAATGAATTTGTCTCAGTTAGGCCCAAATCAACTAAATCCTCTTCTTTCAATAATCCTACAACATTGGCGGGAGATTTTCACCCGCGGATGAATTCGACCTACTCATTGAATTTCTATTCAAATCATCCGACTACACATAACCATCTACCATCTTAGACTGAATCATCTTATTCTCGGATTCTCGTTGATGAGTCATTTCAAGATCAAAACACCTTTGAGTCTCATGACTAGCCGAGAAACCAAACCTAGATGGAAAGACCCGCACTTAATGATCATCAGCATTGGATTGACCATGACAAATCCCTCTTCAGACATGATACTCATACAGAGGACTGGACTGACCATATAATAACACATAAACCCTGTATGATGACTCCACAATATCAAGGTCTGACCAATCAAAAGCTTGAATACTCTACTCAGACCAACTACACATGCATGAACCATATGAGCAACCTACTTCCATAATTTTTGAGGAGAAATTTTCAGAAAATAATGATCATATGTCGGATATTCCAGGGAACTCCCCTCTCAGCACAAACGAGAAAATGGAAGATGAAATTATCGAACACACATCGACTGCTCCCATGATTGATCAGAATTTTGAGGATGATATTTCGAGGATAAATAAGAGATTCAATTCAAGAGAGGATAGATTTCAAAATTAATCGACCGATTAATTTCACTCTATGGGAGCTCAGACATAAACATGAATGAGGAAATGATTGGATCTTAGTTTGACAATTTTGAGGATGTTCAAAAACCTAGGGATGATTCTGTGAACGTCACTCCTGCTTATTATTCCCCTAGACATGACTATGCATCTAACTCCCACTCTGAACATCAGAACCCCTGCTCATCTGAAGAACACACCACATCACCACGTCACACAGAAAATACCAAAAAAATGGGAATATTCGAAAATCACAAAAAAATTTAAAAAATCTCGAAAAATACATAAAATTTGAAACTGAAGAAGATATGAAGAATTTGGATCCTGTTGTACGGGAAGCACTAGGAAAGAAATTGATTTTTGAACTTCCCTTTCTATAGGCCATTGAACACTTCCCCGACCGTAAAAGATTTATAATGGACAAATTAACAAAGAAAAAGTAGGGAAGGATTAGAACAAAGACCGAAAGACATATCTTGTCAATGGCCTCCTCCTTGGTGTTGAGGAGAAAAACCAAGAGCCGCATAGTGAAGCGGTTGCCCAGATTTGACTGTGAAATCAAAGACACAACTTTCACCCATGCTCGGATAAATGACAATTCACCGATCAATATCCTCCCGACCTCTGTATTCCATGAACTCAAACTCGGACCGATTCGGAAGATAAGAGAGATTGTTCAATTGACTGACCGATCAATAAAGCGGCTGAGAGGAATGATTTCTGTCATCATGTAATCCCAAGGTGCTCCGCTCAAACTAGAATTCATGATCATTGATATTGAGCATCAAGGAGAATTCACCCAGTCTCCAAGCATTCTCAGAAAGCCATTCTTGGCATTGGCCAAGGCAATTATTGTTTGTGAGACTCGGGAAATCAATTTCACAACATTAGAAGCACTTAGATCTGACCCTGTCTTTGAGGAATCATGATCTTCTGAGGAAACCCACAAAGTCCCCAACAACCACAACCATGAAGCGATAGAAGAGCCCTACCCCGATGCTACACCTGAGATAGCAGTTGTTGATGAGACTATTGGTTTAGAGACTCTCCCCAGTATTTCAATTTCTGCAGATCTCAAAATAGACAAATCCTTCTACTATGATCCTAAAACATATGCCTGATCGCACCCTGGAGCAACATTCTCTGAATACCTGGACCAAATCATCCCAAATCGAGAGTGCACCAACATTCAGAAGACCAAGAACAAACTAAAACCGACTAAGGAGAATTCCAATGGCTATTCATCTGGATACTCAAGTGAACCGACACCTTCACGAAACAAGAAAAAGAAAGTGACCTTTGACCTTTCAGAAGAGGAATCAGCTGATGATCCCTCATCAGGTCTGGAAAAGGTAGTCTACATGAGTGAAGTCTGTTCGGCAGCTCTAAAGCCATATCTTCACAAGGATCCAAAATTCAATTTTCTTTGGACAACTCCCATTCCTAACTACTATTCATCCAAAGATGATGCCCATGCCCTCTTCAAATACAATGGAATTATTTTTTATGAGCTAACTGAGATCGGTGCTTCTGAGTATTCATCTGAGGAAAAACCGCTTGACCCCTAGAAGGAACGAATTCTGAGAAAACAACTGAAGTAACAAAAAGAAATGAATACTTGGAGTATGTCCACTTTCAAATACTATTCCTCTGAGGATAACTCTGATGATGGATATCTTTCATCTGACTCAAACACTTCATCTATTATCCATCATGATTTTTCTGAGGATGACACTGATCTTAGTTGGGAATCATATGCGTCATCTCCATCTCGTCATTACGATCTCCCACCGCAGGCTCACAAAAAGATCAGCCGAAACCACCTTAATCATCGGCTACCCACCCTCCCTCCCGACCACATCGGTCTCCTTGTACAGCTTCTTCCTCTACTTAGGCCAAGGCTTAAGTATAGGGGGGACCGATGCCATCTTTACATACCATTCTTTTCCTATCTCCCGATCGCTCTATTTCCACCCTTCTTCCATACTTAGGCTGACCAGAGCCTAAGTATAGGGGGAACCGACACCCATTTGTATATACTCTCCTCATTCACATATCCCGACAGCTTCATTTTTCTTTTCATTTTTTTCACTCTCTTACGCTTAGCCCGAGCTATGTCTTCTTTACGCTTCTTGTGCTCTGAGGACACAACACTCGCTAAGTATAGGGGGTCTGTGTACATACTTCATATATATTTTACCCATATCTTGTACTTTCAAGTAAGTCTAAATGTATTTACAGGGTGGGTAACTAACTTGAAAAAAACAAAAACAAACAAAAGAAAAAAAGTTTTTCTACTAACACTAACCTTGCCCAAAATTTTTGAAAAAAATGGCTTCTTATTTCATTTTTGCATCAAAAAAAATTCAAAAATCACAAAAAAAATGTGTGTCAGCATTTCACCCAACATCACATGCATCTGTGAAAAGTCATTGGGTTCTGAACTGAGTTGTGAGCAGAAACCGAGAGTGGTCTGAACTTGACCTTAATCCACCTAATTTTCAGAGGAACTATACTGAGAAATAGGATTTTGGATGCTTCAGGTCTTTTGACCTAATTCTTTAAGTTCCACATGACAATGTGCAGCGTTTGACTCTTAGTGTCTAACCTGGTCTCTTCATTCCGGGTACAACTCTGGAATAGGGAATTAGTTTGTACTCTCGCACTTTGCACTTAGCTCAACTCAGACGAGATGTTGGAAGATTGTGTGAGTCTCTTTTCTGGTAGCGTGGAAATCTAAAGACCGGAGTACAGGTTGAAATAAAGCTTTGGAAAAAGGATGGACGGCTTGGCACAATTTTTTCTAAGACCCCAAAAATGTACAGAACAAAAAGATTCTATATCCGTAGGGGCACAACACATCCAAGCAGAACCACCAAAAATTCCAAATACAAAGAAGCAACTACCAAATAAAATCCGACCAAAAAGGTCCAAGCTTCAAGAAAACCTGCAGATCTTGGTGAAGAATCGGCTACACTGGCCATCTTCACAAGGAGAGGTGACTACACTGGCCACCCTCCAGTTCTTTTCCCCTTCTCCTAACTTATCCCTCAATTCGATTGTGAACACAATGCGACAGACCTTAGAAGGAAATACCTGACTCCCCGAGGATGAGTTACTAGAGAGGAGAGGAGCATGGTAATCCGACATTTTGGATGGGAAGAGTTAAAACCCTTCACACACATGAGTCGGTTGTTCAATATTCATAGGGTATACTTTGGGAAGAGGATTGATCTAAGATGACTTCTGAGCCGAAACTGTGACAATGATATGTAGAACTTGAGGGCTGTTGATTTTAAAATTCTAAGTCTCACAGAAGTTCTGCCACACTAATAATCCAAAGGTCGAGTTTAGTTTCATTTTCACCTTCAGCTCATGGTCTTGGCATGGAACCCAATCTCATTTCACCTCATGGCCTTTCTTTTTGATGCTCAGGGACGAGCATGGTTTAAGTATAAGGGGATGATGAATCTCAGATTCATCACTCTAAATCTCATTAATTAAGCTCAAGTCCCTCAAAATCATCAGCACTTCTGCATTTATTCTGCATAATTAGCATTCATGCATGTTTTCATAAGAGTGGCATTTTATCCATCATTTTTGCACAAAATAAGAAGCCAAAAATCCAAGCCACAGTTGACTTGTAAATAGCCTAATTTCTCGGATTTTTAACTCCTTCATGCTAACCCCGAATGACACAAAACCACTCCACTATGTACATATCACTAACAAGAATAAATGAAAATACAAAAAAATCACTAACCCTGCTAAGTGGACCAAAACCTCAAACCCTAGTTTCAGGATTTTCGGACTAAAGGCCCCATATCTTCCACATCCAGTGTCCGATTTGATTCTACTCACTTTTGAACTAATGCACATTCATTACCTTCAAAACAACACTAAGTTCAAGTGAATCGGAGCTCGTATGTGAAAGTTGGGTTTTGGGCCTCTTTTGTACATTGCGTATTTTAGTGGTTTTTGACCTGGTATTTTATGTACACACTTTCTTAATTAATAAAAACCCAAAAAAATAGATTTAGATGTAATTTATTTATCTTTAATTTCTTTGTATTTTTTCAGATTTTTTATCTGGATTAAAAATGACAAAAAAATAGAAAACCCAAAAATCTAGGTATTCTATGTATATGGGATACCCTAAAAATTCACTTTGTGCATTTGATCGATTTTGGTTTTGGTGTCTTCATGAAAGTTATAGATCTCATCGAGTCGAGCATTTTTTGTGAAGGAATTTTTTTGATCCGACATCATTTACTATTTCGCTTTCCTTTTAAAAAAATTATTACCTACACATGCGAGGCACGTGCCCCCAGGCACGCGCCAAGCACGTGCACGCCCCCCTCTCTCACGCCCCCTCCATGTGGCGAGGTTACGGTCGTTCGATCTCGGTCGATCGAACGGCCTGGGACCCGTCTTCTTCCCCGAAACCGCCGCACCCGCCCTCCGCTATCCTCCCAACCGGCCGCCCCTCCTTTGACCTCGCCGCCGCCAAACTTGCGCTGACCATCCAACCACCTCCGGATCTCTCGCTCCGCCCTACCCTCATCCTATTTAAGAGCCTCGACCGACCCCTTCACCCACATCCGCCATTCGACCTGAGGACCCCCATCAGAAGCGCCAGCCCGTACTCCCTCATCGGCATGATCTGAGGGCTACCACCCTCGTCGTAGCGGCTCCCTCCAGCAGCTGCTCCAGCTCCGGCGACCTTGCCGTTGAGCCCATCGCCAGGTACCCTCTTCCGTAGCTCAGCTATTCTTCATCTCCATCTCCGATCTCCCTTTCTCGATCACCATTTTTCGCCCCTCCATTCTCCTCTCATTTCATGCACCTCCTCTGCCACGTATCGCCTACGACTCCACCACGACAAGCGCATCACCATCATTCCATCATCGTCATTGCCGCCACCTCACCTGAAGCAACCATCGCCATCGATGCCCCCAAATCGGAGCTCCATCACGCCTGCGACTTCATCCTCTCCAACGACTGAAACTCTAGCTCCCCCGCTTCTTCATCACCGACCCTTGGCCGTGTGTCGGCCACGTTGACGATGACCAACGATGCCTCTTCACCTCCAACAGCTGCTCCTCCACCCGCCCTTTCTTCGCCTTGGCCAGGCAGCTCCTCTAGGAGAGGTCGAGCCTTCACCGCCAGGAGCCCGCCCCATCACCGCCGTCCACAAAAGCCACCGGGCACGGAGCCCGAGGCCCTCTCACATGACGAGCATGTGCGGGAGGGACCACCAACGTCAGCATCACGCCAGCAAATCCCCTAGGGTCACGTGTCTTGCACGTGCCCCGTGGGCATATTGCAAAGTTCCCCCAGGACCTTCCTCATATTCGCTCTCCAAGTCCACCGACCATAGGCACGTGCTACGCACGTGCCACTCTGGAATAATTGCAGAATCACCCCCCAAAACTCCTTGTAATTTCAATTAGGTCCCCCCTGGTTTGTCTTTATTTATTTATTTATTGCATCTGTACCCCTGCATTTCTCCTTCATTTTAGACCTCTGTTTTCCATCATTTTATTTATCTAAAAATAACATGATGTTCGTCATTTAATTTTCTACATCTTAACATATTGTGGATATTTTTGTGATTGACGGTTAATTAATAATTAATTATTTTGTGGAAATTTGCAAACTTTGTCCATTTTATGCTCTTAAAATTGCCATTGATTAACCGTTGCTCTAAAAATCCCCGAAAAATCAAACATTGTAGAGTTAATTGTGATAGACATTATGCCAAAAAGAATTGCATTTGCATGCATATTTTGTCTTGTAAAAATCATCTTGCATATTTCAATATTTGATTTTTAATAGGTATTAGATCTCACATTTTCAAGGTTTAGGATTTTTCTGAGATCCATCACCTAGTGATAGATCTTAGGTAATTTTATTCCCTGAAAATAAGCAGGTTTAATACTTATTATAATTAAAAATTGAAATTCATTTTGTTTGCATTTAAAAATTCATAAAAAAATCATTTTACATCCAATTTCAAAAAAAATACAGTGCATTCATTTCATCACAATCTACATTGTGGCCAAGTTTCGTATTTTTCAAACATCATTTGAATGTAATTGCATTTTATTCCCTAAAATAGGCCAAAATTGCATCTTACATCCCTTATTTGCATTAGAAATTCCAAAAAAAGACCGCCTCGAAAACCGTGCATGAACCTTGATAGACGCAACTCTAGGTTGTTCCTTTGCCTCCTTGTGTTCGACCTTGAGACTTGTCCAAGTAAAATAAACATAAAGCCACTTGATTGAAATTGATGAATAATTTTTGTGGTTATTTCTCGACCGATTCTGATCGCCTCCTATAACGCACGACATTTTTTTAAGCAGGAACAAAGATAAAAACAACTTCTTAAAGCCGTAATTCACGGACTCGTCATACTCTAATTATTATAATATAAAATAATATATACTTGCGAGGGTGTACATTATATAGTAATATCAAGCAAATAGTAATTATTTTGTTGGTTGATTGAATTAGATTGATAATTAATTTAATATAATTATATTAATTAAATCTAATTAAAATAAATGCTCTATTATAAATAGTGTTGTATTTCCCATGGAAGAATTATTTATGTGAATATTCACCATAATAATTAATTAAAATTTGAACATGATATGGAGAATCACATAAGTGACATCTATGATCTCCCGTCGAGGCGAAGGGTTCCATCACCACGGATTATATGTAGGAGATGTATGTCCGAAGTGATAGCTCGTGCATACAAGTGCACATGGATCAGGCTCTTTTCTTCTTAAAAGAGTAAGGCCATATGCATAGTGACCCTAATATCGGTTCCTCATATTATTGGGTAATATTGGATTACACATAGTTAGTTCTAATCTTGTTGACGGTTGGTTCAATTAACGACCGCCTTAGGGGTGGTTGGCCCGGGTGTTAAAGATCGAATTGGAAAATGGAAGTTGGACTTGTAAGGCAGAATGTCTTCCCGCTGCTTTTTATTCGAGTTACACTTTCTCATATTATAGGGATGTAACAAAGGTAAAATGAATACCCCAATTCTTGATAGAGATAACGGTAAGTATATCTCCTACTTTAAAAGTGAATAAGGAAATGAACTTCTTGAGTTGAAAGTTAAGACTAAATTGATTAAAAATCTTAATCAAAGAATTTAATATTGAATATATAATTAATTTTATGTTATAATATAGTACATTCTTAATTTCAGACATTGAAATCCATGAACCCACTCAGTAGGTTCCTAGAGGTAAACCAGTTGATTGGCCCAAATTACTCAGATTGGATCTGTAATTTGGATCGTATTCTATCTACGGATCTCATTTCTTATGTGTTATCCCAGAACAAGCATGCAAACCCTAGGACACATAAAGAAATCAAGTACAATGAAAAATATCTTGAGGATCATTCATTTGCCAGATGTTATATTATGGGATCTCTCTCTAATGTGCTTCATAAGCAACATGTGGAGATGGATAATTGCCATGATATAATGCATAATTTGAAAGAGATGTTTGGTGATGTAAACCACACACAATGTTATAATGCCATGAAAGAACTAATTCGCTGCAAAATTTGTAAAATGTTTGGTTACCTCTCGGAGCTCGAGACTCTCGGGGCTTAGATGGACGCAGACATGTAGTCTGAATTAATTCTGCTCTCTCCCCCTAAGTCTTTCATCAATTATGTGGTATGGTACCACATGAATAAATTGACATTATCTAACGTTGAACTCATAGCTTCACTAAAGTCTACAGAAGACATAATGAAAACAGGAATTACTCTAGCAGTGCAATGGTTGCACACGTCAAAGGGAAGCACGGTCAGAAGAAAGGGTCTTGGAATGGTCCAGCCCAGAAAAAGAAGAAGAAGATTTAAGGTGTTGGCTCATCTTCTAGTTCTTCCACATTGATGGCATCGAAGAAGACCGATATCTGTCATCATTGCAAGAAGCCATGAGCATAACTGCCTAGAGTACCATAAATCTGTGGAGAAAGATAAAGCCCCAGCAGGTATAAATTCTAATTTCATCACTGAAACCAATTTTCTCATAGAATGAGTGATAACGCTCCCGCACCCTTAGTTAATCCGGTCAAATTAATGTCCAAATTAATTAATGATATTCGTTGCAGTCGGATACGAGGGGTTAATCAAAAATCACTTATCTATTAAGGTAAAGTGATGATTTTTTTTTTTACTTGGTGAAGTCCAAGGTCGATCTCAGGGAGGCAACTGTCTCCTTAGGTTGATTACAACAATTCACAAGTGTTTGAGATTCGGGGAACAATTTTTTTGGTCTTTTTAATTTTTATGCAGACAATGCAGACAATTCTTAGCCAATTTAATGTTGAATTTAATTGATGTATCAAACTAAGTCCAAAAATAATGAAAATTGGCCAGAAGGTTGTTTATGATGAAAATGACCTACACTAATTTTTTTGGAATTTTTCGACTTAAAATGAATTTTCTGTGAATTAACTAAACAGACAGAGTGATTTTCAATGTTTAATTTTTAATAAATATCAAACCACAATATTTCTAAGAACTAAAATTACCCTAGGAAGGTCTAATGATCAGGAACCTAGGAAAATTGACAGAACCTAAAAATATTGTGAAATGAATTAATTAAAATTAATGAAAGAAAATCACTAAACTATTTATTCAGGCCTCGTTATGCGTGCAAATGATGTGAAATTTTTATGGGGTGTTAAAAATGAAGTCCTTAAGCTACTGTGAATTTTTGGTGATTTTTGAAGGCACAGATAATTTACTAAAAATCAAAAGGCATCACTGGGCAAAATATGACTCAAATCAACCAATTAATTTATTAATAAATCAAGGAAACCAACAAAAATAAGACACGTGGACTCACAGGTAGAGGACAAGATTCTCAACAACATGCAACTTTTAAAATTTCAAAATGATCAAAAATGCATGCTATGGACACGTGCAAACACAGGGGTATAAATGCAACACTGGAAAATAAATGTTCAATAAATAAACATGCTGACAGGGACTAAAATGCAATTACCAATAATATGCAGGACTTGTATGCAAATTCTCCACGAAGCACGTGCTCCTCACGTGATGTCTGCTTCACAAGGACCGTTCTGCAATTTGTGAAACCTCCAGGGGTGTCGGTGCAAATAACCCAGGCCGCACGTGCTCCTCACGTGGGGCGGCCTAGGTTCGGAGGCGTCGGAGGCTCGGACTAGCTTCGGATCAGCTTTGGGGTACCCGAGCCTAGGCTTGGGTGCCGAGGCTCGGATAGGGCGACGTGGCGGCCTGAGGGCCCTTGGATCAAGATGGATCCAAGGGTGGTCGGTGAAGACGCGTGGCAGCGGGTGAAGCGTCCGATCCGCGGTCCGATCGACGGTCGAGGACGATGGCGGCGATGGGACGCGTGGCGGGACGAGGGCCGTTCGATCAGAGGATCGAACGGCTGCTGCTCCTTCTCCTTCAAAGGGCCTCCGCCGCCTGCGGAGGAGGTGGCTGCGCTCCGGTGAAGGCTGCTGAGCTCCGCCTCTGTCGCCAAGCTCCGGTGATGAGCTTCGTCAGCTATCAGCTAGCTCAGAAGCAGCGGAAGAGCCCGAGGCGTCTTCCGGTGATCTCTGGATGACTGGAGGAGGGCTGGAGCTCCTGGTCGATGAAGCTCAAGGAAGGCTCCGACGAGGCTCCGGCCAATGATCAAAGGAGTACCTGCAAGTGTTAGCTGGATAGCCGAGGCGTGCTCGTGATCGTGGAGAAGCGGTGCTGGTTGGCGAGGCCTGCGGTGGCTTAAGGTGGTCGGGCGAGGTTGCTCCGGCCAAGCGGCGGAGCTGCAGGTCGATGGTGGGTGAGGTGGAGTGAACGGCGATGCGGAGAGGTCCACGAGGATGAGAGCTCCGTTGCGGAGCTCGTCGGAGTGTCGAGGAAGCGTGAAGATGATCGTGGTCGGAGAATAAAATCGGAGAAAATTAAAGAAAAAGAAGAAAATGATCGGAGGCGAGATGGAGGGGGTTTCACCTGGGGATGGGTCCTCCTGCTTGAGGGCCAGGTCGTCGCTCGAGGGCCGGTGATCGCCCGAGCTCGTGCAGCGTCAAGGGGCGGCTGCGACACGGCGGTGCACCGTGGATCTCGCCGGAGAAGAAGGGCCTGTCTTCGCTCGAAGAAACGGTCAATTGCTGTCACCAATCGAGAGCTCTGAGCTCGGGGGTTTCTCCTGGAGTGGCGGATGGCGATGAAGGTGGCCGGAGGGTGGGTATTTATAGGAGGAAGGTGACGACAGAGCTGGGTGAGTGGCGAAGTTCATGGCTGTCGTGGGGCGAGTGTGGCGGAGATGGTGGTGTGCGAGGGAGCTGGCGAGGGAGAGGGATGAGTGGGGATGATCGTGGGGTGGTCAGTGGCCGGCGAGGGTGGCTGGAGTGCGGCCAAGAATAGGAAGGGGCAGCCCCTCCCGCAAGGCGGAGATCGTGGGAGAGAGGGGGTGCCCGAGGTAGGGGACGAAGTCCTGGCCGTTGGATCTTGTGATCCAACGGCCAGATCGAAGCGCAAAGTGAGCGGGCGTGATTAGATCTGGTGATGCGATGGATGAAATCGGGGGAAGACACGTGGCGTAATGGGGGCGAGGCGCGGGCGAGCGGCTAGGATCCGGTCAAGGTGATGCGATCTAAGGGTTCAAGAGGTGACGCGTGGCGCACTGTGATGAGAGGATCGGAGGCGTGATCGAGCGGCGTAGATGCCGCCACGTGGCTCGCTGAGAGCGCGGCGCTACGGGACGGTGGAGATGAGGAGCGGGGTGGATCTGATGGCTGAGGGAGTGCGCGCACGTGGTCGGGCCTGGGCCGTTGGATCTGAAGCGCGATCCAACGGTGGGAGGGCGCGGGCGGACCAGACAAAGGGCAGCGGGCCGCGTGGCGCAATCAGAGGGCGCCACGTGGCCTGCTGTGAATGGCTGGAAGGAAAAACACGTGTAGAAAGAAGAGGAGGCCGAATTTGGAAAAACTCAAAACATGAAAGTTGTAGATCTTGATGAGATCTACAAGTTTCATGTTGACCAAAGACGGAGATGAGGTCAAATATGATACATAAATACAAGGATACATAAATATACATATGTAGTATACAAAATGACCCAAAAACCCAAGTTCCTCATACAAGCTCCAATTTCAATGAAATTAGTCTCATTTTGAAGGTCTTTTGATATGTAGTATTCTAAGAGTGAGTAGACCTAAGTAGGAGTTTGTATGCGGGTTTTATGTGTGTTTTAATGTACAAGGGTGCTCAGGGTATTTGGGCTATTCTACAAGGGTGATTTGTGGCCTCCTTCCCTATGTTATTAAGGACTATATACATATATTATAGAGAAGAGTTTATTTGATGAAGGGATATTGTACAGGGGATTTTTGGCTTCTTATTTAAATGCAGATGAGCTACTAAAATGCATGAATTATGGATGTATGCATGAGTGTTATTTATGCAGGATAAAAGGAAATATGCCTCTATTTTCTCGGGAACAAGGCTCTATTTTTGACTTTTGATGTGATGAATCACAGATTCATCAACCCCCTATACTTAAACCTTGCTCGTCCCCGAGCAACTAAATGGAATGCAAGAGTGAAATGATTTTGGGTTCCATACCAAGGTCATGAACAAAAGTTAAAAATGGAGCCTGACTCGACCTTTGGATTAATTGTGTGGCGGAACCTTATTTGGACCTGAACTTAAGACCTAACAGACTTCAAGTTCCCCAAGTCTTCTATTCAAGACGCCTCAATAGCCAGGTCAGAACAAATCCTCAAACGCAAATTTCTGATGACTATGATTCTTACTTGTACTGTGTAAGTGAGATATAGCTCTCCACATCAGAAATGACTCGGAACCAGCCTCCTCTAACAAGGTAACTCAATAACCCGGTCCAGTAACTCTTTCCTCGAGGAGCGGGGTATTCCCTTCTAAGTTCAAGTGCGACCAACTCAAGAGGAGGGGGTAGAGAAGAGAATGGACGGTAGCCAGTGTAGCTACCTATCCCGGGATGCCTGACCAGTGTAGCCAAGTCATCCAGCTGCATTTCTTCACTAGTATACATACTCCGACAGGTATTATTATTTTTTTTCTCTTTGACTTGGACCTGTCTGATTTTTTTTTGGAGTTTTCTTGCATTTTTTTTTCTTTCACTATATACAATGTGCAGCATGTACATCAGGAGTTTTTCCTCTTGAGCCAGTAGACTATCCCTCTTTTGAAGCATTATTGCAACCCACAGCATCCTGTCCTTAGATGTCAACACCACCAGACTAGGTTGAGATGCACTACCCTCCCTAGAGGAGGACGGATGTTTCCACCCGTGTGCTACTCCAAGCTAAAGGATTCTACCTCCTCACCACCTCATCAATGAAGAGCTACGTGCATTGTGCTTGTCCAAGTTAGGTCATTATCTAAAAGAATCCTGCGTATGCACGAGATATTCTACTTAGACTAATCAAGATGACATGTGAACATAGACTTGCGGACTCAAAGAATTAAGTCACTTGACCTGAGAAATCTTAACTCCAGTTCCTATAAGGTTCCTCTGAAATTAGGTGGATTAAGGTCAAATCAAGTCCATCCTCAATATCTACTCATAACTTGGTTCAGAACCCACTAGCTTTTCACTTTGCATATGCAAAGATATGCAGATGAGATGAGATGTCATGCTATGAAAATGCGAGACTCTTTTTTTGTATGCAGAGATGATATGCATGAGTAAATAAGAAGCCTATATATATATTTTTTTTTCAGCTTTTACCCACCCGTAATTATTGTAAAAGGTACGCGAAAATACGCGAAAGTACGAGCTATGGGTAAAGTATATATGTAATATATACACGCCCCCCTATACTTAGCGTGTGCTATGTCCTCAGAGCACGAAAGCGACTAAAAAGACATAGCTCGGGCTAAGCGTAGGAGAGCTAAAATAACAAAAATGTATAGAAGTCGCTCCGCCCCCCTATACTTAGGCTCTTGAAGCCTAAGTGTAGAAGAAGATCAGAAATGGGGCGGACGAGGGAAAGATGGGTAGTGAATGAGTATCAACGCGGGCATCGGTCCCCCCTATACTTAGGCTCCGGTCAGCCTAAGTATCGGTAGGAATGAGTGTGAGAACCGATGTGATCTGGAGAATGTACAGTGAATCGACTCGGGTGACCCTTCCCCCCTATACTTAGGATCTGGTCATCCTAAGTATAGTCCGAGATAATGATTCGATAATGTGGGGATGGGTTACTAGAATCGTGGAGATAGAGGATAGGATATACAGGAAGAATGATGTATATATAAATGAGTCGGTCTGAATCTTCTGAAGATGCTGCTGATGGCTGGAGTTCATTGCTGCAAGGTCTCATGCACGGCTTTAGATGTATCTGCTGTATCTGTCTCGCGCATGAATACAATCTCCTCCACATGGACTAACTGTTCATTGGATTCTACGAAGTGCTTCAACAGCTGCCCATTTACTAGGAATGTAGGTGCGTCATCTGCGAGATCTGAAATCTCGACACATCCGCTATCATGCACCGTTCGGACTACAAATGGTCCCGTCCACTTGGATTTCAGTTTGCCTTGGAAAGTCTTCAGCCTGGCATTGAACAACCATACCTTCTGTCCAGGAACAAAGGTCTTTCGTCTGATATATCTATCGTGCCAACGCTTCACCTTGTCCTTGTACACCACACTGTTGTCGTATGCGCGGTTTCTGACTTCCACAAGCTCATTCAGATCCATGTCTCTTTGTTTTTGGCCTAGGTGTGTGTTCCAGTTGACCTTCTTTATTGCCCATTCTGATTTATGCACTAACTCTGCGGGCAAATGGCATGGCTTTCCGAATACCATTCGGAATGGGGAGGTGCCTAACGGTGTCTTGTAAGCTGTCCTATACGCCCAGAGGACTTGATCTAAGATCTGAGACCAGTCCTTCCTGTCTGGGCGGACGAGCTTTTGCAATATGGTTTTCACCTCCCTATTCGACACCTCAGCCATACCATTGGTTTGTGGGTGGTAAGGACTAGCGACACGGTGTTCGATGCCGTAGTCCTTCAGGAGTTTCTTCACCTCCCGGTTCACAAAGTGGCTACCCCCATCTGATATCATCATTTTGGGGATCCCGAACCTAGAGATTATGTGCTCTCTGATAAATTTACAGACAGTCCTGCTGTCTGCGGCTCGGGTCGGGATAGCCTCCACCCATCTGGACAAATAATCAACCGCCAGAAGGATGTATTCAAACCAATGGCTGACAGGGAATGGGCCCATGAAATCGATGCCCCAGGCGTCAAAGACATCACAAATGATGACCGGCTGCATTGGCATCTCATCCTTGGAACCAACGGTTCCTCCCATTCTCTGGCAAACTGGGCACGACTTCGCGAAGGCGGTGGCATCGCGAAACAGAGTCGGCCAGTAAAAGCCACATTGAAGCACCTTCCATGCGGTTCTCTTCCCGGAGTGGTGTCCTCCTGCCTCTAAGCTATGGCATAAAGAAAGGACACTCTGGTATTCCTCCTGAGGAATACAACGTCTCCAGACACAATCCGGTCCTTCAAAGAAAAGGATCGGATCCTCCCAATGGTAGTGTCTAGCGTCCGACTTCAGTCGGTCAATTTGGCTCTTGGGCCAATCCTCGGGAACCTTCTTGGAGACAAGATAGTTCACGATATTGGCATACCATGGGAGTGAGTCGATAACAAAAATCGACTCGTCAGGGAAGGAGTCTCGAATCGGGGAAACCTCAGAAGTATTAAGATCTTCGAGACGAGAGAGATGATCGGCTACTACGTTCTTCTTTCCAGGTTTATCACGGATGTCCAAATCAAACTCCTGGATAAGTAAAATCCAACGAAGAAGACGCGCCTTCACGTCCTTCTTCTCCATCAAGTATCGTAGTGCCGTGTGGTCTGTGAACACAGTTACCTTGGATCCGATTAAATGAGATCTGAATTTGTCCAAGGCAAACACTACCGCAAGCATTTCCTTTTCGGTAACTGTATAGTTACGCTGAGCAGAATCAAGCACTTTGCTTGCGTAGTGGATTGCAAACGGGACGCCATCTCTTCTTTGTCCCAATACAGCCCCAACAGCATAATCTGATGCATCCGTCATGATCTCAAAAGGAAGAGACCAATCTGGGGCTTGTAAGATGGGTGCGTCCATGATCATTCCTTGTAACCGCTTAAAGGCCTCAAGACACTTGTGATCGACAATAAACTCCGCGTCTTTGCCTAAAAGCTCAGTTAGCGGTCGGGCAATTTTAGAAAAATCCTTTATAAATCTCCGATAAAATCCGACATGCCCGAGGAATGACCGCAACTGCCGTACGTTGGTTGGTGGCTGGAGTCGTCTGATCACATCCACCTTGGCAGGGTCAACCTCCATTCCTCTCTTGGAGATGACATGCCCCAACACTATGCCCTCCGTCACCATGAAGTGACTTTTCTCCCAGGAGAGCACCAGATTGACCTCACAACATCTTTTGAGGACTCGGTCCAGATTCCTAAGGCAGGAATCAAAAGAGTCGCCGTGGACCGAGAAGTCATCCATGAAGACTTCCAGGAATTCGCCGACCATTTCGGCGAATACAGCAATCATGCACCTTTGAAAAGTACCTGGAGCATTGCATAACCCAAAAGGCATGCGCCTGAAAGCATAGGTACCAAAGGGGCATGTGAACGTGGTTTTTTCCTGGTCCTCTGGAGCTATGGCTACTTGATTGTAGCCCGAGAACCCATCAAGGAAGCAGAAGAATTTTTTCCCCGCTAATCTTTCTAGGATCTGATCAATGAATGGTAGGGGGAAATGATCCTTCTTCGTCGCGGCATTCAGGCGTCTGTAATCCACACAGACGCGCCACGACGCGGGTACTCTCGTCACGATCTCCTCTCCGTCCTCGTTGGTGGTCGTCTGAATTCCCGACTTTTTCGGGACAACATGGATTGGGGCCACCTACTTAGAGTCGGAGATTGGGTAAATAAAACCCGCGTCGCACCATTTTTCTATCTCTTTCTTTACAACCTCTCGAAGATTTGGATTCAAGCGACGTTGGAATTCACGAGAGGGTTTGGCTTCGTTCTCCAAATATATATGGTGCGAACACAGAGCGGGATTTATCCCGTGGAGATCGGAGATGCTCCAGCCTATTGCCTTGCGGTTCTTCTCCAGGATCTCTAGCAAGCGAGATTCCTGCTCCTCGGTCAATTTCGAACTGATAATGACCGGAAATTTCTTGGCTTCGCCCGCAAGGAAGGAATACTTAAGGGTTGTGGGTAAGGGTTTGAGCTCAGGGATGGTATGATCGTCTAAGAAGTCTGGCTCAATCCGATCTGGTTCGGTGTTGGAAGTGGCTGGATCTTGTTCTGCAGTGGCTGCCACCAAGCTTGGCTCTGGAGTCGGATCGTCAAAGGTCTCCATGCAATCGGCAAACGCCTCGTCCGACTCGTCTTCCTCATCTTCCGATTGTCCTAAGGATGTAAGGACTGACAGGCCCTCTTGGGCCTCTATGTCATCGAAGATGAAGGGCGATGCAGGCTCAGAGCTGTACTCGTTCCTGAAGATCTCGCAGACTGACTCATGCACTGGATCATCTTCAAAGGAGATGGACATATCGGTGCTGGCTGGGTTCCGTCTCCATGGCCCAACTAAGTCTACATGTGCACTGTCTGTTTCGATAGAAGAGTACTCGGTGCTGGATTCGGAGTCTGGTCTTTGCCATCTGGTCTGCTTCATCTCTAGTTCCTCATCTCCGCCTGGAGTTTGGAACTGAATCTTCCCATTCTTATAATCGAATAAGGCCCCTGCTGTTCTGAGGAAGGGCCTACCCAAGATAATCTGGGAATCTCTCCAATTACGAGGGGTCTCCATATCAAGGACAGTGAAGTCCACCATGTATTCTTGCCCCTCGACTTTGATCACAATGTTCCTTAATTCTCCTTGGGACCTCTTAGTGGATTTATCTGCAAACTGAAGAATAGCTCTAGATTTCCTAAGAGGTAAAAGATTAAGCCGCTCATAGAGGGCTGTGGGCATCAAATTGATCGAGGAACCATTGTCTAGGAGAGTGCGTGCAAACGCGATGTCATCAACATGACTCACTACATAGTGTGCACCCATGTCTCTTCGTTTCCGAGGAAACGAGTTCTTTATTGCACAAGTCGTGGCTACTGATAGAACGTGTTTCTCAACACGGCTTTTGGTCTTCCTGCTAACCCTAGTAGGTGTGCATCTCACCTTAAGGTATTTTTGGAATGCAGGGGTCATTTCCACGAACTTGTCAAAAGGGATTGTGACCTTGATATGTTTGTTACAAAACTCAGCCATCTCAGGGTCATCTTTTTGGATTTTTGTGTTTTTCTTCTTCCCACCCTTAAGAGCTTGGGGGAAAGGGATTATTAACTCAGGTTCTGGAACTGAAATATCTTCATTAGCTACTGAAACTGAGTTCTGAACAGGACTCTGACTCGGACTTTTGTACAGACCCTGACTCTGACTCTGACGAAAGGGAAAATGCTTGGGCGAAACCGGTGATGCTTCTTCCGCTTCTTCTGGCTGGTCCTCCTCAGATGGAGGTGCGGGCTCATCGGTGTCGTCAGACTCCAGGTGGATGCGGGGGTGCTGCTTCGAGGACTCAGATGTCCTCTTCTTCTGCTGGCGGTGGTGGTGGTGGTGCTCCTCCTCTTCCTCCTCCGAATTCTCCTCAGGTCGAACTTCGGAGGTTCCTTCCTGTCGTGCCCGTGCCCGATCAGGTATGGTCACGGTCCTTCCGCTCCTGAGGGACATATGGTTAACATTATCATACGAAAGGATCTCATGTTCAGATAAATAATTATCTGAATAGTATACCTGATCTCTGGGTCGGTTCTGGCCTTGGTGTATGCTGTTTGGGTTGGCCTGAACCTGTGCGGGAATTGGAGTCCTTGGCGCCATTTGTTGGTCCTGAGCACGAGAGACCCGATTGATGTCGGTCCTCATGTCCAGGTAGTCATTCTGCATCTGCTGGACCCTATCAGACAGGGTCTGGATCGCCAAGGTGAGGGACTCCAATTCGGTAGGCTGGGCTGGCTGCTGAGTGGATGCGGTCCTGAACTGGCCCTGCTGGCCGTGCCGATACTGCTGCTGATGGGGCGGTGCTGACCCCTGCTTGTAGGTGCGCTGCTGCGGCTGGTACCCCTGTTCTGGCCTGGACTGGTATCGCGGGATTGTGACGGGCCTGGTCTCCTGGTAGACTGGGGTTGGGCGGTGTGCCTGATCCTTCCCCATCTCAATTTGCCGGACTAGTGGGTCGCGGCTATACCAGAGCCCGTTGATCTCGTAAACGGGCGGAGGCTCCTCGTACTCTGTCTCTACTGGTGGGGGTGCATGATGGTTCTGCTGGGTGTAAGTCTGATCCCAGCTGCTCTGAGACCCCGGAGCCTGTTCCTGTACAAGATGGACTCGATGTACAGGTACAGGTGGTGCAGAAGGGGTGGGTAGCTTGATCTTGGCTACCTTTTCAGAGAGTTCCTCCACCTTCTTGGGAAGGCTCGAAAGAGACTCCATCTCCGCGACTCGCTTGTGGATCTGCTCGACCATGGTAAGCTTGTCTGCAATCATCCCCATGCTGGGGATGAGGTCCTCTGTCAGATCTGCAACAGTCCTTTTTGTTGTCTCATTTGATAAGATCGAGGGAGACAACTGATAGGCCCTTGTGGCCTGTGACCTGCCGGTTTCTGCCATCTGCTCCAGGATCCCCGGCAACGGCGCCATTTTGATAACGCTCCCGCACCCTTAGTTAATCCGGTCAAATTAATGTCCAAATTAATTAATGATATTCGTTGCAGTCGGATACGAGGGGTTAATCAAAAATCACTTATCTATTAAGGTAAAGTGATGATTTTTTTTTTTACTTGGTGAAGTCCAAGGTCGATCTCAGGGAGGCAACTGTCTCCTTAGGTTGATTACAACAATTCACAAGTGTTTGAGATTCGGGGAACAATTTTTTTGGTCTTTTTAATTTTTATGCAGACAATGCAGACAATTCTTAGCCAATTTAATGTTGAATTTAATTGATGTATCAAACTAAGTCCAAAAATAATGAAAATTGGCCAGAAGGTTGTTTATGATGAAAATGACCTACACTAATTTTTTTGGAATTTTTCGACTTAAAATGAATTTTCTGTGAATTAACTAAACAGACAGAGTGATTTTCAATGTTTAATTTTTAATAAATATCAAACCACAATATTTCTAAGAACTAAAATTATCCTAGGAAGGTCTAATGATCAGGAACCTAGGAAAATTGACAGAACCTAAAAATATTGTGAAATGAATTAATTAAAATTAATGAAAGAAAATCACTAAACTATTTATTCAGGCCTCGTTATGCATGCAAATGATGTGAAATTTTTATGGGGTGTTAAAAATGAAGTCCTTAAGCTACTGTGAATTTTTGGTGATTTTTGAAGGCACAGATAATTTACTAAAAATCAAAAGGCATCACTGGGCAAAATATGACTCAAATCAACCAATTAATTTATTAATAAATCAAGGAAACCAACAAAAATAAGACACGTGGACTCACAGGTAGAGGACAAGATTCTCAACAACATGCAACTTTTAAAATTTCAAAATGATCAAAAATGCATGCTATGGACACGTGCAAACACAGGGGTATAAATGCAACACTGGAAAATAAATGTTCAATAAATAAACATGCTGACAGGGACTAAAATGCAATTACCAATAATATGCAGGACTTGTATGCAAATTCTCCACGAAGCACGTGCTCCTCACGTGATGTCTGCTTCACAGGGACCGTTCTGCAATTTGTGAAACCTCCAGGGGTGTCGGTGCAAATAACCCAGGCCGCACGTGCTCCTCACGTGGGGCGGCCTAGGTTCGGAGGCGTCGGAGGCTCGGACTAGCTTCGGATCAGCTTTGGGGTACCCGAGCCTAGGCTTGGGTGCCGAGGCTCGGATAGGGCGACGTGGCGGCCTGAGGGCCCTTGGATCAAGATGGATCCAAGGGTGGTCGGTGAAGACGCGTGGCAGCGGGTGAAGCGTCCGATCCGCGGTCCGATCGACGGTCGAGGACGATGGCGGCGATGGGACGCGTGGCGGGACGAGGGCCGTTCGATCAGAGGATCGAACGGCTGCTGCTCCTTCTCCTTCAAAGGGCCTCCGCCGCCTGCGGAGGAGTTGGCTGCGCTCCGGTGAAGGCTGCTGAGCTCCGCCTCTGTCGCCAAGCTCCGGTGATGAGCTTCGTCAGCTATCAGCTAGCTCAGAAGCAGCGGAAGAGCCCGAGGCGTCTTCCGGTGATCTCTGGATGACTGGAGGAGGGCTGGAGCTCCTGGTCGATGAAGCTCAAGGAAGGCTCCGACGAGGCTCCGGCCAATGATCAAAGGAGTACCTGCAAGTGTTAGCTGGATAGCCGAGGCGTGCTCGTGATCGTGGAGAAGCGGTGCTGGTTGGCGAGGCCTGCGGTGGCTTGAGGTGGTCGGGCGAGGTTGCTCCGGCCAAGCGGCGGAGCTGCAGGTCGATGGTGGGTGAGGTGGAGTGAACGGCGATGCGGAGAGGTCCGCGAGGATGAGAGCTCCGTTGCGGAGCTCGTCGGAGTGTCGAGGAAGCGTGAAGATGATCGTGGTCGGAGAATAAAATCAGAGAAAATTAAAGAAAAAGAAGAAAATGATCGGAGGCGAGATGGAGGGGGTTTCACCTGGGGATGGGTCCTCCTGCTTGAGGGCCAGGTCGTCGCTCGAGGGCCGGTGATCGCCCGAGCTCGTGCAGCGTCAAGGGGCGGCTGCGACACGGCGGTGCACCGTGGATCTCGCCGGAGAAGAAGGGCCTGTCTTCGCTCGAAGAAACGGTCAATTGCTGTCACCAATCGAGAGCTCTGAGCTCGGGGGTTTCTCCTGGAGTGGCGGATGGCGATGAAGGTGGCCGGAGGGTGGGTATTTATAGGAGGAAGGTGACGGCAGAGCTGGGTGAGTGGCGAAGTTCATGGCTGTCGTGGGGCGAGTGTGGCGGAGATGGTGGTGTGCGAGGGAGCTGGCGAGGGAGAGGGATGAGTGGGGATGATCGTGGGGTGGTCAGTGGCCGGCGAGGGTGGCTGGAGTGCGGCCAAGAATAGGAAGGGGCAGCCCCTCCCGCAAGGCGGAGATCGTGGGAGAGAGGGGGTGCCCGAGGTAGGGGACGAAGTCCTGGCCGTTGGATCTTGTGATCCAACGGCCAGATCGAAGCGCAAAGTGAGCGGGCGTGATTAGATCTGGTGATGCGATGGATGAAATCGGGGGAAGACACGTGGCGTAATGGGGGCGAGGCGCGGGCGAGCGGCTAGGATCCGGTCAAGGTGATGCGATCTAAGGGTTCAAGAGGTGACGCGTGGCGCACTGTGATGAGAGGATCGGAGGCGTGATCGAGCGGCGTAGATGCCGCCACGTGGCTCGCTGAGAGCGCGGCGCTACGGGACGGTGGAGATGAGGAGCGGGGTGGATCTGATGGCTGAGGGAGTGCGCGCACGTGGTCGGGCCTGGGCCGTTGGATCTGAAGCGCGATCCAACGGTGGGAGGGCGCGGGCGGACCAGACAAAGGGCAGCGGGCCGCGTGGCGCAATCAGAGGGCGCCACGTGGCCTGCTGTGAATGGCTGGAAGGAAAAACACGTGTAGAAAGAAGAGGAGGCCGAATTTGGAAAAACTCAAAACATGAAAGTTGTAGATCTTGATGAGATCTACAAGTTTCATGTTGACCAAAGACGGAGATGAGGTCAAATATGATACATAAATACAAGGATACATAAATATACATATGTAGTATACAAAATGACCCAAAAACCCAAGTTCCTCATACAAGCTCCAATTTCAATGAAATTAGTCTCATTTTGAAGGTCTTTTGATATGTAGTATTCTAAGAGTGAGTAGACCTAAGTAGGAGTTTGTATGCGGGCTTTATGTGTGTTTTAATGTACAAGGGTGCTCAGGGTATTTGGGCTATTCTACAAGGGTGATTTGTGGCCTCCTTCCCTATGTTATTAAGGACTATATACATATATTATAGAGAAGAGTTTATTTGATGAAGGGATATTGTACAGGGGATTTTTGGCTTCTTATTTAAATGCAGATGAGCTACTAAAATGCATGAATTATGGATGTATGCATGAGTGTTATTTATGCAGGATAAAAGGAAATATGCCTCTATTTTCTCGGGAACAAGGCTCTATTTTTGACTTTTGATGTGATGAATCACAGATTCATCAATGAGAAGGTAGTTTGATCATCGATTTTGGTGCTTCTATTCATGTATGTAGTTTGTTGCATCTATTTCAGGAAACTAGTAATCTTGATGAAGGGGAGATAGTCATCAAGATGGGATTTTATGGAACTGTTGCAACAGTCGCCAACGTGACATGAAGACTATCATTATCTAGTGGGAGAGTCCTAGTACTTAAAGAGTCTCTTTATGTTCCAGATGTTAGAAGGAACTTAACATCTGTATCTAAATTAGTAAGAATTGAATATCTGTTTCTATTCTGTAATAAACTTGTCATAAGTCGTTGTGATACATATATTGCGAATGGTGTTCTAACTTATGGTGGACTCTATGAATTATACATTGATGAGAATTTCATGAATGTTACTACAACTGATAAAACCCTAAAAGACCCAGAGATGATGGAAATCATTCTAACATGATTTGACATCAAAGGCTTGGTCATTTATCAGTTGATAGGATCAACAGATAAAGGACGGACCCTTAGACTTTCTTCATGTCCAGACTTTACCTACTTGTAAACATTGTATTCATAGTAAAGTGACTAGGATGCCTTTCCATAAAAATGTTACAAGACGCGAAGATATTCTTGACCTAATAAATACTGGTGTATATGGCCCCTTCGGTACTATGACTCGAAATGGATATCGATATTATTTGACGTTTATTAATGATCATTCATGATACGGGTTTATCTTCCTAATACGTCATAAAACTAGAACCTTTGAAAAGTTCAAAGAGTTCATGGATTTGATTGAGAATGAAACACATAGGGAGAATAAACGAATTCGATCTAACCGAGGTGGCAAGTACCTCTTAGATGAATTTAACGAATACCTCAAAGAGAAAGGAATGGTATCCAATTTCACTCCTCCTGGAACTCACCATGTTAATGGTGTTGCTGAAAGACGCAACAAGACCATCGTGGACACGGTCCATTCAATGACGAGTAAAGCTCATTTATCACTTAGTTTCGGGGGATATGTAGTAGAGACTGCAATATATATCCTGAATAAGATTTATAGAAAATCCATACTTAAAACTCCTCGTGAGCTTTTCTATGAAACCAAACCTAGTGTTAGACACTTAAGGGTTTGGGGTTGCTTGGTCCATGCAAAGAATGTGGATGCAACTAAGATAGAATCTCGCACTCAAGAGTGCTACTTAATTAGGTATGTAAAGAACGGTATTGGATACCAACTTTATGACCTTGAGATAAATAAGGTAGTCATCTCTAGACATGTAAAATTTCTGAATGATAACTTCCTTAAGAGTCAAGACAAAAATGAAGTAAAAGAACTCATTGAATCCCTTGAGGATATTGAGCTTCTTGAACCAAAAATTGAAAAAGTAAACGAAGATGTAACACATGTACCTCTTTGAAGGAGTTCGAGGGTAGTTGCACCACTGAAAGGTACAGATTCCATGTGTCAGGTGAAACTGACAATGATCAAGCTTCATTTGATAAAGCACTCGCAGGTCATGCCATGGATAGAAGGATGCTAGCAATGAAGTCTAAAACATACTCCATGCACAAGAATGATGAAGGGACCCTAGAGGATCCACCTAGAGGAGTAAAACCCATTGGGTGTAAATGGATCTTCAAGAGAAGAAGGGTACCTGATGGGAAGGTAGAGACCTTCAAAGCAGGGTTCGTAACTAATGAATCTACATTTCATCGCCTTTATTCTTTCATTTTGGCCTTCATTCCCAAGCTAAATGCATGTAAATATCGTCCTTTTTCCTAAATTAACATGTATTATTATAGTGTAATTATTTCATAAAAGAATGTATTTCAAGCCAAAATAAAAGAATAAAGAAAAGAAAAATAAATAAAATACAAATATATTTTATAACCTTAAACCTCGGGACCTAGGCTTCATGACTGACTAAATCGAAAAGGAATAAAGTAGGGGGAGATAAGGGTCAAACACACAATAAAAACCCTAATTTTATTTCCTCAACAATTCATTTCGGGGTGCTATTTTATTTTTTATTATTTATACTTCAAATCAATAAATTTTGTACAAGAAAGTTGTGGATAAAAATACTAAGAAAAATACAAAAAATATTTCACGCAAAAATAATATACAATGTTCATTAAACACTCAGAATAAAATCCCAAAACCCAAACTTCACATACCTATATCTTCTCCATATGAACTCAAAATGCATCAAAATCACCTTTAATTTTATAACTTTATATTAGATATTTAATGAAGGTGGATTCATTTAATTTTGAATTAAGATGCAAAAGTTAGGTTTTGGACCCCTATTGCACTATATACTTGAATAAAATATTCATTTTATTTATTATTTATATTTTCATTATTGTATATTTTTATAAATATGTAAATATTCTATATAGTATATCTACATATGTAAAATAGAATAAAACCAATAAAAATACATAAAAATAAAATAGCACAAAAAATTACATAGATGAATATATTATACTTATACATATATAATAAATACCCTTATTTATTTAAGTGTACAAATAACATCAAAAAATACAATAAAAATATATTTGTGTACAACTAAATAATTTTTAAATATATATAAAATACTTTTATAAAATAATAAAATACAAAATACAAAATAAAAATAAAAATAAAATACATATTATATAGCTAAATATACCTATGATTTACATGTAAAAATAACATTAATAAATAACCTCATAAAAATAAATAAAAATGGGAACAAAATACTACAAAAAATAATAAACATTTTTTATTTTATAACCTAAAATTAATTAACTCATCTAATAAGTATTATTCATTTTACAAGGCATTTTTGCCTTGCACTTATCTGGTTGGTCCACGTGAACCAACCAGATTCGTTCGTCTCTTGCCCCCATTCAACTCTCCCTTTGGCGCCTCTGACATGTCTGACACCTTGAGCCTCCCCCTTTACTCCATTTTACCTAATGATCTAATGCTCCAATTGCCTTGAGCCTTGAACAAATATTGCAGATTGGATCTCCACGATTCACGCCTAATGTTTAGATCCCATTGATCTCCTCTGTATCGTCCCTGAATTGATTTGCAATATATGACATATTCGGGCTATAAATATATTCCTCCAGCCACCTTACTTGATTTGATCCCTTTTCTAACCCTGAATCCTACTACCCTTGGCCACGCGTGACACCTGGTGACAGCAGGTGATCCCCTGTGGTGCTTGAGCAGAGAACAGAGGAGATGAGGTGACCCAGGACGATGCTCTAGCGTCGTCCTGCTCCTTGGCATGCAAGCCAAGTTCTACCTGCGCCCTTTCCATTTCTAAGTAGATTTATCGCTGTCTTTCAATTCTGCATTTTAGTTTAAATTTTAATTATTATTTTAGCTTAGATTAGGTCAATTAACTTCGTTGGACCTCTAGTGTTCAGGCCACCTATGTCTCACCGTCTACGCCCTGCTCCGACCCATCTTATCACCTCACCACTTATCCCCGTCGCTTGTCCATCTATGCAATCCATTTGAACATCTAGATTGATAGTCGATCTGGAGATCAAGGTCCAAATCTATCACCTTCTCCGAACCTCCACGCCTCCACCCATTCCGCTTCCATTCCATGCCTAATCAGGTCGAGACAATTTACAGTCAACCTTTGGTTTTCTCTATGCAGGTCTCGAGCTAAACGGGGCCCTATAAGGGCCAAATTGATTCCATGTTGAACCTCTAGACATACTGAACTTCACTGACTCGCCGGGGCCCCATCATTGGGTCCTAGAGCTTCTAGGCACCACTAGTAGCCACGAAAGGCATACTAGAGTCTTTTCCCATCACAGCAGCAGAGGAGGAGATCGGAGGCCTGGGAAATTGCAGATCCAAGCTACCAGGAGCGCAGTTCTTTGCATGTTCATCCAACACCCTCCAGAGCCATTTGATGGGGCCTTCGCCCCTGTTTATATAGTAGACGTCAGATCTTGGCCCATCTACACCATCAGTGAAGGATATGGTTAGATCCTCAAGCGCATCACGGAAGCGTGAGCGTCGTATCGAATACGACGAAGAGCGACTAGTCGCACTAGTTGCTCGATGCAGCGGAATTTAAAAAATTTTTTATACGACGAAACCACATGATCCAAGAACACTTCTCGAATCGTTTCGTCTAAACCACAAACAAGTAATAGGATTACCTCTTGAAGCGTGGTTGCGATCAAGTCTCTAAACGAAGAGACCTCCTGTCTCAAGTCCGATCCGACGGAGGAGACGCTTGCGAGCGCGGGGATGAACCGCGTGCTTCTCGCAATCCAAGTTGATGATCCAAGCGGCGGATCTCCTGATCTCGACACACGAGATCCAACATCTTCTTCACGAGCGAGGCGCACCGAAGGAGACGGAGATCCACGAGCAGAAGAACGGGCAGCATAACGACGATGCCGCGGCGATGGAGAACCTCTCCATGGCATCCATGGTGGACGGCCATGAGAGGGAGAGAGAGGGCTGACCTCTAGAGAGAAAGAGAGAGGGAGAGAGAGATGCTTCTCAAGCATTATGTGTAAAGAGAGAGCATGGGTATGCCTCTCTATTTATAGGGTTTTGGGATCCATGGATCTCAATCCATGTGTCATATAAAATCAATGGTTGAGATTGATTTATGACAATCCAATGGTCAAGATTGTTGTTGGAAAAAGCCAACAACTTGTGATTTAATTTTGATAAAATATATTTGATAAATCAAATATATATTAATACCAAATTAAATCAATCAAATAAGGAGAGAAAATACAAAGGAGATCAACCTTCCCCTTTAGAGGGCAATCTCATGGATTCCCATGAGATTGCATATCTCCTTGATTTTCTCTCTACTTATTTTCCAACAACTATTTGTTGGGATTTTTATTCACCAAAATAATTCTCATTTAAATTTGGGAATATTGCAATCTTGACATTGGAATATTGTGAATCATATTCACAACCCAAAACAAAATGTAATTTACATTTTCAATTAATTAGACAATGTGTATCCAATACACATTAATAATTAATCTACTAATATAAATTATATTTAACTCTCTCTAATACATTATAAATCACATTTATAATATATTATGAATAATTGGATATTACTATCCACATTATTCTTATCCATAATAATTAAATCACATTTAATTATATTGGATAACTTATTCTCATGTGCTCAAATAATATGAATCACATTCATATTATTTACATCTTTGATAATCAAATCACATTTAATTATCTAAGATAACTCTCCTTATAATATGAATCAAATTCATATTATTCATGATAATTAAATCACATTTAATTATCCATTTTCTCAATGCTCGGATACATATATCAACAATAGAATTATCCATGAACTCTTTCAAGGATAATGCGCTTTCTCCGCGAATACTTGGAGATAAGGACAGGGCGATTGTATTGTTCCACGTATAGTGACATGGATATTGAGATCACATCTCAAATCCAGATCTCGGGCCTCCCATAGATGCTTGATTAAATCAAGACCGTAAATCTAATCTTCTCATTGAATCTGAATCACATTCAGATCAATGTCCAACATTTGGACTAAGATCAGATTGCTTCTCTACTGAGAGGAGTCACTAAAATCCAGACCCGTTTCATCACTCCCTAGGAATGGAAGCGTCATGGTTATACAACCGTTTATGATCACATCACCCTCAGGTATTCCTAATACCTGTACATCCTGCATACTGGAAGACTCAGATTAAACCCGAAGTATTAGATCAACTTTATACTGTCTACTTCAGGGTTTTATCAGTAAGTTTCTCATTCGATCATTGGGAGTCGGTATCGATCATATACTTTCCAAAAGCATATATCATACCTAGGTCTTGATCATACACTTTCCAAAAGTATATATCAAACCTACAAATTCAGTCAAGCTTCCAAAGCGAGACGACCGTGCGCACGGAATTTGATTCTTCCCAATATCTCATGAGTGAGCTCATGTCTTCCGGTTCAGTAGTGAACCTGTATGATCCCTTTGAGAGATCGTATTACTCATATGCCTTTATATGCACACCAGCGCGCCGATGTATAGACCTTGATTAGGTCATCAACCTATTGGTCTGCCAAATGTACATACTCAGACATATAGTAACACATCTGTCTCCGGTCAGAGGATGTGTGCCTATATCATGACAGCATATGATATAGGACTTTGGTTATCTCGATCTCGTTAAGTCAACTCTTTGACCTAACTCATCCGACACCTCCGAATCTCTATTCCTATGCAGAGGACCTACATCAAGAGGTCGGTCAGATATCAACCTAAATGAGATAGGATTGCCATCTCCTACTCAGGTTGGAGATCATCTCTTAATAATCATTTGACGGTGCTTGATGAGTCCTCAATCTAACTCATTAGATATTCATCTAAGCACCAGCCTCTATGATTCAATAATTGAATCAACAGCTGTATGATTATTAAGATGGCCATGGTACATAACCCTAATTGCACTAAGGGACCTATTATGCAAATTATGTATTCTTCATTTCAGATCAAGGAGTGAATTGCAACAACATTTATTGCATAATGGCTCGCCGTGGGCTCGCATTTCCAACAATCTCCCACTAGCCCAAAGAGCCATTAATGGGCTAATCATTTAAACCCACACTCATGTGACAATCATAGGCTATTTAGAAAAATAGCTAGGTAAGCTGATCAGTCACTCCGTTCCCAAGAGACTACGCCAAGTCCTTTTACGGTACTTGCATATTCCCAGTAACGGTGCTCGCATCTAATGCGAACGTTGCATCTCATGCAACCGATACTCAATTTTGTTGGTTATAGTGTCCTTGACACTACATCTTATTAATTATCATAACCAGTATTCCCATAATCCTTATTAGAATACCTTCATTCCTGGAGATCTCTATCTCCTAAGGTATCTACAGTTAAGACCCTTATAGATCACTATCTACAAGGTCTTAAACCTTTGAAGATAAGACTTTGAGATCACTATCATCTTTGAAGATATTGTTATTACTGCAATCAAGTGTTTTATCTCCATAGTAGGATTAGTAACATTTTACTACTCCCACTGCATGGCAGACATCTGGTTCTTGTACACATCTAGCATATACCGAGCTTCTCATAACTGATGCACAAGTGCAAGCAGTTCTAGCATTCACTTCCTCAACTCTTTGAGGTGCTATCCCTCTAGACAGGTCACTACCATATCTTAAGGGAAAGAAGCCTTTCTTGGAATTTTCCAGAAAATGGAATAAGTCCAAGGTGTATTACTAATGTGATGGCCCCAATACCCTCTTCTCTTTGCTTCTGAACGACTTCAGAACTAAGAGGTATCCTTGAGATCATATCCCAAAGTATGGAACAACCAAATTTTAAAACACTTATCATTTATTCTTATATGATTAGAATAATATCTACATTAAGCACGATGAACACAATGGCACTCCCACTAAGCTTCACATGGTTCATCAAGATTTTATCTGAAATCATAACATTTATAATTTCATTAAATCTTATGTTCCAACTACAAGAAACTTATTTGAGTCCAAAGATGGAGTTCTTCAGCTAGCACACCTTGCTTTCCTCAACCATGAAGCCCTGGGGCTACTTCATATGAATATCCTCAGAGAGGCATTCATAGAGGAATGCAATCTTGAATCACACCATGAAGATGTCATAGACAAGTTGTGTAGCTATAGTTAGCAATATTCTGATGGGTTAAAGCAAGGTTACTGGAGAGCAAGTCTTATCGCAAGCGATGCCTTCTCTTCGGTGTGTAGCTCATGGCTACGAACCATGCTTTGAAGGTCTATACCTTCTCATCAGGTTCCCTCTTTCTCTTGAAGATCCATTTACACCTTAATGGGTCTGACCCATATAGGTGGATCCTCGAGGGTCCATATACGACACTTGTATATGAAGTCTACATTAGACTTTTATTGCTAACATCCATCTTTCCATGTCATGATCCTCAGGAGCTTCATCACATGAAGTCCGATCATTTTTAGATTTAACTAACACATGGAATCCATCCTCAAACTTATTTGAAGAGGTATTAGTGTTTCATCTTTAATTGTCCTTTCAGTTTCCAATATCAGGAGCCTCATTATCTTTTCAAGATTAAATGAGTTCCTTCACTTCATTTTCATCTTGATTCTCAAGAGAGTCATCCTATAAGAATCATATTCTCAAAGATTAGATCTTTTAAGAATCTCAAGGTCATAAAGTAGGTATCCAATACCATCCTTTATTTTCCTAATGAAGTAGCACTCTCTAGTGCCAGATTCCAGCTTAATCACATGGAACCTTATTAAGGATATATAATGCAGTCTCTACCACATATATATACCTGGAAACTAAGAGATAATTATGCTATGATTAATCATTGATCAAATCATGTCACACCTGATCAATTGTATCTCCCTCCAACTCTATTGAGTTAAGGTTCATTAGGAGGATTGAGATAGGAATGATATTCATATCTCCATAAGGTATTTCTTGAATTCATCTAATAGGTACAGGCTACCTTGGTTAGATCAAATTCATTTCATCTTCCCTCAAACTTTGGTTCTAAACCAAAATTACGAAATCTTTGAACATTTCAAAGGTGAAGAGAAGAAATCTCATATCATACATAATCATTAACAGATATCACATATCCATAATGTTTACTATGATATAGATGATCTACATACATCAAAATGTATGAGATCCTTAATACCTAGGCATCTTACACCTTTCCCAAGGAAGGATGTATTAGACATTTTACTTTGAATACAATATTCACAAGTATGTGAGATTTGAATCTTTAGACAATCTAAAGTTTCATGTCTTACCAGTCCATTGATTTCATCAACAGACATATGTCCAAAATTTGATGCCAGATCATTGTCAAATGATCTTTATCCTCCTATTGATCTTTTAAAGGTTTAATTTTCAGTATTAGAAATCTCAATGAACCATTCAATAATTTTCTAATTTAATAGAGTCCACTAGATTTTAGATTACTATCTGAAATATTTCTATCATAACTCTTTATGATAGATTTATTACAGAATTCATGTTCATATCCAACAATTAGAAATAAACAATGAGTGTATTCTAATATCTAGGTCATAGAGACATTCTCTAAGACTAAGGGCTCCCACTGAAAATATGAAGTCTATTGATCTCATGGAAATTGTTGCAACACTTGCATCACTTTCAACATGGATGACCAATAAACCTTAAGATCAAATTTCTAATACATATGCAACCAATTGCAAGTGTCATTAGAAAATTTGAGATACAATTATTAGACTTTATCTTATCAAATAAGTAAGTCAATATCAATGATTATATGTAGATTATACTGATGCTCCATCCGAGTCCTTTTCTGAGGATTCTAGACAGACTTGATAGTCATACTATCAACACATCAACTTATTGCAATATTGGCATTCATCCAACTCTTTGGATGTCATGTGGAAGTCACAGAAGTACAGTCAACTCTTTGACTATACCTCTTACTTGGGTCCAACCCATGCTTCCACTGCGCTCCCTTTGTCTACAAGCAACCTTTGCTCAAGACCAAGGATCTCTTATGTTAAAATCAAAAATTTCAATATAAGAGTATTTCAACATTTATACAAGCTTCACTTAAGTTCATATAATATGAATATTATGAAGCTTCATGAATGACTAGAGTATAGACAGTAGAATGATGACACTCATCATCTACATCCATCTAAACTCTTTGAAGCATCAGTTCAGGTAGGTATTCAAACAATTTGAATACATTATCTCTAATAGAGCTACCATTCTACATGATGTAGAGAACCATGTCATTCATGATTAAATGTCAAGAGCACATATATATGCCATAATATCTTTATTGATTTTATAAGGATTAATTTGATAATTACGATCATCATCGACATGTCACTTCAAAAGTACATTTGATAAGATCAAGACTTATAGAGACATACAAACCCTAGGGTTTTAGTCCTATTGTCTTATTTAATTATCACTTCTCATTATTATGAGGAATCTTGCACATTGCAACCACATACATTATGTGTCCAATCGCAAGTACAATATCTGGATCAAGGGTCCAATCCATGATATTCTATTGGTTATTAATGAGTATAACATTGAGTGGGTTTAATGAAGGATTATCTGAAATAAGTAATTTGCATAAGGGTATATATTTATATATATACACATATTATACTTTGATTTAGGAGTTTTTATATCAAAGTTGTCTTGCCATGTCAACAATGAAAGTTCATTCCCTTAATCACTTTCAATGTAAGAGATATACTTACCATTATATCTCAACAAGATCTGGGATCTCCTCTTTATCTTTGTTACATCCCAATAATATGAGAAACTGCAACTCCAATAAAGAGAAGCGGGAACACATTCCGCCTTGCAAGTCCAACTTGCATTTCCCAATTCGGTCTTTAACACCCGGGCCCACCACCCCTAAGGTGATGTTGACCCGTCGTTAATTGAACCAACCGTCAACAGGAATAGAACTCGCTATGCGCAATCCAATATCGCCCCAATAATATGAGGATCCGATATTGGGGTCACTACGCATACGGCCTTACTCTTTCGAGAAGCAAAGAGTCCGATCCAGATGCGCTTGCATATAGGAGCTGTCACTTCGTACAGGCGTCTCCTACATACAATCCCTGGCGACGGAAACCCTTCGCCTTGACGGGAGACCATGGATGTCACTTATGTGATCCTCCACCTCTTATTCAAATTTAATTAATTACTATGAATCACATTCATATAATTAATTCTTCCAAGGGAATTATTAACTCTAATCATATTAGAGTATTCTTAATTGGATATAATTAACTTAATCATATTAAATTAATTATCAATCCAATTTAATCAATCAAACTTAATTTTATGCTTGAATATACATATATGATATTATTCTCAAAGTACGTATTAATTCGAATTTTAATAATTAGAAAAATACATCATAATCCCTCGGACATTATCCCGGCCCTACCCGCTGTCATGGCCAGTACCGACGGGAGTGGGGCGGACCACATACGTTGCAACCCGCTGACCAGCGATCCCCGACTAGACACCATATCCACCTCGGGAAAGGATAATGCCAAATTGATTATTTTGTACTTGAGATGATCATCGGTTCTTCAACCGAAATTATACCATATAGTAATCAAAACAATTTTGATTTTAAGGAAATTTGCTAGGCAAATTCCCAAGTCCTATTCAAGCAAGAAGTTTGATGATTGTAATTCCAATTAAGGTTTAGATCAAATCTAATCAACTAATTGGTTGGGGCCAAGTCAATTAAGGAAATAATCATTCTCTAATATTTCACAAATATTTTCCATAATTATTTCCCGAAATTAACAATTAATTTCATTAATTGACAATCACATGGTCTTGATTAGGAAAGTAATTTCAGCAGTGACCCCTACTTACTAAAATTAGCATATCTCAATCAATTTAAATCCAAATTAAGCAAAGTCAATTTCTAAAGTTTGCTAATTTGATTTAGAACAGAAACCAATATGATTTGCACGCATTTCGAGGCGTCTCTAAACAGTAATTAACTCTTTAATTACGTTAAGATTCGCAGTTCCCGTAACAGTGGATACATGTTCATTAAATCTA